>CM040125.1:280905928-281505928 GCA_022559845.1 Amorphophallus konjac
TAAGATGAGTTTGGCCCTAACTAGAGAGGGTGGTGTAACGTGAAGGTCACCATGTGATGCTTCTTCTTCTTCTTGGTCATGGGTTTCCTCCAAGGTAGGGAGTGGGTTTGGGGTGTTCACCACTATTAGATCGGGTATGGGTTCTTCTTCCAAGGAGGTGAGAGGGGCTTTTGAGGGTGTGGTGATGATTGGGGCATGGTGTATCCGGGGTGGTAGGTAGTGGGAAACTTGGGTTAGGATAGGTAAGGGTAGTAGTGGAGGCTTTGGTGGGAGTTGGATTGGGGTAGGGAGAGGAAGATGGGTGGGTTGAAGGGGTTTGGGTTGATTGGTTTTGGGAGGAGTGTCCCCTTTTGGGGGTGATGGAGAGGTAGTGGTTGGGGTAGGAGAGATGGGAAGTGGTGGGGAATGTGTGATTGGGGTCTTGGATTGACCGGGTGGGGATGATGGAGTTGAAGTGCTCCTTGGACTTTGGTGATTTGAGTAGGAGGGAGAGGGTTGGAGGGTGTAGATTTTTCTAAGCTCGGTCTTCATCTCATCCCAAGTGCTAATTGGGGCCTCCCTACGGATCTTTCTCAAACCTTCCACAACTAACCAATGAGTTTTAGCTTGTTTGGAGAGGTGTGCCTTGGCTAGCCTCATTCTTCTTCCTTCGTTCAAGGGGCAACTTTTAAAGAATTGGTCCATGGAAATCTCCCAATCTAGGTAAAGGCTTGGGCTGTTGGATCCATCAAAGGCGGGGGTTTTGATTTTCAAGTGTTCTAAAAATATGGTTTCTAGATTTCCCCAAAGGTCACTCTCATTCACTCTTGGTGTACGGCTATTTCCTTCAAGTCGGTCGAGTCGAGACATGATATCTTCAAGCCGATTAAGGACATTAGGTAGGGCTTCTATGATAGAGGTGTTGCTACCCACTTTGTTGGCAATGGAGCTTCCATGAGGATTTGGGCTTCTTGGGAAAGTTGATGGGGATGGATATGACGGGTATGAAGTGGCCATTCTAATGGACATGGCAGATGCAACCGAGCACTCTAAATGCATAAACATGCCCTAGGAGCAACTTGTGGAGAGACAAGTTATGAACTTGCTCTGATACCACTTGATGTGACACGACCTCGGACCTAATGCAAGCAAGCACAATCGCATTCAAAACGGGCCAAATTGGGCCACCGCTCTATCGTCACTCACCCAAGCCCGGGGTGACTTGGCAATGCCAAGGGGAGGATGTGGGGTTGGGCCCTTGATGGTAGAGGGCCAACAAGGCCAAGACTTGATTCCCAAAGGGTGGGGATGCCCAAATCAAGGGGGCCGACAAAGTGCCAAAGGCACCGGTTGCAATATTCCCACGGTGATCACTCAAGTTTATGGGGCTTGAGGATCGGGCTCTCACTCGCATAACCAGCGGAATTAAGAACTAATATTGAAAGACAAGCACTAATTGGAGTGAAGGTTTGAGCACTTATTCGACCGGTTTGAAGAAACCGGTCCCGGTCGGAGACGAGGGCGAGCGGGGAGGCGAGTGGATCCCCACACGCCGTGGCGGTGTCGCTTGACCTGCCCTAAACAAATTACACCGCTACACCTCTCGCAGGAGGGGGAACTTGGGGTGGGGGTTAATGATATTACATCAATACTACCTCCACGCAAGGAGGGGCCTTCAGCCGGCTAAGCGGGGTGGGGAAACCAAAGCAAAGAACGAGGAACAAGGGTGGATGTCGAATCTGCCTGCTGTCAGCGAACTAGGACAGAGGGTCGGTGTTGCTGTTGTAGATCTTGCTCAGGAATTGTGCTGATGGCGAGACTGGTGGAGAAATCTTCGTAACAGGAAGGGGAATGCCTCAGAATTTTTGTAATTTCTTCTGGAGTCGCTGCTGTACGGGGCAGGAGCTTGAACAGGGCCTCTGTTGCTCAGACTAGTAGGGGCAGGTCACCAACAGTAGGATGCCGAGCCTGTCCTGATCGCTCCCAAACTCCAAATTTGATGCCGTCAGCGCCTTTAGAACCATGGGTGAGTTCTATTTGCAGAAAAAGAAACGGGGATGCCAGAAGAGAAAAGAGACGATCTGTGGAGTCAGAAGAGTGAGGAGGTGTCGATGCAGACAGGGGAAGGCAGAGCCGCGCGACCGTGGAAGAAAATTGGTAACTTCTGTTCCCGGATGCTGAATGGGCTTTCGCTTCTTGATTCAGAAAGTAGACAGGCCGATGAAGAACTTTAAAGAAGGACTTGAAGATGGATTCCTTCGGGGCTGGTCGTGGCAGAGCTTCTAAACCAGCTTAGGTCCTCAGCCGAGGCAGAACCACACAGCTGTGGGGGAATGGACCTCCTGGACGACTCGGAGATCGGAAGAAGACGAAACCACTTCGGTTGCGAAGGCGACTGGCAGACGCTTCCGAAGATGGCTCTTGGGTCTTCAAATTTATCCGGAGGAGGTCGTGGTGGCCACTACAAGTTGCTGGTCTGCTGTAGATCTTCAGTTGAGAGCTGTAGGTTGATGATGATGGGGGGGATGGGGTATATGGGAGGGAAAATGGGGGTGGATTAGTGTGGGGAAAGCCCGGGCTATGAGGGGGTCTAGGAGGGGGTGTTCTAAGGTGGGGGAAGGGAAGAATGGGGTCTAGAAGGGGGTCTAACAGGTGGTGGGAGGAGGTGCTACGAATTTGGGAAGGTCGGTGAGAGGAGAAAGTGAGGGGGGGGGGCACAAGTGAGTGGAGGGAAGGGTGGATTTCAAATTTGAAATGGCCTTGGAAGTTGTGGGGTTGTGTGGGGAAGGGGTTGATTGTGTTGGAATGGGGAAAGTGGTGTTGGAATGTGGAAGATGGTGTTGGAATGGTGAGGGATCTTCTTGGGACTAGGGGGGTGGAGTAATGGAGGCCATGGAGAAGTGGAGGGCTTTAATGATGGTAAGTGGGGGTTGAGGTTGTTGGGAAGGGAGGAGAGAGAAGAAAATTCGAAATTGGGTGTTGAGGAGAGAGAAAGTGGAGTGAAAAAGAGAGATTAAGAGAGGGAAGGGTGGAGAATCTCTCCCCTAGGGTTTCTCACCCAAAAATTGTTGGAATCACTCCACTAAACTAAGCTTTGGACTCTCAAATGGCATTTTTTTCATTGATTGATTCATTACCTCCAAATGAAGGAAATGGGGCCCTATATATAGGAAACCCACATTTTACAATAAGACCCTGACAAAAGACTCATTGACAAATAACCGAAGGGGTAGGGGAGCTCATTGGGCCAAGCCCGAAGAAATGGGCCCAATTAGCACATTACACATTCTAATGACACTCAAACATAGGAAAATAAATGCAAGACCTAGGGACATGACTCAAATAAAATGCAAATTACATCAAATGACTCAAGTAAAATTACATAGGACTCAAAATTAAATGACTAAACCATGCCGGATGCAACCGGGGCGAGGAGACGAGCTATGAATGTGAGCATGGAAGGTGATGTCCACATCACCGACGTGCACCGAAAGTCACACAGAGTCTGGGACCGAGCCCCAAAGGCTGCGAACGGAACATTGTAGAGGTCATACATAGCAACCGGAACCTTCTGGGAATGTCGACATTCACGTAAAAAGGCCGCAAATTCGAGAAGAATCCGTTTAGTGCCTAAAACGGCACGAATGGGCCTTAAAACGGCGCGCCTTAAAACGGCGCCCCCCCCCCCTTCAATACAACCTAATCCGGCGTGCTTGAAAGGGGGATAATGATTAGTCAAATGGGAGAAAAGAATTAAAGTTAATGAATAAAATTAATCAAAAGTTTCTCCCTCTACTATAATCTAAATTTTCGTATGGTTTTGAACGTCGTTTTGCATACCGATGCGGAGGGTCTGAATCATGTCAACCCAACTCGCATGCTTTAATGAAAAATTGATGTTTAGGCCATGAGGCCTCTTTTCTTGGCGATTAATCAGAGGTCTTCCCCTCTCCGAGGGGTCGTAATTAACGTTGCGGACTTTATGGCGCGGCGGGTCTCCAGTCCCGACCCGATATCCACAATCGTCTGATTAGTCAGACGGAGCGCACCCCAGGATTCGGACCGCTCCAGTCTTGAAGCCGGAACACATTGTCACCTAGGTGACTGGCACGCCCTCGCACTAGATAAACTGATAAACTGATAAAAAGAACACCCCGATATCTTTCACGAACACGAAATCCAGTGCGTTCCACAAGTTGGCACGCCCGGTGGGACAGATGATCTCGAATCGATATAACCACCAATATCCCGATATTTTTGTCCCATGAAATCCAGTGCGTCCCACAGGGGAGGAAGATGACCACGTACCCTTGAAGTATAAACTGTAAGAAGGGAAACCAGTCAGAGGTGCCCAGGGATAGATCCCTGGGGAAGACCCTCCGATGCTTAAGTCAGCACAGGTAGTAGAGCACTGATGCGAAGAGGAGAGTTGGGAGGAAAGTGGGAGCGCGAGATTCCTCTCCACTAAAAGGTGAAGTGGTTCCTGCTCAGGCTTACTTAGGCGTGCTTAAGCTTACTTAAGCTTTTTCATCACAGTAGGGCATGTCCTGTTTAAATAGTGGCCGATTGTGCAAATTGATCCCTATAAGCGGAGGGGTTCCAAGGGGGGTTACGTCCTTCATGTGGGCTGCTTACGGCACGCGGACTCTTGCTTTCCCTTGTCCCCTTGAGCTTCCTGCCATTAAAGGATTCGCAACGGCCGAATCATTAAGCTTCCATCAGTGAGCCCGAGCGAATGGCACTTGTTCAAGAGTGGTCTCCCGAGTGATAAGTGCTGGGTCGGGATAAGGAATAGGGGGCTCCAAGGGAGCTTTCCTGATCGAATGATGCTCAGACTTCCCAACCCGAAGGCCGCCTAGGAAGCGCTTGTACCGAGTGAATTTTTGGGCTTCATAATAAGTGGGCCCGGGGGCTGCCACTTTGAGGAGTTGAGCCTTGTTCGGTCCGATTTGGACCTCGTTTAGCCTCTCTGTACGGGCGGTGAGATTTCCCCTCTCCAGTTGGCTAAAGGAGAGCCCAATTAGAAAGATTATGGCCCCTTTTTTCCCTCCTATGGAGCAAAACCTCCCTATAGTGCCCCTCTCCTATCACACCACCATCCAATCATCTTACCAAGTGGACAGATTAGGGGATCTTCTCAAGGACTTTGCATGGCAAATGAAGTTGAGCGGCATGTTGACTACAATGGCCAACCAACCCAGGAGCCTTGATCTCCTACATCTATGTGTCGGATCTATCACCTCGATTTACACCATTGGTTGCTACACTAGCGATCTCCTTCTATTCCTCCCCACACCCGATGAGCCTGACCTTATCCTCAAATTGGAGTCCTTCATATCGGGCAGAAAGCCAAGCCATCCTCTCTTGGCCAACCCACCCACTATGAACTTTGGCTCAATCATTTCATTAGAGGAGGATGATCCACCACCATATTCTTAGGACCTTGAGGATGTTGAGATGAACTTAGAGCTCCTTCCCCCAGGGTACACTTATGTTGATCGTTTTGACCCCTCCCAATGGGAACTTGGGAGCCCATGTGATCCAGCCACATCACTTATCACCCACTCCTTCCTACCCTCACCCACCATGTTTGGCCAAGCCCACCTCTCCCAAGTCCCCGGTGACACAAGGGTAGCTATGACCAAAGAAGATCTACACCTAAGGAACAAGGAGGTGCCTCTCCCCATCATGTCCACCTTCCTTGACCCCTTCGACCCTTTTGAATGGAAACTCCAATGCCAAACCATACCCCAACACATCAAAGTCATTTTTGGGTTAGGAAAAAATATGTCTTGGCACCTCGAACCACTTGGCATGATTCATAAGTCAGGTATATTCATTCATATCACCCACATGTCAAGTAGGAAACATGAGTTGTCCATATTTAGATGTAATGGTCCACCTTCATTCATCATGAGTCTTAAGCATGTTAGGAGCATTCATGGATGTCTGGGTCCTCTAGCACTCATCACACCCACACATGAGAGGGACACCTATGGATGCTCCGGCCCTCCCACACCCTTCAAAGTCTCCATGGCATCTCTGCATGATTGGTCTAAATATGGTTGTCCTGGCCCCCCCTTTGCATATCATGCATCTCCTACTCACACCGCATTGTAGTACTTGGCATGAGCATTTAAGCAAGCAATAAACAATGAGCGGTGAGAATCACAAGAAGCGGGCAAAGACTCGCGAACGCCACTTTGAATTCCAAGTTGGCAACTTGGTGATGGTGACTTTGGAGTGGCTCTACCCTAGGGTCACCTCCAACTTGAGGGCACGAGGACTTGGACATTGCCAAGTTCCGAGTGGCCTTGGCAACCCGGCTTATGGGTTGGGCTTTCTAATGGGTTTTGGGATTCACCCCAATTCCCATGTGGCCGGTCCGGCACCCTATATGCGCACCGTGGTGGATCCTAGTGAGTGTTTCGGGCCAATCCCTACCCTTGTGAGAGATACACTCGGAGAGCCACCACATATCAGCCAGAGAGCCCGACGTGTGCACACAGAGGCAATACTAGGCAAGCATGGTTCCATCACCGACAAGAGGGTGTGCCCGAGCCACCTTGAGAGGATGAAGAGCCGTCCCCCGGCTAAGGACTCGAGGTTGAGTTTGGAGGTCGTGGCTCGCCCGGAGCTGCATCGGAGGACCCCTTCCCCGACGGACCCACACTCAACAGAGTCGAGTTCTTCGCACCCCGGGGGTATGATGGGAGCATCGCTCACCCTTCACACTTTTTTTCACAGCTCCAATTGCTCTCCGGCATGGTTCAATTGTGTCTGTCACACTTTTCTGAGTCAAGTCATGTAATTTTCATATTTTCTTTGAGTCAAACTAGGTAATTTTCTTTTTATTTGAGTCCAATACCTAGGTTAATGAGTCATCTACCTAAGTTAAGTGTCATAGGGTTGATTAGTTTGGTTAATGGGCCCAATTATATGGGTTAGGCCCAGGGGCGCCCCCTTCCCCTTGGTTATTTGTCAATGGTCCAAAAGTCAGGGACTTGTTGTAAATTATGGGATCCCTATAAATAGGACCCCACTCTCTCCATTTTTAGTTAATGAAGGAATGAATGTAGAATGAATATTGAGTTCCAGAAAATTACAATTCTTTGGTGAAAAGCCATAGAGTGGAGTGAGAAGCTCCAACCCCCCCTCTCTCTCTCACTCTCTCTCATCAAGGGAGGGTCGCCCCCCTCTCTCTCTCCTCACCCTCCCACCTACTTTCTCTCTCCTTCCCCCTCCATTCTCCACCCCAACCCCAAGAGATCCCCACCCAATCCTAACTCCACCTTCCAACCACCAACCACCCACTATCCTTTCCCAACACAATCCTCCCACTCCCCCATGCAATCTCTCTCTCTCCCAAGGCAGAACACCCCTCCCCAAGCACCCTTTCCCTTCCCCTAGGCCAGCATTAACCCCACTCATTAAGCCAAATTCAAATCCACCTCCCTCTCCCTCCCAACACCAAATTCGTAGCTCCCCCTCCCACCATCTGCTAGACCCCCTTCCAGACCCTATTCTCCCCCACCCACACCTTGGAACACCCCCTCCCACACCCCCTCACAGCCAGGGGTTGGCCCCACACACATCCACCACATTTCCCCTCCCATCTCCCCATTCCCCCATTACCTATCTCCACCATTTCATTCCAGTTCACAGACAGCAGAGAAGCTTCTGATTGAGAACTGTTGGAAGCGTCTCTCGGTCCTCTTTCCAACGGTTGTTGATGCGGGACGGAACTGACAAATGGACTAAACCTATGATGAAGACCAAGTGCGGCCAGCACTCACACGAGACAAGGCAAGCCGAGAGATCGACCTCCGTACTATTCCTCCGAAGAGAGGCGTCTCTCAACAAGAAACCCAAGTCCACGGTCGTCCCTATGAGGGAAGCGAGTGGATCAAAGCGGCAAAGGAGCCGACGCGCAACTATAGGAGTCTAGTCCGAGCTTGGTGCTCGACTAGGGCCACGGAATGGGATACTCTCACTCACGATCTCGCGGTGTTGAATGCTAGCTAGGATCCCTACACTCTCACGCGGCGTACAAGATCACATACTAGTAAAGCAAAATGCCAGGGGGGGGAGCGTCGCACGTACCTCCACGCCTAGGCGTGGGGAAGGAACCCCGGCCGAGACCGACAACCCCGATACACACAATGAAAGAATAGGTACAAGCCAGCAATGGTGCCCACTCCTCACAGGGAGATAACAGGCTACAACAATTCCATTCGGGGCGGCCGATACACGGGCTGACGGGCGGCACTCAGTGAAGGGTTGGCCACGAGGAGGGTCCGAATGACGATCGGCAGAATCGCAGCAACGCGCGACTCGGTGGTAAACGTTCCCACAAATGGATCCGGAGTCTGATTGGGGCGCCGTCAGTGAGGGCGCGTAGTTAGGTCGCAGGAGGAAGCCTCGGCCAAAAGGCGTGCTCAGATTCCATCCGTGGAAGTCGTGGCCGCACCTGCAAGTGGGGACAAGGAATCTGCTCCCAGAACTGCGCTGTCGAGCGGGGAAAATGGTAACTCGCTGCTCCGGTAGGCGATCGAGGCCCCGCTTGTGGGAGGACGTCGGGGACGCAGAGCAGAAGGTCCGGACCAAAGAGCTCGGTCAGATCTGGTCGTGGATGGACGCTGTGAACTTTGGAAGTCGTCAGTTGTCCTGGCACCGGGTGGACTGGGCAGGCCCGCGCGACCTCACGGGAACGGACGCCACGAACAGCTCGGACGTCGGAACGAGACGAGGTTGGCGGCGTTGGAAAGAGGACGACGAGAGGTACAAACCTTGAAGAAATCAGCTCCAAACTCGGAGTTTTCCGTCCTGTGGGATTTTCGCAAGAAGGAGGGTGGATCTGGGCGCGCAGAGAGGGAGGCTCCTGCGCTAGCTCACGAGAAAACTCGCCACGGGTGGTGCCGACCTCGGATCGAGGCGAAACCAAAGCCCACGCGCTGCCGACTCGTAGAAGTATCCACCAAAAAAAGGAGGGGCTCGGATTCGACCCACACCGGATGGAGACGCCGCTGCAACTCGGGGCCGAATCTGGAACACGCGAACTCAAACCGGAGATGAAGTAGAAGGGAGGAAGAACCTCGGCGTCGCACCGAGGGGATGGGGAGTCGCACCCCGGGGTTGCTCCCGTCGCAGGAGCAGAGGAGGAAGAGAGGGTCGCCCTCTCCAAGGGGTGGCTGCGCAAATGGCTGCTCAATCAAAATATTTCATTCATTAATTAATTTCTTCCAAAGAAAATGCTAAGACTATATAGTTGGGGAGGGGAGCTAGGGTTTCTACCCCCAAATGGGGAGATGGGGGCGCAAATGGGAGGGGGTAGGGGCGGCCAGCTCTCCTCCCATCAAGGAGGGAATCTCTCCTTCAATCAAGGTGGTTACTCCAATCAAGGAGGGATCAAAGGAAGGGGCGGCCAAAGGAGGGAGTGGAGAAAGGGGAAGGCGACTGCCACCTCTTCCACTTGGAGGAGGTGAGAGGTGCGCCCAAAACCCTAAGCCTAGGGGTTGGGTGCGCAAACCCCAAATGGGCCAAGAGAAGTGGAGCACAAGATGGCCCACTAACCCCTTTGCCCTCTAAATAAACCTACAAAGCACAAAAGATGTCTAATTGGCCTACAAAGGCCTACAACTAGATAGAAGTGTCCACGCAGGGACTAATCCAAGGCCCAACATGGCCTAAAGCATGAAATAAATGGGGATAACTCTGCTAGTCTGCTAAATGATCGCCGAGCCAAAGGGATGCCGGCGTGCTCCGTGTGCTCCGTCGAGTGAAGCGGCGCGTGTCCTCACCAATTCTCCCCGGGTGGGAAGAACTCGACCCCGTCGAGTAAGGGTCACAGTCGCTCAAGTAACGCTCCAGCAGGTCCGGGTCGATCTGCTCCAGCTCTCCACGTGTGATCCAGGTGTCGTCTGTCGCAGGGTGCCCTCTCCAACGCACTAGAAAGCGCTGGTAGGCTCCGCTCCTGGTCGTGGTCACCTGCTCATCCAGTATGCAATCTATATGCTCGCGTGTCTGTAATGGGGCTGGAGGAGGTGGACGCTCAGATGGTGTAATGCTCTCAACAGGAGGGGTAGGCCCAAAAAGCTCACTGGGAATCACCGCGGGATCCCGATATGCCACCAGATCAGAGACATTGAACGTCGAACTGATCCCATAGTCGTCTGGTAGCTCAATCTCATACGCATTCGACCCTATTCGCTTCAGAACTCGGAAGGGTCCTGCACCGCGGTCCTGGAGTTTCTTCACGGCCCCCGAAGGGAACCGTTCAGGTCTAACCCTGATCATGACGTACTCTCCCACTTGGAACTCACGGGTGCGTCGATGCGCATCAGCTAGATCCTTATAACGTGCGTTGCTGGCCTCGAGGGGGTGATGATGATGTAGACTCCAAACTAGTGGCGTGGACTCATACCGATATGAATGCATGGGTGGCCCAGGGCATCCAAACATAGACCCAGCATGTCTATGACGCCTACATGACTGGACAACACGGGGAGGACCAGGACAACCAAAGTTGTATCTATCATGCATGGGTGTCCTACGGAATGTGGTAGACTCATGGGGACTAAATTGCCCAAACTCACTCATGACATTCCCTATATGAGACAAACCCCTATATGATGGTGGACATGAAGAAACATGGGGAAGAGACATGTGTCCCTGGCCTCCTAAACTCGGGCATCTGGATGCCGGTAAGGTGAGGTGTTGACTAGAAGGCCTAGGTGGTGTATGATAGTGGACCTCCTCGACAAGGTGGGGAAAAGAATATGGGTCGAGAGGCTCACTAGGGAGGGGATCGAAAGGGTCAAAGAAATGATGACCCCTCCCGACAGGTCCCTTCACTATACTTGCCCATGTGCGACATTCGCCCAGGTGCAGAAAATCACCTTCAGGCACTCTCATGTATGGGGCAAGAGGCTCATGAGGAAGGCAAGGAAGGCAAGGTTCCTCCCTCGGGACCGTGAAACCATAAGCGGGGACAAAATCAACCTCCACGGGTATGGGAAATAATAAAAGGACCTCGGATGTGATATGTCCTATGGTGTATACCGAGGTAATAGACCCCAAAGCAGGGAGTGTAAAGCTATGACTATAGGGTTGGTCAGACCCTAAGGTCAACATATAAGTCAACTCCCATTGATAATCTAAACTCCTAAGGAAGTCCTTCACATTTTCAAGAAAGCAGAAGGACCGAAAAGTGGTGTGAAAGGAGTTAAGGGGTATTATTGGGAGGGCTGGTCCCATGGGTGTATAGCAAGGAATGGAGACATCTAGAAGTGGACCCTCCCTTAGCCAGCTAGATAAAGACTCACCAATGACCAGTTCACCCTCGGAAGGTAAGAATGTCTCTATATGAGGGTCTAAGGGTGAAGCCCCTCTCTCGGGAGTGGAAACGGAGTCCTCTATGATGTGGAGGGGATCACTCCCTAACTCCTCAACCTCAGTTAGGTACTCCTCAATCATCTCCTGTTCAGCCTCGTAACTCACTGGAACAAACCCAGGTGATGACATGGAGGTGGTCGGCGTAACGCCGTCATGGAAGACAAACTCACCGGGAAGGTGAGATGGGTGTAAGGTGCAGGTCCTCCTATCCAGGTCGATGGTCGCACTTCTTTCCTCCAACCAAGTTCGCCCTAAAATGATGCATGGACCAGCAAGTGTGCTGATCTTGCACCAAGCGCCATCGGAATATTTAACGGGGCCAAACCACCGTTGAAACTCGATAAAAGCTAAACCATCACGGAGAATAATCTCCCCAGTCTTAGAGAGTGACTCAATAATGTCTTGTGAGACACAGTTTGACGACACCCTACTGATGAAGTCGATCTCCGTATGCATCCCATTAGGTAGGATGGCAGTGGACATGACAGGGCGCTGGAATGACTCGGTCATCGGTATAGGGATCGGGTCTCCCGACGACTGAGTGGTAGGGGCGACACTTAGGGGCCGTACCATAAGAGCATCGAATCGGGCCAATAGTGATGACTAATCTGACATGTGGGCTCGAGGAACCACCATGGGGTTGGCGCGGAGCTGGACATGCAAGACTCAACGAGACAAGGACAAAACTCTAACTAGACACAAACCTAACATTACAATGCAATGGTGGGTTACCTAGATGAACTAAGAGACTCAATGCAACCTAGATAACTCTAAGGCCTCAATTGCACCCTAGACAACCTAAAGACTCGCATGACCTAAGACCCCAATTTGTTAGAACAAACTGGTTCCCTAGGCTCTGATACCAAATTTGATGCGGGACGGAACTGACAAATGGACTAAACCTATGATGAAGACCAAGTGCGGCCAGCACTCACACGAGACAAGGCAAGCCGAGAGATCGACCTCCGTACTATTCCTCTGAAGAGAGGCGTCTCTCAACAAGAAACCCAAGTCCACGGTCGTCCCTATGAGGGAAGCGAGTGGATCAAAGCGGCAAAGGAGCCGACGCGCAACTATAGGAGTCTAGTCCGAGCTCGGTGCTCGACTAGGGCCACGGAATGGGATACTCTCACTCACGATCTCGCGGTGTTGAATGCTAGCTAGGATCCCTACACTCTCACGCGGCGTACAAGATCACATACTAGTAAAGCAAAATGCCAGGGGGGGGGGAGCGTCGCACGTACCTCCACGCCTAGGCGTGGGGAAGGAACCCCGGTCGAGACCGACAACCCCGATACACACAATGAAAGAATAGGTACAAGCCAGCAATGGTGCCCACTCCTCACAGGGAGATAACAGGCTACAACAATTCCATTCGGGGTGGCCGATACACGGGCTGACGGGCGGCACTCGGTGAAGGGTTGGCCACGAGGAGGGTCCGAATGACGATCGGCAGAATCGCAGCAACGCGCGACTCGGTGGTAAACGTTCCCACGAATGGATCCGGAGTCTGATTGGGGCGCCGTCAGCGAGGGCGTGTAGTTAGGTCACAGGAGGAAGCCTCGGCCAAAAGGCGTGCTCAGATTCCGTCCGTGGAAGCCGTGGCCGCACCTGCAAGTGGGGACAAGGAATCTGCTCCCAGAACTGCGCTGTCGAGCGGGGAAAATGGTAACTCGCTGCTCCGGTAGGCGATCGAGGCCCCGCTTGTGGGAGGACATCGGGGACGCAGAGCAGCAGGTCCGGACCAAAGAGCTCGGTCAGATCTGGTCGTGGATGGACGCTGTGAACTTTGGAAGTCGCCGGTTGTCATGGCACCGGGTGGACTGGGCAGGCCCGCGCGACCTCACGGGAACGGACGCCACGAACAGCTCGGACGTCGGAACGAGATGAGGTTGGTGGCGTTGGAAAGAGGACGACGAGAGGTACAAACCCTGAAGAAATCAGCTCCAAACTCGGAGTTTTCCGTCCTGTGGGATTTTCGCAAGAAGGAGGGTGGATCTGGGCGCGCAGAGAGGGAGGCTCCTGCGCTAGCTCACGAGAAAACTCGCCACGGGTGGTGCCGACCTCGGCTCGAGGCGAAACCAAAGCCCACGCGCTGCCGACTCGTAGAAGTATCCACCAAAAAAAGGAGGGGCTCGGATTCGACCCGCACCGGATGGGGACGCCGCTGCAACTCGGGGCCGAATCTGGAACACGCGAACTCGAACCGGAGACGAAGTAGAAGGGAGGAAGAACCTCGGCGTCGCACCAAGGGGATGGGGAGTCGCACCCCGGGGTTGCTCCCGTCGCAGGAGCAGAGGAGGAAGAGAGGGTCGCCCTCTCCAAGGGGTGGCTGCGCAAATGGCTGCTCAATCAAAATATTTCATTCATTAATTAATTTCTTCCAAAGAAAATGCTAAGACTATATAGTTGGGGAGGGGAGCTAGGGTTTCTACCACCAAATGGGGAGATGGGGGCGCAAATGGGAGGGGGTAGGGGCGGCCAGCTCTCCTCCCATCAAGGAGGGAATCTCTCCTTCAATCAAGGAGGTTCCTCCAATCAAGGAGGGATCAAAGGAAGGGGCGGCCAAAGGAGGGAGTGGAGAAAGGGGAAGGCGGCTGCCACCTCTTCCACTTGGAGGAGGTGAGAGGTGCGCCCAAAACCCTAAGCCTAGGGGTTGGGTGCGCAAACCCCAAATGGGCCAAGAGAAGTGGAGCACAAGATGGCCCACTAACCCCTTTGCCCTCTAAATAAGCCTACAAAGCACAAAAGATGTCTAATTGGCCTACAAAGGTCTACAACTAGATAGAAGTGTCCACGCAGGGACTAATCCAAGGCCCAACATGGCCTAAAGCATGAAATAAATGGGGATAACTCTGCTAGTCTGCTAAATGATCGCCGAGCCAAAGGGATGCCGGCGTGCTCCGTGTGCTCCGTCGAGTGAAGCGGCGCGTGTCCTCACCAGTTGTGATCTCATCCCTGTTTGAGTTCGTAGCTGCCCGGAGGAGCCGTCATCGTCAGACTGCGCAACTTCTTCCTAACAGTCAACTAGAAGCAAGTTGCAGAGCCTCCCATGGCCAACCTTCTGAAGTTCTGAGGGCGGGCCTTGGCTGAGAGCTTCTACGACAAGTTTACTTCTACAAACAAGAAACGACCCCCCGTTCGGCGTCCAAAGCTGTGAGTTCTCATTTTTCTCCCTCGGGTGCGCTGGTCTGTTCCCTCTGGAACTGATCTGACACCGAACCACTATTCGGGTCCTCGCTACCTACTCCGGCCTCCTCCGGCACCCCCGCATTTCTCTGTTCGAAGAGGACTCAACCACGAATCCAATGACTCCGACCATGCTTGAATCAGAGCTCGGGAGTCTCTGTGGCAGCCTCATCTTCCTACTGCAAAGGTGCAAAAGCTACCAGAACCAGTAAACAGAGACCCTGTTTGCGCCTCTGCCTCGACCAACACCGTCATTCAAAAATTCCCCCAAACATTTGACGTCCTCCCGGGTCAACTACGAAGGTTTTGACAGTGGTTTTGTCCCAATTGGAGTTCGAGGGAGGCCGCAACGGTGCCGACAGTGACAGTCTATCCCCTGTTCCTGAGAGTGGACAGATTCATCAGATTTCTTGTCTTAATCATCTAAGCTAGTTTTTCCCCTCCCCGCCTGGCCGGCTTACCACCCCTCCCTGTGACAGGTAGTGTTTGGTTGTAAAATTGACTTCCCCTCTCCTTGTTCAACACCCTTGCATGGGGAGTAGTGGTGTAATTTCTTAAATTTCTGGTTGAAGCTTCTCCGGTGCGGCGTGCGGGTAAGCCCATGCTTCCTCGCTCGCCCTCGTATCCGACCAGGATCGGTGTCTTCAAAATGATCAGGTGAGCCCCTGGACACTTCCTCTGTTGGTTTTACTTTTGCTTGTCTTAGTATCATTTTTAGTTGCCCATCGGCCGGCGAGTTGAGTGCCCGATCTCAAATTGCTACTTTGTGAGTGTCCACCGCGGGTGAGTTGTGAGCGAGACCAATTTACCCACACCCTCGGCGTGCTGACCGCCCATGAATTTGGGCAACCCCAGGCCCTTAGGGGTCCTCCCCAAGCCAGCCATACCCTTGGAAACCTCCGGGTCCATCCTCAGACCCTCATCTCATCACCGGTCCACCTACGGACCCGAGTGTGCCAAATGCGAGTGAGTCCACTTATGTGACATTGTCGTGTCTGTTGTAGTGCTTGCAATATATGTCTTAGGTTGTGTCACATCAACCGGAGGCCCGAGCCGAAGCTATTCGGAGCATCTCCTGAAGAAATCAATGTCGAAAGAAGATAGTTGTTGATCTGATGCATAGCTATCACTGAATATCCCCACGGGGACTATGTGATCAACAGTCCCGCTGACGCTAAAGAGCCCTCATAGGCCACTAGGCCGCCCATTTCAGATACGGGTCCATGCCAATTGAAGGGAATGAAAAGAACAAGTCCTGCCGGGTCATCTACACACTTGAGTCCTTATCAAGCAAGCAAATAAACGCCTCTTGGCTTCTAATGGCTTGTCTCGGTACCCCTTGGTCCCGCGAGATTCCTGGTGCCTTGCCATCTTCCCATCCTACGGGGGTACTCCCCACTTGTCCCATTGGGACAAACCCTCCACCCTTGATCTGGGACCTATGCTCCCAGTCAATGCACTCTCATGGCCTTTGGCATTCAGCCGCAACAATGCCATATTTGTCCCACGGGACTCTCCCATCACTACCGGTTCAGATTCCTTGCCCAATGTCGGCCCAATAAAATATCATTTTCCTTGGCATAAGGCGCTCTGCCCTTGTCAAGCTCAATAATTCGCCCATCAGCCCCGCCGTACTATGTCCATAAATCTTTCCCTTGGTCGGAAGCACTCCGCCCTAGCCGAACTTGAAAATGACCTTCTGTCCCATCGGGCTGGGTCCACAAAGTCTTTTCCTTGGCTTGAGGTTCTCCGCCCCCGCCGAGCTCGAAAATAAACTTTGTCCCACTGGGCAGGGACCACAAAGTCTTTTCCTTGGCTTGAGGCACTCCGCCCTCACCGAGCCCCAAAATTACCATTTGTCCCACTGGGCAGGATTCATAAAACCCTTTTCACTAGCCTGAGGCACTCCGCCCTTGCCAGGCCCGCCGGGCTCTTGGACATCAATCCCTAACCCCACCAACAGAATAAACAGTAAAATTCATCAATAGTCCCACAGGATAAAATATCCCACATCGCAAACGAGACTGCGTCAGGGAGCCCAACAAAAAAATAAATAACAATAATAATAATAACAAAAAAGAAATGAAATAAAGAAAGAAATAAAGAAAAAAATGAAGAAAATGAATGAAGAAAAGAAAATGATGATCTGAAATAAACTTAATGAATTAATGAACACAATAAATTCAATAAAACCAACAAACTCAATAAGTCCAACAAAGTAAATAAATTCAATTAAATAAATCATTCTATGAGCTCACTAATAAAAAAATCAACAAAATTTAATAAACCTAATAAGCAAAGTAAAACCAATCACCAAAATAAATCAATGAACCCAATAAGCCAAATAAACTCCAATAAACCCAACCAATCCAATAGATCAAACAAACCAATAAACTCAATAAATCAACAGACCCACCAAACCAAATAAACTTAATGAATCAAAAAACCCAATAGAGTCAATAAATCAACTAAACCCAAAGCACTCAATAAACCAAATAAACTCGAACAAAGAAACCAACAAAAAGATTCCTTCACTTTATCTTAGATCTTCTGTCTGAGCAAGGTTTGTTGATCCCGACATCTCCGCGGGTCAATGTCCATATTCTATCTTGGCGTAGACCTCACGTGGTGCGGACACCGGAGCGAGCGAATAGCACGCGTCGGCGAACCGACGGGTACCATACGCGGAGCTCCAACTGGACTACATCGGCTTCCCTTTCAAGTGGGGACAATTTGACTTCAATTTGGATACTTTTTGCATGAAAATTGGGCTTGTAATGGTCTTTAAACTTGTGCTTTCATATTGGGCTGCTTGTAAGGCCCTTAAATGGCCAATTTGGTTAAGCCCCATTAGAATACATTAAGAAGGAATGGCCTTAGACCATTATGATGGATCCATAAGCCATGAAGGGCCCAATTGGGCTTCCTTCATTCATGGGCTATCTAGATTAGAATGGCCTTAAGCCATATTGGTTCCATATTGGTTGAATGGGCTTGGCCATGGCCAAACTTGGCCCATTCAAAGCCCATGAAGGGGGGCGCCCCCTATTTTGGCCATATTAGGCTAGTTTGTTTGAATTTCTTTTCTTCCCTCCTTCATTTACCACATGGGGACATAAATGGCTGCTGGTCTAAGGAAATGGCTGCCACCTACCTCCCTTTTCTTGAATTTCAATGGTAGGTAAGTCTTATGTTTCCTTGTCCCCCCCTCCCTTCCTATGTAGTCAAAGGGGCACCCCTCTCCCCCTCCCCTTGGTTCCATCGAACCATTCAGACCCCTCCCCCTTGCTAAACTCTATATAAAGGCTTGTATGATGATGGGTTAAAGGCTAATGAAATTTTGTTGAGTGAGATTTGCATTAAGAGAGTGATTCTCTTCTTTCCTTCTTGGGTGTGATACCCTTGTTCAGTCCTGTGACCGGACAGAAATTGGGTGTGTGATTCGCCCCCGTATCGCCCCC
Organism: Amorphophallus konjac; assembly: GCA_022559845.1. Taxonomy (NCBI): domain Eukaryota; kingdom Viridiplantae; phylum Streptophyta; class Magnoliopsida; order Alismatales; family Araceae; genus Amorphophallus; species Amorphophallus konjac. Next base: position 280,923,952 of record CM040125.1, read on the forward strand.
ATCCCCTTACTATATTCTTCCACCAAAATTATCCTTGATACTTCTACGAGTTAGGAAGAATTGAGAGGTGGTTTCGTGTCGATCGGAGTTTGGTATCTCCGGTGGCGATTTTTCTCATGATGGCATGCAGATCTGCCCCAGCCTACTGCCCAGATATGAAGTTTCCTGATTACGAATTTCTACAGATCGCCTCTCAAATCTTCTTAAGCTCATTCTTGTAGTGATCGTAGAATTTTGAGTCCTCTTCGCGTTGCCACTCGTCTCGCCTCGATCCGAAAGCTGTGCTGGTCGTGGCAATGATTCTCGTGGGATCGCGCGAGCTGATCTGAGCAGGCCTGGCTCAGGACCAGAGTCGACTTCCAAAGTCTACCTCGCCTCTTCAGGTCGAGATATGAGTGACCGTTCTGAACTACGTCTTCCTCTGGACGTCGCAAACGATCTCCCACAAACGGCGCCTCGATCCGACATTGGCAACTAATTTTCTATTAATTACTCGTGTTTCTATGCAGTTCTATGAACACAAAACCATAAGCTGAAACAAGTCACTGCTGCACCCAGATCTGAAAGGATCTGATCGCACCCTTCAGAGTGGATAAACTACGTCTTGTCGCCGACGTTCTCCAACAAACGGCGCTCCGATCGGGCATCGTATTTGGCCGTACCGGCCCTCGCAAGTTTGCTGCGCAGGGTGACCAGCGCGGACAGAACCGGGTCGGCTTCCCATCGGCGTACCCGAGCGGCTCCGGCTCGCATCCCTCGCCTCCTGCGAGTGTGGCCCGTCAACCAGGGTTTCAGCAACTCCAAATTTGGCCATTGTAACCCTATACCTCCCTGCGTGGAGTGGGCATTCAGTTCTGCAATTGTAATTTTAACCGTTGTGTGTATTGGGGTTGTTTGGATTCGGCCGGGAATTCTTCCCCACGCCTAGTCGTGGAGGTACGTGCTCGTTCCTCTCTCATGTTGCTGGTTTAGTATATTATCATATATGCTGCATTTGTGAGAATCGGGCTATTAGCTAGCTACAAATCACCGCGATTGTTAGTTGTGAGCGCCCGTTCCTTGGCACCGGTCGAGCACCGAGCCCGAACTGGATACCCCTAGGCGACGGTGGTTTCTTAACCGCCGCGATCCCCACGTTTCCCTCGCAAGGGATGATCGTCGGGCTAGTTAGAGTGCTGTTGAGAGACATCTCCACCCGGAGAACACCACGGTGGTTAGCCACCCGGCTTGCCTTTAGCGTATTAGTGCTGGCTGCACATCAAGTCCGTCGTACGTCTTAGCCCGATCGTCATCCGTCCCGCATCATCATGTCTTCGCCAAGTTGGTCAACTTCGACATGACGTCGGGTTGACATCTTCATCTACACATTCTACCCTCGTTTCAGACCTTCCGTCTATGTGAGGTTAGTTGACTCTGACATTTCGTCGGGTTGACATTGATATCTGGCCCTGGGTCTGGGCCACTCATATGTCTGCATTCTAGATAATCCTCACCCCAAATCTTCTATCGGGGCAGCGCCCGTTGACTTCGATGTTACGTTGAGTCAACACCTATCCTACAATATGCCATTGGCCTAGGCCTCACGCCTCTGCCAAGTTCGTTGGATTCGACTTGACGTTGAGTCAACACCTATCCTACAATATGCCCTTGGCCTAGGCCTCACGCCTTAGCCAAGTTCGTTAACTTCGACATGACGTCGGGTCAACACCTATCCTAGATTATACCCTTGGCTTAGGCCATCACGCCTCTGCCACGTTCGTTGGCTTCGACTTGACATCGAGTCAACACCTATCCTACATTATACCCTTGGCTTAGGCCTCACGCCTCTGCCAAGTTCGTTGGCTTCGACGTTCCGTCGGGTCGACACCTATCCTATGTTCTGCCCTTGGCTCAGGCCTCATACCTCTGCCAAGTTCATTGGCTTCGACATGACAATGAGTCAACACTTATCCTACATTATACCCTTGGCTTAGGCCTCACACCTTCACCAAGTTCGTTGGCTTCGACATGATGTCGAGTCAACACCTATCCTACATGATGCTCTTGGCCCAGGCCTCACGCCTCTGCCAAGTTTGTTGGCTTCGACAGGACGTCAAGCCAACACCTATGTTATATTCTGCCTTTGGTTAAACCCCTACGCCTTTTCCAAGTTAGTTGACTTCGGCAATCTGTCTAGTCAACAACCATATTTTGCCCCGGCCCAGACCCTTTGTCTCTTTCAGGTTAGCCGTGTTCGACATGACGTCGAGACAACAACAGTGTTCTATGTCTGCCCTTATCTTGGACATACTGTCTAAGCAAGGTTTGTTGGCTCCGACATCCCATTGGGTCAACATCCATATTTCTACTTCTGGCTCAGACCTTCCGTCTGACCCGTCAACAAAAAGACCCTTTCACCTTTTGTTCGGACCTTCTGTCCGACCATATAACAAAAAGGCCCTTTCACCTTTGGCTCAGACCTTCTGTCCTGCCATACAACAAAAAGACCCTTTTTCCTCTAGCGTGGACCTTTCGTCCAGTCCGTCAAAAAAAATATCCTTTTACCTCTGGTGCGGACCTTTCGTCCTACCATACAACAAAAAGACCCTTTTACCTCTGACGCGGACCTTTCGTCCAGTCAGTCATCAAAAAGACCCTTTCACCTTTGGTCTGGACCTTCTGTCCGACCATACAACAAAAAGACCCTTTTAGCTCGAGCTCAGACCTTTCGTCCGGTCAGTCAATAAAAAGACCCTTTTACCTCTGGCTCAAACCTTTTATCCAGCCAGACAATAAAAAGACCCCTTCACCTTTGGCACGGGCCTTCCGCCTAGCCAGGAAGCGAAAGAACCTTTCTACTTATGACTCTACCCTTCCATCCAGTTAAAGAACAAAAAGACTCCTTCTATCTACGGCGTCATGACTTTATGTCTAAGTCATTAAATACTCTTGTCCGACGTCATGACTTTCTGACTAAGCCGATAAATATTCTGCCTTGGTGTCATGGCCTTCCGCCTAAGCCAAGTTGTACGGCGTCATGACTTTATGTCTGAGCCGTTAAATACTCTTGTCCGGCATCATGACTTTCCACCTAAGCCTGTAAATATTCTGCCTTGGCATCATGGCCTTCCGCCTAAGCCAAGTTGTACCGCGTCATGACTTTATGTCTAAGCCGTTAAATACCCTTGTCCGGCATCATGGCTTTCCGCCTAAGCCGGTAACTATTCTACCTTAGCATCATGGCCTTTCGCCTAAGCCAAGTTGTACGGCGTCATGACTTTACGTCTAAGCCATAAAATATTCATGTCCGGCATCATGGCATCCCGCCTAAGCCGGTAAATATTTTGCCTTGGTGTCATGGCCTTCCGCCTAAGCCAAGTTGTACGGCGTCATGACTTTACGTTTAAGCCGTTAAATACTCTTGTCCGGCGTCATGGCTTTCCGCCTAAGCCAAGTTGTACGGCGTCATAACTTTACGTCTAAGCCGTTAAATACTCTTGTCCAGCGTCATGGCTTTCCGCCTAAGCCGGTAAATATTCTGCCTTAGCGTCATGGCCTTCCGCCTAAGCCAAGTTGTACAGCGTCATGACTTTATGTCTAAGCCGTTATATACTCTTGTCTGCCATCATGGCTTTCCGCGTAAGTCGATAAATATTCTGCCGTGGCGTCATTGCCTTCCGCCTAAGCCAAGTTGTACGGCGTCATGACTTTATGTCTGAGCCATTAAATACTCTTGTCCGCCGTCATGGCTTTCCACCTAAGCCGGTAACTATTCTGCCTTGGCGTCATGGCCTTTCGCCTAAGCCAAGTTGTACGGGGTCATGACTTTATGTCTGAGCCGTTATATACTTTTGTCCGACATCATGGCTTTCCGCCTAAGTCAGAAAATATTCTTCCTTGGCGTCATGGCCTTTCGCCTAAGCCAAGTTGTACGACGTCATGACTTTATGTCTAAGCCATTAAATACTCTTGTCCGACGTCATGGCTTTTCGCCTAAGTCGGTAAATATTCTGTCTTGGCGTCATGGCCTTCCGCCTAAGCCAAGTTGTACGGCGTCATGACTTTATGTCTGAGCCGTTAAATACTCTTGTTCGGCGTCATGGCTTTCTGCCTAAGCTAGTAAATATTCTACCTTGACGTCATGGCCTTTCGCCTAAGTCAAGTTGTACGGCGTCATGACTTTATGTCTAAGCCATTAAATATTCTTGTCCGGCGTCATGGCTTTCCGCCTAAGCCGGTAAATATTCTGCCTTGGCGTCATGGCCTTCCGCCTAAGCCAAGTTGTACGACGTCATGACTTTATGTCTAAGCCGTTAAATATTCTTTTCCGACGTCATGACTTTCCGCCTAAGCCGATAAATATTCTACCTTGGCGTCATGGCCTTCCGCCTAAGCCAAGTTGTACGGCGTCATGGCTTTCCACCTAAGCCGGTAACTATTCTATCTTGGTGTCATGGCCTTCCGCCTAAGCCAAGTCATTCGGCGTCATGACCTTCTATCTAAGCCAGCAAATCATCCTATCATTGGCCCGGAAACTATCATCCAGCCCAATGAACAAAAAGACCATTCCACCTTGGCATTACGGCCTTATAGCCAAGCCAAGTCTTTCGGCGTCACGACCTTCAGTCGAGGCTGACCACCACCCTACTATTGGCTCGAAATTGTTATCTGAACCAATGAACGAAAAGACCCCCTTTGGTTTCACACCAACCCTTGATCCCTCCAGGGATTAACTGTAACATATGACACCCTCTCCCCACTGCCGTGGCATCAGCTACCCACCTACAAAATAGTCGGCCTGCGGACATACTTACTAAGCCCTGCAAAAAAAGAAGGGAAAACAAAAAAGAAAAAGAAAAAAGGAAAGAAAAAAAAAGAAAAGAGAAAGAAAAGAGAAAGAAGAAGAAAAAAGAAAAAAATGAGAGAAAATATGAAAAAAAGAAAAATAAAATATGAACATAACATGGTTTGCTTGCTTGCTTGTTTCGCATGCATGTTTGCATGTAGTATAATATTAATACACTTCCTTCAAATTTCTAGGACCATATTTCCTTGCCAAATAACGCTGCCCTCGTTCAGGATATGTGTGCGTCACGACACATACTAAGGATGAAAACTAATTATCGGTGAGCACATACGGCTAGGGGAAGAGTCGTAGCTATGTTGCTAGCACAACTCATAGGATACACCCTAGGCGAAACTCCCACACCTCGCACGTAATATGAGCAATGATCCTTAGCCATAGGGCCGTCATAAATTCTTCTTAACACTTCATGGATGCTCAAATCTCTACACTGACGTAAAGGGTAACCGTGACGAAAAAGCTGCCTACCCCCTTAAAAAGGAAAAAAAGAAAAAATGATGATAATGATAAGTGTAATGTGAATCCAAGTAGCCGAGAATCTCCACTGAAACAAATGAGGAGACTCGCGTGAAAACGGTGCAGCAAACTCCACAATTAAAATAAGGACGAATCCTAGTAGCTGAGAATCTTCATTGAGACACATGAGGAGACTCGTGTCAAACGGTGAAATCCATCATAAAACCATAATATAGGATGAATCCTAGTAACCGAGAACCCCCATTGAGACATATGAGGAGACTCACGTCAAACGGTGAAATCTATAATAGTATCATGATAAAGGATGAATCCTAGTAGCCGGGAATCTCCATTGAGACATATGAGGAAACTCACGCCGAACGGTGAAATCCAAAATTAAGAAATAAACAAGGGGGTTGTGTGAAGCTACCAAAAGTCGAGAGCCCCGAGCGTATGTGCTGGCGATAAAGTAATCCTCTCGTGTTACTTAGAATGTCTGCACGTCCCAATGTCTAGGGGTCACTACCGATATAATTGCACTTTCACACTATGAAAAAATAGTCCTGAGTGTAGATTGTGGTTCATGCTATGCATATGTCCTATGCGGCGTCCCCTTTACGTATGCACATCTCCCTTAGTTGTGCTTCGTGAGCCGCACTCTGTCTGTGAATCATGGGCACTGTCCTTATCCTATCCCTATTATAGGAAACTATGCTACATATATCTATTCTATGCTTGCGGATGTTGAATGCATGCGTGCTTGGATAAGGCTATAAAAAAGGATAATAAAAATGAATGATGAAATAATAAATGAATGAATGATGATAAATGAAAATGGAATTAATAAAAAGAATGAATAATAAAAAGAAACATGCAAGATTTTTAAACGGGCTATGGGCTACACCCGCACGTCCCGCCCTTCTGTCCCTCTTTTGCGACACTTGCGGGTGGGGGGCATTTGTTGACACTAAAAATATTCCTATATTTTCCTAACTTCTACTTCTACAGGTCTTAACTTCTGATCGAGTGCTCCTATGCCGATAGAGAAGAAAAGAAAAGAAGGAAAAGAATGGTGGGAGCCAAACAAAAGATGAGACTAAAGGAAAATAAAAAAAGGGAAGATGGTCAGCTCCAACGGACAACCACTAAAGCAAGTCCCAAGAGCTCGAAAGAATATTTGGGACCATCCCCAAAGAAACATGCAGAAGTCTGCACAAAGAGTACAAGCCGGACGCTTGGCCAACCCTCACAAAAGAAGAAAACAAGCGCAGATGGGCCTAGATAAGTTAAATGGGCCAAAAGATGCTGGAGATAGGATGGAGGAGCCCCTAATCCAGCGTGCTCCAAAGCTCCTAATCCGGTGCGCTCCAAAGCTCTTAATCCGGCGCGCATGAGGCAACCCTCACTAAACCGGCGCGCCCATATGCACGCCGGGTGAGGCCACGCCGGTTAAGGGTATATAAAGAGGGCTTTTGACCAAGAAGCAGGGGGCCCACGGGTATGAGAGAAAAAAGATTGGGGAACAAGAAAGGAGCTTCCTGAGAGTGAGCCAAAGAGCCACCATCTCTCCCGTCCGTCTATCTGGAGAAGCCCGACGCCAAGGAAGAAGCACCCCTCTCCGATACTCTGTTTCCACAGTGAAAGGGCCAGGTGGGTTCCGGCGACTTCTCCCGGCCACCCCCCCCGTTGCTTTCTCTTGTTAAATCTCCGTGGATGTATGTGGATGGAGGGGCGATGATATGAGCCCGTCTCCTTCCTATTTTCCTTAGCTTTCCCCCTCTTCTGTAATCAGGGATTCATGCCCGTCTGTGTAATCGGTGGCCGGCCTTTGAGAGACAATGCCATGCCGCGCCGTAATCGCATTGTATTGAGCCCTCTTTGGTAATGAAATAGATAATATAGGATGTGGCAATGCTTCTGGATGTCTCCTCTCCTCTCTCCGAATCCCTCCGATCGATTATCTATTGTCCTGTTATCATCAGATTTTCTCTTTGTTACGCGCCGAACATGCCCTGGGGTGTCCCCAAAGGGCTATAGTAATATCCCCCCTCCCCGGGGTTCTCTCCAGTATGTAGATTGCATTTTTTTTCACGCAGCGTGTGCTCGCCATGTTTCTCTCCGTCGGAGGTATACATATGCATATGTCTCTCTCTGGCTCTGGGATTGGCTTTTCACTATCTCCCCGTCCACAGTCATGGACCAGGGAGAGTAGAGTCGTCCCTATAACCTGTGTGTGGGGGTCATCTGTCATGGTCTTTTGCGACATATGATACCCCCGGCTACTCTATCATTCACCCCTTTCAATCTCTTTAAGTCTAAACGCTGGTTAACTAGCCTCGTGTACTGACCTGCCAGCATACTGACTCCCCTTTTATATCTAATTAACTAGTATAGCTCTTGAGCAATCGATCTCTATATCTTTTCTTTCCTGTATGCGGGTCACTTTGTTGTGTTCTGTTGGATTGAAGACAATAGTCTCAGGACCGGGGAGGGGGGAACATTCCTCTGAGCCACCACCGGATCATAGGGTCATGTCCTTCCATGGCTTGTGCCTTTATGGGCCGTCAGGGGGTAAACATCAACCGGGCTTATGGCCCAACGTTAAATCCACTGCCCTTAGGAGACTATTGGTGACCATGGGTTGTGTGCCCCTCGTAGGCTAGCCCTCGGGGTTTCGTCCCTCACAGATCGTCCCTTTTCAATCATATTTTGACTCATGGGGTGTTGGTGCCCCTCGTAGGCTAGCCCTCGAGAATTCCCCTCTATCAAAGTCTGCCGGTCACCGTTTGGCATTCCTGGCTTTAAGGAGTATACCCCAGATGCTGCGGGACTGTCTCCACTTCCCCCCGCAACCCTCTGGGCATGGGGAGGTACTGCCCAATTTTTGACTGAATACTTAGTCTGATTTATGATGAATTTTCAGCTATAAGTCTATTTTAGACTATGCTCGAGTAGGAACCTCACATAAGTCTAGACTTGTCACATTTGCAGAACATTTGGGAATGGAATAAACTCTTTAATCTTTTTAATGAACATCAAAGTTCCAAGAAAACCATTTGGCATTTCATTTTAACCCAAAATAAACCAAACCTGCCCTAATCCGACGCGCCCCTAAACCGGCGCGCCATTTTCTGGCTCGGTACCCCCCCGCGCCGCTTTAGCCCCACATTCATAAACCAATTCGACTCCATTGGCCTCCATCCGGCGGGCCCTGGGCACGCCATTTTTGTCCCAACAATGCCCTACATCGTTTTAGGCCACCTCACACATGCATCGACCCTCCAACGTGCATTGACCTCTATTTAGGCACCGACCTCCTCTGCACTTGCACCAACCTCCTCACTACGTGCATCAACCCCCATTTGTGCATCCTCCTCACACATGCACTGACCCTCCAACATGCACTGACCTCCTCTCCGCTTGCACTGACCTCATGCATGCATCGACTCCATATATGCATCCATCCCACATGCATCGACCTCCATTAGTGGATCGACCTCATCTTTGCACTGACCTTCAAAAATGTGCACCGACCTCATCCTCATACGTGCACCGACCTCTATTTGTGCCTCGACCTCATGCATGCATCAACCTCACCCCATTCATGCACCGACCCTCAAACATGCATCGACCTAATTTTTGGCCCCTATCAAAGGCTAATAAAATATTCCAAAAAATGCTTAATGAGTTTAATATTTGTGAGCCATTGAATGGAATGACAATAATAATAATAAATAAAGGGATAATAAATCATCATAAAAATTTGATGCATCATTATAATAAAAAAATCAATCAATAATCCTCTTCAAAATTAATAAATTAATTAGCTGAGCTTGCTCTCTTATTTATATATATGCATCTGTGCTTGTGCGCATCTAACTTTGCCTCCCTGCTTGCCTATCTACATGCATGCTTATTGAATATTTGTTATCACCCTAGGCCCCAGTATATCAAATGGTGATCTGCCAAAGGTCGGACTAGCTTTGACTAGAAGCTTTCATTATGCGTGATGGTGGTCCTCTGACCTAAATTCTCCGCCCTGTACCGGGAGCTGACTTAATAAATAAATACTACCATATTGTGTGCTTGCATGCAATCACATCTTTTATATATTCTACGGGCCCCATGGCCTCCTTACTTTGGCGATTAATCAAGGGTTGTCTCTCTCTCTCGGAGGCGCGTAATTAACGCCATAGCCTTTATGGTGCGGCGGGCTTTGGGTCCCGACGCGATCACCTATAATCGTCTGGTTAGTCAGACGGTGTGCATAATAAATCTGTCACTCAGTGAGTGGCACGCCCTACGTAAATAAAACATTTAATAAATAAACCAAATAAATCAATAATCAATAATCCAATATTTTTAATAAAAGTAGTCCCCCACATTGGACCTTTCCAAGTTTTGAGTGGCTTTGGCAAACCGGCTTACGAGTTGAACTTACGAAAGGATTTTGGAATACACCCGACTTCGCATGTGGTGGACCTAGCACATTATGAGGGCCCCGCGGTGGAACCCAGTGAGCACCTTGAGCGTACATCTACCTTTCTGAGTGACACCTTCGGAGAGCCTCCACATATTAGCCTGAGAGCGCGACGTGCGCATACGTTGGTAATACTAGGCAAACAGGGTACCATCACCAGTAAGAGGGTGTGCCTGTGTCACCTTGAGAGGCTGAAGAGACGTCCCCCTGGCTATGGACGCGGGATTGAGTCAGGAGGTCATGGTTCACCCAGAGCCGCATTGGTGTACCGCTTCCCCAGTGGACCCATACTCGACGGGGTCATGTTCACCCCACCACGGGGGTATGATGGGGGCATCCCTCACCCTTTCATATTTTTTAGAGGCCCCGAGTGCTCACTAGCATCACACCATCGCGTTCGTCACATTTTTCTTAGTCATGGCATATAATTTTTATATTTTCTTTGAGTCATAATTGTGTAATTCTCCTTTTATTTGAGTCAAGTACCTAGGTTAGTGAGTCATCTACCTAAGTTAAATGTCATTAGGTTGATTTGTCTGGTTAAATGGGCCAAATTAAGTGGGCTAGGCCCAGGGGCGCCTTTCATAGGACTAGTCTGGTCAATGTGTCATTTGTTCAGGGGTATTCTGGTCATAGGAATTATGTGAATCTATAAATAGCCCCCTCCCCTCTCTCATTTGTAACATTTGATCATCAATGAAAATTTGAGTGAATTCCAAAAATTTGAGTGTTTCTTTGGAGTGAGAAGCTCCCCCTCTCCCCCTCCCCCTCCCTTTCTCTCTCTCTCTCTCTAGAAGGGTGCAAACCCCTCTCTCTCTCCTCCCCTCCCCCAATTTTTGAAATCCCCTCTCTCTCCTCTCTCCACCTCAGCTGCCACCTCATCCCTCTCTCCTCCACCTCATCCTCTCCCCTCTTGCCGCATCAACCCACCCTTTCACCTCCCAATACCCCACTACTCCCTCATTAAATTCTCCTTAACCCCAAGAGTCACTCTCCCTCTCCCAAGGGAGAATCCCATCTCCCCAAGCACCGTTCCACTCCCCCACACACCCTTTCCCCTCTCCAAGGCCACATTAACCACCCACCATTAAACCAAATTCAAACCCCATTCCCTCCCTCCTTGCCAACCTGCGCCCTCCACTCCCTCTCCCTCTCTACCCAGGCCGCAGCCCTCTCTCCCCCACCCTAGCTTTGACCCCAGCATCCATCACACCCCCTCCGTCAACCTGGTTAGACCTCCTCTGGCCCTTCTCTCAACCAGGTAGCACCCCAGCCCCGTTTTGCCCCATTTCCCCCTCTCACTTTCCCCATTAGCACCTCCATCCACCACCACACCCAAAACAGGTTCGCAACAGTAGAGTACCCCAAAGTTGCAGAGCCTGCCCCGGAGTCATCACACATGTTCTGGTGGTGTTTCATACAATGCTGGAAGTTTTGTCGAAGCAGCTTCATAAGCGATGTGGTCCCGCTTCCATCTAACATCTGTCCTGCCCGGGAGAACCATTCTCCCTCGACTGCGTAAAGCTACTCCGGCAGGGAACCTGAGCCCAAGAGAAGAAGCGACCATCGCCGTTCATGTGCAATTTTTGACGTGATTCTTTGGTTGAGCTCTTTTCCTCCAAGTCCTCTATCAGTCCTAACAAGAAGGGTGATGTTTGGACCCCGGAGCATGGCGTTTCAACATTTCTACCCGGAGTGCACATGTCAGTCCAACCTGAGTCTAACCTGACCCCTCCCACTCTTCTGGTTCTCGCACCCTGCTCTAAACTTCTCTGGGTGCCTCGTTGGTCTCTGCTTGAAGAAGACTTGTCCACGAACACAACGGCCCTGGTCCCGCCCTCATTGCACCCCGGGAGTGCTCGTGACGTCAATTTCTTCCAGCAGCTGCGCTTCTGGATAGACAGCACTAGGTCTGACCTACCCTTGTCCCGACCCCGCCCCGACCACAGCCGGCCTCGGATCAACCCTCAATTTCTATAGCACATACCTAGGCCAACCCAGGAGATTTCGATGCCAATCCCATCATCAACAACTTCCGGAGCTGAACGTGGGATCCCCACCTTCCACGCCCTGTCCACCAGGATCGGACTGGTCGAGTCTGACCAGTTTGTGGACTTGGCCTCGCCACTGCCCAGCCCGACTCTGGACTGATTAGCGCCACCAAGATCCCACTTCATCCACAGCCGCCTCAGTGCAAGTCCCGCCCTTATCAGAGTTCGGGAGAGTTCGTGGCGTTACCCTCTTCAACCGACTGTCCTACAGAACTGGGCAGAACTTGGTTCGATCGTTCGGCCCGCCGTCATCCAAACTTCCCCACCCCGCCTGGCTGGCTTACAGACCCTCCCTACGTGGAGGATAATTTTGGTTGTAATTTGGTTTTCGCCACCCTTAGCTCAACCCCCCTGCATGGGGTGTAGTGCATGCAATACATCAATTTCAGGTTGAAGCTTCATCGGCGCGGCGTGCGGACAAGCCCACGCTTCCCCGCTCTCCCTCGTCTCCGGTCGGGGTCGACGTCTTCATGCCGACCAGGTGAGATTCGGGCCCCATCCTCTGCTGGTTTTATCATTGGTTAGCTTAGTATTATTTCTGGTTGCCCGTCGGACGGCGAGTGAGTGCCTATTCCAACTTTCCATATATCGAGTGACCAGCGCTGAGCGAGGCGAGAGCAACCCCTTACATCCCACGCCCTTGGTGTGTAGACTACCGACGAAATTGGGCATCCTAGGCCCTTAGGGATCCATCCCTAGGTAGCCATACGCCGGAACGTCAAGGTCCAACTTCGGACCCTCACCACTATCGCCGAGTTGCCTACAGGCACTAGTGTGTGCTACGCGACTGAGTTCGCTAGAGTGAGTCCGCCGCTCTAGGTTGATTGCTTGCGAGCCTAGGTCCTAGGCTCTTATAGTCAACCCCCCATAGCGTGAGTCCTTGGCAGCAAAAGAAGTATATCAAAAGCCATCACCGGAAGGATTGGTTAGGCCGGTCTGGAAAGTGGCCTTTCTTGTGTATGGAGACTTTCGAGTCAAACCACCGCCTCGTACCCTTTGTCGTCTTGGATTCATGATTTGAGCATCCATTTGGGCTCATCGCCCATACCCCTAGGTCGTGTCATGTCAAATTGGTATCAGAGCAAGTTCTCAATTTGTCTGAACAAGTTGGTCCTAGGGCGCATTTACATTCATCAACCGGTGCGTCATCATGGCTACCCCTCTTTAGTCAATTCCATACAACTCGGCCCTCCACAAGTGTCCGATTGACCCACCACTCTTGGACATCATTTTAGAAGAGGACCTTTGCTTTAATGGGTTGAGCCCTAGTGCCTACCTAAAGTGTGAAGCTACCATGGAAAAACACTTTGAGAGGACTTGGGTATATGGACCCAAGAGAGTCAACATTGCCAAGGGACGGCTTTCGCCTCAAGCCAAGGAAGAGTGGAACCACATAGTGGGTCTTAGGGAGGTTAGGAGGCAAGAGCCCAAAGACTCATGGGAGGAGATGTAGGTATAACTTAGGAAGATCTACGCTCCCCAACGTCCCACCTCCTACTCAGAGAGCCATAGCCCGAGGAGCACTACCACTGCTCCTTTCTCTCTCGGCCAACCTAAGACCACCCTTAGGGCCCCACTTCCACCTCTCCCAACCAAGCCCCTCACAACCATCGCCTCTACCCTTCTCCATCAAACCCTCCCCACTAAAACCCAAGTGACCTCAGCCTCCACCTCCCCATCTAACCCCACGAGGACCACCACTCCCCAACCGAAAGTCACTCACCCAACCCCCACCATTCAAACCCAAGTGGACCCCGTGTCCACCCCTCCACCTAGGCCCATGACGGCCACCACCCCCCAACCCAAAACCCCTCACCAAACCCATACCCCACAAGCCCCCTTGGCCTCTACCACTACCCCTCCATCGTCCCCTAAAAGGGACACACCTCCCAAAACCAATCAACCCAAACCTCCTCACCCAACCCACCTTCCACTTCCAACCCCAATCCTACCCCAACCTAGGCCTCTACTACTTCCACTCCCAAACCCAACCCAAATTTGACCTCTCTCACCACGCCAGGTGCGCCATGCGCCTGCTATCACAAAACCACCCACTATAGATCTTTCTACCCCATTGGCATTAGAAGAAGTGGCCCAAACACTCGGCCACATGGGGACAAACGCCCCTCCGGACCCTATCCCCACAATGGAGACCAACTGATGAGGACATCTCTAGCTATCCCCTTTGTTCGAGGATCCAGATGCTCGCCAGCTACGCTACATCTTGTTCGCCACTATATTTCGAGTCACATGATGTAATTTTCATTTTCTTATCATGTACTTTTTCTTTTATTTGAGTCCAATACCTAGGTTAAGTAGCTATTTACCTAAGTCTAGAGTCATTATGTTGATTAATGGGCTCAGTTATATGGGCTAGGCCCAGGGGCGCCCCCTTCCCCTTGGTTAATTGTTAGTAGTCCAAAAGTCAGGGACTTATGTGAAAATGTGGGATTCCTATAAATAGGACCCCAATCTCTCATTTGGAAGCTAATGAAGTATTGACTTTAAAAATCCACAAGAATTGTGTCTCTTACTCTATCTCTCTAGTTCCCCCTCTCTCTCTACCTCTCTCTCTCTCTAAAGGGGGCAAACCCCATTCTCTCTCCTCCCCACCCCCAAATTCGAAATTCACTCTCTCTCCTCCCTATTCACCTCTAATTAAGACCCCTCCCCCTTCCCCATACCTCCCATTTAAGTCCCCTCCAACCCCTAGGTGGAATCCTCTTCTCCTAGGCACCTCTCCCTCCTCCCAAGCAACCTTTCCCCTTCCCCATACAACCTCTCATTTTCCCAAGGGAGAATCCCTTCTCCCAAGCACCCCTTCCCCTCCCCAAGGCATCCCTTCTCATTCTCTAGGCTACCATTAATCCCTTTCCATTAACCCCATTCCAAATCCCAAGGAGAGAAACCATTCCCCCACCAACTTGTGCCCCCTCACCTTCCCCCTCTCCCTCCAAGCCCCAAATTCGCAGCCCCCCTCCCACCCACTGTCAACTCCATCACCCAACCCCATTTTCACCCTCTCCTAGCTTGGATAGACCCACCATTGGTCCCCCTAACAGTCAGGGGACGCCCCAGCCCCTTCCTACTCCATCTCCCCCTCCTCATCTCCCCACTATCATCCCCTTCCACCACCATACCCTATGGAGATCGCAGGAAGCAGTGGAGGCCCGACTTGCAGAGTCTGCTCCGGAGCGCCCCGACGTCGTCTGGAGGTGCACTATACATCGCCGGAAAGGTCTGCGAGTCTTCTTCGCAAGCAAGGTGGAATCGTCTCATTCTGACTTCGCTACAGTTCATGGTGGCCGTACTCGTCCAACTGCACAATAAGTACTAGAACCTGGACCTGAGCTGCAGTGCAGAAGCTCCCACGGCTACATCCTTCAACTTCTGGAGGTGCCACTTAACCGAGAGCTGCTACCACGAGTCTTCCACCACCACCAGAAAGCGGCGTCCCATTCGGCATCAAGAAGTGCCTTTTCCATTTTTTCTCCCCCAGGCGCGCAGACAGTCTGTTTGGATCCTCCCCCAACACTGCCTCACTCAACGGACTCGTCCTCACGACCCCGACATCCTCTGGTGCTGTTCTTGGTTGCTGCTAAAAGAAGACTCATCCACGGATGTCCTCGACTTGGTCCCGCCTCAATCAGACTTCGGGAGCGACCGTGGCATCTTCGACTAACAACTGCAACACTCTAGGCCAGCCTGAACCAGAACGCTGAACACCTGTTCCGGGGTCCACTCCGACCAGTGGCGATGCGGGGACCATCCACCAAAATTCATCAGCGTACCTGGGTCAGTCAGTGAAGATTTGGCGCTGGTTTCATCAGCTTCCAAGTTCGGTAGCATCCGCGGCAGCGTCAACATCGCCCACCTATCCAGCAGTTCCAGATACGGGCAGGATCGGCGAAGTCTTCATTCGGCAACTCGTTTAGCTCTCCTTTCGATCTCGCCTGGCCGGCTGACCGCCCCTCCCTGTGTGGAGGTATTTTTGGTTGTAACTAATTATCCCTACACCTCATCCACCCCCTCTGTGAGGGCGTAGTGCATGTACTAATAGGTCTTCGGCTAAAGCTTCACCGGTGCAGTGTGCGGGGACCCACACTTCCCCGCTCGCCCATCGTCTCCGAACGGGATCAGTGTCTTCACACCGATCAGGTGAGCCACTCACACCTCTCTTTGCTGGATTTCTTTTGCTTAAATAGTATTGCCTCTCAGTACCGTCGGCGTAAGAGAGTGCCCGAACCCGATTTATCAATTAATTGCGTGATTACCGCGGGTGAGTTGTGAGAGTGACATTTCAACCCATGCCCTTGGCGTGCCGGTCGCCCTTGATAATGGGCATCCCTGGCCCATTGGGGTCTATTCCTAGGTGGCCAAACCCTTGTAACCTTGAGGTCCAACCTCGGACCCTCACCGCCATCGCCGGTCCTTCTACGGACCCGAGTGTGCTTACGCGAGTGAGTCCGCTAGTGTGACGTTGCCAAATTATTGTGTTGCTTGCAAATCTAGGTCCGAGGGGTCGTGTCACATCAATTTGGTATCAGAGCAAGTTTTAGACTTGTCTCTACTAAGTCTTGTCCTAGGGCCATTGCATTCATCACCCGTTCATCATGACCACTTCCTACTTAGCCTATTCACCATCCTTAGACCCTTTAGCTGCTTTTGTGTTTGATGGATCTCGCCCTAGCAGATATCTAGAATGGGAGAAGTCCATAGACCGACACTTTGGGAGGTTCACCCTGTCAGGGCCTATCCAAGTCAACTATGCCAAGAGTTTGCTCTGGCGCCAAGCTAGGAAAGAATGGGAGTACATTGTAGGTTTGAGAGAAGCCAAAGGGGAAGCACCCATTGAATCTTGGGTTGAAATGAGGGCCGATCTTAGAAAGATCTACGCACCCCAATCCGGACCTCCTCAACCAACCACTTTTCCACCCCCAACTCCAACCCAAGTATTTCCCCTATCAAGCCCAACCCAAGCCCATCCATGTTCACCACCCCGGGGGTACCATGAGCCGCCTATCTCCACTCCTCCACAAAAGACCCATTCCTCCCCTTAGAAGGGGAGCCCATGATCCAAACACCTGATCCCTTGGAAGTAAACACCTCTTCCCTTGGAAGTAAGATCGACCTAGACCCCCTCCCGACCCTCGAGGAAACCCAAGCCCACACCGTGGAGGAGGAGGAGCCACAAAACTCACCCACCCCTCCTAGTTCGGGTCCTCATGAGCCACACACCGTCACCATAGATGTGTGCATACTCCAATGGCTCAAGCAATGTCCCACCCTCCTGAGATCACCACCATTGGGATATCAATCCCTAATTGTTCCCACCCGGTCTCCCCATGTCACTTTACAAACCTTCTACTTTGCGGGAGACTTGGGAGACCTAGTGGATTGCCTATATTGGCAAGTCCACTTGACCGGCTTGCTTGCCATGGGACGTTCGGAGCCTAGCACCATTAACTTTGCCCACCCCACCATTGGCTCCATCACTTCCATTTGCACGAGTGGGTATTGCACTATTGAGATTCTTCTATTTCTCCCCTTGGAGGAAGAACCCACTCCGGTCTACTCCCCACCCATTGAGACCCCAAATGCCTTAAATGGTCAACTCACTAGAGATCTTGGACCAATTACTTTGGAGGAGGATGACTCACCACCATATTGTGAGGACCTTGAGGATGTTGAGATAAACTTAGAGCTCCTTTCCCCCGGATACACTTATGTTGATCCTTTTGACCCCTCCCAATGGGAACCCAGGAACCCATGTGGTCCACCCACATCACTTATCACCCACTCCTTCCTACCCTCACCCACCATGTTGGACCAAGCCCATCTCTCCCAAGACTCAGATTACACCATGGGAGCCATGACTTTGGGCAATACACACTTAGGGATTGAGGAAGTGCCCCACTTCATGATATCGACCTTCCAAGACCCCTTTGACCCATTCCAATGGAGGTCCAAAAGCCGACACATAGGAGACATCTTTGATACAAAAGTGCATAAGTCTTGGCGTACAACACCACTTGATATGATTCTTAAGTCGGGTCCACTCGTTCATATCACCCACATGTCAAGTAGGATGCATGATTGGTTCATATTCGGGTGTATCGGCCCTCCCTCATTCATCATTGATCATATGCATGTCAGGAGCATCTACGGGTGTCCGGGTCCCCCGGCAGTCATCACCACTTTGTGTGATAGGTTCCCCTACAGATACCATGGCCCTCCAACCATTGTTATAAAACCCACGCATGATAGGTCCACTTGTGGCTGCCCCGGCCCACCTAAGTTCATCAAGGTCCACATGGCATCGCAACATGATAGGTCAATTTACGGTTACCCCGGTCCACCTTTTTCACACCAAGCTTTTCACACCCACACCGCATCATAGTGCATGGCATACGCATACACGCAAGCAATTCACAATGAGCGGTGAGGTTCACAAAGAGCGGATAAGAGCTCGCAAGCGCCACTTGGAATTTCAAGTAGGCGACTTGGTGATGATGGCATCGGAGTGGCTCTATCTTAGGGTTACCTCCCAGTCGAGGGCACGAGGACTTGGACCTTTCCCTGTTCATAGTGGCTTTGGCAACACAGCTTGTGGATTGAATTCACCAATGGGTTATGGGATATACCCCACTTCTGACGTAGCAGATCCGGCACCCTATATGGGCACCGTGGTGGATCCTAGTGAGTGCTTTGAGCCTATACCTTCCTTTAAGAGGGAAACCACGGAGAGCCACCACAAAATAGCCTTGAGAGCCCGACGTGTGCATATAGGGGGAATACTATGCAAGCAGGGTTCCATCGCCAGCAAGAGGGTGTGCCCCAGCCACCTTGAGAGGATGAAGAACCGTCCCCTGGTCGCAGATGCGGGTTGAGTTTGGAGGTTGAGGTTCGCCCTGAGCTGCTTTGGAGGACCGCTCCCCCGACGGGTCAATACTCGACGGAGTCGAGTTCTCCGCACCCCGGGGGTATGATGAGGACATCTCCAGCTATCCCCTTTGTTCGAGGATCCAGATGCTCGCCAGCTACGCTACATCTTGTTCGCCACTATATTTCGAGTCACATGATGTAATTTTCATTTTCTTATCATGTACTTTTTCTTTTATTTGAGTCCAATACCTAGGTTAAGTAGCTATTTACCTAAGTCTAGAGTCATTATGTTGATTAATGGGCCCAATTATATGGGCTAGGCCCAGGGGCGCCCCCTTCCCCTTGGTTAATTGTTAGTAGTCCAAAAGTCAGGGACTTATGTGAAAATGTGGGATTCCTATAAATAGGACCCCAATCCCTCATTTGAAAGCTAATGAAGTATTGAGTTTAAAAATCCACAAGAATTGTGTCTCTTGCTCTCTCTCTCTAGTTCCCTCTCTCTCTCTACCTCTCTCTCTCTCTAAAGGGGGCAAACCCCATTCTCTCTCCTCCCCACCCCAAAATTCGAAATTCACTCTCTCTCCTCCCTATTCACCACTAATTAAGACCCCTCCCCCTTCCCCATACCTCCCATTTAAGTCACCTCCAACCCCTAGGTGGAATCCTCTTCTCCTAGGCACCTCTCCCTCCTCCCAAGCAACCTTTCCCCTTCCCCATACAACCTCTCATTTTCCCAAGGGAGAATCCCTTCTCCCAAGCACCCCTTCCCCTCCCCAAGGCATCCCTTCCCATTCTCTAGGCTACCATTAATCCCTTTCCATGAACCCCATTCCAAATCCCAAGGAGAGAAACCATTCCCCCACCACTTGTGCCCCCTCACCTTCCCCCTCTCCCTCCAAGCCCCAAATTCGCTGCCCCCCTCCCACCCACTGCCAACTCCATCACCCAGCCCCATTTTCACCCTCTCCTAGCTTGGATAGACCCCCCATTGGTCCCCCTAATAGTCAGGGGACGCCCCAGCCCCTTCCTACTCCATCTCCCCCTCCTCATCTCCCCACTATCATCCCCTTCCACCACCATACCCTGTGGAGATCGCAGGAAGCAGTGGAGGCCCGACTTGCAGAGTCTGCTCCAGATTGCCCCGACGTCATCTGGAGGTACACCATACATCGCCGGAAAGGTCTGCGAGTCTTCTTCGCAAGCAAGGTGGAATCGTCTCATTCTGACTTCTCTACAGTTTATGGTGCCCGTTCTCATCCAACTGCGCAATAAGGACCAGAACCTGGACCTGAGCTGCAGTGCAGATGCTCCCACGGACACATCCTTCAATTTCTGGAGGCGCCACTTAACCGAGAGCTGCTACCACGAGTCATCCACCACCACCAGAAAGCGGCGTCCCGTTCGGCATCAGGAAGTGCCTTTTCCATTTTTTCTCCCCCGGGCGCGCAGACAGTCTGTTTGGATCCTGCCCCAACACTGCCTCACTCAATGGACTCCTCCTCACCACCCCGACATCCTCTGGTGCTGTTCTTGGTTGCTGCTCAAAGAAGACTCATCCACGGACGTCCTCGACTTGGTCCCACCTCAATCAGACTTCGGGAGAGACCGTGGCATCTTCGACTAACAACTGCAACACTCTAGGCCAGCCTGAACCAGAACGCTGAACACCTGTTCCGGGGTCCACTCCAACCAGTGGCGATGCGGGGACCATCCACCAGAATTCATCAGCGTACCTGGGTCAGTCAGTGACGATTTGGCGCTGGTTTCATCAGCTTCCGAGTTCAGTAGCATCCGTGGCAGCGTCAACATCGCCCACCTATCCAGCAGTTCCAGATACGGGTAGGATCGGCGAAGTCTTCATTCGGCAACTCGTTTAGCTCTCCTTTCGATCTCGCCTGGCCGGCTGACCGCCCCTCCCTGCGTGGAGGTAGTTTTGGTTGTAACTAATTATCCCTACCCCTCGTCCACCCCCTCTGTGAAGGCGTAGTGCATGTACTAACAGCTCTTCGGCTGAAGATTCACCGGCGCAGTGTGCGGGGACCCACACTTCCCCGCTCGCCCATCGTCTCCGAACGGGATCGGTGTCTTCACACCGATCAGGTGATCCACTCACACCTCTCTTTGCTGGATTTCTTTTGCTTAAATAGTATTGCCTCTCAGTACCGTCGGCGTAAGAGAGTGCCCGAACCCGATTTATCAATTAATTGCGTGATTACCGCGGGTGAGTTGTGAGAGTGACATTTCAACCCATGCCCTTGGCGTGCCGGTCGCCCTTGATATTGGGCATCCCTGGCCCATTGGGGTCTATTCCTATCTGGCCAAACCCTTGGAACCTTGAGGTCCAACCTCGGACCCTCACCGCCATCGTCGGTCCTTCTACGGAATTGAGTGTGCTTACGCGAGTGAGTCCACTAGTGTGACGTTGCCAAATTATTGTGTTGCTTGCAAATCTAGGTCCGAGGGGTCGTGTCACATCACCACCCATGTCCAAGTTGAAGGAGAAGCCTCGCACGGTGGTCTTCACCCTACACCACGCTCTCTAGTTGAGGCCAAGCTCATCTTAGGAGAACCCCTTGTTCATTGGCTAAGAGAGACCCCAATTATAGAGATCACGACCCATGTTTGCCCTCCTATTGAGCAAAACCTCTCTATAGTGCCCTTCTCCTATCGCACCACCATCCAATCATCCTACCAAGTATAGACTTTAGGGGATCTCCTTAAGGGCCTAGCATGGTAAATGGAGTTGACTGACATGTTGACCATAGTGGCCGACCGACCTAGGAGTCTTGACCTCCTGCACCTATGTGTCGGGTCTATCACCTCGATTTGCACCGTTGGTTGCTACACTAGCGGCCTCCTAATATTCCTCCCCACACCCGATGAGCCCGACCTTATCCTCGAATTGGAGTCCCTTATCTCGGGCAGAAAGTCAAACCTTCCTTTCAAGGCCGATACCCTGTCATCCCCTACAGTTAAGGAAACCCCTCACGATGAGGAACTTGTGATGTGGGAACCTATTTGGGAAGAACATACAAGCCCAATTATTTCATTAAAGGAGGATGACCCACCACCTTTTGAGGACCTAGAATGGATAGAGTTTCTCTCACTAAGTGGAGCCTTCCATGATCCCTTTAACCCCTTCTAATGGGAGTTCGGGTACACATGTGGCCCACCGGCACCACTCACCCCCCCACTATTTCCCACCCCCACCCACCATATTGGGTCAAGGCCATCTCTTTCAAAACCCGGGCCACATATGGGAAGCCTTGACCATGGACGACTCACACCTTGGGAATAAGGAAGTGCCCCACTCCATGGTATCCACATTCCTAGACCTCTTCGATCTTTATGAGTGGAAACTCAACGGCTATCCCATGCCCACACACAGGGAAGTCATTTCTGGGAATGAAATACATGTGTCATGGCATACCGCATCATCTGGTAGGGCTAGCAAGCCAAGCCATCCCACTTGTGCTACACAGACATTAGATCCAAAGCATGACTAGCTCACATTCAGATGTGCTGGTCCTCCCCATCCATCGTCATCCATCAAGTTGGTCTTGTGCATGAGGGATACACGTTTGGTTGCCCTGGTCCCCTGGTATTGGTTGCACTCAGGCATGATAGGATCACTTGTGGGTGCCCAGGACCTCCCACATCTGGCATGATAGTTTGACACCCTATACATGATATGATCACCTACAGATGCCCTGGCCCACCTAGGTCTATCAAAGTGAAGTCAATCAAATACTACATTTGGCTGTCTCGGACCACCCTTGCACTCTATAGTCTTCACACCCACACCGCATCATAGTGCATGGCATACGCATTCAAGCAAGCATCTAGCAATGAGTGGTGAGGTTCACAAGGAGCAGACAAATCGAGGGCACGAGGACTTGGACCTTCCCAAGTTCCGAGTGGATTTGGCAAACCGGCTTACGGGTTGAACTTACGAAAGGATTTTGGGATACACCCTACTTCGCGTGTGGTGGACCTAGCACCTTATGAGGGCCCCGCGGTGGAACCCAGTGAGCACCTTGAGCCTACATCTACCTTTCTGAGTGACACCTTTAGAGAGCCTCAACATATCAGCCTGAGAGCCCGACATGCGCACATGGAGGCAATACTAGGCAAGAGGGTGTGCCCGTGCCACCTTGAGAGGTCGAAGAGCCGTCCCCCGGCTATTGACGCGGGATTGAGTCAGGAGGTCATGGTTCGCCCAAAGCCACATTAGTGTACCGCTTCCCCGGTGGACCCATACTCGACCGGGTCGAGTTCACCCCACCCCGGAGGTATGATGGGGGCATCCCTCACCCCTTCATATTTTTTTGAGGCCCCGAGTGCTCACCGGCATCACACCATCACGTTCGTCACATTTTTCTTAGTCATAGCATTCAATTTTTATATTTTCTTTGAGTCATAATTGTGTAATTCCCCTTTTATTTGAGTCAAGTACCTAGGTTAGTGAGTTATCTACCTAAGTTAGGTGTCATTAGGTTGATTAGTCTGGTTAAATGGGCCCAATTAAGTGGGCTAGGCCTAGGGGTACCCTTCATAGGACTAGTCTGGTCAATGTGTCATTTGTTCAGGGGTATTCTGGTCATAGGAATTATGTGAGTCTATAAATAGCCCCCTCCCCTCTCTCATTTGTTACCTTTGATGATCAATGAAAATTTTAGTGAATTCCAGAAATTTGAGTGTTTCTTTGGAGTGAGAAGCTCCCCCTCTCCCTCTCTCTCTCTCTCTCTTTCACTCTAGAAGGGGGCGAACCCCTCTCTCTCCCCCAATTTTTGAAATCCCCTCTCTCTCCCCCAATTTTTGAAATCCCCTCTCTCTCCTATCTCCTCTATCCACCTCAGTTGCCACCTCATACCTCTCTCCTCCACATCATCCTCTCCCCTCTTGCCACATCAACCCACCCTTGCACCTCACAATACCCCATTACTCACTCATTAAATCCTCCTGAACCCCAAGAGTCACTCTCCCTCTCACAAGGGAGAATCCCATCTCCCCAAGCACCCTTCCACTCCCCCACACACCCTTTCCCCTCCCCAAGGCCACATTAACCACCCACCATTAAACCAAATTCAAACCCCATTCTCTCCCTCCTTGCCAACCTGTGCCCTCCAATCCCTCTCCCTCTCTACCCAGGCCGCAACCCTCTGTCCCCCATGTTGGCCCAGAGAGATGGCAGACAAGAAGGGGGGTTGAATTGTCCCCTTGCCCAGATGGCGGATTTTAAAAACTTTCTTAACAGATGTATAATTAACAACGTTGATTAACAAAAACTTCAAGTGACATTAAGATGTTCTCTCAAACTTCCCGATCTCACACGGATAGTTAATGCAACTAATCAAGGAAATTACGCTCAACACGGATAACGGAGGTAGTAGTGTGTGATAGTGTAGTGAGTTAAAAACCTATATAATGTACCTGTGAACGGAGATAGAAGAAATGATAATCACACAGGCAATCACACAAGACACAGGGATTTTACGGTGGTTCGGGACCACGACGGGCTCCCTACGTCCACCCCTCACCCAACTGGGTGAGGCTTCACTACATGCTACTTTCGTAGCAACACGGGGATGAACCCCAATCACACACACTGCCTCTGTAGCAAAACACACACGGGGCCAAGCCCCAACACGCTGCCACTGCAGCACATACACACACACAGTCGGGGAACTCACCCCGGACAATAAACCACATGGAGATGTAGCTCCGTCCACACACACAAAAATATTTTGAGTTTAACTAACAGAAAAGATATACAATAAACGCGCACAGCAGTATGTGAATAATGATCAATTATGAACCACACAAGGAGATAAGAATAAATAGTGTTGTGCATCCCTTGGTTTTGATGATGACAATAGGATATGTTTGACTAATCTAAGTTCTATCTTGTTTCTTAAAGCAAATGGTTTGGTTATTTGTGTAAAGATAGTGCATTGAATTAATGCCTATTTGATGATGACAAATATGCTTTTATATACATTTGGAACTTCAAGTCAAATCTTATAAGTTAAACAAATTTCAGGTTCACTGAAATCCAAGTGGAATCAACAAATCAGTATAAGCGTGAAAGACTGTCTGTCGACCACTGAAGAAGCTATGGTCGACCAACGAACTCAACCAGAAAAGCATCAGATCATCTGTCTTCTGGAAGCACCTTGGCTGTCGACCAAAGCCCCGCCTCTGGTCGACCACAGAAAAGACAGAAGCAACAGACAGAACTGCTGGCCATCTGGAAACTGCCCCCTGTCGACCAGCGACCAGGCTGTGGTCGACCAACGGGCGACGTGAGTTTCAGCCAGAAGAACCGGCCGTCTGGGGACTGCCCATTGTCGACCAGCGACAGGGTCATGGTCGACCACGGGTTTATATATCGTCCAAAACCGAACTCTAACCGAATTCTGTTTTGGTTCCTTAAAACCTGCAAATGGTTGTTGCAGGTTGTTGGGCTGCTCAGGAGATAAGATTCCGCACGGGAATCAAGGAAACAATCTTGCTTAGAAGTGGTCAAACTCGTTCTAACGATTGGATTTAAACAGATCCCTGTTTTCTAGCAGATTGGCGCTCGATCTGAAAATTGAGCGGGAAGAGTTTTACTCTTGATAAAAGGGCTGTATGAAAAACGAAAAGGACACACATCACGAACAAGGGAGCAGTGAGAGAGCACGAAATAGAAGCCAAGGAAGATATACACAGAAGAGGAAGAAGGAGCTCTCCACCAATCAAAAATCTGCAGAAAGGTTAAAGGCAATCTCGTTGCTGCAGAAGGAAGACTTAGCTCAAGACTGTGCGATCTCCAGCAGCAGAACAATCGAAGGCAACTGACTGGAAGATCAACAGGGAGTCTAGGCTTCTTCATAAGCGTGATCAAGTTCCAGGCTGAACACCTATTCTTCTACACACGCCAATATTCAGTCCTGTCTTTCATCACCTGTTCTTATCATCTTTTCATTTCTGATTACAATTATTGTCAAGCTGTGAGGCAGCAGAGTCAAGCTGTGTGTCAGCAGGTACAAGCTGTGTGTCAGCTGTGTTTTGATTGAGATCAGAGATTCTCATAGTGAAGCCTTGCTTGAGTTAAGCAAGGGGTGGATGTAAGTCTCAGGAAGAGACTGAACCACCTTAAAAATCCTCTCTTGTGGTGTGCTTGTGTGTGTTTGATTTCCTATATGTATGCTTGCATCTTTACTATCCGCATTAGTTCTATAATTCATTAATTACCAGTAGCTCATCTGGTCGATAGTTAGTAAATTATCAAAAAGGGGGAAAGATCTATTCACCCCCCCCTCTAGATCTATTCAGTCCGTATCCAACACGTGGTATCAGAGCAGGTTCTCCAAAAATGTGGTCTAACAACCAGGAGAGACCGGGCGGACTGAACTCTAAAAGCCTCATAGCTGAGGGGCACTCTGTAACTAGACCTCCATATTTTGATGGAACTGATTATTCTTATTGGAAAAATCGTATGCAGGTGTTCTTACGTGCGCAAGACCACGAGATGTGGAGGGTAGTGAGCCACGGACCTTTTGAGCTACCGGAAGATGAAGAAACCTGGACCAGAGAACAGGTCAGGAAATCAACTGTCAACTGGGGAGCCATGAACGTGATGCAGTGCTCACTACACCCCACAGAATTCTCAAGAGTTTCCCAATGCGCAACAGCCAAAGAAATGTGGGATCGTCTAAAGGTAATCTACGAAGGTACTTCCGAGGTAAGAGAGACAAAAGCAAATATGCTAGTCTCAGAATATGAGATGTTTAGGATGAAAAATGATGAAAGTATTTCTGAGATGTATGCCAGATTAGTACAATTGACTAATGGCTTGAAGAGCTTAGGGAAGACATACAAAGAGCAGGAATTAGTGAGGAAGATTTTAAGGTCTCTCACATCGATGTGGCATACCAAGGCCACAGTCATTGAGGACTCAAAGGATCTTACAACAATGACAGTGGATGAGTTAGTAGGATCCCTGATGGCCTATGAGGTGAATCTGAAGAGAAAGGAAGATGAGGGCAAGAAAAAGAAGCAACTTGCCCTAAAGACTAAGACAAGCACCTCTGAGGTGTCTGACAATGATGACTCATCTAGCTCAGGTGAAGAATCTGGTGAGCTAGCTATGCTTACAAGAAAATTTAAAAAATTCCTGCGGAAGGAAGGTAAAGGATTCAGAAATCCAAAGGGCATGGTAAGGAAGTCATCCCAGTTTAAATCTGATAAACATAAGACTTCTTCTAACAAACTCATTTGCTACAATTGCAGGCAGCCTGGACATATGAAGGCTGAATGTCTAGAAGCTCCTAAGAAATCAAGCTTCAAGTGGAAAGGCAAGAAACCCAAGGCGATGATTAGCACTTGGAGTGAGGAGGAAGAGAGCAGTGAAGAGGAAACAACTTCCGAGGAAGAAGAAGGAAAGCTCTGTCTGATGGCCAAAGGAGACAACAGTGATCTTGAGGTAAGTTCCCCATTTCAAGACTTCTCTAGTTCGGATTGGGAAGCAGTATATTCAGAATTGCTTGATACTTATGAAAGAATAAGAAAGGAAAATAAACATTTGAAGAAGAAGATCAGTCAACTGAATAAAGACAGCAATTCAATGGATAACAAAACTGAACTAGAAATGGAAATCAAGTCACTGGAAAAAAAGCTGAATCAAATGGACTTAGATGAAGAAAACCACAAGAGAATGTCCGAAGATAATGAAATGCTAAAAAACGACATTGATGAGTTAAAACTAAGAGCTCAGGAATGCGAACAGAAAACAAAGCAAACTGAAGAAAAGAACAACTCCATTAAGGAAGAAAACAGTAAGCTTCTAAAAGAGATAGAAAGAATCCAAGGTGAATTGGAAGATAAACAGGAAGCTTTGGAAAAAATGACCAAGGGCCAAGACAACTTAAATGCCGTCTTAGGAATAAAAGTAAACTTTCAAAAAGAAGGGTTAGGGTATAATCCAACAGCTAAGAAAGAATTTCAAATAAGAACTCAAAGTAAACTTGCTGAACCTAAAGGAAAAGGCCCCTTGATAAATTTGTATCAAGACGAAAGAAATAATGAAGCCAGCTCCTCTAACCAGATTAATGTCAATCCAAAAGAGAGGAAATCTGAAGGAAAAGGGACAAATCCAAATCACTCTAATAATAATGGCCACATAAGGCAGAATCAGCAAATTTACAAAAGAAATCAGACAGATAAAACTTCAAATAATATTAACGAATACAAACCTGTAAAACCAGGTGTCTGGAAACATGCTGGTCGACAACAGACCCTTCATCTGTCGACCAGAGGATCTGCCAGAACAGGCGCTGGTTACTGGAGAAGCAGTGGTCGACCACAGGTACACCAGATGTCGACCAGAGGTGCTGCCAGAACAGACGCTGAGTTCTGGAGACGCGATGGTCGACCACAGACACACCAAAAGTCGACCATGGCCAGACAAGCAAACAGAAATCACAGGTTTTCTCGGGTAAAACAAAATGAAAACTTGAATACACAAAGGTGGACTCAGATTAAAGAAGCTTTAGAACAAAAGCAACCCAATCTGAACAAGTTCAGAAATAAAAATTTACACTGCTCTAACAGAATCTGGGTTCCCAAAGGATTACTGCAGCAATTTCATAATTTCACAAGTTATCTTGGACCCGGGTACCATTGGGGTCCAAAAGTTTCTGTGTAACTTGTGATGCAGGTGTGTTTGGCAGCTATACACAACAAGTGGTACTTAGATAGTGGCTGCTCAAGACATATGACAGGGGACAAGGCAAAATTCTCCGAGCTAAACTCAAAAGATGGAGGACATGTGACATTTGGAGGAAATAACAAAGGCAAGATCATTGGGAAAGGTAAGGTAGGTAAGACATCTACAAATTGCATTGAAGATGTACTGCTAGTGGATGGCCTGGAATATAATCTTCTAAGCATCAGTCAGCTATGCGACAAAGGCCATCAAGTAGTCTTTGATTCTAAGATCTGTAAAATTCTTGAACCAAATTCGGCTAAAGTTAAGTTTATGGGCAAGAGAGTAAATAATGTCTACATGATAGACTTGGATGATCCAGCCCACTCCAACTTGTGCCTCACCGCCAAGAAGGAGGACCTGACTTGGTTGTGGCACCGAAGGCTAGGGCATGTTAGCTACAGGGTGCTGCACAAATTGGTTAAGAATAAAATGGTTTCTGGTTTACCTGAAATTTCGTTTGCTCAAAATGTCAAAGTATGTGAATCATGTACCCAAGGTAAGCAAACAAGAAAATCATTCAAAGGTAGAACTGAAAGTCAATCTTCTAGACCACTAGAACTTGTGCACATGGACCTTTTTGGCCCAACAAGAACTACTAGTCTTAGTGGTAAGAGGTACGGTTATGTACTAGTTGGTGATTTCTCTAGATTCACATGGGTAATGTTTTTATCACATAAAAACGATGCCTTTCATGAATTTCAGGACTTTTACAGAAGAATGAAGCAGGATGGAACAAAGGAATAAATCACAGGTTCTCCTCACCAAGGACGCCAGAGCAAAATGGAGTGGTGGAAAGAAGGAATCGCACACTTGTTGAAATGGCCAGAACCCTGTTAGTTGAAGCCAATCTTCCAAGAAGATTTTGGGCTGAGGCGGTCAATACAGCATGTTATATTGTAAACAGGGCAATGGTAAGACCATCTAGTGCGAAAACTCCATATGAGGTGTTCAAAGGTAAGAAGCCATCTCTAGCTCATTTTAGGATCTTCAGTGTAAGGTGTTTTATTCATAACAATGACAAGAGATCATTGGACAAATTTGAACCAAAGAGTGACCCAGGAATCTTCTTGGGATACTCTGACCGATCAAGAGCCTATAGAGTCTACAACACCAAAGATCAGCTAGTTGAAGAATCCCCACATATCACATTTGATGAAAATAATGACTTTGACAAAACTGGACAGGTAGGCAAAGATGAAGATGGGGAATTTCTGGAAGGCAAAGAGGAACCAATGGAGACTGAAGCAGAACCAAAGCAAGGTGATTCCAATGATCAACCCGAAGGAGAGATCATCCCAGGTAACAATTCTGAAAATCTAAGATTTCTCAGAGATCATCCTCTAGATAACATCATTGGAGGAATTAATGAACCGAGGAAAACTAGATCTCAGCTTAAAACAGTTGATGAATTAGATCAGCTAGCCCTTGTATCTCAAGTTGAGCCTAAAAATGTAGAGGAAGCTTTAAGAGATGAATCTTGGATAAATGCCATGCATGAAGAATTAAATCAATTTGAAAGAAATCAGGTTTGGAAACTTGTTCCCAGACCTTCATCTCATCCTGTTATTGGAACCAAATGGGTTTATAAAAATAAGCTTAATGAAGAAGGAGTTGTTATGAGGAACAAGGCTCGGTTGGTGGCTAAGGGGTATAACCAAGAATTTGGAGTTGATTTTGAAGAATCATATGCTCCAGTTGCAAGGTTAGAAGCCATTAGAATATTGTTAGCATTTGCGGCGTCCCATGGAATTAAATTGCAGCAAATGGATGTAAAAAGTGCCTTTCTAAATGGCTTTGTAAAGGAAGAAGTCTTTGTGGAACAACCCCCTGGTTTTGAAAATGATGATTTTCCTAATCATGTCTTTAAACTGCATAAGGCTTTGTATGGTTTAAAGCAGGCTCCTAGGGCATGGTACGACAGACTGAGTTCATTCCTCACCAAAAAGGGCTACACAAGAGGTAAAATTGATCAAACATTATTCTCCAAGACCCAAGGTAAGAATATACTAATTGTGCAAATCTATGTGGATGATATTGTGTTTGGATCCACTGAAGCTTCATTATGTACTGAATTTGCAAATCTAATGACCAATGAGTTTGAAATGAGTTTAATGGGTGATTTACAGTTCTTTCTTGGATTGCAGATTCTACAATGTAGAGAAGGCTACTTCATAAATCAATCCAAGTACATAAAGGAGATGCTGAAAAAGTTTGGCATGGAGAGCTGCAAACCAATAGAGTCACCCATGGGGACAAATGCAACATTGGAGGCTGATGTAAAAGGTAACATGGTAGATGCCAAGAAATACAGAGGTATGATCGGATCCCTACTATATTTAACTGCCTCTAGGCCAGACATTCAGTTTAGTGTATGCATGTGTGCTAGATATCAATCTAGCCCTAGAGATTCACATTTAGGGGCTGTCAAGCGTATCTTTCGTTACCTTGCCGGTACCCAAGAATTGGGTTTATGGTATCCTACTTACTGCAAACTAGACTTGATTTCATATTCAGATGCTGATTATGCTGGTTGCAAAATTGATAGGAAGAGTACTAGTGGTTATTGTCAAATATTAGGTGGATGTTTAATATCATGGGCTTCTAAAAAATAGCATTCTGTGGCACTCTCCACTGCTGAGGCTGAGTATGTCGCAGTAGGGAGCTGTGGTACACAGGTTTTGTGGATAAAACATCAACTTCAAGACTACAATGTAGATCTTGGATGTGCACCTATTTTCTGTGACAACACTAGTGCTATCAATTTGTCTAAAAACCCCATTCAACACTCTAGGACAAAACACATTGAGATCCGTCATCACTTTCTAAGAGATGAGGTCTCCAAAGGAAATTTCATGCTTCATTTTGTAGAAACTGAAAAACAACTGGCAGACATTTTCACAAAACCTCTTAACAATGACAGATTTTCAACTCTAAGAAGGGAGTTAGGAATTTGTAGAATTTCCTCTGAAAATTCTTGAAATAATAATATTCTTGGGTTCACTGTACAGTCTTTGTCTCTTCTGTTCTTCGTTGTGTCAACTAGGTCTTAAGTACTAGATCAGTCCTGATTTTGGAGGTTATAGTGTCGGGTGCTATTTCAACAAGCTCTGAGGAACTCTGGTCTATCTACGGATTACTTCCCATGGTCAACCACAGACAAGGCGCTGGTCGACCAAGGCATCAGGACAGGAAATAGTTAGCTCTGGGAATTCGCAGCTGTCGACCACAGGCGATCCAATGGTCGACAACAGGTTTGTCAGAACGCAGTCTTCTTAACAGGCAGGTTCTGTGTCAGCACAGAGGTCGACCACAGGCCACTCCATGGTCGACAAAGGACCTGAAAAAGGGAAATTAGATCTAGTCAGGCTGCTGGCTTTGGTGGGAAATCTTCTGAACTTTTTGGACTCTGAGCTCAATCTCGCTTTACTCACTCATCCTCATTCACTTCCCATTCCTTGTGTCTCAATATCTCTTTGTGGTCAACTTATTGTTTTCTATCTTCAGCAAGGACTCACAAATTGAGGGGGAGTAAAAAGTGTAAACTCATTCCTTAATAAATCATTGAACAACCTAACCATCTCTTACAAGAAAATCACCAAAGTCATCAATGAGAGTAAAGGTTAAGTGTAGTAATGAGAATTTGACCTGTACTACTGCAATAAATTCAAACCATAACTATGACTCTGACTCAAGACTATTGAGAACTTATGTTTTTAGTAATGAGACTATTTCTCTATCTGTGTCTGTGTTGGACAGTGAAAATAAACGCAGCTATAGCATGAATGTATATGGAATACGCCATAATTCTGCCTTCTTGGTAGAGCAATGGACTGAGTTCTGAGAAACTACTGTTCTCTATCACAAAGCAAAATTGGCTGAAAAATTAAGTGGGAGACATGTATGTCATGAAGACTCAATCTACCTCTGCCACTCTCAAAATTATTAATTGGGCATCCTGAGTAACTGGGGATATTGGCGTCTGATAAACGTATATCCTCACGGATAAAAAGTGTGTCCCAGTTAAAAGTGGAATGGTTAGGCATGCTAAGTAGCCGGGGTTTCTGGCGTGTAAAAAGCGTGTCTCCTCGTGTGGAAAAGCATGTGATAAACCTGACCACAGCTCTTAAATATTTCAAAACGAAAAGGCAACAAAAATGGTTGACCTAATGCACTATATGCAAATAAAAGCATAAAACACTGTTCAGCTTGTTCAGCTAGTACAATTATCTCATGAACCATATTATAAGTTTAAGGAGCCGTGAGTAAGAAAGTGGATATGGGGAGTCAATTTATTGGGGCAATACTTTCAAATTCTTTGAACCACAAGACCCACTCGAATTTGTCACAAGGTGGTCTTTGAGAAAGGGAGGAAAGGTTACTTAAATGTCTTATTAAAGAAAGGGGGTACACTTCATCTTCCCAAAATATGAGTTATGCTGATTAATCGTGACCGCTCGTTCTTTGCATCGCGATGGTTCACTGCCCTAAAAATTAAGGGCCAGCCCTAATGCCCTACCCTATAAATTGTCTCGGCTGGGTCCCTGAAATTCTCCCATCCGCAGCTCTAGCCCTCTCCCAACTTCATCTTCTCCAGATTTCTTTTCTCGCCTCTCTCTCGCCTCTATCTCGCTTCCCATCACAATGTCTCCCAAGCGCGCTCTACTTTCCTCTAAGCGTAGAAGAGATCAGGCCCCTGCCGCAGCTTCGATGCCGTCCAAGCGATCCAAGTCGCGGGCCGCGCAGGGTTCGCCATCGGCCCCTCACAGGTCGACCACGGCTGATGCACCTGGTCCAGGCAGACAATCAGCAGCTTCAGAGGAACCCGCAGTGCATCCCGTTTCTGGAGCTCTCAAGCCACGGACAGTTCTGCAACCAAGGATCGTCGATTTCTCCGATGACAAGCTGATGGAGATGTTCCCAGATCTACTGCCAATTTTTGAAGCTCAAGAGTGGACTACGTTCGTTTCAGTGCACAATTCGTACTCGCCCCAGCTTGTGCAAGAATTCTACCACAACCTGCAAATCGTGGACAGTCAGCTCTACACCGTAGTTCAGGGGAAAGTCATCAGACTCGACGTCAAGCTTCTCCACATAACGCTGAAGACTCCCAGAATTGGAGCTATTTTCAACCATGAGGACTTCGACCTCCGAGAAGCACATGCAGTGGTCACTGGCAAGCCAGCCCCTGAGGTCCTTCCCAAGTACCTTAATGCTAATACCTTCCCTCCTCTTCATCGTTTGCTTCACCACATCATCACCACCATCATACAACCTCGAGGAGGCGCCAGAGATCAAGTGAGTCGCCTCCATCTGTTTATACTCCATGGCCTCATCACTCGCCAGCCTATTCGCCTAACCACACTCCTTTTGAATTCCCTCAGAAGCATCCTACATTATCCCCTGAATTCTCTTCCTTTTGCTGCCCATATCACTTCCATTCTGAAAGCAGCCAACATACCTTCTCCTCACAGCCCAAGCATTGTCATTCCCAAATGGCACGTCTACAATTTTCACTTCGTGACCACATTCTTGGGATTTAAGAAGGTCGGAGACCATGTTCAGCGCACTCTCCCTTCCAAGGGCAAAGCAAAGGATCCAGTGCCACCCACTTCTCCACCTCATTCACCTATACAGGTTAGCCCTGCTGTCACACCGTCACCAATGGTGTCTCAAGCTACACCTACTACCACCACTGCTGCCCATCCACCATCGTCC
This sequence comes from Amorphophallus konjac, assembly GCA_022559845.1. NCBI lineage: Eukaryota > Viridiplantae > Streptophyta > Magnoliopsida > Alismatales > Araceae > Amorphophallus > Amorphophallus konjac. Next base: position 280,958,136 of record CM040125.1, read on the forward strand.
CTTTCACTAGTGCTCTGGCAGCCAGGCACTGCTGCCCCTCCAGCTCAATCCCCATCTGCTCGAACTACCCAAGCTCCATCACATTCTGCTCAACCCACACAAGTACCACCTACCTCCACTCCCTCTACTTCTGCTCCACCACCAGCATTTACCTCCCACCCTGACTCTCATGGCGTGCTCCTCCAGATGGCATCTCAGTTATCTTCTCTCACCACCCAACTCCAATCATTTCAAGAGAATGTCAATGCTGCCACTGGACGCTTGGAGCAGAAAGTCCAACGGCTGGAACAACAGATGGAGGCCAGGTTCATCAAGCAGAAGGAACACTCTGACCAGGCTAGTTCTCGGTTCAACAGACTAGTAAGGACCCTCGGTGAAGTGTCCGATCAGATGGGAATCCGTATCGAGATCACAACCCAACAGAATGAGAAGTATCACAAGGATACTATCTCAGAGATCCAGAAGCTCAGGCTCTCCTATGCCCACATTGTTGACAAGCTGGATCGCATGGAAGAGAACGTGAAGCCAGAGACCTCCTCATCCTCCTCAGAAGGATTGTTCAAATGATCCACTTTTTGCTGTTGACAAAGGGGGAGAGAGAAGCTTATGTGTCATTGTGCTTATGTGTCATTGTTTGCCTAGATGTGTGTCTAGATGTCAAGTTTACTTTGTCTACGTGTCCTCAGTGTCTTTATCCTTTTTTGAGTCTCTCATGTAATTAGTGCTATTGTTTTTGAAAGCCACATCAAACGAATTGTCTGAATGAAATCTGTGCTATGATAGCCTTGCATGCAATATCAAATGAATTTCATAATCTGTTGTTTGTCACAATGACTCATGGTTGTCATCATCAAAAAGGGGGAGAATGTTGTGCATCCCTTGGTTTTGATGATGACAATAGGATATGTTTGACTAATCTAAGTTCTATCTTGTTTCTTAAAGCAAATGGTTTGGTTATTTGTGTAAAGATAGTGCATTGAATTAATGCCTATTTGATGATGACAAATATGCTTTTATATACATTTGGAACTTCAAGTCAAATCTTATAAGTTAAACAAATTTCAGGTTCACTGAAATCCAAGTGGAATCAACAAATCAGTATAAGCGTGAAAGACTGTCTGTCGACCACTGAAGAAGCTATGGTCGACCAACGAACTCAACCAGAAAAGCATCAGATCATCTGTCTTCTGGAAGCACCTTGGCTGTCGACCAAAGCCCCGCCTCTGGTCGACCACAGAAAAGACAGAAGCAACAGACAGAACTGCTGGCCATCTGGAAACTGCCCCCTGTCGACCAGCGACCAGGCTGTGGTCGACCAACGGGCGACGTGAGTTTCAGCCAGAAGAACCGGCCGTCTGGGGACTGCCCATTGTCGACCAGCGACAGGGTCATGGTCGACCACGGGTTTATATATCGTCCAAAACCGAACTCTAACCGAATTCTGTTTTGGTTCCTTAAAACCTGCAAATGGTTGTTGCAGGTTGTTGGGCTGCTCAGGAGATAAGATTCCGCACGGGAATCAAGGAAACAATCTTGCTTAGAAGTGGTCAAACTCGTTCTAACGATTGGATTTAAACAGATCCCTGTTTTCTAGCAGATTGGCGCTCGATCTGAAAATTGAGCGGGAAGAGTTTTACTCTTGATAAAAGGGCTGTATGAAAAACGAAAAGGACACACATCACGAACAAGGGAGCAGTGAGAGAGCACGAAATAGAAGCCAAGGAAGATATACACAGAAGAGGAAGAAGGAGCTCTCCACCAATCAAAAATCTGCAGAAAGGTTAAAGGCAATCTCGTTGCTGCAGAAGGAAGACTTAGCTCAAGACTGTGCGATCTCCAGCAGCAGAACAATCGAAGGCAACTGACTGGAAGATCAACAGGGAGTCTAGGCTTCTTCATAAGCGTGATCAAGTTCCAGGCTGAACACCTATTCTTCTACACACGCCAATATTCAGTCCTGTCTTTCATCACCTGTTCTTATCATCTTTTCATTTCTGATTACAATTATTGTCAAGCTGTGAGGCAGCAGAGTCAAGCTGTGTGTCAGCAGGTACAAGCTGTGTGTCAGCTGTGTTTTGATTGAGATCAGAGATTCTCATAGTGAAGCCTTGCTTGAGTTAAGCAAGGGGCGGATGTAAGTCTCAGGAAGAGACTGAACCACCTTAAAAATCCTCTCTTGTGGTGTGCTTGTGTGTGTTTGATTTCCTATATGTATGCTTGCATCTTTACTATCAGCATTAGTTCTATAATTCATTAATTACCAGTAGCTCATCTGGTCGATAGTTAGTAAATTATCAAAAAGGGGGAAAGATCTATTCACCCCCCCTCTAGATCTATTCAGTCCGTATCCAACAAATAGGATGTAGAAATATCCCCTTGATTCTCCAATAGCCGTAAGAAGATCTTTCTTGAAGCTTAGGTTGGAGAAAGTATAATCCGCAGGATGTCGGAGCACACGATCTTCTCTCTTGAAGATCAGATGTATGTTCCTTCAAATCCCAGCTCCAGTCATACCTACACACACAAGGAACGAATGAATCAATATGCTCTTATCTATGTCTTAGTTAAAAAGGGACATCACAACTAGATAAATAACAGATTTACAGTACTCCCTTTTGAATGTCCCACAAATCCCTTCAATCAGTAGGTAGGGTGCGCTGGAAGTAGATCCTTGGAGTGGAAGAAGCAGGACATGAAGTCCCAAACGCCCAAAACCTTGAATGGGGGAGAGCAGCAACTGTAGCTCCCAGAACTGGACACAGGCTCGCGGACGGTGACTTCTGCAGCTTCTTCGTCCTTCTCCTTGATGAAGCAACGCCCTCCTTCATGTTCTTCTCCTTCTTCCTTAGGTCGATGTGAACCTTTGGTTGCGATGAAGATGTCCTCAGATTTGTCTCTTAATTCTGCTTACAACTCCCTTCATCAGTGAGCTTTGAATCTCTAGGGAAGTAGATCAGATTTAGCTTGAAGGCCCTCTCCAGCTCCTTTCTCCTTTTCCTGCAAGAATAGAACGATGTTAGCCTTTTGGGAGATATTTTCCATCCCAAAATTCGCATCATACATATAGGGCAGCAAATAGAGGCACAAAAGATGATAAACCCCATGCATATACCCTCTCAAAACCACATCCAACCAAGGGTAGAAACCCTAGGGGTAATGGGGTAAAAGGGCAAGCCAATCGGACCTAAGAAACCGGAGTTCGAACCCAAACCGGCAAACCCGATCAAGACGTAGTAGAAAAAGTGTCGACCTCTAGGGTCGACACTCGTATCAACGAGTTCTGCCAAAAATAGAAAATCCAGAACCTAGTCAAAAGTGTCAACCCATGGGTTCGACCTTTTTTCCACAAGGTTCTGTCTTGAGACAAAATCAGGACCCATGGTAAAAAGTGTCGACCCATGGGGTCGACCTTTTTTACAGGAGGTTCTGTTTTAGTTAAAACAACATAACCCAATACAAAGTGTCGACGCCATGGGTCGACACTTTTCCTGACAGAGGAAAAGTTCATTAAAACACATTTGAAACTTCACGAAATGTGAACATGGTATCAAGATCAATCAAAATGCACTTACAACTCAGATTGACATATTCAAAACATGATTTCAACATTGATCAATCCATTCACATTAAAAACCAATTAATTAGACATTCTTACCATGGCCTTGAGTATTTGAATGAAAAACTTCACAACGAACCTGAATTTTCCAATACACTTAATGATACTATGGCACACATTTGGGTCATGTGGAAGGGGTCATTAGACTTCACTGTCTTATGTCAAGATGACCAGCAAATTTCTCTTATCCAGACTAATTCAGTCTTGCCTTGTTTCTTTGTTACCTTTGTATATGCTAAATGCTCAGCTGTTGAGCGTCGATCCTTATGGTCTGCCCTTCAATCTGTGCTTATTAAAGTTAAGGGCCCTTGGCTTGTTGCTGGAGATTTCAACTGCATTTTGGATTTGGATGAAAAACTTGGGGGTAATGCTCCTAACCTGAGCACAATTTCTGAATTTCAGTCCTGTATTTCCAATTGTTCTCTGCTTGATGTTGGATATTTGGGTTCTAAATTCACATGGCACAATAACCAGAGTGGGAACAAAGGCATCTGGGCTCGTTTAGATAGGGTTCTCATAAATTCAGAATGGGCAAAGGATCTTCCTATCTCTGTTCACCACCTATCCAGAGAAGCCTCTGACCATGCTCCTCTCCTTGTGAAGGCTTCTGTCCGGGTTCCTTTTAAAAGAAGATTCTACTTTCAAAAGATGTGGACTATGTATGATCAGTTTCTCTCTGCAATTGACAATTTTTGGAGGCTAGGTCCATTAGCCACATCTCACATTATCACCCTCTGTCTGAAACTGAAGCATATGAGGAAACTGTGGGGTAACTGGAACAAAACTGTGTTTGGAAATGTACATGTGAACCTCATGGCTGCTGAAGATGAAGTTCTTAAGGCTGAAGTAAACTATGATTCCAATCCCTCTGAAATAAATTCTAAAGCTCTAGATGAGGCTAAATCTTCATTATCGGATAGACTGTTACAACAAGAATGCTTTTGGAGGCAGAAATCAAGGATCAAATGGCTGCTTGAAGGAGACAGAAATACAAAGTTTTTCCACATGACCGCTCAAGCGAATAGGAAAAGAAATTTTATTGCTCAGCTTGCAGATGATGCAGGTAACATTACATCTGATAAACTAGAAATGCAACACATTGCAGTGGCTCATTTCCACAGGGCTTTTACTATTCAAAACCATTTTGTTGATGAAGAGTTGTTAAATTGCATACCCTTGTTGGTTTCCCAGCAACATAATATTTCCCTATGTGCTGTTCCCAGTGAGCTTGAGATTAGAAACACTGTCTTCACCATGTCTGCAGACAGTGCTCCTGGTCCGGATGGATATACTGGTGCATTCTATCACAAGGCCTGGCCTGTTATTTCTGAAAGTGTGACTAAAGTTGTGCAAGAATTTTTTATTCTTCGCAAAACCCTTCCTAAAAGCATTACTTCAACTCTTATAGCTCTTATTCCTATAAGCATCAATGCCATGGACATTGCTGAGTATAGACCTATTAGCCTTTGTAATTTCATCAATAAGGTTCTCTCTACTATTCTGAACAACAGATTGGCTAATATCCTGCCCTCTATTATTTCTCCCCAGCCGTCAGCTTTTGTGAAAGGCAGATTAATAGTGGATAACATTGCTTTAGCTCGATCCATGAATTGGCCAGGAAAACCAGAGGTCATAATGTGATATTCAAGTTTGATATGGCCAAGGCATATGATAGACTTGAATGGGATTTCCTTTTTGCTGTTCTCAAACATTTTGGTTTCAGTATGCCTTTCGTTGAATTGATTGAACTGTTGGTCACCAATTGTTGGTTCTCTGTTCTGCTTAATGGTGAAGCTGCTGGTTTCTTCAAATCCTCTAGAGGTGTGAGACAAGGTGACCCTCTAGCTCCTTCTCTATGTATTATTGCTGAAGAAGCACTCAGTAGATCTCTTCATCAGGCTTTTATTCGAAGCAAAGTGGAGTGGTATGATGGTCCTCGTGGCTGCCCTATCACTTCTCATCTCCTTTTTGCGGATGACACCATTATTTTCTGCAAGGCATCTACCAAATCTGTGAAAAATCTATTGAAGATCCTTTCTGCTTATGAACTGGCTTCAGGACAACTGATTAATTCTAGTAAGAGCGGTTTTTTTCTTCATCCCAACAGTATTACTGCTGCTGCTAGTAGGGTTGAAAGGCTTACTGGTTATTGTAGGCATTCCTTCCCTCATAAATATCTTGGTTTCCCATTAGTACTTGGTAGGAGGAAAATGATCCATTTTGCAGGTATCATCTCTTCAATTCAGAAAAAGATTGATGGCTAGAAGGCCACCATGCTCTCACAGGGTGCTAAATTGATCTTAATCAAGCATGTGTTATCATCTATTCCTTTATTTGTTTTAACCTCTTCACCCCTCCATGTTGGTGTTCATAAGCTGCTAGAGAGATCTCTAGCAAATTTCTTCTGGGGGTCCTCCAGCTATGGTAAAAAGAGGCACTGGAAGGCTTGGGCAGATATCTACAAGCCAATTAATTATGGAGGCCTTGGTATCCCATCTCTTAGACAAATGGATTTCACTATGCGGGTCAAAATGCTTTGGAGGGCTTTAAACTCAAATTCACTTTGGGCTATATACTTCAGATCAAAATGCATTGGGGACTCCCATCCAGCTAAAATTTCATTTCGGAATATGAAGGGCCACACGAGGAAGAGATGGATGCAAGCTAATAGTTTCCTTCAGCAGCATATTAAAGTGGTTATAGGTGATGGGAGATCTACAAATTTCTGGTTTGATAACTGGTTTGGTAACTCCAGATTAGGTTCTTTTGTCCCTAAGGACCTTATTATCATCAAAAAAGTCACTGTCAGTCAGTGCATTTCTAATCCGACACCAGAGGAATGTGCATTGATCAACACCTATCAACCTACTGCTGTTCAGACTGCACTCAGGCATGTTACTCTGTCTTCCTTCCCCGACACGATGGTTTGGTCACTATCCAGCTCAGGCAAGTGTATGACTTCCTCTATTTATAGGTCCTCCAGTAGCAGAGATCTTCACACTCCTATTTTGGCCAGTTGGAATAATATTTGGTCAGCTTGGTTGCCCTCTAAAATTTCTATGCTCATTTGGAAAATTATCAATGGTTGCATCCCTGTTGATACTAAAGTCCAGGCAGCGGGTATTCCCCTATGCTCCAAATGCCACTGCTGCAACAGTTCCTGTGTCGAAGACATTAATCATTTATTCCTAAATAGTGAGACAGCTTCCTATATATGGTCTTTCTTTCGTAAGTTTGAGATGTAGGTTAGTGGCTCTTCTATCAGATCTGCTCTCCTGATTATTATTTCTCAACTGAAGAAAAAATCAGCACATGATTTCTTTACTCTAGCTGTCATTGGCTTTGGTCTGTGGGAGCTATGGAAGGCCAGGAATTCTTCAAAATTCGATGGGAAACATACTTCCATAAATTGCCTTCTCCACAAAATTATCTTAAAGGTTAAGAAAAGCTGCACTCTAGCTGATCTTCAGGAAAAAAATCACAACAAAAGGACTGTTCTGGAGGCGTTTGGTCTAAAGGCTGCTACTAACCCTACACCAAGATTCAAGATTGTAAAGTGGATCTGTCCGCCTTGGCCCTTCATCAAAATCAATACTGATGGTTCTTGCAAACCCTCTGGTGACTCAGGTGGTGGTGGGGTCATAAGGGATTCCCATGGATCGGTTTTACTTGCCTTTTCTCACTACTATAGCCAGTATAGCAGCCTTATTGCTGAAGCTCGGGCACTCTTGGATGGCATCAAATACACTCTTACCATCACTAATGACATGATTCTTATTGATTGTGACTCCAACATTCTGGTGCAGGCTATTACAAAAGTAATTCAATGTCCTTGGGTGATTCTCCATTTTGTCAGGGAGATTTAGAGCCTCCTTCCCCCGCATCATTCAGTTAACCACATCTATAGAGAAGCCAACAATGCTGTTGATCTGTTAGCATCTTTAGCATGCTCCACTAAGTGTAATTCTTTCTATTTTCATCATGAGCTGCTTCAGAATATCAAAGGTGCAGCCCGTTTGGATAAGCTAGGCATGCCTAGCATTCGCCTCTTGTAATAATTATTTACTCTTTATCAATAATATCTTCTTCCTAGTGGTGCGATGTTGGTCTCCATCATCCTCCACTTGGCTGGGGTTTTACAAAAAAAAAAACCTGAATTTTCCAGATTTGAACATATCTACAGTTCTGAACCACTAGCAATCAATCCATGTCAATCCATGCATATTGAGATACACTTTATCAAATCTTCTTACAATTGGCATATGAGTTTTGATAGAAATCTCACAATAATTATGTCTTTTCCAGCTTTGAACCAATGCCAATCCAACCACTTGGAGATCGACCTCCAATTGTGCTCTTACCATTATTTCTAGGATTTGAACGTTGTTTCCTCATCGATTCTGCACAATACATATTCTCATTAATTTCAATCTCCAGCTCATCAAATGAAATTCTCAAGTCAACCCATATCTAATTACTCAACCAATGCATCCATTGAAACTAGAACAAATCAAGTGACCTTCTCATTCACTAAGTTCATTCAACAATGTTAAGTCCTAACTAAGGTACCTTAGTCAAGATTTAACATGTTAGTCCAAACATCCATTCAGAACCTGAAATTCATCAAGATAAAACTTCAAGTCAATTCAAAGCAAGTCAATAAGCCGTATATTTAGAACATAATTTTATCAACCAATCATGTTATCAATCAAAGCCCACATTAATCAAAATATACATGCAGTTCAAGGCAAAAAACCAATCAATAAGCAAAGTTCAGATCCATGTTCGACCATGCTTCATAACAAGGTGAGAATTAAGGCTCAAGGAGTCATGAGTTGACCCATGGGGTCGACCCATCCCAAGGGTATGGTAAACATGTTTAGCAGTCCAATGCATAGCTATTCAAGTTCAATCCAATCATAGATAGGGGCATTCCTAAGCAAGCTGAGAAACCACTATCACTTAACAATTATGAAAAGCAAACATGAAGTCATATGCAATATAACCAATCTTCCCACATTGAAATACAGTCAATATAAGTCCAAACACATGAAAGGGCTTTTAACCCCAATCAAGACACTATTAACGAAATCCACGTGAAGGCTCCAACTCCTCATGCACAACACGCATGAGTCGACTTCATAAGCATATTTAGGAAGGACCTTTGAATTTCAACCTACAAAATAAGATATCATCATGTTAGCTTGTTTATCATGAAAATGCCATTAAGCATAAAACTCACAATATATTGGAATCATCAAAACCATTGTCAAAGACAACGAGGGGGCGCACAGAACCCAACAATGTCCCCCTTTTTGATGATGACAATATATTGTGGCTGTTCAAATTTCTCTCCCCCTTTGGCATTATAAAAAAAATCGGGGACCAAGGATCAATTATGAAGATTTCAAAAATGAATGAGATATGAGCGCATGAACCCAACAATTAACTTCCCATGAAGGGAAGGTGTATGAACTGAGAACCAAGCAAAAGTTTGGAATTTGATATGCAATCAGCAGATGTGTGAACTAAGTGCAAGTGCTCATTTTTTGTAATTTTTGGTATATGTATAACTAGATATGCACAAGTAGTATAAGGAAACTATATGCAAAATCTGAAAACTAAGTATGCACAAAGTGCATAGTGCTAAAAAGCACGTTATTTTCCCCAGATTATCAAGTACCAAAAACCAATTGACAATGGGTTATTTAACCTGTTATCTACAAGTATAACCTATGGATGCAACCTATGGAATGAGATATGAGATGATCAAACGGATCAAGCATTCAGGCACTCAAACATGCATAATTAAGTATATACTCATGCAAGTCCCTTCGGGACAGGTGTAAGGATAATGCAATTGATCGTTGAACATGAAGTGCATGAATAATACTAAGAAGGTCATCCTTACATAAATAAAGTACTACATTAACCATGAAAGATGACTGATTCATAAGCGACATTCAAACAATCAAACCCAAGGTGCATAAGTGAAGATTGAGCAATGAAGTTCAAATCAATATAGAAAATTAGATTTTCTAAAGAACACTTAAAAGAACTTCTCATCCATACACTTTCATACACAATGCTCGAGTATTGGTAGCTACGTATGACCCCAATTTTTAATTACTAAAACTGACGTGACTAACCTTTTGACACGAGTCATGCCCTTTGTTTCAGGGGCAATTCCAGGTCACTCAGTTTCGTCACTTTTTATGATGTGGATGAGACACTTTTCAACGCGAGTTGTACCCTTTGTCTCAGGGGCTATTCCCGGCTACTCGGTGGCAAATCACACATATTTTGATATGGATTAGTTTCTCCTTTCGACGCGAGTTTCCTCCTTTATTTCAGGGGGGATTCCCGGCTACTCGGATCCACTTCCACTTATACAACTTTATGATTGGGTAAACAACTTTTTCCTCACGAGACATGTGATTTCTATGTAGAGAATCAATAGCTCTCTAAAGTGTAGAGAAGAAAATAGTAATCCTTATTAGATTGAATCATTATCTCAAAAAGGTGCATTTTGTGTGGGTGATTGTATTGAATTTAAAAGATGAATTAGTCTTAACACAGTAATGTCTCCCCCTAAATGTATGCACAGTTATAAAAAATCTCCCCCTTAATATATGCCATATTACAAACATGTCTAAATCAATGTAATTTCATTTAGCAAGGGATGAGTCATAGAAGGAGTCAAAAAGTGGTTGTATATTATATACATTCAAACAAGCACTGAATTAAGTTTTCAAGCATGTTGATTTTCAGTACGTGGCAGAGAACATAGGTCCGAAGACCACCATCACGCGTGAAGAAAGTTTCCAGTTGGACATAATTCAACCTTCCACAATCATCATTTGATATACCGGATAATCATGGTATTCAGGCATACGAGTATGAAGTATATACAAGTATATGCATGTAAGTTGAAAAGATGATTGAAAAATTATTCCTATTCACAAGTATGCAAAGATGTGTATGATATGTGCATGAAAGTAAGTATGCAACCTGTGTATGCATAAGTGAACTATGTATGCACATGTGAACCATTATTTACAAGAAGTGATTGAAAGTATGAAAACTTTTATGTTCAAACTGAAGGATCCAAGAACTGAATTGTTATTTGCAAGATGTAAAATAGAGAGTGTGAAAGACTCTATGCACAGTGTAAAGCGTTCAAAACCAAATTTTTATTTGGGAAGCAAAAGAGAAGGTGTGTATTAAAACTAGCTATGTATATCCAAAGTAAAGCATTCAAAAATCAGACTTACTCACAAAATGTGAGATAGCTCCAAACACAAGTTTTTACCTTTGTAGGTCTTTGGAAGTGAACCTAGGCAAATTGATTTTCAATTCCAAGCCAATTTTCTTTCTCACCTTGAGAGCCCTTTGTTCATTATCAATCCTTGGTCTCAAGGCGCCCCTACAAATTAAATTCTCATTTTGGTGATTTGGGTACCCAAGCCATCTTGGGTCCCGAGGGGTTAGTTCTTACATGAACAAAAGTGTTCTTTTTATTTCTCCTCTCATACCATTCATCATCGGCCATCATCATGGAGCAGTCATCCATTGAGTGTCCATTCAGGTCACAGTAAAAGCAGTGCGAAGTTTTTCTTCTCATGGATAGCTTTTCATCATTTTCCATTAAAGAACAATTGTTCATCTTATGTCCAAAGCTGCCACAGTAATGACATGAAAGGTTTTTCTTGATGGACCAAGCATCATCATTTTTCTTTGTAAAGCAATTTTCTATAAGGTGGCCATGCAAACCACAATAGTAACAATGAATATTGAAGTTTTTCTTCATGAACTTTTCAAGATTTTTAGACTCATCAGCAGTTTTCATTTGTAACTTCAATGCTTCATTGTCATCAAATTCTTTCAAAAAGTAGTCATACATGTCATGACCGAATTTACCACAGTAATAGCATGAAACATCTTTTCCTTTTATTTGTTGCATGATCATGTTTAACAGATGAAAATTTTTCACGCACACAAGAGCATTTAACAACATCCTATTGCTTTTCAATTAGTTTATCACACGAATGCAAAGATTCATTTAAACTCTCGATTTCATTTTGTAGATTCAAAATTTGCAATTGCAAGTTAGCGACCTCTTGTTCACATAAAGCAATTTTCTCATTTAATAGGAAATTACCAATTTTGTGACTTTCAATTTCTTGCTCAAGAATTATCAAGTTGTCACAATCACTAGTGATTACACATTTTCCTTTCTCAAAAATTTCAAGACTTTTCAATTTGCCTTCAAGCAATGAAACTTGAGTCAACAACACACTATTTTCATTTTAGAGTTTTTCAAATGAATTTTGTTCATAGAAGTGTGTTCAAATTCTTTCATTTGAAAACTCGCATTTTTACCAACCATTTTACCCATTGTTTCATTGTTTTCAAATTTGTCATTCAAATTTTTGAAGCTTTCTATTTCCTTCCTAAGTTCCTCCAGTTTATTTGTCTTGTCAGCATTCAGAGTTACTTTCCTTTTTTCCAAAAGAAGGACTTTTTTAGACAAAGAGGTGTTCAATATTTTCAGCTTCTCATTATCTCTCTCAATGTGTTGAAATTCTGAACTTTTATCCAATAAGGATTTGTTTTCTGATCTAAGATTTTCAATCATTTCTTTTAGTTCTTCTTCAACAAGCATGTGAGATTCAACAAGTTTTTCAAGCTCAATACATTTCCCACATGAAGAATTGTCATGTTTCTTTTTCAACCTTTTGTTTTCAGATTTTAACAACTTGTATTTTTCAAACAGTTCATCATAAGCAGTTACAAGTTCATCATAGCCAATCTCATCATCAGAATCAAAATCACAGTCAGAGTTTACCTCAGAGCTGTTCTTCCTTTGCCTTTCATTGTTGCTTGCTGCGAGGCACTCATTGTTTCGACTTTCTTCTTGGGCTTCCTTTAGCACATCCCAAATTTCTTTGGCAGATCTACAATTAGAAACAAACGGAAATTTCTTAATGCAAACAGCAGCTTTAAGAGAATTCAAAACATAGACATTATCAGAATTCATTCTTTTATGCTCATCGGTCCATTTTAGCTCATTCTTGGGCAAAACATATGGACCACGAGTAATCAGACTCATAAGCTTTGGATTAGTGTTAGAAATCCAAACACAAAATTTTTCAAGCCATGCAGTGTAATCAAAACCATCAAAGACAGAAATAACATTTAAACTAGCCATCATAAAATGATCTTTACTCTAAGACCGCAAGGTCGAATAAAAAATCAGAGATAAGGCTCTGATACCAATTGTTGGCCCAGAGAGATGGCAGACAAGAAGGGGGGTTGAATTGTCTCCTTGCCTAGATGGTGGATTTTAAAAACTTTCTTAACAGATGTATAATTAACAACGTTGATTAACAAAAACTTCAAGTGAGATCAAGACGTTCTCTCAAACATCCTGATCTCACACAGATAGTTAATGCAACTAATCAAGGAAATTACGCTCAACACGGATAACAGAGGTAGTAGTGTGTGACAGTGTAGTGAGTTAAAAACCTATATAATGTACTTGTGAATGGAGATAGAAGAAATGACAATCACACATGCAATCACACAAGACACGGGGATTTTAAGGTGGTTCGGGACAACGACGGGCTCCCTACGTCCACCCCTCACCCAACCGGGTGAGGCTTCTCTACACGCTACTTTCGTAGCAACACGGGGATGAACCCCAACCACACACACTGCCTCTACTGCAAAACACACACGGGGCCAAGCCCCACCACGCTTCCACTACAGCACACACACACACATAGTCGGGGAACTCACCCCGGACAACAAACCACACGGAGACGCAGCTCCGTCCACACACACAAAAATATTCTGAGTTTAACTAACAGAAAAGATAAACAATAAACTCGCACAACAGTATGTGAATAATGATCAATTATGAACCACACAAGGAGATAAGCATAAATAGGATGTAGACATATCGCCTTGATTCTCCAATAGCCGTAAGAAAATCTTTCTTGAATCTTAGGTTGGAGAAAGTAGAATCCGCAGGATGTCAGAGCACACGATATTCTCTCTTGAAGATCCGATGTATGTTCCTTCAAATCCCAGCTCCAGTCATACCTACACACACAAGGAACGAATGAATCAATATGCTCTTATCTGTGTCTTAGTTAAAAAGGGACATCACAACTAGATAAATAACGGATTTATAGTACTCCCTTTTGAATGTCCCACAAATCCCTTCAATAAGTAGGTAGGGTGCGCTGGAAGTAGATCCTTAGAGTGGAAGCATCCGGACATGAAGTCCCAAACGCCCAAAACCTTCAATGGGGGAGAGCAGCAACTGCAGCTCCCAGAACTAGACACAGGCTCGCAGACGGTGACTTCTGCAGCTTCTTCTTCCTTCTCCTTGATGAAGGAATGCCCTCCTTCACGTTCTTCTCCTTCTTCCTCAGGTCGATGTGAACCTTTGGTTGCGATGAAGACGTCATCAGATTCGTCTCTTCATTCCGCTTACAACTCCCTTCATCAGTGAGCTTTGAATCTCTAGGGAAGTAGATCAGATTTAGCTTGAAGGCCCTCTCCAGCTCCTTTCTCCTTTTCCTGCAAGAATAGAACGATGTTAGCCTTTTGGGAGATATTTTTCATCCCCAAATTCGCATCATACATATAGGGCAGTAAATAGAGGCACAAAAGATGATAAACCCCATGCATATACCCTCTCAAAACCACACCCAACCAAGGGTAGAAACTCTAGGGGTAATGGGGTAAAAGGGCAAGCCAATCGGACCTAAGAAATCGGAGTTCGAACCCAAACCGGCAAACCCGATCCGGACGTAGCAGAAAAAGTGTCGACCTCTAGGGTCGACACTCGTATCAACGAGTTCTACCAAAAATAGAAAATCCTGAACCTAGTCAAAAGTGTCGACCCATGGGGTCGACCTTTTTTCCACAAGGTTCTGTCTTTAGATGAAATCAAGACCCATGGTAAAAAGTGTCGACCCATGGGGTCGACCTTTTTTACCGGAGGTTCTGTTTTAGTTAAAACAGCATAACCCAATACAAAGTGTCGTCCCCATGGGTCGACACTTTTCCTGACAGAGGAAAAGTTCATTAAAACACATTTGAAACTTCATGAAACGAGGAACATGGTATCAAGATCAATCAAAATTCACTTACAACTCAGATTGACATATTCAAAACCTGATTTCAACATTGGTCAATCCATCCACATTAAAAACCAATTAATCAGACATTCTTACCATGGCCATGAGTATTTGAATGAAAAACTCCACAACGAACCTGAATTTTCCAGATTTGAACATATCTACAGTTCTGAACCGCTAGCAATCAATCCATATCAATCCATGCATATTGAGATACACTTTATCAAATCTTCTTACCATTGGCATATGAGTTTTGATAGAAATCTCACAATAATTGTGTCTTTTCCAGCTTTGAACCAATGCCAATCCAACCACTTGGAGATCGACCTCCAATTGTGTTCTTACCATTATTTCTAGGATTTGAACGTTGTTTCCTCATCGATCTGCACAATACATATTCTCATTAATTTCATTCTCCAGCTCATCAAATGAAATTCTCAAGTCAACCCATATCTAATTACTCAACCAATGCATCCATTGAAACTAGAACAAATCAAGTGACCTTCTCATTCACTAAGTTCATTCAACAATGTTAAGTCCTAACTAAGGTCACTTAGTCAAGATTTAACATGTTAGTCCAAACATCCATTCAGAACCTGAAATTCATCAAGATAAAACTTCAAGTCAATTCAAAGCAAGTCAATAAGCCGTATATTTAGAACATAATTTTATCAACCAATCATGTTATCAATCAAAGCCCACATTAATCAAAATATACATACAGTTCAAGGCAAAAAATCAATCAATAACCAAAGTTCAGATCCATGTTCGACCATGCTTCATAACAAGGTGAGAATTAAGGCTCAAGGAGCCATGAGTCGACCCATGGGGTCGACCCATCCCAAGGGTATGGTAAACAGGTTTAGCAGTCCAATGCATAGCTATTCAAGTTCAATCCAATCATAGATAGGGGCATTCCTAAGCAAGCTGAGAAACCACTATCACTTAATAATTATGAAAAGCAAACATGAAGTCATATGCAATATAACCAATCTTCCCACATTGAAATGCAATCAATATAAGTCCAAACACATGAAAGGGCTTTTAACCCCAATCAAGACACTATTAACGAAATCCACATGAAGGCTCCAACTCCTCATGCATAGCACGCAAGAGTCGACTTCATAAACGTATTCAAGAAGGACCTTTGAATTTCAACCTACAAAACAAGATATCATCATGTTAGCTTGTTTATCATGAAAATCCCATTAAGCATAAAACTCACAATATATTGGAATCATCAAAACTATTGTCAAAGACAACTAACTTCGACCCCAGCAACCCCTACACCCCCTCCCTCACCCTGGTTTGACCTCCCCTGGCCCTTCTTGCAACCAGGCAGCACCCCAGCCTCACTTTCCCCCATTTCCCTCTCTCACTTCCCCCATTAGCACCTCCATCTACCACCACATCTAGAACAGGTTCGCAGCAGTAGAGTACCCTGAAGTTTCAGAGCCTTCCCCTGAGTCATCGCACATCTTCTGGTGGTGTTTCATACATTTTGCTAGAAAGCTTGTCTAAGCAGCTTCACACGCAAGGTGGTCATGCTTCCATCCAACGTCTGTGCTGCCCGGGAGAACCATTCTCCTTTGACTGCGCAAAGTTGCTCTGGCAGGGAACCTGAGCCCAAAAGAAGAAGTGACCGTGGCCATTCCTATGTGAGTTTGGACGTGATTCTTTGGCTAAGATCTTTTCCTCCAAGTCCTCTGTCAGTCCCAAGAAGTAGGGTGCCATTTGGACCCCGGAGCATGGCATTTCAACTTTTCTCCTCGGAGTGCGCAGCTCAGTCCCACATGAGTCTGACCTGACCCCCTCCCACTCTTCTATTTCTCGCGCCCTACTCCGACCATCTCTGGGGGCCTCGTTATTTTCTGCTCGAAGAAGACTCGTCCACGAACGTAACGGCCCTAGTCCCGCCCTCATCGGACCCCAAGAGTGCTCATGACGTCAATTTCTTCCAGCAACTACGGTTCTGGACTGATAGAACCAGGTCTGACCTGCCCTGGTACCGGCCCCGCACCGACCACAACCGGCCTCGGATCGACCCTCAATTTATGTAGCGCATACCTGGGCCAACCCAAGACATTTCTATCCCGGTCCCGTCATCAACAACCTTCGGAGCTGAATGTGGGGGCCCCACCTTCCACGTCCTATCAACCAGGATCGGACTAGTCGAGTCCGACCAGTTCCTGGACTTGGCCTCGCTGCCGCACAGCCCGACTATGGACCGATTAGCGGCTCTGTCAGCAAGATCCCACTTTGTTCACGACCGCCTCAGCACAAGTCTCGCCCCTGTCGGAGTTCGGGAGAGTCCGTGGCGTTACCAGCTTTAGCCGGCTATCCTATAGAACCGGGCAGAACTTGGTTCGACTGTTTGGCCCACCGTCATCCAAACTTCGCCACCCCGCCTGGCCGGCTTACAGCCCCTCCCTACATGAAGGATAATTTTGGTTGTAATTTGGTCTTACCCACACTTAGTTCAACCCCCCTGTGAGGGGTGTTGTGCATGTAATACATCAATTTCAGGTTGAAGCTTCATCAGCGCGGCATACGGACAACCCCATGCTTCCCCGTTCACCCTCATCTCCGGCCGGGGTCGGCGTCTTCATGCCGACCAGGTGAGATTCGGGCCTCATCCTCCACTGGTTTTATCATTGCTTAGCTTAGTATTATTTTTGGTTGCTCGTCGGATGGCGAGCAAGTGCCCATTCCAACTTTCCATATATCGAGTGACCACCGTAGAGCGAGACGAGAGCAACCCCTTACATCCCACGCCCTTGGTGTGCTGACCGTCCATAAAATTGGGCATCCCAGGCCCTTAGGGGTCCACCCCTAGCTATCCATACGCCAGATCTTTAAGGTCCAACTTTAGACCCTCACCACTATCGCCGAGTTGCCTATGTGCACTAGTGTGTGCTACGCGACTGAGTTCGCTAGAGTGAGTCCGCCGCTCTAGGTTGATTGCTTGCGAGTCTAGGTCCTAGGCTCCTATAGTCAACCCCCCATAACATGAGTCCTTGGCAGTAAAAGAGGTATATCAAAAGATGTCACTAGAAGGATCGGTTAGGCCAGTCTAGAAAGCGGCCTTTCTTGTGTGACGAGACTTTCGAGTCAAACCTCCGCCTCGTACCCTTTGCCGTCTTGGATTCACGATTTGAGCATCCATTTGGGCTCATCGCCCATTACCCCTAGGTCGTGTCACGTCAAATTTTCTATTTTTTTTCTATTAACCCTTCCTCTCTCCTCTCTCCTCTCTCCTCTCTCCTCTCTCCTCTCTCATGATCTCTCATTTCTCTCCCTCTATTCTCTCTCCTCTCTTCTCCTCTCCCTTGGGGCGTACGACCGGTGCGGAGCTGGATGAGGGGGTGACGGCACGGAGCTGACTTGAGGCGTCATGGCGCGAGTATCGGAGCATGGCATAGGTGCGATCCCATTCGTGGATTCAAAGCCGACGTGGGTTATTCGTGTGATCATTTTCAGTGAGGTGTTGCCGTTTCGGTGCGTGAGTTCTTCGGTGGAGGTAGGGGGATGGATACCCTACTCTTTTCCTGCATCCTTGCGTGATTTGGAGCAGAACGGTGTGAGTTTGAGCGAGTTTTCCAGCTTTAAGGGTGAAACCATGTTCAGCGGGTGTGCACCGAGATCGCCATTCCAGGCGATGGTTGTCACATTAAATAGTAAAATATGAACCCCTGGCATGTTAGGATTCGTTTCCTGCTAGTTTGAACTCGTTTGGTTCTGAATTGGGGCCGGTATGAGGCCATTTGTCCATGTGACTCATTTTGGGTTGATTCATGGGAATCATCCATTTCTTACCGTTTTGAGGTTGGATTGACCCCTTTCGGCTTGTGGAAGGTGGATATTGAGTCTAGGATTGTTTCCCCACTGTTTAGGAGCGATTGGGGCGTGGAAAATTGGGTTTTGTGTGATTCTACGATTTTTGGATAAGAGGACGAGCCGCGGTCCACCGGTTACCGCATTCGTCTCCCGACCTCTGTAGCAGTTGGTCGTGAACTGCGTCTACTTTTCGGGCTTTATTTGTTCGAGTGTATGGCGGTGGGAGAACGTGATTGGCGTTCAACGGCATCTGATGGCCGCAGTTGGCTTGGAGCCGCGTCTGCCTTTCTTCATCTCTACCGACCGTGTCTTCTTCCTGACACGGTCTTTGGCGTACAGCATTTGGGATTCTCACAGTCAACGCTTAACCGCGTCTGGACTAACGCGGCTATCCTGAACCGCGTCTGTCTTGCGTCGACTCTGCTTCGTGAAGCGTAGACTCTATCTTCTTGTCCTCTTTTTATGAGTTTTTCATTCGTAGGCCTGAGGCAGTTTGCCTAGAACCGCGTTAGTGTGAACGCGGCTAGTCTTTAATGGCGTCTGGGTGCTCGTGGCTTGTTGGGAACCGCATCTGGTCTTGGTGCGGCTAGCTCGCAACCGCGGCTACCTTCTAGGTGTTTTCTTCGCCACTTTGGCTTCTATTTAATGTGGCTTTGACCCCTTGGTTAGCCTATTTTTCCATGGATGTCTTAGACATCCTATGAGGGCTGTGACCTTGTTATAAGGTGTCTGGGAGTGCCATTGTACTGAGCAGTGTTTCGTGTTGTTTCGAGGGTCATTATGGTTTCAGGTCAACCCATTTTTGACCAGTGGTTGACACGTGCCCTCATGAGTGTCTCGTCTATCCTTTGACGATCAAGACATGGTTTTGGATGCTTGGAGATATTGTCATACCTCGGTTTACGTGTCCATGTGGTTCAAGGGTTTTGGTGATCCCTCATGTTTCATGTTCTGTGTTATGCGAAATTGTGAGTCCGTTCTGTGGCTTGTAGGCCGAGGACTCATTGTCATCACTATTGCTATTATGGGTGCGGCTGTTATGTGCCGCTTTCCGTAATGTGTTTTACAGTGATTTTGGCTTAAGGAGTAGGCGGATTAACGGCGTGTTGCCGTGATGTGCGACGATCTTTACCCGAGTCTTGTGACTCAAGGATCATTGTGGCAACAGGTCTACTTGACTGTCCTGAGTCTGACGGAAGTCTGGTGTGCTGCCACATGCTTCATAGTACGTACGAGAGGTGCGTGCTTACCTTGTCTGTACTTCGATGTTCATTGTTTTGAGTCATTGTGTCTAGTGAGCCTCCACTAGTCGTAGTCTGAAGACACTTTCCTATGTGTCGGCCTACCTGGGAGTGGTGGCGAGGCGAGTCCCGGTTGAGATGGTTTGTAGGTTGGTTGTCCCGGCCCCTTTGTCTTGCCATTAGAGTCCTACGGGAGAAGAAAACCAGCTAGAGGCCTTGCTCATGACATTGAGCTTGTGTATATACACGTGGTCATGGGCATTGGACGAGTGCCGATGGGCGTGACCCTGACTAGTCACTCGTTACTTGGTACTTTGTTCCTGTTGAGTGTCTCAGTTACCGCCATTCTAGGCATTTGAGAGATACTTGTGGCATAGTGTAAGACGTCAGTGGACGCATCTGGCTTTTCTTATAGTGAGGAGGTGCTTCTGTCACTTGACACGTGACTTGTGCTTTTGTGACTTGTACGGGTAGCATGTGCTTGGCTTCACTCGATGTTACAGTTACTGTAGCGTACATGATGGTGAGATCGTGTATGTCTTATACCTTTGGTCGTGTAGGTCTTTTTGTAAGGCCTTTGCCTATTTCTGTAGGCATTCGCGATATGAGTTTCATCATTTGACAATGGATCGGTAACTCCAGACTTTGTGAGATTGTGGTTCGCCTTTCTGTTGCTGTTTTGAGTAGCTTAGAGGGCCGAGGTTCCTTCGACTGCCGCGTTTCCGTGGTGCGGCTTTTCCTCTTTACTTTTGCTGTCATTACTCCAGATGTTACTGCTTTTCTTTAGTTGTTAGCACTGCTATTACTGCGTTGTTTCATGGTAGGGTTCTGTGGGATCTCTACTGAGCCTATGATAGGAGGCTCACCCGTGACTTTTCAGGTGTAGATGTTCTTCCTCATGCTTGGAGGTGCAGTGCGTGGTTCTTAGTTGCCAGCATTCCCAGTGTCGGGCTTCCCCCGACTTGAGAGTATGTTCTCTTTCCTGTTGTATTGTACTCTAGTTGGCCTAGACTCTGCTAGCTCTGTTAGTTTTAATTGTTATAGACAATGTAAATTTTTTCCTACTATTTTATCAACCCTGATCATAGAAATTTAATTGCTTAGTGCTTTATCTGGAAGTTCAATGTACTCTCACATACCTTTCTATCCCTTCGGAGCTTTTCCGCTCTTGGGAGGTCTCTCAGAATCCAAGCGGTATCAGGTTTACCCGGTATCCGGAGACTAGGTCATCACAACGGTAGTCACCAAAAAGGTTGGTATCTGAAAATAAGATTTACCTGAACAAGAGGACACCCTTTGTGCAATGGGAATTAAGGTTCTGCTGGCTCCTTTGGTCAAACCTCCTTTTGCTTTATCCAGTCATTCAAATAGCAAAGCATTGGAGGGAAAGCCCTTCTGGCCCTGCTGTGTTGCTATGGTCCAATCAGATTTCAGCTTGAGAAATTTGATTTTTTCCTGCCATGAGATATTGTCAGCATTCAAACAAGCCTTTTATATTCTAGCCAATCAGATCGCAGGATTATGAAGGGAAATTTTCTACCCAACCTTATATATATATATATGAAGCTCCCTACATGAAAAGAGGGGTTGTTGCTGTTTAGCTTCTACTGCTATTTTGTTGTTGCTGCCATCTGAAGAAAAAAAAGAGAAGAAGAGAAGATCAGTCTGAGCCTTCCATCGTTAGCATTTGAGAGGAAGAAAAAGAAAGTAGAGTAGACAAGTGAGCAGCTCCTTAGCATTATCAGCCCAACCATGGTTTGACCCAAACCAGTGTTGTTAAAGGAAAAGAGAGAAAGGAGTTCCGCCTTCCCTGTAGCCGGTCTGAGGCTGAGAAGAAATCACAGATCCGACCTATGTCCAGATATGCTGAAAGAGCTTCTAGATTTTCATATGAACCCATAGTTCTTTCCGTGCCTTTATGCTGGTTTTACTTTGCAAACGTCAATCTGTAAACCGTGTGTTTTGCTATGCTTACAACAGTATGTCCGGTGCTTTGCTTAGAGATCAGAAGTGGTTCTGGATAGGTTCAGCCATGTGTGTGCTGGGGAGTTGTCCTCATGGTTTTTGTGCTGTTGCAGCTTATGTTTCTTAGTTTGCGTGTGTGTGTGGGGGGGGGGGGGGTTCATCCCTGTGTGTGTGTGTGGGGGGGGGGGGTTCGTCCCCGTGTGTGTGTGTGCAGGGCATCGTCCCCGTCTGTGTTGAGGACTCCGTTCTCGTGTGGAAAAGCCTCAACAATTTGGTGAGAGGTGGATGTAGGTCTACGGGTTTACAGACTGAACCACCTTAAAATTCTCTGTGTTATGGGTTGTGACTTGTGTGATTGCTGCATGTTTCCTATCCCCATTCACAGGTTACGGTGCTAGTTTCTACATGCTCGTTTTGTTAGAATGTAAGGCCCGGATACAGAGCGGGGGGTGAATGTATCCCTATACAATTATAGCCTAATTAAAATTCTAAAGCTCAGTTATGCGGAATTAAAAAGTGTTGCAGAAATAGCCTGAGGAAACTTAGAAGGATCAAAGCAAGACAACAACTCAAGAAGCCCTCAACCGATCCTAAGCAAGCATCTAATCCGCAGCAATTAAGTGAACATATAAGAAGATCAAACCACAAGGGACACCAGGGTTTTTAGGTGGTTCGGTCAACAGACCTACGTCCACCCCTCACTCCCAACCGGAGTGAGGCTTCCACTAGTAACACTAGCACAGCAGACTAAGTCTGCAACAAATGCTGCCACACAGCTTGACCAGGGAAACAACCTCCCCTCTTCCTCCCAACCGGAGGGACACCCCAAGTGACTCCCAGCCACTTGGAAACCAGAGACACACGGTCTCTCTTCCTCCATACCCGGAGGGAACCCCTGGACTTGCTACCCACAAGCCCAGAACCGAGGACCAAACCTCCCTTCCTCCAAACCGGAGGGGAACCTAGAGACCCAAGTCTCTCTTCCTCTGAACCCCAGAGGGAAACACAAGTGACATTAAGTCACCTGCAACCCAGAGGTCTCGGACCTCTCTTCCTCCCAACCGGACGGACCCATGGACTTGAAACCTACAAGCCCAGAACCGGAGGACGAGCCTCCCTTCCTCTAACCAGAGGGAACCCACAAGTAGCACCCAGCTACTTGCAACCGGAGATAGCAATCTCCCTTCTCCTGAACCAACAGGAGAGACCCCGATCTCTCTACAGAGAATCGGAAATACAATAGGTGAATAGTTTAAAAGAAAAACAAAACCCAGCAACAGAAAGCTAAAAAGATAAAAACAAATGTGGCTCTCGCAGGAGCTGGCTGGCCTGGATTTGATCCACGGTCCAGCAGGAACTTCTTCTACTGCTTCTCTCTTTCTCCCAGCATGAACTCTCTTTTCTTCTTCTTCTTCTTCTTTCTTACTTCTTCTTCTTCTTACTGCTTCTGCCTTCTCCTTCTTCTCACTCTCTCTATCTCACTGTCTCTCTTTCTTATTCTTCTTCTGCTCTCTCAATCTAGCCCTCAGCTTTCTCTATCTCTTCTTTCTCTTCTGCACTTCTTCTCTTAGCTCTGGCTGCTTCTACTTCAGTCACTCTCTACCTCCTCTACCTTCTTCAGAGGAAGAACACACATATATAGCAGCAGCAGATTAGGGCGGCGTGTGCTCTCCACGATTCCCGCCTAAATGCTTCAGTCCACGTGGAGGCTCCTCTGCATCTCGGATCACGTGCCAGATGCCAACCTCGTATCACGTGTCCACTCTGCATAGGCTTCACGAATAGTAGAATAGAGCAAACTGGTTCGGATTTGATCCTGAACCCAGAATCCTTCTTCTTCTTCTTTTTCTTCTTCTCCTGCAAAGAGATTAAAAACATTAATACTCAGGGTTCTCTCTCTCTCTCTATATATATATATACCTGAAATAAGTCGGTTGACACTCAAGCTAAAGCTGCACGAGGTGTGTAGGAACAACAAAAGGTGCACTATACTGAGAACGACACGAGGTACATAAAATGACTACAGCACAAGAGAAAAAGAGAACGACATGAGGTAAAGAAGGAAATAACACGGAGTAAAACGGTAGAAAGACACACGATCAGAGGAACCTTGGACGAAGATAGAAAGAAGCAACACGAAGACACAAATACAACACTAAGACACAAACACAGAAATAACATGAAGACTCAAACACAAGATAACACGAAGACATAAAAACAATACGAAGACACAAAAACAAAAGATAACACGAAGATATAAAAATAATATGAAGACACAAAAATAAAAGATAACACGAAGATACAGGAAAACAACTCGAACACGAGGATGACACGGGCTGAAAACAACTCGAAGATGAAAACAGAAACCGACACGAAGTGTAATCACAAAATAAGAAAGACACGGGGTCTTGGAAGAAACAACACGAATACAGAAGACTCGAAGATATAGGGGTGACATAGATGGAGCGACACGAGGTGGCACAGAAAGCAGCACGAGGTGCTGCAGTGTTCAGCACGTGATGGAACAAATAACGACACTAAGGCTCATAGTGTTGTCAACCTCAAAACATGTAAAGACTCAACAATTGAAATTCTGAAGGCGATGTACAGACTTTATGAGAAGGCAACTGAACACTGTACACACTTCCAATGTACAGACTTCATATGAATAGACCAATGTGCATACTTCCCTTCGATGCATCTATAGTGCAATGTATTGACTTGACAAACATTATGCAATGTATGGACTTTGATGAATGGCCCAATGTATGGACTTCGCGAACAAGATGCAATGCTGACCGATGTATACACTTGGCAAAGAGAGTGATGCATGAACTGTCCTGTACAGACTTTAAGACTTAATGAGCAACAAAAAGTAGACAAAGTAGCATGACGTCAACCCAGCTGATCCACTGCGTCAACGCAGCTAGTGAACCAGTGACTACTGCGTCAACGTAGTGTCCTCGTATCGTCAACGTAGCTAGTGAACAGACAGCCAATGCGTCAACCCAATCTCCAACTGCGTCAACGCACTCATTGCACAGAACCCATATTAATGAAAGACATACATGCAGACATGCAAACATGGTGAGTGTATAATCTATGCCATGTATAATCTATGCCATGCTCACAGTTAAACTGTTTTGTGTACCAAGTTCTGAATGAAGTAAACACATATGACATGAGACAGACGTTGTACATACTTGATGCATGTGAACAGTGAGACGGATGTATAGACTTGATGAACTACAACATGAACATTATCAGCAGAGAAGCAATACACAGAACAGAAATCAAGAACAAACCAATTTATCACAGCATGACTCAAGCATACGCATGCATTCTTCACAATTCAGACATGGCACACTCATGCAATCTCCCACAGAATAGATCAGACATATTCAAGACAAAGTGGTGACTCAATTATGTTGCTATCATTAAAACACCACATCATCAACAAAGCACAAGGGGCACAACAATCTCCCCCTTTTTGATGATGGCAACATAATGAGTCACACTGACTCATCAAACTATTCTCCCCCTTTGACATAATCAAAAAGAAGGGAAATAGTTTGATAGTCAAATGCAGCACATAAATGCAGCACACAAAGACAGCACAAAAATGCAGAGAATGAGTCATGGTTCTTAAAAAAAAGAAGATCTCCCTTATGATAATGAAACAGCTCTCCCCCTATCAACATGCATGATTGACTACTCTCCCCTTAGATGGAAATAAACCATAACTCCCCCTGAAGCACAGGAATGGACTCTGGTTATCCAATAAATCAATCTGAAATCAGCCATTACAAAGAATATGAATTTTGGTGAAAATACCACAGAATCAGAACTTATTACAGAACAAGATGGAAGATTCCAACAGTGTGGAGAGAAATGCATCTCAGGAATCAATCTGAAATCCACCACCATAAGGATTCTGAAGTTCAGAGGGCTGCAAGTGAACAAGGTAATAATGGGAGTGGCACCTCACATTTGTATGGTCAGAAAAATGCAGATGGAATCAGTCAACTGATAAGAGAGGAGTTCACTTTGTTGATCATGCATGAATCTGATCATGAGGGATTTGAATGCATACATCACTTCAATAAGTCTTAAAAGATGTAGACTCTTCTATCATAAGGAGTTATGAAGTGGCAACTTAACCAATCTGATTTAATTTTGATGTATACCAACTTTGCCAAATTAAACTCAATGCTCATATCTGAATCTAAGTTTTAATAAAAGTGAACCAAATAGTCAGAAAACACTCAAAAATAATCATCTTTTATCTTACACATATGATCTCAATTGCACCTTTGAAAAAATACACAGGTTAGTACTGAAGTTAAACACTTTTTCAAGAACATGAGTTGACAGATTTTTTCAAGATAATTTTATTTGAAGCACATTATATTTTTCCTGAGCAATTTAAGTTGATCAACACCTTTTTACATGAGGCACAACAAGTCTTAGTTGAAGTTACCCAGTTACTCAGTGTGATAACTAGCATTACCTCTCACTTTGAGAGCAGAGTTAGCAATATGAGAGTCTTTTTACATGAGAAGACACCTTTATCAGAGGCCAGACTCCCCAGCTACTCAACACAGATAAGCTATTGCTCTGTCAGGTTTTGTTTCACTAAATTTTTATCAGAGATAACTATGGCACCTCATGACATGAGTTACTTTATTTTATTTATAAAGAACTCAGTTTCTCAGTGACCGAGTCATTGCTCTGAATTCATAATTTTTTCTTTTAGTCAACTTTTTCAAGTTAATGTTTAACCACAACACTCACTCTATGTATCTCTATCAAAGTAGCCTAGTTTTCAAATTTTCAGATATCAGATGAGAGACTTTAAGGATTACATGACACAAGAGGTTAAAGTTTATTAAACCTTATTAACAGATATTTTCAATTCGTTTAATTACAAGGCAGAGAATACATTAATCTTATATCAGTCTGATTTAGTGATAATTCTTAAAACCATATGACATGAGTTTCTACCAAAATCTCAGACTAAATTGCATGATATGCAGCTTAAGTTCCTCAGATCAGAACAATAAATTTAGCTGACCAACAACTCAATAATGCAGCCAAAATAGTCACACCAGCTAAGAGGTATATGAAGGAAGAGTACAAGCTGGTGGAAGAGTCAATCAGCAAGAGAGAATAAGGTTTAAAAACACTAGCAGAGTCAATCACTCAATACAGGTTTAAAGTCATTTCAGTCAGACAAAATGAGACACTCCTTCTTCAACAGATTGAGGATTAGTAGCTAAATTTTCAGATTCAAGAAGGTATGAACTCAAAATAGTCAATTGATGATTTGAAAGAGTGTAGAATGTGAATTTCAAATAGTGACAACAATATAATAACGCTCCCCCTTGTCTATATGCAGTGACTCACATAAGACTCAACAAGCTCCCCCTGAATTGATGCAGTTTATGCAAGTTAGACAGAAGAGAATTACTATAAGCATGATTGTTCAATTCATATTTCAGAAAACTTCAGTTTAGTACCAACAGATCAACATGATATGCAATACACTACTCTACATGACTTGACCCATGGTACTGAGCAAGAAATTGGTCCAAGGACCACCTCACACATGGCAGTAGCATCCAGACATACTCCAACTGCCCTCCAGCAATGTTCCATTTCATATACCATGATGGTCATGCAAATGACATATGCAGTGCAAAGCAATCTCATTTATTTAGTGCAAACAACAGCATGAGAAAAACAATCAACCAAGCAAAACAACAATTTCAGATAATGAAATTGAAATAGATTTCAGAACTGACCTGAATTGAGTCCTGGGGTTTTCTTTTTGAGTGCCTTGGTTAACCCCTTTTATTTCTCCCTCCAAGGCACACCTGCAAAGTATTTGATCATCTTGATCCTGCAGGGACCCAAGCAGCTTTGGGTCCTGCGTTAGCCCTGACAGGTTTTCTAAACATTTTCATAGCAACATTATCATCAAATTTCATCAGTGAACAGTCATCCATAGAATGTCCAAATTTTCCACAGTATCTACATGAAATGGCTGGTGTTTGATTCTTATGATGCATATTAACAACAGGGTGATGTTTATAAACAAGTTCATAAGATTTTCTGTTATATGCATGAGCAGTTTGATGCTTGTTCTTAACCATCCAACATTTAGCATATTTATGGCCTGGCTTCCCATAGTCATAGCATGAAGTTTTCACAAAAGGTTTTGCAGGGAATTTGACAAAATGGGGTTTAACATAGTTCTTTTGAACATACCAACAGTCCTTGACTGTATGCCCCTTTTTCCCACAGTGGGGGCAAGCAAAAGAATTTCTTCTATGAAAAATATTTTTACCCCAAGTAAATCTAAACCAGCACTCAGCAGCCTTGTACACAGGCTTATTGCAGTTGAAGCACACAATGTGCTAACTAGAATTGTGGTTAGATCCATATGGACCATGAACATGAATGGGAACTTGGCATGCTGTTTATTGTCTTCTTTCATGATAAAACATTCACTCATGAGATGACCATGCTTCCCATAATAATAACATGAACCCTTTTTAATGTGAGTGTGTGAGAGATCATGTGAATTATGTGTAGCCTTCTTTATAGTAGCAGGAGTGTCTTTATCCTTCTTCTGTGAAGTTTCACCCTTTTTCAATTTTTGATTTTGTTCCACAGTTTTGGGTTTCACAGTGGATTTTTGTGCAGTGAATTTGAAGACAGAAGGAGCAGATGTTGTGTTCTGATTGGTGGCTTTGGCAAAAACAGTAGATGTTTCATTCCCATTACTCCTTTTATTTGTCGGACTATAGCCCAGTCTCTTTCTCTCAAAATTATCACTCTTTCCAAGAAGCTTATTCAGATTGTCCTTACCTTTGACAAATTTTGATAGAGAATTTTTCAAATCTTTAATCTCAAAATTCAAATCAGTAATTTTAGCTTCATATTTGGACAGATATGTTTCACAGGAAATAACTTGTTGATGCAAGGCATCATTCAGACTCTTGAGTTTTTCAACTTCCTGTTTTAGTTTTGTTTCATTGTCAGCTTTAGATAGGGACTTATAAAGATCATCAACTTCTTGTTGAAGGGATGTGATAGTAAGCTCATATCCAGCTATTTTCCGTTCACTACAACCGACATTTTCATTTAACATTAAGTTGATGTTTTTCAGACTCTCAATTTCTTGTTCAGCATTCATCAACCTATCAGAATTATCCACACTCACACACTTGCCTTTTTCCATTGTCATTAGCCTATCTATCAGCTGGGTGTTTAGATGTTTCAACTCATTGATTTCCTCTTCCAGTTTACTGTTCTACTCTAGGAGATCAGCATCAAGCACCCATTAATCTGAGAGAGACTGACATTCATGATACATTTCCTGTTGTTTTTCAGAATCTTTCTGTAATTCTATGTTTACAGATTTTATGGCATTAAGCTTTTCAATCAGCAATTTGTTCTCATGTCTAAGTTTCTCTGATTTTTCATCATTTTTATTAGAGAACTCTTTACGAGAATCATTTTCAGATTTCAGCTTGTTTAGTTCAGACTTAACACATTCAATTTCTTTCAGTAAATCCTTGCTCTGAACAGAATCATGATTAGCTAGACTAATCTTCTTTTCAAGTTCAGAGATTTCTTTCACATGATCTTGATTCTCAATTTTTAATAAAGAAATTTGTTTCTTCAACATTAGAAGATCAGACATACAGGCATCATGAATATTTTTCAATTCAACACAATTTCTACAAGGAGAACTTGAACTATCTAAACTAGTACTCTTCTTCAATTTTTTATACTGTTTTCTTAACAGTTCATGAGATTTAAATAATTCAGCATATGCATTCTCCCAATCTTCTAGAGAAAAATTCTCGAAGAGATTTACCTCATCATTATCATCTTCAGTCTGACTGCTGCCTTGATTGCTGCCAATTAGATTACTTCTGTTAGCCATCATGCAGTTGTCCTCATTTACCCTGTGAAATTGCTTCAGCCTATCCAGGATGTCCTTTGCTAAGCTACAATTATAAAGACAAGACCATAAGGCTCTGTCAGTAGCTGCTTTCAACAGGTTAAAGGCTTTCTGATTTTCTCCATCCTTTGATCTGTGTCTGTCGGTCCATTTGGACACTTTCGTTGGTAAGGTGTGAGGACCTTGTGAAATTAATTTCCACAAATCAGGATTAGCAGAATTTACATAAGCATGTAAAGTAGTGTACCACTGACTGAAACCAGAACCACTAAAGATGGGTGGTAAAGCCATTGAAAAACAAATAGCGAGTAAGTTCAAGGCAACAGGAATAATTATGCACTAAAGACAAATTAGCACCTAAGACAGCAAGATCGAATCAGCAGGTCACTGGACCTTGTATGCAGACACCGCTCTGATACCAATTGTTAGAATGTAAGGCCCGGATACAGAGGGGGGGGTGAATGTATCCCTCTACAATTATAGCCTAATTAAAATTCTAAAGCTCAGTTATGCAGAATTAAAAACTGTTGCAGAAATAGCCTGAGGAAACTTAGAAGGATCAAAGCAAGACAACAACTCAAGAAGCCCTCAACCGATCCTAAGCAAGCATCTAATCCGCAGCAATTAAGTGAACATATAAGAAGATCAAACCACAAGGGACACCAGGGTTTTTAGGTGGTTCGGTCAACAGACCTACGTCCACCCCTCACTCCCAACCGGAGTGAGGCTTCCACTAGTAACACTAGCACAGCAGACTCAGTCTGTAACAAATGCTGCCACACAGCTTGACCAGGGAAACAACCTCCCCTCTTCCTCCCAACCGGAGGGACACCCCAAGTGACTCCCAGCCACTTGGAAACCAGAGACACACGGTCTCTCTTCCTCCAGACCCGGAGGGAACCCCTGGACTTGCTACCCACAAGCCCAGAACCGGAGGACCAAACCTCCCTTCCTCCAAACCGGAGGGGAACCTAGAGACCCAAGTCTCTCTTCCTCTGAACCCCAGAGGGAAACACAAGTGACATTAAGTCACCTGCAACCCAGAGGTCTCGGACCTCTCTTCCTCCCAATCGGAGGGACCCCTGGACTTGAAACCTACAAACCCAGAACCGGAGGACGAGCCTCCCTTCCTCTAATCAGAGGGAACCCACAAGTAGCACCCAGCTACTTGCAACCGGAGATAGCAATCTCCCTTCTCCTGAACCAACAGGAGAGACCCTGATCTCTCTATAGAGAATCGGAAATACAGCAGGTGAATAGTTCAAAAGAAAAATAAAACCCAGCAACAGAAAGCTGAAAAGATAAAAACAAATGTGGCTCTCGCAGGAGCTGGCTGGCCTGGATTTGATCCACGGTCCATCAGGAACTTCTTCTACTACTTCTCTCTTTCTCCCAGCATAAACTCTCTTTTCTTCTTCTTCTTCTTCTTTCTTACTTCTTCTTCTTCTTACTGCTTCTGCCTTCTCCTTCTTCTCACTCTCTCTATCTCACTGTCTCTCTTTCTTTTTCTTCTTCTGCTCTCTCGATCTAGCCCTCAGCTTTCTCTATCTCTTCTTTCTCTTCTGCACTTCTTCTCTTAGCTCTGGCTGCTTCTACTTCAATCACTCTCTGCCTCCTCTGCCTTCTTCAGAGGAAGAACACACATATATAGCAGCAGCAGATTAGGGCGGCGTGTGCTCTCCATGATTCCCGCCCAAATGCTTCAGTCTACGTGGAGGCTCCTCTGCATCTCGGATGACGTGCCAGATGCCAGCCTCGTTTCACGTGTCCACTCTGCATAGGCTTCACGAACAGTAGAATAGAGCAAACTGGTTCGGATTTGATCCTGAACCCAGAATCCTTCTTCTTCTTCTCCTGCAAAGAGATTAAAAACATTAATACTCAGGGTTCTCTCTCTCTCTCTATATATATATACCTGAAATAAGTCGGTTGACACTCAAGCTAAAGCTGCACGAGGTGTGTAGGAACAACAAAAGGTGCACTATACTCAGAACGACACGAGGTACATAAAATGACTACAACACGAGATAAAAAGAGAACGACACGAGGTAAAGAAGGAAATAACACGGAGTAAAATGGTAGAAAGACACACGATCAGAGGATCCTTGGACGAAGATAGAAAGAAGCAACACGAAGACACAAATACAACACTAAGACACAAACACAGAAATAACATGAAGACTCAAACACAAGATAACACGAAGACATAAAAACAATACGAAGACACAAAAACAAAAGATAACACGAAGATATAAAAACAATACGAAGACACAAAAATAAAAGATAACACGAAGATACAGGAAAAGGACTCGAACATGAGGACGACACGGGCTGAAAACAACTCAAAGATGAAAACAGAAACCGACACGAAGTGTAATCACAAAACAAGAAAGACACGGGGTCTTGGAAGAAACAACACGAATACAGAAGACTCGAAGACATAGGGGTGACATAGATGGGGCGACACGAGGTGGCACAGAAAGTAGCACGAGGTGCTGCACTGTTCAGCACGCGATGGAACAAATAACGACACTAAGGCTCATAGTGTTGTCAACCTCAAAACATGTAAAGACTCAACAATTGAAAGTCTGAAGGCGATGTACAGACTTTATGAGAAGGCAACTGAACACTGTACACACTTCCAATGTACAGACTTCATATGAACAAACCAATGTGCATACTTCCCTTCGATGCATCTACAGTGCAATGTATTGACTTGACAAACATTATGCAATGTATGGACTTTGATGAATGGCCCAATGTATGGACTTCGCGAACAAGATGCAATGCTGACCGATGTATACACTTGGCAAAGAGAGTGATGCATGAACTACCTTGTACAGACTTTAAGACTTAATGAGCAACAAAAAGTAGACAAAGCAGCATGGCGTCAACCCAGCTGATCCACTGCGTCAACGCAGCTAGTGAACCAGTGACTACTGCGTCAACGCAATGTCCTTGCAGCGTCAACGCAGCTAGTGAACAGACAGCCAATGCGTCAACCCAATCTCCAACTGCGTCAACGCACTCATTGCACAGAACCCATATTAATGAAAGACAGACATGCAGACATGGTGAGTGTATAATCTATGCCATGTATAATCTATGCCATGCTCACAGTTAAACTGTTTTGTGTACCAAGTTCTGAATGAAGTAAACACATATGACATGAGACGGACGCTGTACATACTTGATGCATGTGAACAGTGAGACGGATGTATAGACTTGATGAACTACATCATGAACATTATCAGCAGAGAAGCAATGCACATAACAGAAATCAAGCATAAACCAATTTATCACAGCATGACTCAAGCATACGCATGCATTCTTCACAATTCAGACATGGTACACTCATGCAATCTCCCACAGAATAGATCAGACATATTCAAGACAAAGTGGTGACTCAATTATGTTACTATCATTAAAACACCACATCATCAACAAAGCACAAGGGGCACAACACGTTTCAATTATTTTCTAACGCATACACCAGCATCCTTCTCACACACCTCACTAGAGTCTTGCTGACACCTCACCAAAGTCTTGTTGAGCAGTTTATCAAGTCTAACTATTGAACTGTGTTTGTGGCTGTGTCGACCCCACTAGGTCGCTACGTCGACATAGCCTCTTCATGAACTGCCAACATTTGAGGGTGTGCATACATCAGCAGCCTGTGCACTATGCTTTTGCCCTTTTTATTTGAGCTATTCCTATTGCATCTGATGTGCATTGTGTCTAAGTGTCTCATGTGCATTATAACTACAGGTCGTGCTTTAATTAGCTAAGGTTTTACTTGGTCACAGTCTTTTGAAAGGATCTATTCAACCCCCCCTTCTAGATCCGGTTTCTCCCAAGGGACCCAACACTTCTCATTCCATTATATTAACTGCTTTTGTAAAAACCCTTGCCAGTTTCATCTGTTCCTCTACCTTCGGACCAAGCTATCACTACACCTTTAGGTCCCGGAACTAAAGTTACAATCCACTACCCCGATAGTGAGGTAATTATAGAATTTTAAAGGTCATAATCTCCCCGCAAACCTAGTATGCCTTGACATAGAAGGCTACGATGCTATCTTAGGCGCAGATTGGCTTGTCAATCACTATGCCTATATTAATTGTTGCAATAGAAGGATTTATTTCCCTAAACTAGATCTTCCACGATTTTCTTTCCTTGGAATCCAATATAGGAAGCATCCTATTATCATTTATTCTCTTTACGCCCGCAAACTCATCTCACAAGGTTGTGAAGCTTTTCTTGCTTCCGTGATCATTACTGAGTCCAAGGAAATCATCCTTGAAGATATCCCCATTGTCAATGAGTTCCCCGATGTCTTTCCATCCGAATTACCCGGTTTACCGCCCGAAAGGGAAGTAAACTTCTCTATTGAACTCACTCCTGGAGCAGCACCTATTTCAATAGCTCCTTACAGGATGTCTCCCATGGAACTCAAAGAATTAAAGAAGTAACTCCAAGAGCTAATAGACAAGGGCTTCATTCGACCTAACACATCCCCTTGGGTGCGCCGGTTCTATTTGTCAAGAAGAAGGATGGATCTCTCAGGGTATATATCGATTACCGGTGACTAAATCAACTCACAATGAAAAATAAATATCCATTGCCACGTATCGACGAGCTATTTGACCAGATCTCTAGTGTGGAATATTTCTCTAAGATTGACCTCAGGTCGGGCTACCATCAATTGAAGATCAAAGATGAAGACATCTACAAGTCTACTTTCTGGAGCAGATACGGACATTACAAGTTCGTTGTGATGCCATTCGGATTAACCAATGCCCCTGCAGGATTCATGCAACTCATGAATAATTTTTTAGGCCATATCTTGACCGATTTGTGGTCATTTTCATTGATGATATCCTCATATACTCTAAGACTAAGGAGGAACATAAAGACAATCTAAGAATAGTTTTGCAAACCTTAAGAGAGCATCAACTCTATGCGAAGCTTAGCAAATGTGAGTTCTGGCTAAAGGAGGTCTCTTTCCTCGGCCATATCATTTGAAAAGAAGGTATCGATGTGGATCCTTCTAAAGTTGAAGCTGTCAAAAACTGGTGCCGACCTATGGCCATGTCCGAAGTTAGGAGCTTTATCGGTCTGACTAGCTATTATAGATGATTCATCAAACATTTATCCAAGATCGCTGTCGAATCCCTTTGTATGGTCGAAGGACTGCGAGGAGAGTTTCATAACTCTTAAACATCATCTAACCACTTCTCCTGTCTTAGCAGTACCTGTTGAAGGTGGTGGATTTTGTTGGGTCTATAAGATGGTGCAAACCGGATTCAGAGGGGGGTGAATGAATCTCCCATTTAAAAATTTTACCCAATTAAAATTGTACTAATAAACTTTTGTGGAAATGAAAACTGATACAATCAGCAAGATAGAAATTCTATTGAGACTCACACTAGAACACTTGTCCAAAAGCTCTAAAGTGATTCTCACTAGGGTACTTGGATAGCAGTGAGAAGATTTCCTAAGATGACAACTATGTTGAAACACCAGATAGCTGATATGATGCAGCCAATGAAATTTGGACATAGAATTACTTAGGCTAAATCTATACAACATAAACGAACCTAAGCATACATCTATCGATAGTCAGAATTGCATTCAAATAAAAAAGACCACTGCACAAAAGATTTTTAGGTGGTTCGGTCCTCCAGACCTACGTCCACCCCACACTCAACCCGGGTGCGGATTCCTGCTGACTCACAGCTTGAACGGTTGGGCATCACAACTTGCATACATCAGCTGGGCCTCACATCTTGCCATCCGCATAGCATCACAGCTTGCTATCCCGCTGAGCATCACAGCTTGCTCTGCTGACTCACAGCTTGAAGTTCAAAGATAAACGAAAATAACAAAAGAAAATATGAAGTAAAACCACAGCGATGAAAAGCTGGAAATGAAACACAGAATGTAGCTCTCGTAGGAGCAAGTCTGGCTTGGATCTGATCCAAATGCCAGGAAGACAGATCTTCAACGATGGCTTCACACTCACGAACTCCTCACTCTCATTTTCTTTCTCTATATAGCTCTGATCACATACTGGCTCTCTCTTACTTTCTTCTCGTTCTTCTTCTACTACTCACTCTCTGATTCTGTCGTCCTCAATTTTCTAATTCTCTGTGTCTCGTTATCTCTGTCTCTTCTCTTTCTTTGCTCATCCCTTTCATCTTCGATCACAGTAGAGTGCTTTTATATATTATTCACGCAGGGGTCCCACGGGTTCACGCAATGGGCGTGTGGAGGCTTCAATCCAGCCATGTGATTTCTGGAACTTTTCAGCCATGTGTCAGAATCTGGATAAGTTGGTATCCACGTGGCAAAATCCTCTAGACGCATTTGCCTTGGATCACGTGTCAGTCAGGTTCATTAGTCGTCACGAGCTCACGTGCGTCCTTAAGTTCCTGCAATGAGAAATCGCTTGTCAACAAACTGTGCACCGACTCTAACAAGGCTAAAACCAACTCTGCGCCGACCTTGCACAAGGATAGAATGTGCACAGACTTACATCAGCCTAAGGTAAACATGCACTGACCGTGTGCGAGCCAAAACCTACACAGATCTTAGTTGTGTGAAGACACAGACTAAGACGCAAAATATGCACAGACCTTAGTTGTGTGAAGACACAAACTAAGACGTACGATATGCACAGACCTTAGTTGAGTGAAGACACAAACGTGCACCGTCTTTGTGCAATCTCAACACAACTTGCACCGACCTAATGTTTGTGCTCCCTTAGACATAGCATGAGACGCAAACTTAGACACAACACATGCACTGAGATGCATATGCATATGGGACGCAATATAAGACGCAATACATACACTGAGACACAAATGCACATGAGACGGAACAATGCATGATGCAAAGGATGCACAGACCCTGACATGTACCGACCAAGTTTAAGCATGAGACACAACATACACAGACCTTAATGTGAGCACGTCGAAACTTGCACATACCATATTGGTCAGTAGCACCAAGGCAGAAGATGCACTGACCTCCTATATGCTTAAGAAAAACATGCACCGAGGCAGAAAATGCACTGACCTCCTATATGCTTTAGAAAAAAACATGCACCGAGGCAGAAGATGCACTGACCTCCTAAGCGAGATGAAACAAGTGTGCATGGACCTTGTCATGCACAATGCAAGACAAAACTTGCACTGACCTCAGTCATGCCTCGCTACAGTAATGAGCATAGACTTTATATGCATGCTATCTAAACATTGCACCGACCACTACAATGATATGCACGGACTTGGAGATGTGGCGCAAGACAAAACCTGCATCGGCACACTTATGCACTGAGTTTAAAAGATAATGCATGGACTTCATGCACCGAGTTTAACAGATAATGCACGGACTTCATGCAACGCAAACCAACAAACTACCAAGAGGTGCACCAACCTTGGTTTGTCAAGTGAACATGAAGTGCACCAACCGTATGATATGCACAGACCTAATGAGCAGACAGAGTTATGACATTGACAGAAACAGATCATGAAACCGTGGAACCATACAAATGTAGCATCAACACATAACATAAGATATTATGCACAGATGACTCATAGTGTTTGACATCATCAAAATCACAGGGATACACATGGGTACAACAATCTCCCCCTTTTTGATGATGGCAACACTATGAGTCACAAAATAGCATGTCGACTCATATCAAACTATTCTCCCCCTTTGACTTCATCAAAAAGAGTATAATAGTTTGAGACAAGTAATACAAGCATGCATGAGATGATTGAATTAAAATCTCCCCCTTTGACTAAATCATTACGGCATAGAAAACCTATTCTCCCCCTAGCCAACGGAATGAAATTAGCAAACATAGGGGCAGATAAATAATCAAGCACCAATCCTCCTCCTTTAAGAGGCGATAACTGCAGTCTATGCAACACCTATCCTCTCCTGAAGACAAGACAATACTCCTTGCTCAGAATGAAACAAAGCTTTTAAGAAGGTATGTAAGGAGTGTATCAAGAGTGGATTGTGGAAGAGTGTCAAGGCAACAAGCATGGCATAGGATCTTTCAAGAATAATTTAGCCAAAATAGTGAGTAGATTCAAGTGATGATCAGGAAACAGATATGCAAGTTGATGAAGTAGTCAAAGATGTAACTGATCAGAAGAAATGTTATAGCAAGTACCATTGTTATAAATCCAAGCTCGAAAAGACTCTCCTATCATAAGGGGTTATGAATTAAACTGCATGACAAAACAGATTTAAGCATGATGTATACCAAATTTGACAAACATATTCAATACTCATATCTGAAACTGAGTTTTAATAAAAGTGAACCAATTATTCATATGGCACTCCAGTTCAATCCTCTTTCATCTTACTCAAATAATCTCAATGACTCTTTAGGATTTACACATTGTAGTATTGAGATTAAACACCTTTAATTGCATTTGAAGTTAACTATTTTGCAAAAAATTTCTGAAGTTTACTTTTAATCAACATTTTATTTTTCTTGAGCAATCTTGGTTGATCAACACCTTTTTATATGAGGCACAACACTTCTCAGGTGAAGTGACCCAGTTACTCAGTGTGATAACTGCATTGCCTCTCAATTATGAGAACAGGGCTAGCAATTGAAGTGTCTTTTTACATGAGGAGACACCTTGATTAGAGGTCGGAATCCCCAGTTACTCAACACAATCATGTCATTGCTCTATCAGATTTTTTAATTATTTTTTACAGCAGAGATAACTATGGCACTTCATGACATGGGTTTACTCCATTTCTTTGAAAGAGGACCCAGTTTCTCAGTGACCAAAGTCATTGCTCTGAGTTTTGGTTTCCTTTTTAGTCAACTTCATACAAGTTTAATGTTTAAGAACAATACTAACAACATGTATCTCAGCCAAAGTAACCATGATTTCAAATTTTAAGATTTCAGAAGATTTTGTTCAAAGATTACATGAAATAGTTGGTTAAAGTTTATTGAAACTTATGATTCCGATACTTTAAAGTCTTTCAGATTCAAATTCATGAATACATTAGACTTATACAAATCTAGAACAGTAGTTATTCTTAAACCTGTATGATATGAGTTTCTTTTAAGATTTTAGATTTATAACTGAGGTACACAGATTTAAGTCTCTTCAAAATCAGTTCAATCAATATTTTGACAGTAACGTCCAGCAGTAGAGACATTAACAAGCATGCAAAGAAAGTGAGAGAATTGGAGCTCTTGCTTGTAGCAGATGTGATCACAACGCATTAAATGAAGAACTCCTTTAACAAATTAAGGAGTGGCAATCAAAAAATATCAGTCTCAAGAAGAGTATCAATTCGAGTGAACTCAGAACTGGTAGGAAGAAGTGATACAAACTGATGTTGATTGTTGATGTATGTTGTAGGAAGAGCAAGGACAGCAGAATGAGTGAAAATGTGGCTAGTGTTGTGTTCGGTGCAGTATTCAGAGGGGGGGTGAATGAATATAACCCTTTTTGAACTCTTTCGCCTAGTTAAAATATGATGCTCACTAGAATTACTAGTTCGCTAACTAGACAAGCTTAAAGGCTAATAATCAGTTCCAGAACAAAACACGTATACAGTGAGATCACTGGAATGCTAACTAGGCTGAATTAGACAAAGAATCGCTCAACTAAGATTTTGCTCTGCTGACAAATTAAAACATTCTAAGAAGACTAATTAACTCTTCTTCTCAACAAGAAGCCAAACACATGGAGTGCCCCTATGCATTCATCTAGCGGAAGCAAACCATAAGCAATCAAACCACAATGCACACGGGATTTTTAGGTGGTTCGGTCCTCCAGACCTATATCCACCCCACACTCAATCCGAGTGTGGCTTCCTGCTGACTCACAGCTTGAAACCGCTGGGCCTCACAGCTTGCCTACAACCGCTGGGCAACATAGCTTACCGTCCGAGGATTCCTCCTCGCTCCGCTGAGCAACACAGCTTGCTGTCCAGTGGAATCCTCCACTGCAAACCGCTGGGCAATACAGCCTAGCCGTCCAGAGGCAGCACCTCTGCAATCCGCTAACTAACAGCTTGAATAAAGATGTAAAATAGAAAACAGAAAATGGAAATAAATAGCAATCGGAAAGCTGTAAGCAATGAAGCACAATGTGGCTCTTAAAGAGCTGAATGGCCTGGATTTGATCCACAGTCCATCAAGAACAGATCTCCCTCGATCTCACTCTCTTTCTTCACTCTCTCTCTTTCTCTTTCTTCTCTGCTGC
Organism: Amorphophallus konjac; assembly: GCA_022559845.1. Lineage (NCBI taxonomy): Eukaryota > Viridiplantae > Streptophyta > Magnoliopsida > Alismatales > Araceae > Amorphophallus > Amorphophallus konjac. The sequence goes on from CM040125.1 coordinate 280,998,182, forward strand.
ACTTCTCTTCCTCTTCTTCTTCTTTCGCTAATCTCTCACTCTCTGCTCTTCTCTTCTTTCTCTTCTTCTCCTTCTGGATCGTGGCTATCTGTATGGACTTTACCTCTCGCCAACTCGATCGATCTTCTTCTGTGGAAGAAGGCTCATATATATAGTAGCAGCATCAGCCCCGACGTGTGACCTCCACATTTCCAGCCCTAAGTATTCGGACCACGTGGCAGTCTCTCAGCAGGCTTCATTCTAGCCTCGGATCACGTGCTGCCCAGTCACTTGGGAATGTTCTTCCTCGAACCTGCAAGGAGATACGAACCATTAAAACTGAGGGCCATAATAACTAAAGCTGCACGAGGTATGTGGTAGCAGTTCTAGATGCACTGAGAACGACACAACATTCAGTAGTGACAAAAACAAACACTACAATGAGAACGACACGAAGTCACTGTAACAAAACAATCACTACGAAAAGAACGACACGAGGTAGGATGAGAACAGCACGAAGTAAAGAAAACGACACGACATAATAAACAACAAAGAGAACGGCACGAGAACAACAGTAAGTGACACGAAAACACAAAGGCAAACGTAAAAGATGATGACACGAGATGACCAACTAAAGGACAGAGAGAAATGACACGAGGTTCACAGAGAAATGACTCGGAGTTCGTCAGAACTATTCGAGCTGCTTCAGTAACACGACACGAAGACAGAGATGACAAGGATAGAACAACACGAAGTATTACCTCATACAATTTTTCCTGTCAAGCATGAAAATCAACACGAAGTGTTGTAAGTTCAAACGACACGAAATCATTTCGTGTTAGTGAGGGGAAACAACACGAAGTGTAGTGAACAAAAATAGCACGAAGATGAAAGGAACAGTGCAATGTATAAACTTTAAGTCCAATGCAAAAGGTTGTACAGACTTCATGAACAGTGCATGATTGTACTGAACGATGTATACACTTAGCCTATGCAGACCAGTCCGATGTATAGACTTAGGAGCATATGACCTGGCTGTACAGACTTAGAATATTAAGACTTATGTACAGGCTTCATGCGTTGACGTTGTACACACTTAGCGAGTTGACGATGTACACACATCCAATGAAGTGCGTTGACTCAGTAACATGAGCCAGTGAGATGCGTTGACGCTGTACAGACATTGCCTAAGACGCTGTATACACTTAGCCTAAGACAATGCATGAACTGACGTTGTATATACTTAGCCAATGCAATGCACTATGAATGTATGGACTTACATGAGATGCTCATTGAGACGCTCAATGTATACACTTCAAAGCTAGTGTATAGACTTCATGAATGTGCAAACTTGTCAACGAGATGCACAATGTATAGACTATGCACACAACAAAAGTCTAACACAACTGATATATCAGATATACCAGTCACAGTCATGTTGCTATCATCAAAGCACAATGTCATCAAAACACTATATCAAATACACTCAAATGCACTCACTGTCTTGCTATCATCAAAATCAAATAGCATTGCTATCATCAAAGTAACATAGCACATGCTTAGGTGCCTAAGGGGCACAACATTCTCCCCCTTTTTGATGATGGCAACATAATGTGACAGTGAGACAGTGAGTCACACACAAGATTTTCTCCCCCTTTGACATGATCAAAAAGAGAAAAATAGTAAACAACAAGAGTGCAAAGTGCATTATGCATGCAAAATCCTCTAGAGCATACTCCCCCTGAAAGTAAGACTCCCCTGAATTATTTCTCCCCCTAAATAATAGCTCCCCCTTTGAGAAGGAATATGATCAGATAAACAAGGAAGAGAGGGTAGGAGGGTCACTTGACAACAGCTGAATCATAGGTTCAGAAAGGAAGCATGATTATAAACAACTGTTAAAGTATAAGAATCAACAATATACAATTTTGACAAAAATTCAGGTTTAACAGTGATAAATCTAGAGTAAAACACCTGACCCTTGAAAAAGAGTTTATAGACTCCGTTTATAGCAATGAATCTAGGGCACATGGTATTAATAGATAAGTCAGAAATAATACCCTTTTATGATTAAACAAGGAAATTCAAGAGAGGCAACTTGAACATGTATTGATAAAAACAATTTTCACTCATTGACTTTTGATTTTTCGAAGGGTTACAGCAGTTTGATTTCAAATTTTTTATTTTTTTTAAAACCAGAGCCTGAACTAAGTAAATAGATCAGTGGCATTTATGCTGTTGACATTAGGTGTACACCTTGATCAGAGGCAGGTACCCCCAGTTACTAGGCATAAACTACAATATCTACTTCAGATCAAGACCCACAAGGAATAGTCTTCACTTTTGACATTAAGGGTACACCTTGATTAGAGGCCAGTACCCTCAGTTACTTGGTGAGGACTCCCCCTATAGATTTGACCTTATGAACAGAGATATTCTGAATCACTTCATGACATGTGAATTCTCCTGCTTCTTAGGAGGAGTTCACAGTTTCTTAGTGCAATCAGCCATTGCTCTGTCACTGTGTTCAGTTCTTAACATTAATGATCTTATTTACGGCTCCCCTTAATACTTTTAGAGTGATTGTTTAAAAAATCAGTACACACTCTTATTAGCCTGTTCTAGACATATCCAGTTAAACACATTTAGGCATTACAAAAACTTTTTCTATTTTAGCCATGAGACAAAAATTAAGAGCTATAAAAGTTTTCTTTTATCTCAAATTCTGAAGTGTAGACACTTAACTCTCCAATTTATAAAGGTTAAACCTTAAGTTCCTTTCAATTTGTAAGTGTGATTCTTATAAGTGAACAATTGCAATAATCACCATTCAATGTACTAAACCAGATGCAAAGCTGTTGTTTAGTGAAAATGATGGGGAAAAGATAGCAATTGGCAAAAAGGTTCAATGAGCAACTGATGTCAAAGAATATGAATCATTTGAATGAGAACACTGAGAAGTGAATAGGATTCAATGAATTGAATAGAACTCTCAGCTCCCCCTGACATCATGATGCAAGAGATATGCTATGCAACATACTGTCCTACATGCAGACTATACACCAAGGATACATTAGACAGGTATGCAATCAATTCAGGCTTATGCATCCAAGTGATGAGCATTTTTATCCTTTTTCAGATTTTTCAACATATGATGCAGTGCACTGGTCTACATGAAGACAGGACCCATGGTACTTGGCGGAGAACCTGGTCTCAAAGACCATCTCACACATGGTAGAAACCTCCGGGCAGATTTCCTTGCCCTTTAGTAACATACCATTTTATATACCAGGGTTAAGCAAATGATAATGTAGTGCAAAGCAGCCCTATTATGCATTGAAAAACATGCAGTCTACAACATTAGGCAAATGACAATCATGCAAATCGGTCCTATATGCATTGATCAATTTCATTGACAGTCATGCATATGATGTATGCAGACACTAGACACATGCATTGACTGTATGCACTAACTGACCCATTCACGCTCAGTCCACGTATGTAATCAAGCATGTAATGCATTGACACAAGACACATGCATTTACTCTATACACTGAAGAACTATTCACAATCAGCAAGTTATGCATTCAACAATAAGCATGCAGTCCATTTGCACAGTGCAATAATCAGTGAGAGAAGCGCATCAGATATATGCAAGGTAAAACTCAGTAGCTGAGTCTAGAATGCAGACTGATCAGCTAGACATGGAGAGAATATCAGACATCAAACGATCAGTTCAACAATTTCAGATATCAAACTGACAAATCAGCATTTTGAGATGATGAAATTTAAAAAATAAGTTCAGAACTAACCTGAAATGTAGAATCATGGGGCTTCCCCCCCCCTTTTTTTTTGAGTGCCTTGGCTAAATTACCCCTTTTATTTCTCTCACCAAGGCACACCTGCAACATGTCAATCAATATGATCTTGCAGGGACCCAAGCAGTCTTGGGTCCTGTATTGCCCCTATCAGGTGTACTGAACAGTTTCTTAGCAGAATTATCATCATATTCCATCAGAAAACAATCAACCATAGAATGTCCAAATAGCCCACAATAATAACAGGAAGCAACATGCTTTGTTTTCTTGTTATGCACACAAGTATTAGCATGAAGTCTTTGTGCATTAACATGAAATTTTCTATTGTTGGCATGAACATATTGTTTTCCATAACCTACCATCCAGCAGTCAGAAACTTTGTGGCCAGGTTTTCCACATTCAAAACAAGAATCATAGAGAGCAGGGAATTTTACAGACTTAGAGTTCAATCTATTTCCCTGAGCATGCCAGCAGTCCTTGACTGTATGGACATGCTTTCCACATTCGAAGCATGCTGGGGTTCTTTTTCCAGAAGCAGTTTCACTTGCAAGGAAATTTACAAGTTTTAAGTTGACTTTCTTTCCCTGGGCATGCCAGCAATGAGCTGCAATGTGGCCCATCTTGCCACAATGGAAACACTCTATTTTCCTTCTTTGAAAAACATAATTTCTAGCAGAAACTTTCTGTGCAGTAGTAGCAGCTAGGTCATCTAATTCAAACATCTTACACTCATGCATCATATGACCTATCTTATTACAATAAAAACACTGCACATTCTTTTCCTTTTTAAATTGAATTTTATGAGAAGATTTTTCACAGCAATTTTCCTTTTTTTTTGTTCAGCCCTGTGCTTATTGTTCTGAGATTTCTTAGATGAAATACATTTTAAGGTACTAGCACATTCTGAACTTTTCACATTTGAGCCAAGTAGTTTATTCAAACTGTTTTTACCTTTGATAAATTTAGACAGAGTGTTTTTTAGATTTTCAATTTCAGAATTCAATGAAGCAATACTCACTTCATACTTGGATAGCTCAGATTCACATGCAATTAGCTGCTGTTGCAAAGCATCATTCAGGTTCTTCAGAGTTTCATTTTCTTGTTGAACCTTTATTTCAATGTTGTTTTCATTTTCCTTCACAACAGATTTTCCTTTTTCAATTGACAGCCATTTCTCAGAGAAGACAGTATTAAGAACCATTAGCCTTTTATTTTGATCCTTCAAGTAGACATTTTCTTCTTTTAGAGATTTGATTTGTTCTTTTTGAAGAATGTCATCAGAATCAAAATCATTAATCATGTCTTCGAGAATGGCACATGCTTTACAAGAATTATTTTCACCTATGAGTTTGTTTCTAATACTCTCTTTTTCAGATTTCAACCTGTTTAACTCATCTTTTTCTTTAATCATTTCAGATTTCAAATTATTGATTTCTTTTCTTAAATTTTTATTTTCAGATTTTAATTTCTTGGACACTTTAAACAGATTTTCATACATCACTATCAATTCATTAAAAGAGTATCCATCTGATTCGGAGCTTACCTGAGATGAGGTTTCCTCATCATCACTTCCCCGGTTGGCCATTAAGCATATGGACTTTTCTCCTTCTTCAGCACTGTCCAAGGTGTTCCCTTTGAGTTTCGAGAATTCTGGACAGTCAGCCTTCGTGTGGCCAGCCTTCCTGCATTTGTAGCAAACATTAGAGTCAATACTCTTGGCAGGATTAGAAGTATACCTTATTTACTTTCTGTCATCACCATGCTTTCCTTCTCCTTTTCTCAGGAATTTCCTGAACTCACTAATTACCATTGCAATGTGGTCTCCATCACTTTCAGACCGCGAGAGGCTGCTTTTCTCACTTGATGATCCACTGTGGCTGGATCTGTTTGCTTTGCTGGAGCTAGCCTTCATCACGATTGGCTCCATTGCAAACAATCTGAAAGCTCAGAACAAACTGAAGCACCGAGACCAGATGAACAAGACACGACACTAAGTAGATGAAACTAAACAACGAACATAGAAAGCACACTCTGAAATGCACCAAAAACTAGCAGGATCATCTGCAGATTGTTAGATCTGATAGATCAGAGACATGCTCTGATACCAATTGTTGTGTTCGGTGCAGTATTCAGAGGGGGGGTGACTGAATATAACCCTTTTTGAACTCTTTCACCCAGTTAAAATATGATGCTCAATAGAATTACTAGTTCGCTAACTAGACAAGCTTAAAGGCTAATAATCAGTTGCAGAACACAACACGCATACAGTGAGATCACTGGAATGCTAACTAGGCTGAATTAGACAAAGAATCGCTCAACTAAGATTTTGCTCTGCTGACAAATTAAAACATTCTAAGAAGACTAATTAACTCTTCTTCTCAACAGGAAGCCAAACACATGGAGCGCCCCTATGCATTCATCTAGCGGAAGCAAACCATAAGCAATCAAACCACAATGCACACGAGATTTTTAGGTGGTTCGGTCCTCCAGACCTACATCCACCCCACACTCAATCCGAGTGTGGCTTCCTGCTGACTCACAGCTTGAAACCGCTGGGCCTCACAGCTTGCCTACAACCGCTGAGCAACACAGCTTGCCGTCCGAGGAATCCTCCTCGCTCCGCTGAGCAACACAGCTTGCTGTCCAGTGGAATCCTCAACTGCAAACCGCTGGGCAATACAGCCTAGCCGTCCAGAGGCAGCACCTCTACAATCCGCTGACTAACACCTTGAACAAAGATGTAAAATAGAAAACAGAAAATGGAAATAAACAGCAATCGGAAAGCTGTAAGCAATGAAGCACATTGTGGCTCTTAAAGAGCTGAATGGCCTGGATTTGATCCATGATCCATCAAGAACAGATCTCCCTCGATCTCACTCTCTTTCTTCACTCTCTCTCTTTCTCTTTCTTCTCTGCTGCACTTCTCTTCCTCTTCTTCTTCTTTCGCTAATCTCTCACTCTCTGCTCTTCTCTTCTTTCTCTTCTTCTCCTTCTGGATCGTGGCTATCTGTATGGACTTTACCTCTCGCCAACTCGATCGATCTTCTTCTGTGGAAGAAGGCTCATATATATAGCAGCAGCATCAGCCCCGACGTGTGACCTCCACATTTCCAGCCCTAAGTATTCGGACCACATGGCAGTCTCTCAGCATGCTTCAATCCAGCCTCGGATCACGTGCTGCCCAGTCACTTGGGAATGTTATTCCTCGAACCTGCAAGGAGATACGAACCATTAAAGCTGAGGGCCATAATAACTAAAGCTGCACGAGGTATGTGGTAGCAGTTCTAGATGCACTGAGAACGACACAACATTCAGTAGTGACAAAAACAAACACTACAATGAGAACGACACGGAGTCACTATAACAAAACAATCTCTACGAAAAGAACGACATGAGGTAGGATGAGAATAGCACGAAGTAAAGAAAACGACACGACATAATAAACAGCAAAGAGAACGGCACGAGAACAACAGTAAGTGACACGAAAACACAAAGGCAAATGTAAAAGATGATGACACGAGATGACCAACTAAAGGACAGAGAGAAACGACTCGAAGTTCGTAAGAACTATTCGAGCTGCTTCAGTAACACGACACGAAGACAGAGATGACAAGGATAGAACAACACGAAGTATTACCTCATACAATTTTTCCTGTCAAGCATGGAAATCAACACGAAGTGTTGTAAGCTCAGACGACACGAAATCATTTCGTGTTAGTGAGGGGAAACAACACGAAGTGTAGTGAACATAAACAGCACGAAGATGAAAGGAACAATGCAATGTATAAACTTTAAGTCCAATGCAAAAGGCTGTACAGACTTCATGAACAGTGCATGATTGTACTGAACGATGTATACACTTAGCCTATGCAGACCAGTCCGATGTATAGACTTAGGAGCATATGACCTGGCTGTACAGACTTAGAATATTAAGACTGATGTACAGGCTTCATGCGTTGACATTGTACACACTTAGCGAGTTGACGCTGTACACACATCCAATGAAGTGCGTTGACGCAGTAACATGAGCCAGTGAGATGCGTTGACGCTGTACAGACATTGCCTAAGACGCTGTATACACTTAGCCTAAGACAATGCATGAACTGACGTTGTATATACTTAGCCAATGCAATGCACTATGAATGTATGGACTTACATGAGATGCTCATTGAGACGCTCAATGTATACACTTCAAAGCTAGTGTATAGACTTCATGAATGTGCAAACTTGTCAACGAGATGCACAATGTATAGACTATGCACATAACAAAAGTCTAACACAAACTGATATATCAGATATACCAGTCACAGTCATGTTGCTATCATCAAAGCACAATGTCATCAAAACACTATATCAAATGCACTCAAATGCACTCACTATCTTGCTATCATCAAAATCAAATAGCATTGCTATCATCAAAGCAACATAGCACATGCTTAGGTGCCTAAGGGGCACAACAGCTAGACAATTGAGAATTAGAATGAATGCTCTCCCTAACCGAATGCATGAGATATCCAGAGTGTATATGTCAGAATAAGAAGACTGACATACATGTATCATGAGTACATGTGAGCTCCCCCTGAATGCATGCTCTCAACATTCTTTTTGGTGTTTTCAAAATTAATGAAATGCTATGCAATTTACTACATGTATGCCTATGCATTAACCACTCATGAATGACATAAAGGCCATGCAGGGAATTAGCCTAACAAGTATGCATGATACACAAGAAATACTTTGACTGAATCCCCCTGACTATGTGCATTATGAAACTATCATTTAAGTGCTACAACAATGTAAAACTTTGTGTGAGGAAAATCATGAAATATGCTCATGAAACAAATATGTAATTCCAACTTAGACAGGCTACAATCATCTTGATGATCAATTCAGATTTTCAAAGAAGATCAATTAGAAGACGCACAAATGAATTAACATGTTATGCAAGAGATATGCAATGCATATAATGTTGAACAAAATTGAACATGTTATGCAATCAATCAATTTAACTGACAAATTAAGCAATGAATGTAAAGATAGAAAATACAGTGTGTTTACCTAGAAAGCTCAGAAATGGGGTCATTTCAAGTGCCGTGGTTTATTACCCCTTTATTCCTTTCCAAGGCACACCTGCAACAACTTGGTTAATTTGATCCAGTAGGAACCCAAATAGCCTTGGGTCCTGTTTTACTTCTAGCAGGTGTTCTTAACAATTTCTTAGTTAGATAGTCATCAAAATTCATCAGAGAACAATCAGCCATAGAATGTCCAAATTTTCCACAAATCTACATGAGACAACCGACTTTTTGGTCTTATTATGCGCATCAACATAAGTATTAAATCTATGTGCATGAGCATGAAACTTTCTGTTGTTTACATGAACATTTTGTCTCTTATTGTCGGTTAGCCAACAATTTGCAGATTTATGACCTGGCTTACCACAATTGAAACATGGAGAATTTATTCATTTAAGGCTCCTATCAAAAGCATGTCTTTTTACAGTGAATTTAGCAGATTTGAAATTAAATGTGTTTCCCTTAGCATGCCAACAGTTCTTGACTATGTGGCCATGCTTTCCACATACGAAGCACCCGAGATGCTTACCTCTACAACCAGTTGAAGAGGCGTGATCTCGCGCGGGTCCTGAGCGGGCGGAGGATCACCGAATTGTGAACTGCAAGAAAGGGAAACGGATCAGGGGGCCCAGGGATGAGTCCCTGGGGAAAACCCTCCGATGCTTAAGTCAGTAAAGCTATGGTGGGAGCAATATATGGAGGAAGTAGCTTCTGCACGAGATCCCTCTCCACCAGAAGGGTGAAGTGGTTCCTGCTCAGGGGTTTGGGCGTGAGGTTGCCCTTACCTTTCGCCAGAGGGTATCCCTGGGTTAAATAGTGCGCCATCTTCCAGAGTCCTATAAGTCGAGGGGTTTCAGGTGGGCGTTACGTCCTCAACGTGGGCTTTTACTGCCTCATCATGGGAGCGTTATCACCTTGGGGAGCTGGAGTCCCTCACCCTTATAAATTCCTACTCACAGAGGACTCTTAACGGCTGCATGGATAAGCAATCGACGGTCGACCGTTTCGAGCTTAGGGGGGCCAGCCATATCCGGGCGATGGGCCTAGCTCGGACGGAGATGGGTCAGAACGATCGTGTGCACCTCCCTATATCCTGGCTGAGGATAGATCGGGCGTAGATCATTTTGATGACCTGACCGTCGCTCGGGCCTTCTGAGCCTGAGGGTCGCCTAGGAAGGTTGGATCCCTGAGCGATCTTTTATTGGGCTTTTTTTCCGTAGTGGGCCCTGTGGGCTATCACTCAGGCGAGCGTGACCTTGTTTGGTCCTGATGGGCCTAGTTCGGCTGCTCTTTGACTGGGCTGCAGAAATCCCCCTCCCCACTTGTCCCCCTCCTACTCCCGAGCAAGGGAAGGCTCGAAAGCGTAGATGTTTTAGGGTTTAGGACCAGCGTGGCTCGGGTGGGTGGAGATCTGGTGGTGTGAGTAAGCCACGTGTCGTGGTCACCAAGGCCCGTAATGATGGTAATCCTGACGGATTTGAAACGAAGGGGCCCCTTTTCTCGGAGGTCAGAACGGTGCGCCGCCTTATACGAGGGGATATAGGCATTTGGGCGCTCTTCGACATTCCAGACTTCCTCTATTTTTAGGGTCTAGCCTCCCTTCGAGTTTTTAGGCTCCTTGATGCGTCGTGAGGGCACGGCGAAAGAGTAGAGGCTTGCAGCGGCATTCACGGAGTTGGCCGAGGCGACGGCGGAGGACATCCGGCAGCTCCCTCTTCCCCCAGAGTCTTCGGGGTCGTGAGAGTGCTCTTCGTCGAGCTCTTCCTCAGAATCCATGGCTGACCAGCATTCAGGGGAGTGGAGCGATGAGCCCGTGGCGACGGTACCAGTCCCCAACTACAGTAAGCTAAGGGAGGCCGAGGTGAGGAGGTTAGAGCACCAGTTTCACCTTCCCTACAAATACTGCTTCGTTGTCGCCGCCCCGCACGAGATGAGCTTGGACTCTCGTACGGGCAATTTCTGGTCCTTTCTTTTGGCGTCGAAGAGTGGGTTCCGTCTCCCTTTTGAGCCCTTCATCCTCAAGCTCCTCAAGTTTTTCTCGTTGGCGCCGGTCCAGTTGGTGGCCAATTGATATCTTCTCCTCTCTGCCTTCCGCATCCTCTACCGTCAGTGCGGGGTCCCCGCTTCCCTGGACCTCTTCCACTGTTTCTTTGAGTTGAAAGCGCATCCGTCGGCTGGAAAGGGTTTCTATTTCATCTAGGCGAGGAGGAATAGAAGCTGAATTTTGCAGGCGGTGAATGAATCTTCTCATAAGGAATGGAAAACCCAGTTTTTTTGGGTGAAGACGCACGTGATGGGGGAATCCTGGGAGTGCCCGGTGATCCCGAACTTCCACCCGAATATCCCCCCCCGGCATGACGAGTTCCCTCCACATGTGGAGGAGTATGCAGCGATTTTGTTGAAGCATCGTCGATCCACAGAGGAGCTGGTCACTCCAGAGAATGTGGAGTGATGTCTCCTCACATAGATGCTTCCATCAGGTTCACACGCCATGAGCTTGACTCTTCTTTGGGTGCCGGGGTTGTTTTTGTGTTTGTGACCATCTTCTTCTTTTGTGCAGATAACAGGCGGGAGCCTCTGAAGGAGGCCGCTGAGGTGGTCAATCTTGGCGATGACTCGGCTGATGGAGAACCGACCGCTTCAGAGGGTCGCTCCCAAGCCCGGGACAAGGGAAAGGGGGCGGTCTCCGAGGGGACTTCTCTGCCACGTGGGGCGAAGCGCAAGGACCCCGTAGCGGGTATGTTGTGGGCCGCCGCTAAGGCCAAGAAGCGAGCCAAGAAGGCTCGGGCCGTCCCCACCACTGGGGGCGATTCTGGCTCGGCGGCGCTCCCCTCTCCGGGGCAAGATAGGGCCGACCCTATCGAGCCAGCTCTCCTATCTACCGAGCGAGAGGGGGCCGAGGACACCAGGGGCACCCCGGGGGATGACGGTGATGGGTCGGCTCTCCCCTCGGTGGGAACAGAGGGGGCCGAAGGTGAAGCAACCGCGGCCGAGGCCGGGCGTCGGTCGAGGTGGGCGATGCCTCGGGTGGCGACGCGCGAGCCGGGAGGGTCGAGGTTGGGGGTTCACCTGCAGAGGCGTCGCCGCCCCAACCGACCGTGGCGCCAGGAGCAGTTGGGATAGAGGTTCGATCTGGGCTGACTGGTAGGGCGCCCAGTGCGGGGAAGGTTCCCATGCCGGTGGCGCTGGAGAGGCTCGGCGTGTTGCGCACCTTGTACGAGATGTGCAGCGGTGTTGCGGAGAGGGTGAAGGGGGGAAGCGCGTGTCATTCCCCAGCCGGGGTCCTCAACGTCATTATGGAGGGCTGCCTGGTAATGGCTCAGATGGGGGCCACGATGGCGGAGACTTATGCTCGGTTAGAGTCAGAGCGGTCACAGCTCGCTTGGACCCTCGGCGGGGCCGAGAGGAAGCTGGTCCGGCTCACCGAAGAGAACGAGGGGCTCTGGCGGGAGTTCTTCGCGACCAGAGAGTTACTGCGGTCGAGTCGACTGGAAGGCCGAGCACTGATCGAGCAACTGGCCAAGGCTCGGGAGTCGCTTGAGTGGAAGAGTAGGCTCCTTGAGGAGGAGCGCCTTGTCCGCGTCGAGCTAGATGGCCGTTGGGAAACCGAGGGCGTCGACCTAGCGCGCCGAGCGCAAGAAGCAGAGCGTCATTGGTTGGAGGCCGAGGCTTATCGGGCCGAGGCGGGGAGGTGGGCAGTCGAGGCTGAGGAGCTGGCAGCCCATGCCGGGAGGAGGCAAGCCGAGGCAGAGCGAAAGATGGCCCAACTCGTAAAGAGGGCAAGGTAGGCCGAGGCAGAGGCGATCGAGTAGTATAAATCCTCAGAGGCCTACCAAGTCAACCTGAAGGAGGCTTCCCTTCCCTACTATGAGTTGGCTCTCCGCCAAGGCGCCCGCAAGGGCTTCAAGCAGGGCTATCGCCGAGCGGTGGCCTATGCTAAAGAGCATGACTCCAGGCTCCGCTTCCCGTCCGGTCAACGTTATGACTCGGATGCCTCATCCTCCAGTTCTGCTACCTCAGCGTTGGGCGAAGAAGACCCGGAGGTCTCTTCTCTTGAGGGGTCGCCATCTCTGGAGGCCTCGAGAGGGCTCGCGACCGAGACAGTTCCCGCACAGGAGGGGGCAGTGCCTGGGTCGGTCGTCACCGAGGGTACTGGGGGCAGATCGTCTGTGCCTTCCGCTTCCGAGCCGCTAGATGGGCCGGAGGCCTGATGTATCGACCTGCTTTGTCTTCTCCCCTTGTTTGTATTTTTCTCTTCTTTTTTTTTTCGAGCAAACAAGGACTCTTCTCTATGTAAGGCAATAGAGAAAAACTTTGCTTGTTGCTTGCTGTACTTGCCGTGATTTGATCAGCGTATTTGTGGTAGTTGGAAAGGACCGATACTTTCTGCGTAGATCTCGCGCGATGGTTGGGCAGGTGTCTGGTAGGTGCCTTTCCGTTTGATAACGCCTTAAATGCTTGGCCGCTTCATGTGTCCCGTTGGGGGTGAAAACGAGGAGTTTGAGGTAACCAGTCATAAAGGGGAAATCCTTTCGGTGTGTTTTTGAGGAGAGAGTCTTTTAAGGCAAGCAGCCTCGCCTCGCCTTTATAAGGGACTTAGGGGCGTCTCTCCATCTACATCGCTTTAGGGCTTTCTAGGACGGTCTTTCCTCTCTCCATTTCTCGTAGCGCTGAGCCTTTGCATTCAGATCATGGAAGATCCTTCGGAAGATGATGCTACCGATGATGGAGGGCGGCGAGTTTTTGCCACTTCGGGTTTTGAGCATGTCTGACGGTCGTCGCGCAGGTTTGAAGCGAGTCCGACGATCGTCGCGCGGATCTGGAGAGGATTTTGATGGAAAAAACACGTCGTTTCCTCTATCAATTCTGGCGACGCTTCCCGGAGGGGGGGTGAGATGGAAGACGGATGGGGGCATCCGACATCTCCGCCGCCCATCCCTCTCTGCTCGCTTCAGGGATGGGGGGAGAAGCAAATTAAGCTCCCTCCTTTCCGGGCTGTCGCTTGTCTCCTTGTCCAGCTACGCTAGACTTCTTTTTCTCTTTTCTCCTCTTGTGCTCTGCCCCCGTCATTTCTTTCACTCTACGGAGGCTGCTTGCTCTCTATACGTTCCAAAGAGTTGGCAGGTTGGAAGAGAGGAGGCCTTCATAGGGGTTCCCTCTCCCCAGCCTCTGTCAACTTGGAAGGTAGCCTTCCCCACCGCAGTCCCACTGTCACCTTTGTCATGGGCCACCCGAGCCAACTGGATCGACCACCTTTTATCAGAGCCAATTTCTACGCGAGGCAGAGTCAGTGGCTGGACGCAAGGAGATCAAACTGAGTCGGCCGAGCAATGGCCTCTTGCAGTGGCGCCAGATGGAATTTTTTACTTTTTGCTATGCAATGTATTGGCTTTGTCCTTTCTGATGTACCAACAATCGTTTGAATGAAAAGGAAAATTTTTATTTCACTCAGATTGTTTGCACGACTTCAAAAGTAGAACTTGCACAATGTGGCCGCATTCCACATCCGAGGGATGGGTTCCCCTTCCATTGTATATAGCCGGTATGCTCCTTTCCCGAGTGTCTCGACCACTCGGACGTCGTCCTTTCCCACAGACGACGCCAGATGAAGAGGCGTGATCTCGCACGGGTCCTAAGCGGGCGGAGGATCACCGAATTGTGAACTGCAAGAAAGCGAAACGGATCAGGGGGCCCAGGGATGAGTCCCTGGGGAAAACCCTCTGATGCTTAAGTCAGTAAAGCTATGGTGGGAGCAATATAGGGAGGAAGTAACTTCTATGCGAGATCCCTCTCCACCAGAAGGGTGAAGTGGTTCCTGCTCAGGGGTTTGGGTGTGAGGTTGCCCTTACCTTTCGCCGGAGGGTATCCCTGGGTTACATAGTGCGTCGTCTTCCAGAGTCCTGTAAGTTGAGGGGTTTCAGGTGGGAGTTACGTCCTCAACGTGGGCTTTTACTGCCTCATCGTGGGAGTGTTATCACCTTGGGGAGCTGGAGTCCCTTACCCTTATAAATTCCTGCTCACAGAGGACTCTTAACGCCTGCATGGATAAGCAATTGACGGTCGACCATTTCGAGCTTAGGGGGGCCAGCCATATCCGGGCGATGGGCCTAGCTCAGATGGAGATGGGTCGGAACAATCGTGTGCGCCTCCCTATATCCTGGCTGAGGATAGATCGGGCGTAGATCATTCTGATGACCTGACCGTTGCTTGGGCCTTCCGAGCTTGAGGGCCGCCTAGGAAGGTTGGATCCCCGAGCGATCTTTTATTGGGCTTTTAGTCTGGAGTGGGCCCTGTGGGCTATCACTCAGGCGAGCGTGGCCTTGTTTGGTCCTGATGGGCCTAGTTCGGCTGCTCTTTGACTAGGCTGCAGAAATCCCCCTCCCCAACAGTATTATTCCAATGAGACCCTGATCAGCATTCAATAGCCTTGTGACCAGGCTTGTTACAATTAAAACATATGATGTGCTGGTTTGCAATAGATTTATTTCTATACGGGCCATGATGATATACAGAGAATTTAGCATGCATCCTATCATCTTGTTTCATGACAAAGCACTCATTCATAAGGTGACCATGCCTACCACAGTAATGCCAAGCACCATTAGACTTCTTGGTAGCATGATTTTTGTTAAATGAATTCCTAGAATGCATTGTCCCATACATGTGATCATCCTCTATCATTAATTTGCAATCATGCATTACATGGCCTAAATTACCATAATAATGGCATGAGACATCTTTTTTATGTGCATGTAAATGAGTAAAAGAATTATGAACCACATTCATTGAATTATCAGATTCCACAGAACTAGCAGAATTAACAGCACAGGCAGGGACAACATTGACTTTATTCATATGAGCATCCTTTTTCAATTTTTTAGTCTTTTTCAAAACTTTTGTTTATTTTTAATTTCTCTGAGCCTTGAATTGAAAGAATGATGACGAAGATGTTTTAGATGGCTCAGAACAACTATCAAAAGAGGTGGATAGTTTATTTTCAGGTTTCTTCTTATTCACCAAATTATTACCCAATCCTTCCTTCTGAACATTGACCTTAGTTCCAAGAATCTTATCAAGGTTACTTTTTCCTTCAACAAATTTTGATAGTGAGCTTTTAAGATCCTAGATTGTAGAATTTAAGGAAGCAATGTTAGCTTCATAGCCAACAATCTCAGTTTCACAAGAAATAACCTGCTGATGCAGAACATCATTCAAACTTTTTAAAGTTGCAATTTCTTGTGTGTGCTCTTGCTTCCTGTTAATTTCATCCTCCTTCACTACACATTTTCCCTTTCCGATTGTCAGGAATTTTTTTGATATAACAGTGTTTAAAATCATGAGTTTCTTATTTTGCTCTTTCAAAATTTTGTTTTCATCCATCATAGTTTCTTCAGATTCTTCTACTTCCTTTTTCTTTTCAAGCAACAAATAATTTTCATCTTTTAAGGAAGCATTCAGATTCTTCAGCATATCAATCTCAGAATAAAGATCTTCAATTACTTCTTTTAAAAAAATGATTCATCATTTTCTTCTTTTGAGCGTGTGTTATCTACTTTAACGGATTTATTCCTAAGACTGTCATTCTCAGATTTTAATCTGTTCAATTCAGATTTCACCTTATTTAATTCCTGTAATTTCATTTTAACTTGGTCAATTTCAGCTCTCAGAACTTCATCTTCAACATAATCAGATATAGCATAGTTGACAGATTTCAGTTCCTCTTTCAATGATTTATTTTCTTTTCTCAAATTTTCAATTTCTTTTTCATTTTCATCAATCAGTTTTTCTTCGGACTGTTCAACTTCAATTTTTGCATCTGACAGATTTTTGTTTTCTTCTTTAAGAGAGACAATCAATTTCCTCTGTCATTCATTTTCAAGGTAGAGACCTTCATTACGTTCCTTTAGGAGATGTCATGTGTTGCAGGCTGACTTTATAGAACAATTATGTGAAGCTTCCTCCTTAAATTCTTTTATACAAGATACAAAGTTTTCATTATTCTTCTGAAGTTCAGCATTCTCAATTTTTAGTTTATCCACTTCAGAATTAACCTTATTCAATTCTTGCAATTTCATTAGATGTTCATAATTTTTAACATTCAGCTGATCTTCCAATTTAGAGATTTTGTTCAGACATTCTTGATTTTCATTTTTCAAGGACGAAATTTGTTCCTTACTATTATGAACATCCCCCAAGCACATATCATAAGATTTTTTCATCTTTGGACAATTTTCACAAGAGAATTCAGATTTATTCTGTTCAATCTTTTTCTTCAACTTTTTATTAGATTTCATTTTTCTAGACAACTCTAACAACTCTTCATACATCACAACCAATTCATCAAACCAAGGTTTTTCTAATCTAGAGCTTACCTTGGATGTTGTTTCCTCCTGTTTATCAGAGTTGTGATCACCCCAGTTGGCCATCAAGCATTGATCCTCTTGCTCCCGATTTGTAGCAGTTATTCTATCCAAGATTTCCTTTCCAGAAACGCACTTGAGAACAAAAGGAAATCTGTCAGTATTAACTATAGCTTTCAAAATATTAAGAACTATGACATTATCACGGTTCTTTACTCTGTCTTCTCTAGACCATTTGGTCTCATCATGAGATAATTGGTATGGGCCTTTTGAAACTAAATTCCATAGATTAGGGTCAATGGAATTCGTATAGACACATAGGCCACCTAACCACTTACTGAAGTTAGAACCATCAAAAATCATAGGGCGAGCCATTGAGATAGATATCAAACAGTTTCAATGTACAAGACAATCTATGTAACGCACCAAAAATAAGATAGCAGGATCCTCTATAGATCGTTTGATCTGAACAGTCCGAGACCCACTCTGATACCAATTGTTGGGTCTATAAGATGGTGTAAACTAGATTCGGAGGGGGGTGAATGAATCTCCCCTTTAAAAATTTTACCCAATTAAAACTGTACTAATAAACTTTTGCGGAAATGAAAACTGATAAGATCAGCAAGACAGAAATTCGATTGAGACTCACACTAGAACACTTGTCCAGAAGCTCTAAAGTGATTCTCACTAGAGTACTTGGAGAGCAGTGAGAGGATTTCCTCAGAAGGCAACAATGTTGAAACACCAGATAGCTGATATGATGCAGCCAATGCAATTTGGACATAGAATTGCTTAGGCTAATTCTATACAACGTAAACGAACCTAAGCATACATCTATCGATAGTCAAACTTGCATTCAAACAAAACAGACCACTACACAAAATATTTTTAGGTGCTTCAGTCCTCCAGACCTACATCTACCCCACACTCAACCCGAGTGTGGATTCCTGCTGACTCACAGCTTGAACGGCTGGGCATCATAGCTTGCCTACATCAGCTGGGCCTCACAGCTTGCCATCCGCTGAGCATCACAGCTTGATGTCCAAGGTAACCACCTTACCTGCTGAGCATCATAGCTTGCTCTGCTGACTCACACCTTGAAGTTCAAAGATAAATGATAAGAACAAAAGAAAATATGAAGCAAAACCACAGCGATGGAAAGCTGGAAATGAAACATAGAATGTAGCTCTCGCAGGAGCAAGTCTGGCTTGGATCTGATCCAAATGCCAGGAAGACAGATCTTCAATGATGGCTTCACACTCACGAACTCCTCACTCTCATATTTTCTTTCTCTATATAGCTCTGATCACACACTGGCTCTCTCTTCCTTTCTTCTCATTCTTCTTCTGCTACTCACTCTCTGATTCAGCCGTCCTCAATCTTCTAATTCTCTGTGTCTCCTTATCTCTGTCTCTTCTCTTTCTTTTCTCGTCCCCTTCATCTTCGATCGCAGCATAGTGCTTTTATATATTCTTCACGCAGGGGTCCCACGGGTTCACGCAATGGGCATGTGGAGGCTTCATTCCCGCCAAGTGATTTCTGGAACTTTTCAGCCATGTGTCAGAATCTGGATAAGTTGGTGTCCACGTGGCAAAATCCTCTGGACACATTTGCCTTGGATCACATGTCAGTCAGGTTCATTAGTCCTCACGAGTTCACGTGCGTCCTTAAGTTCCTGCAATGAGAAATCACTTGTCAACAAACTGTGCACCGACTCTAACAAGGCTAAAACCAACTCTGCACCAACCATGCACAAGGATAGAATGTGCATAGACTTACATCTGCCTAAGGTAAACATGCACTGAATGTGTGCGAGCTGAAACCTGCACTGATCTTAGTTGTGTAAAGACATAGATTAAGACGCAAAATATGCACAGACCTTAGTTTTGTGAAGACACAAACTAAGACGTACGATATGCACAGACCTTAGTTCAATGAAGACACAAACATGCACCGTCTTTGTGCAATCTCAACACGACATGCACCGACCTAATTTTTGTGCTCCCTTAGACATAGCATGAGACGTAAACTTAGATGCAGCACATGCACTGAGAGGCATATGCACATGGGAAGTAATATAGGACGTAGTACATACACTGAGACACAAATGCACATGAGACGCAAAAATGCATGATGCAAAGGATGCACCGACCCTGACATGTACCGACCGAGTTTAAGCATGAGACACAATATACACAGACCTTAATGTGAGCACGACGAAACCTGCACATACCATATTTGTCACTAGCACTGAGGCAGAACATGCACTGACCTCCTATATGCTTAAGAAAAATATGCACCAAGGCAGAAAATGCACTGACCTCCTATCTGCTTTAGAAAAAAACATGCACCGAGGCAGAAGATGCACTGACCTCCTAAGCAAGATGAAACAAGTGTGCACGGACCTTGTCATGCACAATGGAAGACAAAACTTGCACCGACCTCAGTCATGCCTCGCTATAGTAATGAGCACAGACTTTATATGCATGCTATCTAAACATTGCATCGACCACTACAATGATATGCATGGACTTCGAGATGTGGCGCAAGACAAAACTTGCATCGACATAGTTATGCACCGAGTTTAATAGATAATGCACGGACTTCATGCACCGAGTTTAACAGATAATGCACGGACTTCATGCAATGCCAACCAACAAACTACCAAGCGGTGCACCAACCTTGGTTTGTCAAGTGAAAATGAAGTGCACCAACCATATGATATGCATAGACCTAATGAGCAGACAGAGTTATGACATTGACAGAAACAAATCCTGAAACCGTGGAACCATACAAATGTAGCATCAACACATAACATAAGATATTATGCACAGATGACTCATAGTGTTTGACATCATCAAAACCACAGGGGTACACAGGGGTACAACAGATTTGAGGTCTATACGGAGGCAGCTAGCATTGACCTCGATTGCGTTCTTATGCAACATGGCACGGTGATTTGTTATGCTTTAAGGCAATTGAAGAGTCATGAAGAAAACTATCTCGTTCATGATCTGGAGCTGGCTGCTATTATTTTTGCCTTACAAATCTAGCGACATTACCTTTATGGGGAGAAGTTCACTCTATTTTTGGACCACAAAAGTCTGAAATATCTTTTCACCCAAAATGAGTTGAATATGTGGTAACGAAGGTGGTTGGAGCATCTCAAGGACATCGACTTTTCTATCCAATACCACCACGTCAAAGCAAATGTTGTAGCAGATGCTCTCAGCAGGAGACCGTTGGAAACTCTAGCAAGTCTCAGGAAAGGTATGACCTATCGTATAGAAGATTTTTCACAATTGAATCTAGATGTTGATACAGATGAAGAAAGTGGTATTGTTGCTAATATTCGGTCACAACCTACACTTGATGTGACACAACCTAACGACCTAGATTCACATGCAAGCAACCGATCGACGAACCCACTCTAGCGGACTCACACATGTAGCGCACACTCTGACCCGTAGATGGATCGGCGATGGTGGAGAGGGTCCGAAGTGGGACCTCACCTTTTCGGAGATTTGACTAGATTGGGATGAACCCCTATGGGCCTGGGATGCCCAATTCTGTGGGCGGCCAGCACGCCAAGGGCGTGGGTTGTAGGGTTACTCTCTCAACTCACTCTGCGGTGGCACTCAACTTGATGAGAATTTAGGGCTGGGCACTCGCCTCACCCCCGACGGGCAACTAGAAACGATACTAAGACAAGAAAAAGTAAAACCAGCAGAGGAAGTGACCAGAATCTCACCTGATCGGCGTGAATACACCGATCCCGGTCGGAGACAAGGGCGAGCGGGGAGGCGTGGGCTACCCGCACGCCGTGCCGATGACGCTTCAGCCGCTGACCAGCTAGTACAATCACTATGCCCTCGCAGAGGGGGTGGACTAGGGGTAGGGATAATCCAATTACAACCAAAACTACCTCCACGCAAGGAGGGGCTATCAGCCGGCCAGGCGGGATAGGGAGGATAGCTAAAGAGGGCGCCGATTGAGTACTCCACCGGTTCTGCCCACTTCTGGATCTGCTTGATAGGTGGTCGCTGTTGACACCGCCACGGGCTCAGCCGAACTTGGAAGTCACCGAATCCAGTGCCAAATCTTCACTGCTTGACCCGGGAAGGCTCCTGAATTTTTGTGGAATATCGTGATGATGCCGCTGGCCGGGGCAGACCCTGGAGCAGGGCTAGCCTACATTGGTTCTGGTCGCTCCCAGGTTGCTTCTTCTGGAAGATGAAGGTGCCACAAATGGTACCGGTGTCCAAATGATGCAGGACCAAAAACACTGTGTCCGTGGATGAACCCTCTTGAAGCTGGGACCAACGGGGCCACCGTCAGAGGTCGGAGCTGATCGCAAGGTCCAGAAGAGTGGAAGGGGGTCGAATCTGGCCCTGACTAGACTGACCTGCGCACCCGAGGGAGAATAATTGGAACGGAGGGTTCCAAACTCCAAACGAGGCTCTATCTGCTGGACTGGACAGGGGACTGGTAGAAGCGCGTCCCAGTCAAACGGTGCACCAAGGGGAGCAAGGATGTGGAAGCAGGAGCTTCGATCATCACTAGGGCTCTAGTCTCTGCTCGGATGCCAGCTGCGCGGTCGGACAAGAATGAACCTCCTGGGCGGCTCCGAACTCAGATCGAGGCGGGACCACCTCACCTGCGAAGCTGACTAGGAGGGCTTTCCATCAATGTATGGTGTACCTTCTGAAACTTAGAGATGAGGACGGTGTAGACTCTGAAACCTTTGGATCCTCGACTCTTGGCGACCTGAGAACAGAATTAAAGAGTAGAGTGTATGTGGAGGTGGGAAAGGGGAAGAAAATTGCAAGGGGTGTCTAATGGAAGTTGTGGGAAGGGGAATGGAGGGATTTAGGGGTGATGGAAGGGAGTGGGGGGTGCTGGGGTCGCAGCTAGCAGTGGGGAGAGGTGGGGTGCGCATGTTGCCTAGGTGGAGAGGGAGAGAGGGGGAGAATTCTCTCCCTTGGTTTGAATGGGTGGTTAATGGAGGGATTAATTTTGGTCTTGGGGATGAGAAGGGTTATCTTGGGAATGTGAAGGGGTGCTTCGGAGATGGGATTCTCCCTTGGGAGAGGGAAAGGGTGTTTGGGGGAGTGTAAAGGTTGCTTTGGAAGGTGAAAGGGTGCTTGGGGCTTGGTGAAATTAATGGAGGGATTGATGGGTCTTGGGAAGGTGAAAGGTTGAGGGCTGATTGTGGAGGGCTGAGGTGGCAAGGGGAGAGGAGAGAGACGGTGGTGCACCCTAGAGAGAGAAGGGGGGTCGCCCCTTTTAGAGAGAGAGGGAGAATGAGAGAGAGAATGAGAGCTAGAGAGAGAGTGAGGGATTCTCATAATTGTAGTAGATTTCAAAATTTTCTTTCAATAATTCATTAGTTCCAAATGGTGGGAGTGGAGTCCTATGTATAGGATTCCCACAATTTAACATAAGTCCCTGACTTTTGGACAAATAACACTAAACCAAGGGGAAGGGGGCGCCCCTGGGCCTAGCCCATATAATTGGGCCCATTAACCTATCAAACCAACATAATGACTCAAGACTTAGGTAAATAACTACCTAACCTAGGTATTGGACTCAAATAAAAGAAAGTTACATGATAAGACTCAAATAAGCAAATGAAAAATGCATCATAAGACTCGAAATAAAGCGGAGAACAAGATGTAGCACTGCCGATGATCATCAGGAATCTCAAAATGTGGAGTGGTCGGAGATGTCCCCATCATACCCCCGGGGTGCGGAGAACTCGACTCCGTCGAGTATGTGTCCACCGGGGGGATAGTTGTCCTCCAAAGTAGCTCGGGGTGAACCACGACCTCCAAACTCAACCCTACGTCCTAGTCGGGGGACGGTTCTTCCGCCTCTCAAGGTGGCTCAGGCACACCCTCTTACTGGCAATGGTACCCTGCTTGCCTAGTATTGTTTCCGTATGCACACGTCGGACTCTTAGGCTGATATATGGAGGCTCTCCGAGGGTATCACTCACAAAGGTGGGGGTAGGCTCAAGGTGCTCACTAGGTTCCACCGCAGTGCCCATACAGGTTGCTTGATCCGCCGCGCCAAAAGTGGGGTGTATCCCAAAACCCATTAGCAAGTCCAACCCGTAATCTGGGTTACCAAAGTCACTTTGAACTTGGCAAGGTCCAAGTCCTCATGCCCTCAAGTTGGAGGTGACCCTAGGGTAGAGCCACTCCAATGTCCCCATCGATAAGTTACCGACTTGGAATTCCAAGTGGCGCTCGCTAGCTTTTGCCCGCTCTTTGTGAACCACACCGCTCGTTGCGATTTGCTTGCGTGTATGCTCATGCCATGCATTATGATGCGGTGAGTGGTTTTGAAAGTGGGTAGTGTGCAAAGGTGGACCGGGACAACAATAAATTGACCTATCATGCTTTGATGCCATGTGGACCTTGATGAACTTAGGTGGACCGGGGCAGCCACAAGTGGCCCTATCATGCATGGACTTCATAACAATGGTCGGAGGGCCCGGGCATCCGTAGGGGAATCTATTGCGCATGGGTATAGCAAATGCCGGGGGTCCTGGACATCCGTGAATGCTCCTACTATGATTAAGACTCATGATGAATGAAGGTGGACCATTACATCCGAATATGGACCACTCATGCTTCATACTTGGCATGTGGGTGATATGAATGAATGGACCCAACATAGTGTTCATGCCAAGTGGTGTGGTAAGCCTAGACACAAGCACACTTATCCCAAAGGTGACTTCCTCGTGTATAGGTGTGAGACAGCCATTGAACTTCCATGTGAAAGGGTCGAAGGGATCTAGGAACGAGGATATGGGGTGGGGCACTTCCTCGATATCTAGGCGGGTGTTGTCTAAGGTCATGGTTCCTATGGTGTAACCTAGGTCATTGTTGAGGTGGGCTTTGTCCAACATGGTGGGTGTGGGTAGGAAAGGGTGGGTGGTGGGTGATGTGGGTGGGTCACATGGGTACTCGAGCTCTCAAAGGAAGGGGTCAAAGGGATCATGGAAGGGGGTCATCATGGAGTGGAGCAATTCCTCAATCCCTAGTTGTATGTTGCTTAAGGCCAATGCTCCCATGGTGTAACCTGGTTCTAGGAAGGGAGGGGTTGGGCCCAACATGGTGGGTAGGGGTAGGGTAAGGTGGGTGGTGAGTAAGGTGGGTGGGTCACATGGGGAACTAGACTGCCATATGAAAAGATCAAAGGGGTCGTGGAAAGGTCTTCCTAGAGGGAGGCACTCTATGTCTTCAAGGTTCCCAAATGGTGAGTCATCCTCCTCCAAGGTAATTGGGCCAAGGTCTCTAGTGGGTTGGCCAATTAAATCAATTAGAACTTCAATGGGTGGGGAGTGGGCCAAGATGGGTTTCTCATCCTTGGGGAGAAAGAGGAGGATTTCACTCGTATAATGGCCACTAGTGTAGATGGAGGTGATGGAACCGGTGGTGGGGTATGCTTGGAAGATGGTGCTAGACTCTGATGGTCCTATGGTTAACATTTCGTTCAGGTGGACTTGCCATTGTAAGCAGTTCACTAGGTCGTCTATGTCTTCCACAAGGTAGGAGGTTCGAAGTGTGACATGGGAAGACCGGGTGGGCACAATTTGGGCTTGATATCCCAAGGGTGAGAGGTAGGGTGGTGAGCTAGGAACGGTGGGGCCCCGCTTGAGCCATTGGAGTATGGACTCATTCATGGCGAGAGTGTACGGCTCATGAGGATCCGGACTAGGAGAGGTGGGTGGAAGTGGGGGGTCTAGGATGTTCTCTATGGTGGGAGGTGGATCTCGATTGGCATCCATCTCCACTTTGGTATGTGTGTTGGCCACAACTTCCAAGGATAAAGGGGTTGGAAAGTCTATGGTGGGTGGAGTGATAATGGTCGGTGCATGGTACTCTCGGGGTGGTGAACATGGGTGGACTTGGGTTAAGCTTGGTCGGGGAAGTTCTTGGGTTGGCGTTAGGGTCGGGGGTGGAAGATCAGTTGGCTGAAGAGGTTTGGATTGGGGTGCGTAGATCTTTCTATGATTGGCCCTCATTTCATCGCAAGATTCAATGGGTGCTTCCCCTTTGGCTTCTCTCAAACCTACAATGTTCTCCCATTCTTTCCTAGCTTGGCGCCAGAGCAAATTCTTGGCATAGTGGACTTGCATAGGCCCTGATAGAGTGAACCTCCCAAAGTGTCGATCTATGGAGTCCTCCCACTCTAGATATATACTAGGGTGGGTTCCGTCAAACACAAAGGCTTCTAATGGACCTAAGAGTGGCAAATATGCCAAGTATGAGGTAGTCATGATGGTGGACAAGAGTGATGCATGCAATGGCCCTAGGACAAGTCTTAGTAGAGACAAGTCTAGAACCTAGCTCTGATACCAAATTGATGTGACACAACCTAAGGACCTAGATTCGCAAGCAAGCAACCGATCGGTGAACCCACTCTAGCGGACTCACCCGTGTAGCGCACACTCAGATCCGTAGACGGACCGACGATGGTGGAGAGGGTCCGAAGTGGGACCTCACCTTTTCGTTGATTTGACTAGCTTGGGCTGAACCCCTAAAGGCCTGGGATGCCTAATTCGGTGGGCGGCCAGCACGCCAAGGGCGTGGGTTGTAGGGTTACGGTCTCAACTCACTCTGCGGTGGCACTCAACTTGATGAGAATTTGGGACCGGGCACTCGCCTCACCCCCGACGGGCAACTAGAAATGATACTAAGACAAGAAAAAGTAAAACCAGCAGAGAAAGTGACCAGAAGCTCACCTGATCGGCGTGAATACACCAATCCCGGCCGGAGATGAGGGCGAGCGGGTAGGCATGGGCTACCCGCCCGCCGCGCCGATGACGCTTCAACTACTGACCTGCTAGTACAATCACTACGCCCTCGTAGAGGGGTGGACTAGGGGTAGGGATAATCCAATTACAACCAAAACTACCTCCACGTAGGGAGGGGCGGTCAGCCGGCCAGGCGGGATAGGGAGGAAAGCTAAAGAGGGCGCCGACTGAGTACTCCGCCGATTCTGCCCACTTCTGGATCTGCTTGATAGGTGGTCGCTGTTGACACCGCCACGTGGTCAGCCGGACTTGGAAGTCACCTAAACAAGTGCCAAATCTTTGCTGCTTGACCCGGGAAGGCTCCTGAAGTTTTGTGGAATTTTGTGACGATGCCACTGGCCGGGGCAGACCCTGGAGCAGGGCTAGCCTACGTTGGTTCTGGTCGCTCCCAGGTTGCTTCTTCTGGAAGATGAAGGTGCCACAAATGGTACCGGTGTCCAAATGATGCAGGACCAAAAACACTGTGTCCGTGGATGAGCCCTCTTTGAGCTGGGACCAACGGGGTCGGCGTCAGAGGTCGGATCTGATCGCAAGGTCTAGAAGAGTGGAAGGGGGTCGAATCTGGCCCTGACTGGACTGACCTGCGCACGCGAGGGAGAATAATTGGAACGGAGGGTTCCGAACTCCAAACGAGGCTCTGTTTGCGGGGATGGGCTGGGGACTGGTAGAAGCTCGTCCCGGTCAAACGGCGCAACAAGGGGAGCAAGGATGTGGGCGTAGGAGCTTCAGCACTAGGGCTCTGGTCTCTGCTCGGATGCCAGCTGCGCGGTCGGACAAGAATGAACCTCCTGGGCGGCTCCGAACTCAGATCGAGGCGGGACCACCTCGCCTGCGAAGCTGACTGGGAGGGCTTTCCATCAATGTATGGTGTGCCTTCTGAAACATGGAGATGAGTATGGGGTAGACTCTGAAACCTTTGGATCCTCGACTCCTGGCGACCTGAGAACAGAATTAAAGAGTATGGTGTATGTGGAGGTGGGAAAGGGGAAGAAACTTGCAAGGGGTGGCTAATGGAAGTTGTGGGAAGGGGAATGGAGGGATTTAGGGGTGATGGAAGGGAGTGGGGGGTGCTGGGGTCACATCTAGCAGTGGGGAGAGGTGGGGTGCGCAGGTTGCCTAGGTGGAGAGGGAGAGAGGGGGGGAATTCTCTCCCTTGGTTTGAATGGGTGGTTAATGGAGGGATTAATTTTGGTCTTGGGGATGGGAGGGGTTGTCTTGGGAATGTGAAGGGGTGATTGGGAGATGGGATTCTCCCTTGGGAGAGGGAAAGGGTGTTTGGGGGAGTGGAAATGTTGCTTTGGAAGGTGAAAGGGTGCTTGGGGCTTGGTGAAATTAATGGAGGGATTGATGGGTCTTGGGAAGGTGAAAGGTTGAGGGCTGATTGTGGAGGGCTGAGGTGGCAAGGGGAGAGGAGAGAGACGGTGGTGCGCCCTAGAGAGAGAAGGGGGGGTCACCCCTTTTAGGGGGAGAGGGAGAATGAGAGAGAGAATGAGAGCTAGAGAGAGAGTGAGGGATTCTCACAATTGTAGTGGATTTCAAAATTTTCTTTCAATAATTCATTAGTTCCAAATGGTGGGAGTGGGGTCCTATTTATAAGATTCTCACAATTTAACATAAGTCCCTGACTTTTAGACAAATAACACTAAACCAAGTGGAAGGGGGCGCCCCTGGGCCTAGCCCATATAATTGGGCCTCTTAACCTATCAAACCAACATAATGACTCAAGACTTAGGTAAATAACTACCTAACCTAGGTATTGGACTCAAAAAAAAGAAAATTACATGATAAGACTCAAATAAGCAAATGAAAAATACATCATATGACTCGAAATAAAGCGGAGAACAAGATGTAGCACTGCCGGTGATCATCAGGAATCTCAAAATGTGGAGTGGTCAGAGATGTCCCCATCAACACTACTTCAAGACTTAGTCAAGTTGCAAGATGATGACCCTTCACTGATGGAGATCAAAACCAATATTGATCAACGGCCGGAATTCTCTATTTCAACTGATGGGAGGTTATTGTTTACAGATCAAATATGTGTGCCGGATCATGCCGACACTAAGAAGCTAATCATGAAAGAAGCTCATAAGGCAAGATATTCCATTCACCCCGTTGCTACCAAGATGTATCAAGATTTAAAAAGGAATTTTTGGTGGCCCAACATGAAGAGAGAGATAGCGGACTTTGTATCTCACTGCCTCACTTGTCAGCAAGTTAAGGTGGAACATCTAAAGCCCGCTGGTAAACTACATCCCTTGAAAATTCCCGAGTGGAAATGGGAGTGTATAGGGATGGTTTTCATCATGGACATGCCTAAATCAAGAGGTAGACATGATGGTATATGGGTGATCATAGACCGATTGACTAAATCTGCACATTTTCTACCTATCAAAAGTCGATGGTCTGCGTATATCCCAGTAGCTTT
The DNA here is from genome assembly GCA_022559845.1 of Amorphophallus konjac. NCBI lineage: Eukaryota > Viridiplantae > Streptophyta > Magnoliopsida > Alismatales > Araceae > Amorphophallus > Amorphophallus konjac. The sequence continues at coordinate 281,026,669 of CM040125.1, forward strand.
ATACATGAAAGAAATTGTCAAGCTACACGGTGTCCCTGTTGTTGTCTCTGTCGTTTTGATGATGTCAACTGTTATGTCATTATATTTAACCTTGATGATAAAACCTTGATGCATGAAATATGTCATAACAGGTTCTCAAGATGACTAAAAAAGTCATGAAAAGAAAGTCAACATAGGTCAACGCCATTGTTCAAGAACTGACAACAGGTTAACTGATCAAATTGTAAGTCTGCTCTTTGACAGGTAAGGTCAATGCACATCCAAGTCTGAAGCATAAAGGTTGGTGCATATACCTTCTCTGTGAACAGGTAAGGTCAGTGCAGATTCATGTTCCTTCATAGAAGGTTGGTGCACGTTCATACATGCTGCATATGAAGGTCGATGCATGCTCATAGTGATGCATATGCAGGTCGGTGCATGTTCATACATGTCTCATATGAAGGTCAGTGCATGTCTACATGTAAGCGTATAAGGTCGGTGAACATACTCATTTATACATACTAAGGTCGAGGCACATGTTCACTACTACACAGTAAGGTTGGTGCACATAGTCATTTGTGTTAGGATGACAATGGTGCAACAAGGATTCAAAGGGGGGTGAATGATTCCCTTTTAAAAACTTGATCAATTTAAAACTTAAACTAAAGACTTTAAACTTATGTGGAATTAAAAGCAATTAAGCTCTGCTGAATATGAAAACCAATGATGCACTTAATCGAACAGATGAACTGCAAAAGGCAGACTTCCAAACAAGTCTACACTATTGACGAAACCAAATCAAGAATGCATGTACACTAAATCCTTTCAGTCAGAACCGTAGATAAAAACGAGCCTAGAATACATCTAACAGTTGACGAATTAGCAAGCAAACCACCGTACACAAGATCTTTTTAGGTGGTTCAATCCTCAAGACCTACATACACCCCACACTCCAACCAGAGTGTGGATTCCGCTATCAAACAGCTTGAACGGCTGGGCCTCACAGCTTGCTAACAACAGCTAAGATTCACCGTTTGCTTAACTGCTGACTAACAGCTTGGCTACTAGGTAATACAGCTTCGCCACTACTACCTAACAGAGTGATCCGCTGGGCCTTACAGCTTAGCCACCCTTGTCTAACAGCTTGATCCGCTGGGCCTTACAACTTAGCCTCTGCTGATACACAGCTTAGAAGAAGTATGAAAAATGAAAATTTGAAACCAAAAAGCTCAACATCGAAAAGCAGACAGTGAAGGTAAATCGAAATGCTCACGCAGGAGTGTTGTGCCTTGGATCTGATCCAAGGGCCAGTAGAACAAGTCTTCAGATCTTCTTCTTCTTCTTTCTAACTTTCACTGAAGCTACAATACTTTGCTTTCTTTTCCAAGCACTCTTCTTCTCACAGCAACGCTCTCTCTCTCTCTCTCAGATTCCCCTTTTTCTCTCTCAGAAATACGATACTCTGCTTCTACTCAGAATAGGCTCTCACCCTTCTTCCTCTCTTTTCTTCTTCAAAATTCCACTATCACTTGAAAGAGCGACCGGATCTTCTATTTAAAGCTCGCAAAAGAGGGGCGCGTGGAAATCAAGTTTTCCGCCTAGAGACTCCAACTGGAGTGCGCTTCTCGGAAACCACGTGTTAGATCTGGTTGGTGAGAGATGGACACATGGCTAAGAGTAAGAGCCCTTGGATCACGTGCTTCAATCATAGAGACTTGGAACACGTGCCTCACTTGAAGTTCTACTTATCTCAGAGACCTGATAATTTCATTAATCTTGCCAATTAGTGTAAAAGGCAATTAATCAAACAGTTGGTAGATCAAAATTCATGCTTAGGTAAAACTAAGAACAACCTGATCTATCATGTGCACTAACTTGAAAACATGCACTGACTTAAGTGCTATCGAGCAAAGGTATGCACAGACCTATATGTGCTATATGCAAAGCATGCACTGACCTATGTGTGTTCTATGCAAAACATGCATTGACCTACATGTGTTTTATGCAAAAATATGCACTGACCTATATGTGCTAAATGTGAAACATGCACTGACCTCATATTGCGCAACGCAAGGATGCACCAACTTGTTATATGCACAATGCAGATGTGCACAGACTTGCCATAATGTATGCACCGACCTTGTTCTCCCGAATGAAGAATATGCACAGACTTTATTCTGCATAATGAAGGATATGCACCAACCTTTACATGCACGAGGAAAAACCTGCACCGACCTTATGTATACAAGATCAAAACATGCACCGACCTTGTGTGCATTCATACAGGATGTGCATCGACTATATGTGCAGAAAAACAAAGAATGCACCGACCTTATTAGGACACTACAGGAACATGCACCGGCCTTGTTCTTCTATATGCATGCATATGCACTGACCTTACGTGCACTAGCTAAAAAGGTGCATCAACCTTGATGCACTATGCTAAATGTGCACCGACGTTATATACTAAATGAGCACACATGAACTGACCAATATGTATGCATAAATAGAAACGTCCACTGACCTAACAGCCATATGTGCACAAACCTTTGTTATACATATGCTTACACCATATCACAAGACATGCACCGACCTAATATGTGTTGAACTTATATGTGCATCGACTTCATATGGCATGAAGCAAAATGTGCTTCGACCTCATTATGCACAAAACAAAGAGTGCATCGACCTTAGTGTAGACTTACAAGTTGTGCAACGACTTGTATATGCACGATGCAAACAGTGCATCGACCTTAGATGCTGTCTGACATAAAATTGTGTTGACCATAATATGCTCTTGACTGAATATGCAATAACCTGTGATCTGATACTGAGACACACAACAGATTTGATTGAAGTGTTTATTCATTCCAGTCTTAACATGATTCATAGAATGTCATTATCAAAACCAGGGTTCCAACAATCTCCCCCTTTTTGATGATGACAACTGTGAGTCATGTATGATTAAAAAGGCAATGAATTAACCAATCATTTTTCACACACTCATTCAATTCTAAGCACTCAATCAAGTGTGATCACAAGTTGTTGATGACATTCACAGAATACATTAACTGACATGCATGGCAAGAGCAACATTCAAAACAAATATGCAGTATGTAGTACTGACATTTCTGTGTACATTAAGAAAAGGTAAACTGATGTTTGAGTGAGTATCTCATTACACAAAAATTTCTCATTCAAAGCATTTTTACATAAGAAACACCAATTTATTCAGAACGTTTTTACATCAGATGCACCAATATCTAAACACCAGAAACATGTCATCACATCTCTCCCCCCCCCCAGTCCATGAACTGTCATACATGACCTTAAAAAATTCTCTCCCTTTGTCATTATCAAAAAAAATAGGAGGACTCTTTAGGTATCGACAGGACTTGTTCGGCTGGAACTGGTACCTCTTGAGCTTCCCCTTTCTATGGGTGGTGTGCTACTAGAGCTACCTCATAGAGGTATTGCCCGTGGAAACGGTATTCTATTTACTTTAGTTTTGAGGGCTGCAAATTGGGCCATCACTTTCTGGTCATTTTGCTTAACTAGGGCATTAAGTTCTTTGACATTAGATGTCATGTCTACAAACCAGTTCTGCATCATGCTGCACATGTTTTCTATTTTGGAGGTCTGCTGGTTGTGAATATCAACCATAAATGTGGAAGAATTGGTGGCCTGTTCGATGACAACATTTTTGAAACTTTTAGCTAACATCTGAACTTGTGCAAGAACTACATTCAGTTGCTCATGGGTGTTTCCAAGTTGTATAACACTTCCATGTACTTCACCAGATATAGCATTAATTCTCTTAGTCAGAGCCTCCAGTTCTTGTCTGAGCAGAGTCACTTGAAGTTTCACATGTTCTAATTCTATCTTGATATCATATGAATGGACAAGAGTCTAAGTAAGTTTTACATAAGATGTAGTCTGAGTGCTTTGCAGTTTACCCAAAATTTTTCCTACCTTCTGACACACTTCTAGTGAGGAATCCAAGACACCATGCAATTTTAAATCAGACTTGTGTTTATCATATACAAAATTTATCCACTGACTATCTATAGTATGTTCCACATGTAGCATTCTGTCATCAAGTCTCTGGATAGCTGAATGTAGGTGCATGAACTGTGCATTCATTGTTCTTCCTTGATTCAGTAATCTGTGGTCCTGAGTCATGTCCACCTGAACTAGAAGGTTGAAATTCTGGTGGGACGAATGGTTCTTCAGGAGACAAGGGAGGCTGTATTCCAAAAGCAGTAACTCGCCCATGATAAGGTCCATAGACCGGAGTAGGACCTAGAAATTGTTCTTGTTGAGCTACTATCTTAGCGTCTTGGGCTTCCTGGGATTGCTCTTGATGAACTTCTTCCATCCTTTGTTCTTTCTGAAGGTCTCCTTCTCTTTGCTGCTCCTCTCTCTATTCAGACTGATGTACTGCTACTTGGTGCTGAGGCTGCTGTCCAAAATGATTAAAGAGCTCATCAATGTGCTGATCTAATTGTTGCATTATTTGCTCATCATTCAAGTTCAGCTCATGAACTTCTTGCTCCAACTGTAAATCTCTGATTTGCAGCTCTACAGAAACTTGATTTATATCTTCTTGTTGCTCAACAATCTGTTCAGTAATGACATCGTGCACATCTGTGGGCTATTGTTCATTTTGTATTGACTCTTCCATCTCAATAGCAGGTAGATGTTGCTCCTGCTCCGCTTGTTCAACTTGCTGCTGCTGATGTTGTTCTGTCTCATGTTCAGATTGAAGATGATCCTTTTGCACTGATGGAACCGCCTTTTCTACTTGTTCCTTTAGTTGACTGGCCGAAGATGGCTTCAACTTCATGTATTTAGATATAAAGTCCATATTATAGACATTCACTTTGGGGATCTCCTTAGAGGTCTCAACAGTCAAATGGGCTACATAAGGTAAGCTTCTCTTAGACACTCTGCATCTGCCCATAATTTGAATCATAATATCTGGTAAACATACCTTGATCTTTTTCAACAGATAAAATAGTATAAACCTCTGAGACTCAGTTACCCTTCCTCTTCCTCCAATTTGAGGGGTTATCATTGTTGTGAGAATGTGGTGAAATAATCTCTTTAATGGAGAGAACTTGTTTGCATTAAACTGAGTCAGTTTTGCCTGATATTTGTCTTTGGGATTACTAGGCAACTCTGTGATAAGGGAGTAGGCCTCATGTTGATTGTATTCAAAAATCCCTTTTACTTCCCCATCTTCTGGAATTCTAAAGGTTTTATGAACAAAATGCCTAGATATTTCATTTTTTGTCTCCTTGACAGTAGTCCAAATCTTGGACTGTACTGAATCAAAATTCAGATTATTATAGAACTCTGCAACTAGTCTAGGGTAATAAACCCTATGTTTACTTAGAAATTTTCTCCATTTTTGAAAACTAAATAGCTCCAACAGTTCAGGAAATTTTGAAAGTATAGATTGGTCATCAAAGTCTACATACCGTGGAAACATAATCTTGCTCGCTTCCAAAATTATCTCAGCTTGCATTGAAGACCTAGCGGGAATACCTTTTTCTTCAGATTCTTCGTGAGTGGTTTCTGCAGCGAGTGTCCGGTGTCGCTTGGAGGACGTCCCCTCTACCTTTTATTTTCCTTTTCTTTTCTCCTCTTCTAGGACCTCTGCACCTCTTGCTGGCACAATTTCCTCTAGCTACGGCTCCGCCATTGCCTTCCTCTTCCCTTTGCTCTCGGCGGCAGGAGACGACATGGTAGAGGTGGTGAAGAGTGGAAGATGGAGAGTGGTAGAACAAGTAAGAGAGGGAAAAGAATGGAGAGGCCAAGCTTGCGGTCTGGAACGGAATCCCTCCGAAACAAGATAGCCCAAGCGAAGGAACCGTGAATGCGGGAAAGAGCTTCGACTTGAATGAGGAGGGTATCTTAGACAAAGTAAGTAGGGTTGAGTATTTTATATGAGATACTGTCGACTTTACCAATTTCAACAGTTAATACCCAGAATACTCTTTACTTTAAAGAAAATGCCTTTCTATGCATTTATGTGATTTCCGGCATATGGGATTATATCTTATAGTATGAATCTTCACAAATTATTCCTATGAAGCAAAATCAATGGAAACAAAACAGTTTTATCAACGACACTGTCCAATCAGAGAAATCATTAATCTTACTAGCCATTTTCATTAGCCAAAACTGATTAAAAATCTATTTTATATTAAACTTAAAACAATTTTAGTTTACTGAATAGACCTCAAAGTCAACCATATTTTCCATTTATCTTTTATAATTTCTGATTGAGCATTCCAGTTTTACCACACCTTTTTACTCAAGGAAACATTTTGATCAAACACCAAAATCCCTGGTTACTCAGTCTAGTTTACCTTTATGCTTCATATTTTGAACAGAGATAGCATTTATTATCATGACTTGACCTCTGAATTTCTTTGAAACAGATGGTCAGTTTCTCAAATGATATGCCATTGCTCTGCCTTTTTCATTTTTCATTTAATGGCGTATTCCCTGGTCTTTTAACATATGTTTCTCAAAATTTGGCTTGAGGACCATATAAACACTAGATTTTCTACCAGATTGACTTATTACTAATGACTTTCAGATTTTTAGATAATCTTCTGAGCAGTTCCAATTTAGACTATTTTAAGACCATTGAAGACTCATTCAAGGATAATTGTGAGTATTTTAAGATAAGATTTAATCTTTATAAACAGAAAATCACACTTCCGTTAAGATCAGTAACTTTGTTCTTTGTTCAGAGTGATCTTAGTAGTTAACTGTTGAAGGTTAGTAAAGGTGACAGATTTTAGATTTTACTCCCCCTGACTACCACAGTCTATGAACTTATTATGAAGAATAGATGAGAGCATGGATGTGGATAGATTAAAGAGAAGACGAGTAAGAAGCTATGAATGAAGGCCACACAAGAGCAAGGTTCAGACTTAGGGCCAATTTACAAATACCCAAAGACTTAGCCTTAAAGCCCTAGCAACAAACAAACAACCTTCTATATAATCTAGTAGCTCTCAACCTTCAGCTTGTAGATAAGTCAGTGTTTCCAAAAGAGCATTTGACTTGAACTGATTCCAAAGAGGATATCTCAGCAGCAGCACTTTACTACTCATATGGCAAATTTAGCCCACTATCCAAGTAGCAATTTTTCAATAACCAACATCTCAAATATAGACAGTCCAGCTCCAAAACATTATACATACAATCTCAAATGAACTCAACTCCCCCTCAAAATGTGCAGAGATTTCAACCAAACATCACTTATTTTTCTTAAAGTACACAGAGGTGCAGGAACTAAATGTACATTACAGATTTAAACCTCATGCAATGACAAGACCCTTGGTACTAGGTGATGGTCTAGTCTCTACACATGGCGTGCATTTTCAGACAGAAGAAATTTGCCCTTCTCACAACTTCCATTTGATATACCGAGGAGTCATGCAGACCTATGCATCTACTCATGAACATGAACAACTAACTACAACATGAAAAATTCTTATGTGAGTTATGCATGTGGCAGATGATCAGGAATCAATCATTTCAATGCAACATCAATCAGAAGCACTTATTGATGAGATAGCATTCATCAACTATAGAAGAATCACTCTTACCAATCATCTAAAAAGTCAGAGAAGAATTACTCATGCCATAAAATAAGCAAAACATGAAACAGTAAGAATGGGGTTTAACTGACCTTTATGTGCCTTGAGTTTTTATTCAACCCCTTTTATTTCGTCCATCAAGGCACACCTGCAAGATAAGATTACCTTGCATATCTAGGAACCCAAGAACTCTTGGGTCCTGTCAGATTAGTAACACCTCTAGCAGGTGTACTCCAAGCATTCAGATAATCAAATTTCATAATTGAACAATTATTCATTACATGCCCCACATTCCCACAATAATGACATGACATAAATGAATTCATGTTCTTCTTAAATGCATAAATGGAGTGATTTTGTGGGATGGCATTAGCTCTGCCATTTCTATCATGGAACATGAAATTTCCTCTCATATGCCAACAGTTCTGAACTATATGGCCGATTCTTTTGCAGTTCTTACAATGAGGCCATTTATGTGAAGTCAAATTTGGCCTTCTTTGTTCATTAAAGCTTCTCTGGGTTTTTAATCCAACATTGTTGAGATACCAGCAGTCATTCATCCTATGCCCAATTCTATTACAATGAAAACATTGATTTTTCTTTTTCTGCACCGCATGATTGTTGACCTTTTTATATTCATTCAATTTCTTGGATGCATTCATGTCATCTGCTATCATTACATGGCAGTCATCCATAACATGACCTGCCCTACCACAATAATGACATGAAGCTTTCTTTTTGTATGCATGTGAATGAATGGGAAAGTTTTTAAAAGGGTACATGGATCTCTCTCTAAAATTTCTAGTGAGATAAGCTCTCGTCTGATACTTCCCGCCTTCATTTTTAGCTTTCTTCCTGGTGAGCTCCCCTCCTTGCCGGCCATGGCGGGCATGGTGGGGGAGATCAAGATCCCTCTGGAGAGTAATGAAGCTAGTGCCACAGAAGCTGCAGTGGTTGTTCCTCAGAAGACTTTTGCTCAGACACTCATGGAAGATTGCATTCGGCCGCGCCTTCCACTCTAGATGAAACCTCAAGTGTTTACGGATCAGAGCAAACCCGCTGTATTTTTCTCGCAAGAAGATATCCTGGTATCATGTACGCCCTTTCTGAACGTGATTATTGCCAAATGTTCCTATGGTCGCCCATCCATTTCGGAAATCAAGGCATGTCTCTCGCTACGACTTCATTTGAGATCTGAGTTTATCATTAGCAGATTGAATGCAAGACACATTCTGATTCGTATGGGTTGTGAAGCAGATTTTCTTAGAGTTCTTCGGAAAAAAAATCTTTATATCAAAGGCTTTTTGTTCAGATTCTTTAGATGGACACATGACTTTGATTTCGAAGCAGATCCCCCTACTGCTCCAGTCTGCATTGGATTCCCCTCCCTTCCTATCAATTTCTATCATGAGGAAATGCTTCGATCAACAGTAGGCAATATTGGTCCGGTGCTGCGAATTCATGACGCTACAACAGCTATGTCTAACATCTCTGAGGCCTTGGTCTGTGTTGAAATTAATCTTGAATTACAGTGGAAAACTTGAATTTGGATTGGAAAAGGTAATGGTGGCTTCTGGCAATCAATCAATTATCATAGAGTGTCGCACTTGTGCTCCCATTGTCATAAGATCGGGCATCAAGAAGGGGACTGCAAGAAGAAACGGAGAAAGAATGAAACTCGAAAGCAACAGATGGATCACACTGCTTACCGTGGAGGCTTGATGAATCCACCAATAAAGTTCAGACAGGTCTTTCGACCCCGGCAGGTGGATCCTCCGGCTTCTCGGCAAAATGTGGCAACGGGAAATAAATTTGAAATTCTTCATCAGGTCGTGGAGCCTCTTGAATTGCAGCAAATAAATTTTGGTGAAAATGTCACCGTTGGGGCATCCCAGGATCGGGTGCAGGCGATTGGGGAGACCTCGGCCTCAATTATATTGCAGTCTACACTTGTGGAGCCCCCCTCCTCTTCTAAGTCAGCTTTTGATGGATGTACAGATAAAGGACCAAATGGTTTCCAGGCACTGTATGTTTGTGAATTACTAGTCAGTGAGGGGGATCCAGTTTCCTCTCCTTTGAACAGTCTTGCTGGTGAAGTTGAAGTGGAAAATCAACATAATCATGCTGAGCCTAAAGAGATATCAATTTTAGATTCTGAGGCTTTGGTTGTGGTCTGTGATGTGGAGGTTTCCAGCAATGTTGAGGAGACAGATTTATTCTCAGCTTGCATTTTAGTGGCTGACAAGGCGCGGTTAGATAATGAGATACTGCAAGTAAAACTGCTTGGAAAAGGAAGTGAGAATTTAAATAAGCCTTCTGATGGTGGGGTCATCACCAGATTTAAAGCCAGATCGATGGAAGATATTATTTGGAATCCCCAATGATACAATCTATTATTTTTTGGAATATACAGGGGGTTGGGAATTTTGTCTCCCGTAGATGCTTAAAACAAATTGTGCAGTCAAATAAGGCCAGCCTGGTGGCCATTTCAGAACCAATGATCTCTTTCAACAGAGCTCCTCAATTGGTAAGATATCTCAATCTCAGGGGCTGTGCTGGCAATAATTTAGAAGAATCTAAGATTTGGGTCTTCTGACATGAAAGCAATAATTTGGAGGTAATAGTCTTCTCTCCCCAGCATATTACTTTGGGTCAAAAAATTGACAATTCTTTTTGTACATATTATACATTTGTATATGCCTCTTGCAATCCTCGAATAAGACAGGATCTCTTCAATGACTTAGCTAATTTTGGTGCTTCGGTGTCGGTTCCATGGTTGGTGGGGGGAGATTTTAATTGTATATCTAGTTTGTCTGAGAAGATGGGTGGAGACCCCCCAGCCCTAGCATCAATGTTGGATTTTAATTCCTTCTCCTGCTCTCCTGGTTTGATTGATGTTGGATTTCAAGGACCATGTATGACATGGATAAATAACAGATCTGGTGCTGCAAACATCCGGGCCAGGCTTGATCGAATTTTTGTAAATAGCAACTGCCTTTCTATGGCTTCCCATCTTACTATTAAGCATTATCAAGAGGCCCTTCAGATCCATGCTCCTTTACTGATCTTTCTGGACAGCTTGCCTAAATGGCCTGGTCGTTTTGTCTTCCAGAAAATGTGGTGCACTCATGACTCTTTCAAACAATTGGTTTCTAATGTATGGAAGCAGGCCCGGACCAACCATCTTAATGCCTTGGATAGGCTTTTCTTTAAGTTGAAGGCTGTCCAGGAAGCCCTTAGAAAATCGAACAAATAACTTTTTGGGGATATTTCTTTGAATAAAAGCCAAGCTGAAGCTGAAGTTGAAATTAAACAGAACCTATATGATACAGATCCTTCCCCCATAAATAAAGGGGTCTCTCTGCAGCAAATGCCAGGCTCCGTCAAGCTCTTTTTAGAGAGGAGCTTTTCTGGAATCAAAAATCAAGGATAGATTGGATTGAGAGTGGTGATAGAAACACTACTTTTTACCATGCAATTGCTCAGTGTAACAGAAGAAGGAATTTTATAACTAGACTGAAGGTTGGAAGCCCAGCTGTGTGGTGTAATAAGCAGGCAACCCTTCAGAATCATGCAGTAGCCTATTTCAAACAAATTTTCTCATCAGAGGAGCATATGATAGATCATTCTATGTTGAATTACATCCCTCAGGTTATAACTGAGGCTCAAAACCTGTCTCTTTGTGCTTTGCCAGATGCAACTGAGGTCCGAAATGCAGTCTGGTCTTTAAAAGGCTCTAGTTCCCCTGGCCCGGATGGTTTTAGTGGAGATTTCTTTACCTCTGCTTAGGACATTGTGGGGGAAGATGTAACAGCAGCGGTATGTGCTTTTTTTAAAGGATACCCCCTTCCAAGGGGAATTTCCTCTTCCCTCACTACTTTAATTCCCAAGGTGCATGAACCTAAGTCTTTCAATGATTTTAGACCTATCAGCCTATGCAATTTCTCATACAAAATCATTACCCAGATTATTTCTGAAAGGCTGGCTCCACTGTTGCCAAGTATAATCTCTTTGGAGCAAGGAGCTTTTGTGAAAGGCAGATACATTCTGGATAATGTAGCACTAGCTCGACAACTTATGATGGATTTAAATAGGAAAGTGAGAGGCCATAATGTGATTTTTAAACTAGATATGGCTAAAGCCTATGATTGGATGGACTGGGACTTCATTATAGTAGTTTTGAAGAGAATGGGTTTTAACTCTAGATTTACTTCATATATTCGTATGATTCTTTATAACAGTTGGTTCTCGGTCAACTTTAATGGTATGGAAACTAGTTTCTTCCAGTCTAGCAGAGGCATAAGACAAGGAGATCCACTTGCCCCTTTCCTGTTCATAATAGCATCAGAAGTCTTAAGTAGAGGCCTTCTACTTTATTTCAATCAGGTCATCTGAAAGGCTATAAAGGGTCGAGGCACAGTAAACATGTTACTCACTTACTATATGCAGATGACACCCTGGTTTTTCTAAATGCTAGTGGGCATAATATTGAGGCTTTCAAACATTTTATCAGTTGTTATGAAAATAGTTCAGGGAAGAAAGTCAATGCTACAAAGAGTAGTTCTATTTTATCCTCAAAGGCTCCTGATTCTCTTAGATAATCTATCCGCTCTCTTACAGGCTATAAGTACCAGTTTGATGGATTGAATTATCTGGGCATTCTTGTTAAGAAAGGCAGATATCTATGTTTAGATTTTCAATTCCTAATAGACAAGATACAAACCAAGTTGAAAGGATGGCAGTCTAGTCTGTTGTCAGCAGCAGGAATGGCAGTGCTAATTGATTCTGTCCTTCACAGTGTGCCAGTCTATCTTGCCTCAGCATGTTTTATACCTAAGAAGGTAATACATATCATTGAATGTCTGAGTGCTAAATTTTTTTGGCATGGTCAAAGCACAAATAGGAGACATTGGGTAGCTTGGCATGCTATCCAAAAGCCTCGGGTGGTGGGGGGACTGGGAATCAGGGATTTGATAGGAGTTCAAATTTCCCTGGCTGTTAAGATGCTGTGGAATATTTTACAAGGGTCATCTCTTTGGTCTACTTATGCCAGGTGTAGATTCATCAAATTTCACTTTGCTAGCTGTTCTAAGCCCTTTCTTGCCGGTATGCATGTGGCTATTTTCAAGCAAGCTAGAGATATTATTCTACAGCATAGCAGATGGCTTATTGGTTGTAGGGATGGACCTGATTTTCTGAGGGACAACTGGATTGGGAATGGGCCTTTCTATAGAGTAGTCTCAGACAATGATGCTAATGGGGGTGCAGGTCCCCCCCATGCCTTCTGTAAGAGAGGTCTTGTTGGACCCTCAACATGCTGCTAGGGATTTCAGTGGTCCTTCTCAACTCCCTAACATTCAGTTGACCAATGAAACTGATATATGTGTATGGACTGGAACTCTAAAGGGTAATTTTTCTGTCAAGTCAGTATACAATATGATTCTATCTAAGGGCCTGAGAAGGCCAGCCTGGGCCAAGTTATGGCATTCTGCCATACCCCCGAGGGCTTCTTTATTTGCTTGGAAGATTCTACATCAAGCTGTCTCGGTTGATAGTAGGGTTATGGACTGTGGGATCCATATGGCTTCCAGGTGCAATTGCTGCTCTCACCCAAGCCAGGAAGATCTTAATCATGTTTTTATCGCTGGAGAGGTGGCTACTGAATTATGGAGATGGGTGTATCCTCTGATCAATAACAGAGCCTGGTTTAGCGATCAAATTACAGCTCGATTACGGAATCTCATTTCTGTTACAAATATGCAGTCATACTTTAGCTTCATTAGGATCCTCGCTGTTATTCTGATGCTATGTGAAATATGGAAGTTTAGATGTGTAGCTAGATTTGAAGGTGTGCCTATTAACTGTGCAGTTATCAAAAGGAAGATTCTATATTCTATTACCATGGCTGTAGACAGATTAATCTTCCATAGACCAATGTCGCCTATCCAATCCCGATGTCTTGCTGGTCTAGATTTAATTTATTCCCCCGGATAGTAGTCAAAAAGCCAATTATTGTCTCATGTAAATTAGCTATGCAAGGCTATACTTTACATTTTGATGGAGCCTCGAAAGGTAATCCTGGTAGAAGTGGGAGAGGAGGTTGTATAAGAGATGCAGCAGGAAGATTGTTGGCAGCTTTTGCTTTCACTTATGGCATTGGGTACAGCCTTGTGGCTGAGACAAGAGCACTACATGATGGCCTTGCTGTTGCAAAGCAGTGTGGCATTAGATTAGCAGCCATTTTTTCGGATTGTGCTGTTCTTGTGGAGGCAGCAAGGAAGGAAATTGCCCCAAGTTGGATGACATTCCCATGGTGGAAGAGGATTATGCTGCTACTTCAGGAGAATAGCTGCCCGGTCCAGCACATATACAGGGAGGGGAACCAAGTGGCTGATTCCTTGGCATCCTATGCATGTAATGCATCTTCTAACTCAGTCTTTATTCGAGATAGAGATCTTCCATGGCCGGCTAGGGGTGCTTTCATGATAGATAAGGCAGGACTGCCAACTTTTCGTTTCTAGTTTCTCCTTGTTATATTTTGTTTTTTTTTGCTCTTTTGTTGTTGGGTTCATAAGGGCCTGTGCTATGGCTCCTCTTTTCTTCAAGGGTATGCCCCATAGATTTTGTAATCTTTTCAGCAAAAGTAATAAAATCAAGGGCCCTGGTGTTGCCTGGGGGAGTGAGAACACTCTCCCTTTATGAGGAAGGGTGCACTCGATTAGCTCCAGCTCCAGATTGGCTAGTTTTTTGCTTAAAAAAAAGAATGGGAAAGTTTTTTATCACATGCACTTGATTATCATACTTCTCAGAAGTAGAGACACTCACAACATGAACATCATTCATGGAACTAGCAGGAGCAACTTTTGCATTATTCAGATTTAAGTTCATTTTCTGTTTGCCCGTCTTTTTCAGATTTTTAGTTTGTTTTTCAATTCTTTGAGCAGTAAATTGGAACACATGTAAAACAGAACTAGAAACAAAAGAGGTTTGAGTTTCATTAGCAAAGTTTTTCTTATTTCCAAGGTTATAGCACAACCCTTCCTTTTGAAAATTTATTTTAGCTCCAAGAATCTTATCGAGATTGTACTTTCCTTTAACAAATATAGACATTGAGTTCTTAAGGTCTTGAATTTTTGAATTCAGGGAAGCAACATTCAACTCATATCCAGCAATTTCAGTTTCACAGGGAATAACTTGCTAATGCAGAGCATCATTCAAACTCTTTAAAGTAGTAATTTCCTATTTAAGCTTTTGTTCCTGATTAACCTCTTTCTCTTTCAACACACATTTCCCTTATTCGATAGTCAACCATTTTTCTGAAAAAAAAGTATTTAAAACCATGAGCTTTTTATTTTGTTCTTTTAGATTGCTATTTTCTTTCAGCAATTTATCCTTAGATTCATCAACTTCCTTTTTCTTTTCAAGTAGCAGCTCATTTTCCTGTTTTAAAGAATTGATCAAACTTTTCTGCATATCATCATCAAAATTAAGATCATCAATTAATTCCTTTAGAAATGCACATTCATTGCACGAGTTTTCAGTTTCAAGGAGTTTATTTCTACGACTATCATTCTCAGATTTCAATCTATTTAATTCAGATTTCTCCTTGTTAAATTCCTGTAATTTCATTTTAAAATTGTCAATTTTAGCTTTCAGTGTTTTATCTTCAGCATTATCAAATTCAGCATGATTAACACATTTCTGTTTCTTTTTCAATGATTTATTTTCCTTTCTTATTTTCTCATACATCACAAACAAATCAGTGTAAGCTTCCTCCTATTGATCTACTGTGTAATTTTTGAAAGGAGAGCTTACCTCTTCATCTGTAGTTTTAGCACTTGCCACAAAGCATTTGTGGTCTTCCTTCTGTTTCCGGACTGGATTGATCTTCTCCAAGATTTTCTTAGTAGTCCTGCACACATTCACACTTGGAAACAAGTTAACGTCTATCGCCCTTTTTACCATCTCCAGGGCTTTCAAGTTTTCAGCATTCTTAAGTCTTTCAACAATAGTCCATATGGATGGATCCTATGGAACATTGTATGGACTGTGTGCAATCAAAACCCATAATTTCGAATCTACAGAGATTACATAATCTCTGAACTTTCCTAGCCAACTATAAAAACTAGAACCGTCAAATCTCAGCGGTTCGGCAATAAAAATAGATTTAAAACAAAGACAAGAGCACAAAGGATGCACCAAAGATGCAAGATCTGATCTATAGATCGTTGGATCTAGGGACACAGAAACCCGCTCTGATACCAATTGTTAGGATGTCAATGGTGCAACCAGGATTCAGAGGGGGGGGTGAATTAATCCCCTTCTAAAAACATGATCAATTTAAAACTTAAACTAAAGACTTTAAAATTATGCGGAATTAAAAGCAATTACGCTCTACTGAATATGAAAACCAATGATGCACTTAATCGAATAGATGAACTGCAAAAGGTAGACTCCCAAGCAAGTCTATATTATTGACGAAACCAAATCAAGCATGCATGTACACTCATGCGTGTACACTAAATCCTTTCAATCAGAACCGTAGATAGAAACGAGCCTAGCACACATCTAACGGTTGAAAAATTAGCAAGCAAACCATAGTATACATCCACCCCACACTCCAACTAGAGTGTGGATTTTGCTATCAAACAGCTTGAATGGCTGGGCCTCACAGCTTGCCAACAATAGTTGAGCTTCACAGCTTGCTTAACTGCTGACTAATAGCTTGACTGCTGGGCAATACAGCTTCGCCACCGCTGCCTAATAGCTTGATCCGCTGGGCCTTACAGCTTATCCACCGCTATCTAACAGCTTGATCCGCTGGGCCTTACAGCTTAGCCACCGCTTCCTAACAGCTTGATCCACTAGGCCTTACAGCTTAGCCTTTACTGATACACAGCTTAGAAGAAGTATGAAAAATAAAAATACGAAACCAAAATGTTCAGCATCGGAAAGCTGACAGTGAAGGTAAATTGAAATGCTCACGCAGGAGCGCTGTGTCTTGGATCTGATCCAAGAGCCAGTAGAATAATTCTTCAGATCTTCTTCTTCTTCTCTCTAACTTTCACTGAAGCTACAGTACTCTGCTTTCTTTTCTAAGCACTCTTCTTCTCACAGCAACGCTCTCTCTCTCTCAGATTCCCCTTTCTCTCTCTCAGAAATATGATACTCTGCTTCTTCTCAGAATAGGCTCTCACCCTTCTTCCTCTCTTTTCTTCTTCAAAATTTCACTATCTCTTGAAAGAGCGACCGGATCTTCTATTTAAAGCTCGCAAAAGAGGGGCGCGAGGAAATCAAGTTTCCCACCCAGAGACTCCAATTGGAGTGCGCTTCTCGAAAACCACGTGTTAGATCTAGTTGGTGAGAGAAGGACACATGGCTAAGAGCAAGAGCCCTCGGATCACGTGCTTCAATCATAGAGACTTGGAACACGTGCCTCACTTGAAGTTCTGCTTATCTCAGAGACTTGATAATTTCATTAATCCTGCCAATTAGAGTAAAAGGCAATTAATCAAATAGTTGGCAGATCAGAATTCATGCTTAGGTAAAACTAAGAACAACCTGATCTATCATGTGCACTAACTTGAAAACATGCACTGACTAAAGTGCTATCGAGCAAAGGTATGCACAGACCTATATGTGCTATATGCAGAGCATGCACTGACCTATGTGTGTTCTATGCAAAACATGCACTGACCTACTTGTGTTTCATGCAAAAACATGCACTGACTTATATGTGCTAAATGTGAAACATGCACTAACCTCATATTGCGCAAGGCAAGGATGCACCGACTTGTTATATGCACAATGCAGATGTGCACAGACTTGCCATAATGCATGCACCGGCCTTGTTCTGCCGAATGAAGAATATGCACTGACTTTGTTCTGCCTAATGAAGGATATGCACCGACCTTTACATGCATGAGGCAAAACCTGCACCGACCTTATGTATACAAGATTAAAACATGCACCGACCTTGTGTGCATTCACACAAGATGTGCACCGACTATATGTGCAGAAAAACAAAGAATGCACCGACCTTATTAGGATAATACAGGAACGTGCACCTACCTTTTTCTTCTATATGCATGTATATGCATTGACCTTACGTGTGCTAGCTAAAAAGGTGCATCAACAATGATGCACTATGCTAAATGTGCACCGACGTTATATGCTAAATGAGCACATATGCACCGACCTATATGTATGCATAAACAGAAATGTGCACTAACCTAATAGTCATATGTGCACAAACCTTTGTTATACATATGCTCAGACCATATCACAAGACATGCACCGACCTAATATGTGTTGAACTCATATGTGCACCGACTTCATATGGCATGAAGCAAAATGTGCTTCGACCTCATTGTGCATAAAACAGAGAGTGCATCGACCTTAGTGTAGACTTACAAGTTGTTCAATGACTTGTATATGCACGATGCAAAAATTGCATCGACCTTAGATGCTGTCTGACATAAAACTGCACCGACCATAATATGCTCTTGACTGAATATGCAATAACCTGTGATCTGTTACTGAGACACACAACAGATTTGATTGAAGTGTTTATTCATTTCAGTCTTAACATGATTCATAGAATGTCATTATCAAAATCAGGGTTCCAAGAATTTGTACATACTAAGGTCGAGGCACAGTAAGGTCGGTGTACATAGTCATTTGTAGATACTAAGGTCAGTTCACATGAAGAAAGTGTTGCATGCAAAGGTCGGTGCACATTGTCATTGTTGCATACTAAGGTCGGTGCACATGTTCAGTGTTGCATGTAAGTTCTGTGCACATGAAGTCTAGGTCTGTGCACATGCATAAAGCAAGTCTGTGCACATGCATAAAGCAGGTCTGTGCACATGCATTATTTGACGACTAAGGTCTGAGCATATGTGCAATTTTAGGTCTGAGCATATGTGCATGAACGCACACTAAGGTCTGAGCATATGTGCATTAGCGCAGACTAAGGTCTTAGCATATGTGTAATTTTAGGGCTCAGCATATGTGCATGAGCGCACACTATGGTCTGACCATATGTGCATGAGCGTACACTAAGGTCTGAGAATATGTGCAATTTTAGGTCTGAGCATATGTGCTAGCTTGCACTATAAGGTCTAAGCATATTTGCTAGTGTGCATTATAAGGTCAGAGCACCTTTACTATAGTCAGTGCACATGAAGGCATAAGGTCAGAGCATACTAGACATGGTCAGAGCACATGTTTCATACAAGTCTAAGCATATGCACTCAACTTGGAGCACATGCACCTTTAAGGTATGTGCATATCCTGCACTGTTTGAACTAAGGTCTGTGCATATCCTGCATAGTTTGAACTAAGGTCTGTGCATCTCAAGTCTACTTAATTACTTATGTTATGACTAAATTTTTATAGGTCAATGCATATTGAATATTCACCTATGCTGACAAAGTGTTTGATAAAATGTCTCATGTACTGTTGGCAGGAGCTTAAGTGTGAAGAGTCTTATAACCACCAGGGTCGAACGCCTATAGCGCAGGCTTAACTACAAGATGCAGTCACGTGGCTCGTAATTAGTTATAGGCACGTGATCCAAGATGGGGATCTCATCCTGATATTCTACCTCGTGGACAGCGCGCCTTCATCTCTTGACACGTGGATTTCCAGCGGAGCATTCCTTTTCAAAGTTCCTTGGGCGGGAACGTGTTTTCCACACGCCCAATCTCTCACAAGCCTATAAATAGAGGCATGATCGCTCAAATGAAACAACACAGACGAGAGAAGAAAGAAGGAAGATAGAAGAAAAAGAAGAAGAAGAAGAAGGGAGCCAGTGTAGCCAGAAATTCCAGAGAGAAAAGAGCGAGGATAGAGAAGATCAGAAGCAGTGTTTGAGAGCTAGAGAAGCTAGTGGAAGTAGAAGCATAAGCAATAGCAGAAGCAGAAGAGAAGAAGTGGTGCGGACACACGCCACTATACACGCCAGTGGACGAGGACATGGCGGGACCCGGATAGCTCGCGGAGGACGTGGACGCATCGGACGAGCCTTCACCTTCATTTCCCATTTATTTGGCCTTGCTAGGCCCTATTTGAAACTTATGGATGATTAATGGGTTGCAATAAGGATTATGGGCCTATGGTCTTGAAATAGGCTAGAATAGTATTGGGCTTGACTAATGGGCCTTCAAATGGGCCAAGCCCATGGGCTAGGTATGAATGGGTCAAATGAGTTAACCACTGTGAATGGGCCAAGGTGTGAAAAGGTCCATGAGTCTAGTGGCTAGGTGTGAAAAGGGCATAGTGTGAACAGGGATCATAGTGTGAACATGGATCTAATGTGAATGGGTCACCAATGTAAATTGGGGTTATGTGCAATGTGTGAAAGAGGATTAAGGAGTAGTGGATTGTGAGCTTCTAGAAGGGGTGCACCCCCCCCTCTCTTGGTCCAAGAGGATGGCTGCCACCTACCATGCTTGTCCCCCTTTCCTTTGAATTTCAAAGGTAGGTGAGTCTATGTCTCCTTGTCCCCCTCTCCCCCTCTCATTGTCAAAGGGTCGCAGCCCCCTCTCCCTCCCCTTGATCCCACGAATGTATCACCTCCTACCCCTTGCCAATTCCTATATAAACATGTGTATAGTGCTAGGGAAGAAGTTAATGAAAATTTTGTGAGAGAAAATTGCATAGAGAGAGTGATTCTCTTATTTCCCCCTTGGGTGTGAAGCCCTGCCCAATCCTGTTACGGGATTGAATCTGGGAGTGTGACTCGCCCCTGTATCCTCCCCATCCCCTTCTCATCTGGTTCCAAGAAAATTATCCGTGATACTTCATCGAGTAAGGAAGATTTCAGAGGTCGTTTCACGTCGATCAAAGTTATGGATCGCCGGCAGCAATTCTTTTTGTGACGGCGCGCAGATCTGCCCGAGCCTACTGTCCAGATCTGGAGTTTACTGATTTCGAATGTCCCTAGATCTCCTATCGAGCCATCAGGAGCTGACTTTCGGAGTGATCGTAGAATTTTGAGTCCTCTTCGCTCTTCCGCCAATCTCGTCTCGATCCAAGATCTGTGCTGATCGTGGCGATGATTCTCGTGGGATTGCGCAAGATGATCTATGTAGGCCCGACTCAGCACCAGAGCTGACTTCCTGAGTCTGCCCCGCCTCATCCCGTGCAGATCTGTGCAAGCGCTTTGGTCTGCGTCTACCTATAGACATCATCGACGAGCTCCCACAAACGGCGCCTCGTTCTGACATCGGCAATCAATTTTCTCATAATTATTTGTCTTCTTGTGCAGTTCTGAGTGCACAAAACTAGAAGCTGAGAAGAGTTGCTGCTGCGCCCAGATCTGAAAAGATCTGATCGTACCATTCAGAGCAGACGATCTTCATCCTGTCACCGACGTTGTCCAACAAACGAAACTCCGATCGGGCATCGGATCTTGGCGCCCTAGCCTTCGCAAGTTCGCTGCGCAGTGTGATCAACATGGGCAGAACCGAGTCGACTTCCATTCGGCCCACCCGATCGGCTTCGGCTTGCTTCCCTCGCCTCCTGCGAGTGCGGCCCGTCAACCTGGGTTCCAGCAACCCCAAATTTAGTATTTGTAGCCCTTTACCTCCCTGCGTGGAGTGGGCATCAGGTTCTGAAATTGTAAATTTAACAATTGTGTGTATTGGGGTTGTTTGGATTCGGCCAGGAATTCTTCCCCACGCTTAGTCGTGGAGGTACGTGCTCGTTCCTCTCTCACATTGCTGGTTTAGTATATGGTCTATTATGCTGCGTTTGTGAGATTAGGGCCGTTAGCTAATTTCAATTACCATGATTGTGAGTGAGAGCTGTTCCTTAGCTCCAGTCGAGCACCGAGCTCGGACTGCACCACCCTAGGCGACAGTGGTTCCTTAACCACTGCGATCCCACGTTTCCCTCGCAAGGGACAATCGTCGAGCTAGTTAGAGTGCTGTTGAGAGACATCCCCACCCGGAGAACGCCACGGTGGTCAGCCGCCCGGCTTACCTTAGTGCGCTAGTGCTTGCCGCACTTCGAGTCGGTCGTAGGTCTTAGCCCGGTCGCGTGTCCATCCCGTATCAACTTGGTATCAGAGCGAGTTTGAGTCTAAAGTGTTTAAAACATAAAAAAAGAGAGTGTCATTTACGTCTACTCATCGTCTAAGTGGGTCTAGGTTGCATTTCATCCCAATAACCCGGTATATAAAAAAGTGTTGTCCGAACGTTAGGCTACGCCTATCGGGAAGACTGCACACTTGCACGAGTGATCTTCGGATCGATTATCTCCGCCACGTACCAGATATTGGTTTAGGTCAAGGTGCATCATCTTTGCATTTAGTCGGTGTCTCCTAGTCCGTGTGTCATTGCATGCCCACTCGGCGAGGTACCCAATACCATCGCCCTATGCCTATGGCTAACCCAGGAGATGTCGCCTCGGGAGACTTCCACTCCTTACATGAGGCAATGATGGCCATTGTGGCTCGGATGGACCGGTCCGAAGCCACCTTTCAAAACTTTACTGAAAATATGGATGGTCGCCTTTGAGCCATGGAGGAACGCATGGAGACATCCGACAAGTCTGTCCAAGATCTAGTTGGACGGTTCGATAGAATGTCACACGGGGACCCCCCAGGAACGGCTCAGGGCCCACCCGCACCTCCTCCTGCGGTGGCCCAAGGCCAACCCGCTCCCATGGCCCAAGTGCAGGCCGCTCCGGCGGCCCAAAACCAGCCCCTACCCGCTCCTCAAAATGCCCGACAACAGGCCATCGAACCACAACATCGTGACCTAGGTCTAGAAGACTATGGGTCCGATAATGCGTATGGGGGGAATGTCCGATGCCGTCATGGCTTTCATCAGCCAAGATATGAGGAGGACGATAGAGTCCTTAGGAGCGTGCGAGCAGACTCTCCCACTTTCAACAGGTCTTTGGACCCAAAGGTCTATCTCGATTGGGAGGCCGGCATGGATCGGTACTTCGAGTGGTTCGAAATGACGGACCTCCGGAGAGTCAGGTTTGCAAAAATGAAGTTGTTAGGGAAAGCGCAAACTTATTGGCACAATGTGGAGAGCTTGCTCTATCAGTGTCGAGAGCCCCCAGTTGAGTCTTCGGATCAGATGAAGGATAGACTTAGAACTAAGTATCTTCCCACCTCGTACCGTCAACGGCTCATTGATCGGTGGCAGAACCTCACCCAAGGTGATAGGTCTGTGTCCGAGTATATCGCAGAGTTTGATGAATATTTTTTGCGATGTGACATGTCAGAAGAGAGCACGATGCCCGTTTCCCGTTTCCGTCGTGGTCTGCGGCCCCACTATCAGTACGAACTCTTTCACCGTAATGTGACCACCCTCGAGGATGCATATCAGGTTACTCTCGAGTTAGAGCAATTCGAGTTGGAGTTCACTCCCGTCAAATGACCGGGGACCACCCATCAGCGTGGGTCTGACTCTCAGACCACACCTAGTTCCTATAGCCGATTTCTGGTGGTTTGTCTTCCGGAACCCCCTCGCCAGGACCCCTTTGCTCTCAGGCCTCGCCCCCTCCCTCTAAGGGACCCTCTCCCTCGCCCACAGGCATCAATCCCCACCCCACACCCCCAGCAACTCACATTTCCTGCCCGACCTCAGCTCCCACCACCCCCGGCCCGTCGAGAAGACAAGGGAAAGGGGCCGATGACTGGTGGAGCATCTGATGAGTGCAAGGCTCGGATTTAGAAGGGGGGTTGAATGAATCCCCTATTTAAAACTTTGTCCGATTAAAACCTGTAACCGAACAATGATGCGGAATTAACACAAATAGGTGCCTTGTATGACACAGGTGCTCTCTTCGAACGAAATGGAAAGCTCAGATAGACTGAACTTCTGATCTACTCTGTATGCGCTGGTGTGCAGACCCATATTAATTCAAATATGCTGTGTGCGAATAAACCACTCACTAGATGAAAGAACACATCGAGCCTAAGCATGCATCTAGCGAAACACAGAAGACAAACAAACCACTGCATAGAAGATTTTTTAGGTGGTTCGATCCTCCAGATCTACATCCACCCCACACTCAAACCAGAGTGTGGATTCCGCTGAAACACAGCTTAAACCGCTGAGCCTCACAGCTTGCCTACAACTGCGGAGCATCACAGCTTGCTTTCGCTGGGCAGTACAGCTTAGCCATCCGCTGCCTAACAACTTGACCCGTTGGGCAATACAGCTTAGCCGACCAGAGGAATCCTCCTCTGCAACCGCTGAGCAACATAGCTTGCTCCGCTGACTAACAGCTTGAATAAAGGTTCAAAAGAAAATCAAGAGACAAGAAAACACAGCAACTGAAGGCTGTAAACGACATCAACACAGATGCGGCTCCCATGGAGCTGATTGGATTGGATATGATCCAGATTCCAGTAGGGATAGATCTTCTGATGAAGCTTCTCTTCTTCTCCTCTAACTCTCTATCTCTCTCTCTATCTTTCTTCTTCTTCTTCGTTTCTTTTCTTCTCTGCTACTCTCTCTCTCTCTTTCTCTCTCCTTCTCTTCTTCTTTCTTTCTCCTCTTTCTCTTCTCTCTGGATCAAGCATGCTCTTTTTACTTCTACTCTTCTAAGGTAATTTTCAATCCTCACACACACGATCATCTTCTCCAGATGGAGAAGTCTTCTTTTTATAGTAGTACCAGATAGGTGGGCGTGTGTCCTCCACGAATTCCCACCCTAGCGCCTTGACCACGTGGCAGTATTTCAGCTCACTGCTTTACACGTGTCATGATCCTGGCACATCCTCTATTCTTGGATCACGTGCCCTTCTTAAACTCCTCGAGCAAGTATCCTGCAAAGGTCAGACTTAATATCAGTTAAAATCAATATGAGGATAGTAGAAAGATGCACAGAGTTGGTTCGAGAATGTATAGACTTGCTAAGTCATCAAGGCAACCATGTGTAGACTTAATATTCAAATGCACGAACTTTACGTATGTATGGAACAAAAGTTGCACAGACATGCCACCAAAGAATGTATAGACTTTGCGTGCAATGTACAAGTGATGCATAGATATGCCACCGAAGAATGTACAGACTTTGAGTGCATGGTACAAAAGATGCACAGACATGCCGTCGAAGAATGTACAGACTTTGCGTGCAATGTACAAACGATGCACAGATATGCCACCGAAGAATGTACAGACTTTGAGTGCATGGTACAAAAGATGCACATACATGCCATCGAATAATGTACAGACTTTGTTGTGTAAGATGCACCCATGCACGGACTTAGTCGCGTGCAGCAACAAAAGTTGCATCGACTTGAGTTCATGCTACAACAGGAGTAGCACGGACTTGGTGACATTGTGTATGCATGGAATCAAAAAGATGCACTGACTTCGCTTATGCAAGAAAACATGCACCGAATATGTATGTCTTGGACACAATCAAGACGCTGAGTGAGACTCAGACATGCACCGACTTGGCATGAGCGAAGGGAAGAATATGCACTTACTTATAGCCACCATGAACCACAATTATGATATGCACAGGCCTAGACAGTTAATCCTGCACTGATTCGGTTACGTGTTGCAACAGAGCTTGCATCAACTTTATGTATGCATGTACGAGCTTATCGACATGTGAGCAACCTTGTATGAACTCAGGGTTCATGCAGCAAACATATGCATGGACTTAGCTTGTTCAGGATAAAAGTATGCACCAAGAAGCAATGTAGTCTAGGCAAAACTATGTACTAACTTAACCTGAGCATGGACATTTAATCAGAACAATGCACTCAAAACATCATATCATCAATAATGCACAAGGGGCCTGGACCTAACACACTCCCCATAATGCTCCCCATAGCAATTAGCATAGATCATCATCATTCTTATGTGGTGACTCATTGAGTTGCTATCATCAAAATAACAACACACTATCATCAAAACACAAGGGGCACAACAACATCTTCTAGCACAGGGCCACGTGACCAGTGCTATAGGTGTGGTGGAATTGGCCACTTTGCGGCCAAGTGTCCCACTCGGGAATCATTGGCTATTTCGGACACTCCAGTCTGCGACGCCATACCGGAGCTAGTGGAGGTCCTCTATGAGGTGGACCCCGAACTCGAGAAGGAGTATTTTGATGCACTTTTAGAAGAGCATGCTGGCGACCCGGGTACCCAGGGCAATGTGCACTTGGGTGTGATCCTCCCGAAGCTCTGAACCCCCATTTAGAAGTCAGTAGGTTCATGTTAGATGTCTAAGAGTCTCCAACTTTTGGTTGCATTGTTTGTTGATGTCTATGCATGTCTAAGGTCATGTGTGTGTCTGTTTGTTTCTACAGTTTGTTTTCTTTCATGTATATGGTTTATATTAAGTCGTGTCCCAATAAACAGCCAGCCATGCACGTTTAAGGAGTTAGCTGATGCATGCTACATGCCCGTGAGTTCAAAAGGGAGAGTACGTCAAGATCAGGGTCATACCTGAACGGTTTCCTCTTGGGGGCCGTAAAGTAACTCTAGGTCCGTGTACCCGCCCTTCCAGGTCAAGAAACAAGTGGGTTCGAATGCGTACGCTATTGAACTACCAGGCGACTTTGGTGTCAGTTCGACGTTTAATGTTTCTGATATGGTAGCATATCGGAACCCGCGGTGATCCCTAGTGAGTTTCGGGCTTTCTCATCCTATTGTGAGTGACACACAACCCGAGAGTCCACCTCTTCCAGCCCCAACTCACGCATATAGATTGTATACTGGATGAGCAGGTGATCACCACCAGGAACGGAGCCTACCAACACTTCATAGTGCGTTGGCGAGGATGACCCTCGATGAACAACGCCTTGATCACATGCAGAGAGCTCAAGCCTCGGGACCCTTACTCGACGCGGTCAAGTTCCTCCCACCCGGGGAGAATTGGTGCGGACACATGCCACTATACAAGCCAGTGGACGAGGACATGGCGGGACCCGGATAGCTCGCGGAGGACGTGGACGCATCGGCCGAGCCTTCACCTTCATTTCCCATTTATTTGGCCTTGCTAGGCCCTATTTGGACTTATGGATGATTAATGGGGTGTAATAAGGATAATGGGCCTATGGTCTTGTAATGGGCTAGAATAGTATTGGGCTTGACAAATGGGCCTTTAAATGGGCCAAGCCCATGGGCTAGGTATGAATGGGTCAAATGGGTTAACCATTATGAATGGGCCAAGGTGTGAAAAGGTCCATGAGTGTAGTGGCTAGGTGTGAAAAGGGCATAGTGGGAACAGGGATCACAGTGTGAACATGGATCTAATGTGAATGGGTCACCAATGTAAAAGGGGGTTATGTGCTATGTGTGAAAGAGGATTAAGGAGTAGTGGAATGTGGGCTTCTAGAAGGGGTGCCCCCCCCACTCTTGGTCCAAGAGGATGGCTGCCACCTACCATGCTTGTCCCCCTCCCCTTTGAATTTCAAAGGTAGGTGAGTCTATGTCTCCTTGTCCCCCTCTCCCCATCTCATTGTCAAAGGGGCGCAGCCCCCTCTCCCTCCCCTTGATCCCACGAATGTATCACCCCCTACCCCTTTCCAAATCCTATATAAACATGTGTATAGTGCTAGGGAAGAAGTGAAAGAAAATTTTGTGAGAGAAAATTGCATAGAGAGAGTGATTCTCTTGTTTCCCCCATGGGTGTGAAGCCATGCCCAATCCTATGACGGGATTGAATCTGGGCGTGTGACTCGCCCCTATATTCTCCCCATCCCCTTTTCGTCTGGATCCATGAAAATTATCCATGATACTTCATCGCGTCAGGAAGATTTCAGAGGTGGTTTCACGTCGATTGGAGTTCTGGATCGCCGACAGCAATTCTTTTCGTGACGTCGCGCAGATCTGCCCGAGCCTGCTGTCCAGATGTGAAGTTTATTGATTCTGAATTTCCCCAGATCTCCTCTCAAGCCATCAGGGGCTGACTTTCGGAGTGATCTTAGGATTTTGAGTCCTCTTCACGCTGCCGCCGATATCGTCTCGGTCCGAGATCTTTGCTGATTGTGGCGACGATTCTCGTGGCATTGCGCAAGCTGATCTGTGCAGGCCCGACTTAGCACCAAAGCCGACTTCCTGAGTCTGCCCCGCCTCATCCCTTGCAGATATGTGCAAGCACTTTGGTCTACGTCTTCCTCTAGACGTCACCGATGAGCTACCATAAACGGCGCCTCGTTCCGACATCGGCAACAAATTTTCCCATAATTATTTGTCTTCCTGTCTAGCTCTGAGTGTACAAAACCAGAAGCTGAGAAGAGTTACTGCTGTGCCCAGATCTGAAAAAATCTGATCGTGCCCTTTGGAACAGACGATCTTTGTTCTGTCGCCGATGTTCTCCAACAAACGAAACTCCGATCGGGCATCGGATCTTGGCACCCCGGCCTTCGCAAGTTCGCTGCGCAGGGTGATCAGCATGGGTAGAACCGAGTCAACTTCCATTCGGCCCACCTTATCGGCTTCGGCTCGCTTCCCTCGCCTCCTGCGAGTGCGGCCCGTCAACCCGGGTTCCAGCAACACCAAATTTAGTGTTTGTAGCCCTTTACATCCCTGCGTAGAGTGGGCATGAGGTTCTGAAATTATAAATTTAACAATTGTGTGTATTGGGGTTGTTTGGATTCGGCCGGGAATTCTTCCCCATGCCTAGTCGTGGAGGTACATGCTCGTTCCTCTCTCACATTGCTGGTTTAGTATATGGTCTATTATGCTACGTTTGTGAGATTAGGGCCGTTAGCTAATTTCAATTACCGTGATTGTGTGTGAGTGAGAGCCGTTCCTTAGCACCAGTCGAGCACCGAGCTCGGACTGCACCACCCTAGGCGACAGTGGTTCCTTAACCGCTGCGATCCCACGTTTCCCTCTCAAGGCACGATCGTCGGGCTAGTTAGAGTGCTGTTGAGAGACGTCCCCACCCGGAGAACGCCACGGTGGTCAGCCGCCCGGCCTACCTTAGTGCGCTAGTGCTGGCTGCACTTCCAGTCGGTCGTAGGTCTTAGCCCGGTCGCGTGTCCGTCCCGCATCAATTCGGTATCAGAGCGAGTTTGAGTCTAGGGTGTTTAAAACAAAAAAAAAGAGAGTGTCATTTACGTCTACTCATCGTCTAAGTGGGTCTAGGATGCATTTCATCCCAATAACCAGGTATATAAAAAAGTATTGTCTGAACGTTAGGCTACGCCTATTGGGAAGACCGCACCCTTCCACGGGTGATCTTCGGATCGATTATCTCCGCCACGTACTGGATACTGGTTTAGGTCTAGGTGTATCATCTTTGCATTTAGTCGGTGTCTCCTAGTCCGTGTGTCATTGCATGCCCACTCGGCGAGGTACCCAATACCTTCGCCCTACGCCTATGGCTAACCCACGAGATGTCGCCTCGGGAGACTTCCACTCCTTACTTGAGGCAATGATGGCCATCATGGCTCGGATGGACCGGTCTGAAGCCACCTTTCGGAACTTTTCAGAAAATATGGATGGTCGCCTTCGAGCCAGGGAGGAATGCATGGAGACATCCGACAAGTTTGTCCAAGATCTAGTTGGACGGTTAGATAGAATGTCACACGGGGACCCCCCAGGAATGGCTCAGGGCCCACCCGCACCTCCTCCCGCGGTGGCCCAAGGCCAACCTGTTCCCATGGCCCAAGTCCAGGCCGCTCCGGCGGCGCAAAACCAGCCCCCACCCGCTCCTCAAAATGCCCGGCAATAGGCCATCGAACCACAACATCGTGACCTTGGTCTAGAAGACTATGGGTCCGATAATGCGTATGAGGGGAATGGTCGACACCGTCATGGCTTTCATCAGCCAAGATATGAGGAGGATGATAGAGTCCTTAGGACCGTGCGAGCAGACCCTCCCACTTTCAATGGGTCTTTGGACCCAAAGGTCTATCTCGATTGGGAGGCCGGCATGGACCGGTACTTCGAGTGGTTCGAAATGACGGACCTCCCGAGAGTCAAGTTTGCAAAAATGAAGTTGTTAGGGCAAGCGCAAACTTATTGGCGCAATGTGGAGAGCTTGCTCTATCAGCGTCGAGAGCCCCCGGTTGAGTCTTTGGATCATATGAAGGATAGACTTAGAACTAAGTATCTTCTCACCTCGTACCTTCAACGGGTCATTGATCGGTGGCAGAACCTCACCCAAGATGATAGGTCTGTGTCCGAGTATATCGCAGAGTTTGACGAATATTTTTTGCGATGTGACATCTCAGAAGAGAGCACGATGCCCGTTTCCCACTTCCGTCGTGGTCTGCGGCCCCACTATCAGTACGAACTCTTTCGCCGCAATGTGACCACCCTCGAGGCTGCATATCAGGTTGCTCTCGAGTTAGAGCAATTCAAGTTGGAGTTCACTCCCGTCCAACGACCAGGGACCACCCATCAGTGTGGGTCCGACTCTCGGACCACACCTAGTTCCTATAGCGGATTTTCGGTGGTTCGTCCTCCGGAACCCCCTCGCCAGGACCCCTTTGCTCTCAGGCCTCGCCCCCACCCTCCAAGGGACCTTCTCCCACGCCCACAGGCATCAATCCCCACCCCACACCCAGAGCAGCCCACATTACCTGCCCCACCTCAGCTCCCACCAGCCCCGGCCCGTCGAGAAGACAAAGGAAAGGGGCCGATGACTGGTGGAGCATCTTCTAGCACAGGGCCACGTGACCAGTGCTATAGGTGTGGTGGAATTTGCCACTTTGCAGCCAAGTGTCCCACTCGGGAATCATTGGCTATTTCGGACACTCCAGTCTACGACGCCACACCGGAGCTAGTGGAGGTCCTCTAGGAGGCGGGCCCCGAACTCGAGAAAGAGTATTTTGATGCGCTTTTAGAAGAGCATGCTGCAGACCCCGGGTACCCAGGGCACTGTGCACTTAGGTGTGATCCTCCTGAAGCTCTGAACCCCCATTTAGAAGTCAGTAGGTTCATGTTAGATGTCTAAGAGTCTCCAGCTTTTGGTTGCATTGTTTGTTGGTGTCTATGTATGTCTAAGGTCATGTGTGTGTCTGTTTGTTTCTACAGTTTGTTTTCTTTCATGTATATGGTTTGTATTAAGTCGTGTCCCAATAAATGGCCAGCCATGCACGTATAAGGAGTTAGCTGATGCATGCTACATGCCCGTGAGTTCAAAAGGGAGAGTATGTCAATATCAGGGTCATACCTGAATGGTTTCCTCTTGGGGGCCGTAAAGTAACTCTAGGTCCGCGATACCCACCCTTCCGGGTCAAGAAACAAGTGGGTTTGAATGCGTACGCTATTGAACTACTAGGCAACTATGGTGTCAGTTCGACGTTTAATGTTTCTAATCTGGTAGTATATCAGAACCCGCGGTGATCCCTAGTGAGTTTCGGGCTTTCTCATCCTATTGTGAGTTACACACAACCCGAGAGTCCACCTCTTCCAGCCCCAACGCACGCATATAGATTGTATACTGGATGAGTTGGTGATCACCACCAGGAACGGAGCCTACCAACACTTCATAGTGCGTTGGCGAGGATGACCCTCGATGAACAACGCCTTGATCACATGCGGAGAGCTCAAGCCTCGGGACCCTTACTCGACGGGGTCGAGTTCCTCCCACCCGGGGAGAATTGGTGCGGACACATGCCACTATACACGCCAGTGGACAAGGACATGGCGGGACCCGGATAGCTCGCAGAGGACATGGACGCATCAGCCGAGCCTTCACCTTCATTTCCCATTTATTTGGCCTTGCTAGGCCCTATTTGGAACTTATGGATGATTAATGGGTTGTAATAAGGATAATGGGCCTATGGTATTGTAATGGGCTAGAATAGTATTGGGCTTGACTAATGGGCCTTTAAATGGGCCAAGCCCATGGGCTAGGTATGAATGGGTCAAATGGGTTAACCATTGTGAATGGGCCAAGGTGTGAAAAGGTCCATGAGTCTAGTGGCTAGGTGTGAAAAGGGCATAGTGTGAACATGGATCATAGTGTGAACATGGATCTAATGTGAATGGGTCACCAATGTAAAAGGGGGTTATGTGCTATGTGTGAAAGAGGATTAAGGAGTATTGGATTGTGGGCTTCTAGAAGGGCCCCCCCCCTCTCTTGGTCCAAGAGGATGGCTTCCACCTACCATGCTTGTCCCCCTCCCCTTTGAATTTCAAAGATATGTGAGTCTATGTCTCCTTGTCCCCCTCTCCCCCTCTCATTGTCAAAGGGGCGCAGCCCCCTCTCCCTTCCCTTGATCCCACGAATGTATCACCCCCTACCCCTTGCCAATTCCTATATAAACATGTGTATAGTGCTAGGGAAGAAGTTAATGAAAATTTTGTGAGAGAAAATTGCATAGAGAGAGTGATTCTCTTGTTTCCCCCTTGGGTGTGAAGCCCTGCCCAATCCTGTGACGGGATTGAATCTGGGCGTGTGACTCGCCCCTATATCCTCCCCATCCCCATCTCATCTGGTTCCACAAAAATTATCCATGATACTTCATCGACCCAGGAACATTTCAGAGGTGGTTTAACGTCGATTGGAGTTCTGGATCGCCGGCAGGAATTCTTTTCATGACGGCGCGCAGATCTGGAGGAGCCTAGTGTCCAGATCTGGAGTTTACTAATTCTGAATTTTCCCATATCTCCTCTCATACCATCACGAGCTGCATTTCGGAGTGATCGTAGGATTTTGAGTCCTCTTCACGCTGCCGCTGATCTCGTCTCCATCCGAGATCTTTGCTAATCGTGGCGACGATTCTCGTGGGATTGCACAAGCTGATCTGTGCAGGCCCGACTCAGCACCAGAGCCGACTTCCCGAGTCTGCCCCGCCTCATCCCATGTAGATCTGTGCAAGTGCTTTGGTCTGCGTCTTCCTCTAGACGTCACCGATGGGCTCCCACAAACGGCGCCTCATTCCGACATTGGCAACCAATTTCCCCATAATTATTTGTCTTCCTGTGCAGTTCTGAGTGCACAAAACCAGAAGCTGAGAAGAGTTGCTGTTACGCCCAGATCTGAAAAGGTCTGATCGTGCCCTTCAGAGCAGTCGATCTTCGTCTTGTCACCGATGTTCTCCAATAAACGAAACTCCGATCGGGCATCGGATCTTGGCGCCCCAGCCTTCGCAAGTTCGCTGCACAGGGTGATCAGCGTGGGCAGAACCGAGTCGACTTCCATTCGGCCCACCCGATCGGCTACGGCTCGGTTCCCTCACCTCCTGCGAGTGCGGCCCGTCAACCCGGGTTCCAGCAACCCCAAATTTAGTGTTTGTAGCCCTTTACCTCCCTGCGTGGAGTGGGCATCAGGTTCTGAAATTATAAATTTAACAATTGTGTGTATTGGGGTTGTTTGGATTCGGTCGGGAATTCGTCCCCACGCCTAGTCATGGAGGTACGTGCTCGTTCCTCTCTCACATTGCTGGTTTAGTATATGGTCTATTATGCTGCGTTTGTTAGCACAGCAAGAGTGATATAGAAGGGGGGGATGAATAGATCACTCCCAATTTGCAGAAACTCAGGCGGAAAAAAGATTCTACTGCTAACGCACCTCCTTAACCCGTACACAGAGAAATATAGATGAGAGTGAAGAACTGATCACTTGAAGGCAAAGGGACAAGCAGATGAAGAGCACAGAAATCAATAGCAAACCACAGAGGAGGCACTTAGATTTTAGGTGGTTCGATTGCAGTCCGCAATCTACATCCACCCCTCACTCCAACTAGAGTGAGGATTCCACTAGGCAAAGCTAGATCATAGCAGACTCAGTCTGCGTACAACATGCTGCCACACAGCTTGAACACCCAAGGGAAACAAATCCCTCGACCAAGCTCTGCTACCCACAGAACTTGAAACCTGTTCTAGCTCCCAGCTAGAACACAACCGGAGAATCCTCTCCCTTCCTCCACACACGGAGGGGGACTGTTAATGACAACATGTCACTAACAACACCAGAGATCACCGATCTCTCTTACTCTGCAACTCAGAGGGAAACTGGAGTAGTACTCCCTTCCTCCACACACCGGAGGGAAACCAATTCAAATCAGAATGGAAGAACAAAATAAACAAAACAGAATAGAAAGAAAAACCAATGAAGAAGAAATCGGTTCTGAAAACCCAATACAAATGTAGCTTCAAATGAAGCAATTCATCAATCCACACACGCTCTCTCTCTTTCGAACAAACTCCTCTCAGATATGGAACTCTCTGCTCTTTTTCTTTTCTGGATCATGCAGACTCTCACCAATGGCTTCTGCTTTTTTCTTTTCACAATTGAACTTCTACTGAAGGATGAAGCTCTATATTTATAGCAGATTATGGCGTGTGGCTGCCAGGTTTCCGCCCATGCACTTTTGGCCAGATCATTTGAATTTTGACCACATGGCAGCATCCTGACAAGGTTGCCATCCACGTGTCATGCGCCTGTTGTCTTGGATCACGTGTCAGGCGCCAACCTCGATTCACGTGCCCAATCATCAGCCTGAATCACCTGCAGACAGACAGATGGAATGTAAAGACTTAGTTAGTTCAGGCTTTTAGCAAGAATGTATATACTTCAGAAACATCAACTGAGTAACTGTGTACAATCGTGAGAGAATGTATAGACTTAATGAATAAACGCATGTATAGACTTTACCAGGGTATGCACAATGCAATGCGTTGAGGCTACACTACGTGCCTATGCACTACGTTGATGCAGTGTAATGTGTCTTTGAAAGCTGTAAACAGCAAGGCATGCTGTACAGACTTCAGACAGCATGCATCAGATGACTCTATATGGACTTGAAGACCCTTAGCCAATGTATAGACCTCTAGAGGAGACAAATGTGTAGACTTCACATTGCTCAGCCACTGTGTAGACTTCACAAAGCCTAACCAGTGTACAGACTTGTAATGAGTGTGCTGTGAGCTCTGAAGACTCAAGTTGTAATAACAGAATGTATAGGATTGTGGTCGTGCAACCCAATGTGTAGACTTGTAAAAAGTGGACAATTGTCAGACTTTGTTGCTGATCAAAAGACCCTTGGTCAACAGCGAAGGCGTCAACGCTTCCAGCGTGCAGCGTCGCCTCAACTCCTCAATAAAAATGCTCACTCTCTAGGCAAGCTGACCAATGCGTCAACGCATCCAGTGTCAGCGTCAACGCAGTGAATAAGAAGGAAGCGAAAGACGCACCATTGCGTCTACGCAGTCAGCCAAGTGCGTCAACGCACTAAAGGCATGCTACCCATGAAGTCAGATAGGCTGTACAGACTCTATGGATGTAAAGCAATGTAGACTTCAGACTGTATAGACTTGAACCAAGACGAGGTGAAGACTTCATGTTGTATAGACTTGCCAAATCAGTTGGGTGATGTACAGACTTGAACAGATCCATCTGAAGGATGTATAGACTTGGAATCCACTGTACAGGACTATATAGACTTTGAGGCTTAATGCAAATGCTAGTGTACAGACTTCTAAAAACTGATGCGTTGTATAGACTTTCATGAGACGCTAAAGTCTATGCAGACTAGACCAGTGAGACACTGATAGAGACGATGCAATGTGATGTGGAGACTTTAACATTAGACGCTGCATGAGACGGTAGGCTGTACAGACTTGCAAAGAGTGAGTGAGATGATCGGCTGTAGGACCGATGTATAGACTCTTAGTGTGAAGGCAGACTGTATAGACTAGAATCGCTTGAAGCGATGTACATACTTGGTGAGGCTCAAGCAGTGTACAGAGTTGAAGGTCTCACAAACGAGTGTATAGACTTAGGCTTTGAGCACTTGGGCTGAAGGCAATGTGCAGACTAAGCGATGTATAGACTTTGCCCAAGGAACCGAATGTATAGACTTTATGAGATGCAAACGGCTGAACAGATTTGAATGAGTATAGGGTGTATAGACTTGAAAGTCTGAAGGCGAAGAGCAAACATGTTGAGTTGACGCTGCAGCCCAATGAGTTGACGCTGCAACGTATTACTTTTACGTTCAACTGATGATGTATAGACTTAATCAAATGAAGAACCTGAACAGAAGAGTCTACGCATCAGCACATTGAGTTGACGCACTGGTGCGAGAACAGAGACAAGCAATGACTGAAGGGTCGACGCATCAGCACATTGAGTTGACGCACTGGTGTGAAGACTGTGCAGATAGAGTGTAGGCAGAATTAAGGTAGAGCATGTTATCTGACAGCCATTGAACTGTACTCACTCACATGATGAAACAACATTAATCTAGAGATAGAAGATTGATTTATAGTGTGGGACATCATCAAAACCATTGGGATGCAACAATCTCCTCTTTTTGATGATGACAACACTATAATCAAGCAATATCAAGTTTCAACAAAAAGTTAATACCAGCTGCAACAAGCAGAATAAATTCAAGACATGCTCATGCAAATGAATTAAACATTCCCTACAGCACACTCTCATCTCCCCCACAACTCATAACCATATCTTCCACGAAGCAACATGACTCCCCCAAAGCTCAAGACAAATCCAAGACTCACTGATATTGCAGAACTTCTCACTGAAATTGCAGACATTGCAAACTTCTCTCCCCCTTTGACATCAGCAAAAAGAACTACAGAATGTGTGACAGTGCTGGAAACATGAGGACTAAGGGCAGTAACTTCTTAGTGCAGAAAGTCACGAGTAGGTCTTAAGAGAATAAGTGAGTTTCTAATCTCAAGAGAAGATTCTTTAGACTTCAGTACACAATAGAGAGGTAGAATGATAGACAAGTTTATCAGCATACATAGTGGATGATTTAGAGCAGGAGTTCACAAGTATGGCCAGATATAGCTGATCATTCAACTATTCCACAAGACAGCAAGAGACTAAATCAAAGAGGTGTTCTCAAGGTATTGAAGACAAGCAATCCATTAGTTGCATAACAACAAGGAATTTTTGTTGGAGATGATTTTCAAGAAGATCAATGAGTAAGTTGGTAGTTCACTTCCTTTGACATTAGGGAGGCACCTTGATTAGAGGCCTAAATCTCCAGTTATTCAGAGTGAGTACCTTATTACTTCCTTCCCCCCTTTTTTTTATTAAGGAAAAGAGTTAGTAACTGTGACTTTTGACATGAGGAAACACCTTGATTAGAGGCCAGAGTCCCCAGTTACTCACCAGCAAGCCACCATTGCTCTGTCATGACTTTTCATTCATTTTAAGCATTTGACACCTCATGACTTGGGAGAAATATTCATTTCATTGATGAAGCTCCCAGTTTCTCAGTGATCAAAACAGAACATGTTTGTTCAGTTAAGCCCTTGAGTTAAAGAGATAGAATGATTGAAGACAATACCAAAAAGGACTTTTCTTGAATTGAGTCTTGGAGTCTAGATTTCAAGTTGATTGGGTCAGATATCAAGACATACAAGTTTTTGGCCTGAACCATAATCAATGACAATGTAGAAAGATATACTTTATGCAATTAGTCCAGATCTCTGAAGGAGTACCAAAGGAAAGATTCTAACTTAGAGATTAGAGTCATTGACTTATAGACTTAAGAGATAAGTGACACTCTATTTTCTGAGAGAACCACACTAAATCAGTCATGCAAGACCAACAAAGGTACACATCTGGACAGCCCTTTTGAATCTATCAAAGAACTTCTCTTCTCACTTCACAACTCAGCTCCCCCTAAGACATAGCATTCCTCAATAAAATATTCCAGAAAAATCTCAAGGCTTTCCTTTATTTAGAACATTCCTGAAAGCTAACCAGTAAGCATTCTGAACTCCCCCTTAAACCAGCATGCAAGAAGGCTAAACATCAGACAAACACAACTCCCCCTCACAACAAGAACATGCTTCATAATTAAGATAATTTGTATAAGCATAATTCTCTTCTCAACGTGGAAAATTTTTCATTATCCAAAGGTTTTGTAAATATGTCAGCAATCTGATTATCTGTGCCTACATGAATCAGTTCAAAATTATTCTTAGACACCTCATCACTTATAAAATGATGTCTTATCTCTATGTGTTTGGTTCGTGAATGCAAAATAGGATTTTTAGCAAGATTGATGGCACTAGTATTATCACAGTAAATAGGTGTGCACCCCAGGTCTACTTGGTAGTCCTGAAGCTGGTGTTTAATCCATATGACTTATGTTCCAGAACTCCCTACAGCCACATATTCAGCTTCTGCAGTGGAGAGGGCCACAGAATGTTGTTTCTTGGAGCCCCAAGACACTAAACACCCACCCAAGAATTCACAATGGCCACTTGTGCTTTTCCTGTCTAGTTTATAGCCTGCATAGTCAGCATCTGTGTATGCTACTAAGTTAAATGTGTGAGATGCAGGAAACTATAAACCAAGAGAGTGACTAGCTGACAAATATCTGAAGATTCTTTTAACTGCAGCTAAGTGTAGTTCAGTAGGTCTAGACTGATACCTTGAACACATTCCTATACTGAATTGTATATCAGGTCTAGAGGCTGTTAAGTAAAGTAGTGATCCAATCATACCTCTATAAAGTTTGGCATTTACTTCTTTACCTGTCTCATCTGCATCCAATGAAGTATTGGTACCCATGGGTGTAGTAATGTGCTTTAAGTTTTCCATGCCAAACCTTTTGAACAGTTCCATTGTGTATTTGGTTTGGTTGATGAAGCACCCATCTTCTAGCTGCTGTACCTGCAATCCAAGAAAATATTTTAGTTCACCAACCAAGCTCATTTCAAATTCAGCAGACATCATGGTAGAAAATTCATCACATAGTTCATGCTTAGTTGATCCAAATACAATGTCATCTACATATACCTGAACTATGATGAGATCTTTATTCATGCCCTTGGTAAATAAAGTCTGATCAACTTTACCTCTTCTGTAGCCCTTGCTAATCAGAAATTCAGACAATCTTTCATACCAAGCTCTTGGAGCCTGCTTTAGACCATACAAGGCTTTGTTTAACCTGAAAACTTGGTTAGGTTGAGGAGAATATTGAAATCCAGGAGGTTGTTCAACAAAAACTTCTTCTTTAATGACTCCATTTAAAAAGGCACTTTTAACATCCATTTGTTGGAGCTTTATGTTCTTAGAGCATGCAAAGGCAAGCAACAATCTTATAGCTTCTATCCTAGCAACATGTGCATAGGATTCATCAAAGTCTACACCGAATTCCTGACAGTAGCCTTTGGCTACTAGTCTGGCTTTATTCCTCGAGATAATTCCATCTTCATTCATCTTATTTTTGAACACCCACTTGGTTCCTATGACATTAATACCATCTGGTCTTGGGACAAGCTCCCAGACATTATTCCTTTCAAACTGACCTAATTCCTCACTCATAGCATTGACCCAAGCTTGATCAGCTAAGGCCTCTTCTACTGTTTTGGGTTCAATTTGTGAGACTAAAGCAATTAAGTCATCGTTATTCACATTTCTAAAATGGGACCTAGTCCGAAGAGGATCTTCAGGATTGCCTATGACTTTATCTAAAGGATGGTCTTTAAGAAATCTGATATTTGTTGAAGACTCACCTGTTTCTCTTGGCCCTTCCTGATTGGGGGAATTTGTTTCTCCATTTGGCTGAGTCTTCTCTTCTTCCTGTTGGTCTTCTAGAATATCTCCACCATGATCGGAATCCCTGTCAAGATTTTCAACATTAGAGACATCTTTCTTTTCACTAAAAAGGATGTGTGGAGATTCTTCCACTTTCTGATCTGATATGTTAAATACCCTATATGCCCTTGACACTTCAGAGTAACCCAAGAATATTCCAGGTGAACTCTTGGCTTCAAACTTGTCTAAATCTTTCTTATCATTGTTATGAATAAAACATTTTGCTCCAAAAATTCTGAAATGAAACAAGTTTGGTTTCTTACCTTTTAGAAGCTCATAGGGTGTTTTCTTGTGTATGGGTCTTACCATGGCCCTGTTGATTATGTAGGTTGCTGTATTGGCCGCTTCTGCCCAAAACCTTCTAGGTAATTTACTTTCAATCAACATGGTTCGGGCCATTTCCACCACTGTTCCATTTCTTCTCTCCACAATCCCATTTTGTTCAGGTGTCCTTTGTTCTTTCCTCCAAACTTGACCAGACCCCCTGGCTTCATCTCTATCTTGCTGAACTTGGATCGGTCTCCTGTCATATGCCTGGAGCAGCCACTGTCGAGGTACCACTTGTTGTCTTCAGCTGCCAGGCTGACCTACACAAATATATCAAGCAGAGTGATTTGGAACCCAAGATGAGTTGGGTCCAAGGACATTGTTCAAATCTCTGATCAAGTGTTTAGGTATCCAAATTTGTTTCAGCATGGTTTTCTCTGGCACCTTCCTTTCTGGTTTATTAAAGTTGAATCCAGCTGAACTGGAGAAGTGAGTTCTATTCCATTCATTAGTCTTCCTATTCCTAGGAAATTTCCTGTAGGCTTGTTGATTAGCATATCTTTGACCATGAAAGTTATTTCTCCAGTATGTCCTGTTTGGACCCATCTGATTGTTGTAATTCCAGCTCTTATTCTGATTTATTTTCTTGGTCCATCTACCATTTGTGTTCTGGTGAGTGGACTTAATATTATTCTTCATAAATTTCATTTCCATCTTAAATGGTTGTCCAGTACTGGTTTTTGTGTTTTCTTTAGGACTTTGAGTTTCCTTAGAGCTGTTTGAGCTGGATGGTGTGTCCAGCTTTTCTTTTCCCTTCTCTGGACAGAAGGTAATGGTCTTGAATTGCAAGGGTCTCTTGTTGGTTGGGTCATAGCCTAGACCTTCCTTATTGAAATTGACCATAGTCCCTAGTATAGCATATAGGCTAGTTTTTCCTTGGACAAACTTTTCTAAGACTTTCTGTTTGTCTTCTAGCTCCTTTTGAAGAGACTCAGAATTCTTTAGGAGTTCAGCATTTACTTT
This sequence comes from Amorphophallus konjac, assembly GCA_022559845.1. NCBI lineage: Eukaryota > Viridiplantae > Streptophyta > Magnoliopsida > Alismatales > Araceae > Amorphophallus > Amorphophallus konjac. Next base: position 281,067,044 of record CM040125.1, read on the forward strand.
CTTCACAGCTTCATATTTCTCTGAATTCACTCTAATTTCATTCATACTTTCTTCAATTTTAGTTTTGAATTCATTGAGCTGTTTTTGACTTTCTTGAATTTCTCTCTTAAGCTTATCATTCTCTTTCCTTAGTGAGGTCATTTCTTCTAGTTGTTCTTTTAGCTTTTCATTTTCCTCACAGACCAGAGTTTGTTCTTCAATATTTGTGTTAAATTTTCTTTTCAGAACTCTGTGCTCTTTGCTAAGAGATTTAAATTTATCTAGCAAGTCATCATAAGCATCCTCCCAGTCATCAATTGAGAAGTTTTCAAAAACGTTTATTACATCATCTTCACTGTTTGCCATAAGGCAAATTCCATCGTCATATTCTTCTGAGAAAGCATCTTCGGGGTCTTCTTCTTCCTCGCTCCATGTGCAGACTATCGCCTGTGGCTTCTTCTTCTTCTGCACCTTTATGTTTTTCTTCTGAAGATAGGGACCCTTCTTCTTGAGGTCTGGGCATTCACCTCTCATGTGTCCCTGTTTGTTATAATTAAAACAAGTCAGTTTCTTAGGATTTCTATCCCTGTAACTGGTAAATTCAGCATTCTTGTTAAAGGGTTGTGGCTTCTTCTTCCTAAAGGTCTTTCCCTTTTTCTTCAAAAAGTTTCTGAACTGTCTAGTGAGCATTGCCTGCTCCTCCTGGTCGAGATTTGATAAACCTTCAAGCTCGAACTCAGACTCGGGGCTACTGCTGCTGCTCCCACTGTTACTACCCTTGTTGCGGGAAGCTCTTAGAGCTACAGTTTTACCCTTCCTCTCACTTCCTTCTCCACCTCCTTGGAAATTCATCTCATAGGTCATAAGGGATCCTATGAGTTCATTCACAGTCAAGACAGTCAAATCTTTTGATTCCTCAATCACAATGGCCTTAGTGTGCCATGCCGGGGATAAAGATCTAAGGATTTTCCTGACTATATCTACCTCAGCAAGATCCTTCCCTAGCCCTTTAAGAGTGTTAGTGATCAAGGATAACCTGACATACATTTCGGTTATATTCTCATCTGCATTCATCTTAAACATTTCATACTTAGAAGTGTAGAGGTTTACCTTCGAGGCTTTCACTTGAGCTGTACCTTCATAGATCAATTGCAGCTCATCCCACATTCGCTTGGCAGTTCTGTATGCAGATATACGGGCATATTCCTCTAGATGAACAGCACACTGGATTATGTTCAGCGCCGTCCAATTGAGTGAAGAGAGCTTGACATGGTCATCTGTCCAAGCATCCTCGTTTGGTGGCAGCTCATATGGCCCCACCGTGATTACTCTCCACAGTTTATGACTCTGAGCCCTGATGAACACTTCCATCCTGTTCTTCCAAAATAGATAGTTACTACCATCGAAATAAGGAGGGCGACTAATGGATTGACCTTCGGCCATGAAGGTTCTAGGACCACCAGCATTTCCTTGACCGTTCGTCCACATGGCGTAAACCTTCTCTGATACCAATTGTTAGCGCAGCAAGAGTGATATAGAAGGGGGGGGGATGAATAAATCACTCCCAATTTGCAGAAACTCGGGCGGAAAAAAGATTCTACTGCTAACGCACCTCCTTAACCCGTACACAGAGAAATATAGATGAGAGTGAAGAACTGATCACTTGAAGGCAAAGGGACAAGCAGATGAAGAGCACAGAAATCAATAGCAAACCACAGAGGAGGCACTCAGATTTTAGGTGGTTCGATTGCAGTCCGCAATCTACATCCACCCCTCACTCCAACTAGAGTGAGGATTCCACTAGGCAAAGCTAGATCACAGTAGACTCAGTCTGCGTACAACATGCTGCCACACAGCTTGAACACCCAAGGGAAACAAATCCCTCGACCAAGCTCTGCTACCCACAGAACTTGAAACATGTTCTAGCTCTCAGCTAGAACACAACCGGAGAATCCTCTCCCTTCCTCCACACACGGAGGGGAACTATTAATGACAACCTGTCACTAACAACACCAGAGATCACCGATCTCGCTTCCTCTGCAACTTAGAGGGAAACTGGAGTAGTACTCCCTTCCTCCACACACCGGAGGGAAACCAATTCAAATCAGAATGGAAGAACAAAATAAACGAAAACAGAATAGAAAGAAAAACCAATGAAGAAGAAATCGGTTCTGAAAACCCAATACAAATGTAGCTTCAAATGAAGCAATTCATCAATCCACACACGCTCTCTCTCTTTAGAACAAACTCCTCTCAGATATGGAACTCTCTGCACTTTTTCTTTTCTGGATAGTGCAGACTCTCACCAATGGCTTCTGCTTTTTTCTTTTCACGATCGAACTTCTACTGAAGGATGAAGCTCTATATTTATAGCAGATTATGGCGTGTGGCTGCCAGGTTCCCGCCCATGCACATTTGGCCAGATCATTTGAATTTCGACCACATGGCAGCATCCTGACAAGGTTGCCATCCACGTGTCATGCGCCTGTTGTCTTGGATCACGTGTCAGGTGCCAACCTCGATTCACGTGCCCAATCATCAGCTTGAATCGCCTGCAGATAGACAGATGGAATGTATAGACTTAGTTAGTTCAGGCTTTTAGCAAGAATGTATATACTTCAGAAACATCAACTGAGTAATTGTGTACAATCGTGAGAGAATGTATAGACTTAATGAATAAACGCATGTATAGACTTTACTAGGGTATGCACAATGCAATGCGTTGACGCTACACTATGTGCCTATGCACTGCGTTGATGCAGTGCAATGTGTCTTTGAAAGTTGTAAATAGCAAGACATGCTGTACAGACTTCAGACAGCATGCATCAGATGACTCTGTATGGACTTGAAGACCCTTAGCCAATGTATAGACCTCTAGAGGAGACAAATGTGTAGACTTCACATTGCTCAGCCACTGTGTAGACTTCACAAAGCCTAACCAGTGTACAGACTTGTAATGAGTGTGCTGTGAGCTCTGAAGACTCAAGTTGTAATAACAGAATGTATAGGATTGTGGTCGTACAACCTAATGTGTAGACTTGTAAAAAGTGGACAATTGTCAGACTTTGTTGCTGATCAAAAGACCCTTGGTCAACAGCCAAGGCGTCAACGCTTCCAGCGTTCAGCGTCGCCTCAGCTCCTCAAGAAAAATGGTCACTCCCTAGGCAAGCTGACCAATGCGTCAACGCATCCAGTGTCAGCGTCGACGCAGTGAACAAGAAGGAAGCGAAAGATGCACCATTGCGTATACGCAGTCAGCCAAGTGCGTCAACGCACTAAAGGCATGCTACCCATGAAGTCAGATAGGCTGTACAGACTCTATGGATGTAAAGCAATGTAGACTTCAGACTGTATAGACTTGAACCAAGATGAGGTGAAGACTTCACGTTGTATAGACTTGCCAAATCAGTTGGGCGATGTACAGACTTGAACAGATCCAGCTGAAGGATGTATAGACTTCGAATCCACTGTACACGACTATACAGACTTTGAGGCTTAATGCAAAGGCCAGTGTACAGACTTCTAAAAACTGATGCGTTGTATAGACTTTCATGAGACGCTAAAGTCTATGCAGACTAGACCAGTGAGACACTGACAGAGACGATGCAATGCGATGTGGAGACTTTAACATTAGACGCTGCATGAGACGGTAGGCTGTACAGACTTGCAAAGAGTGAGTGAGACGATCGGCTGTAGGACCGATGTACAGACCCTTAGTGTGAAGGCAGACTGTATAGACTAGAATCGCTTGAAGCGATGTACATACTTGGTGAGGCTCAAGCAGTGTACAGAGTTGAAGGTCTCACAAACGAGTGTATAGACTTAGGTTTTGAGCACTTGGGCTGAAGGCAATGTGCAGACTAAGCGATGTATAGACTTTGCCCAAGGAACCGAATGTATAGACTTTATGAGATGCAAACGGCTGAACAGATTTGAATGAGTATAGGGTGTATAGACATGAAAGTCTAAAGGCGAAGAGCAAACATGTTGAGTTGACGCTGCAGCCCAATGAGTTGATGCTGCAACGTATTACTTTTACGTTCAACTGATGATGTATAGACTTAATCAAATGAAGAACCTGAACAGAAGAGTCTACGCATCAGCACACTGAGTTGACGCACTGGTGTGAGAACAGAGACAAGCAATGACTGAAGGGTCGACGCATCAGCACATTGAGTTGACGCACTGGTGTGAAGACTGTGCAGACAGAGTGTAGGCAGAATTAAGGTAGAGCATGTTATCTGACAGCCATTGAACTGTACTCACTCACATGATGAAACAGCATTAATCTAGAGATAGAAGATTGATTTATAGTGTGGGACATCATCAAAACCATAGGGATGCAACAGCGTTTGTTAGATTAGGGCCGTTAGCTAATTTTAATTACCGTGATTGTGTGTGAGTGAGAGCCGTTCCTTAGCTCTAGTCGAGCACCGAGCTCGGACTGCACCACCCTAGGCGACAGTGGTTCCTTAACCGTTGCGAATCCAAGTTTCTCTCCCAAGAGACGTCTCCACCCGGAGAATGCCACGGTGGTCAGCTGCCCGACTTACCTTAGTGCGCTAGTGCTTGCCGCACTTCGAGTCGGTCGCAGGTCTTAGCCCGGTCGCTTGTCCGTCCCGCATCAAGAAGAGTAGAAGAGCCCAGAGAAGCTGAGAAGAATTAGAGTTTGAGAGAGAAGAAAAGAGGAGAGACTAGGAAGAGAAGAGAAGAGAGAGCGAGAGAGCGAGAAAAGTGAGAAAACCTATTTTATGAGAAGAAAGGGAAAAATAGAGTGCCGTAGAGAGGGTTGAGAAGAAGAAGAGAGTTTTAGTGAGATTGTTCTATCCTGACTTCTGGATCAGATCCAGAGTCAGATTGCTTTATTGAGAGCTACATTGTCTTTTCTATCCTTATTTGCTTTGATTCCTTCATTTTTGTTTCGAATTCTATTATAAGCTGTGAATCAGTAGAGCAAGTTGTGGTGCTCAACGGGTGAGGTGTGATCCTCGGATAGCTAAGCTATAAGGCTCAGTGGATAGCAAGCTGTGATGCTTAGCTGTTCAAGCTGTTAGTCAGCGGATCGCAAGCTATGTTGCTCAGTGGTGTAAGCAAGCTGTGATGCTTAGCGGTTCAAGCTGTTTGTCAGCAGTAAGCCTCACTCGAGTTTGAGTGGGGGATGGACGTAGGTCTGTGGGTAGCAGACCGAACCATCTAAAAATCCTCTATGCAATGGTTTGCTCGCTTTGTTGATTCACGGTAGATATATGCTCAGGCTCGTTATATTTGCATCTAATTAGCCTCCAATATTGTGAGTATACTAAGTGTTAATCAGAAGCCTGGTTGAGTCTCTTGTTGCATTTGCTCTACAATTTACATTTACATATCTATACGCAATTCAGTTCAACACAGTTGTTATATGCTAAGTGTTCTATGCTTGTTCAGTGTGAGTCATAAGTCTCACCTGGGCTTTCTTGTCTAGTTTGTAAAGGACAAATTCTGGTTTAAATTTTTAATTTTACAATATTTTTAAGGGGACTCATTCACCCCCCCCTCTGAATCCGTGCCTTGCACCCCAACAATTGGTATCAGAGCAGGTCTCTGATTCATCAGATCCAACGACCTGCAGAGGATTCTGCTATTTTTGGTGCATTTCTATCTTCAGCATATTGATTCGAAATTGTTTTGTTGATTTTCTCAATGGCTCATCGTTCTATTTTCGATGGTTCAAATTTTAATGAATGGCTAGGCGGCCTATGTACTTATATGAATTCCATTGATCCTAAACTATGGAATTTTGTCTCTAATGGCCCAAATAAACTACCTCATAATCAGACCAAGTGTTCTAATAAGGACAGATTGAAGGATGACAAAATGCTATGGTTCTCAATATTTTAATGACTGCTATTGATACTGACTTGTTTCCTTCTGTCCGCAGGTGTATATCAAGAAAGGGAATCCTAGATGAAGTGATCGCCATCCATGAAAAGAAAGAAGAAGAATGTCTGATGACCAACCGAAGTGATCACAGCAATGAGACAGCGTCTCAGGTAGGCTCCGGATCAGAAGATATTTCATTTGATGAATTGGTAATGATGTATGAAGAACTATCTGATAGACATAAGAAACTAAAATCTGTAAGTAAAATGTTGAAAAAGAAGATTGATCAGAATAGTTCAAATGCTTCTTGTGAAAACTATTTGAATATAAAGCAATCTTATGATAAATGCCTGTCTGATGTTCATATGCACAAGAAATAAATTTGTTTGTTGAAAAATGAAAACCAAGAATTTGCTAATAAGATTTCTGAACTAGAAGAGAAACTGAATGATAGTATGAGTACCTATTTAGAAAATGTTGACTTAGAAGTTCTGAAAACTGAAAATAATTGTCTGAAAAAATTATTAGAAGATCTTGAAGATGTTAAATCAGAACTCAATAAATTAAAATCTAAAAATCATCCTCTTAGAGAATCTATCAAGAAAAGTGAAGAAAAATTCAGGATACTTGAAGAGGAAAAGAAGTTAATTGCTGAAAAATGTGACTCTATCGAGTCTGTGAACTTGGAGCTTCAGAAAAATCTTGGAAATCTGGAAAGAAAATCTGAAACATAAAATAATCAACGAGTATCTCATGATGACCAGATATTATTTGATGAAATAATTCAAAATGATGCCCTGATAAAGGAAAATGAAAATTTGAAGATGTTAAACAATTCTATGTCTGAGAGGCTTCTTACTTTAGAAAAAGAGAAATCTATTTGCATAGAAGAGTATGAAAAACTGTGCAATCTGGAACAAGAAGTTGAGAACTATAAAACTGCAAACAAGGTGCTAAATGAGTGTGTTAATTGTAGTGAACAAGAGATTGCTTGTTATGAGATACATATTGCATCTCTAGAAAATAAAATTCTTGATCTGAAAAACTCACTGTCAAAATCTGTCAAAGGTAAAGAGAAGTTAAAAGCTCCCTTGAATGATGAAGTCACTAAATTAAGTGAAGGGATAGGTTACAATTCTAGAATTAAGGAGGCTATTAGGAATCAGCTATATACCACCTTCGTTCTAAGCACAGAAGTAGTTGGGACCTCTCGTCAAGTACCAAAGAAATCTGTTGCAGCCAAAACCCAAAAATAAGTTAAAAATCAGAAAATGCAAAAATAGAAGAAAAATCAGAAAAAAAAATTCAACAACATGTATGCTAAGAACTCATCTGATAGATACCATGCTTCAATGAAATCCAATAGTTCTTCTCATTATTATGAGATGTATGGACTTCTAATGCATGATGGCTTATTAATGAAAATGGATGAATTGAATGTTGATAAAATGCATGCTAGGAATTCTTAGACTAGAAAAGTACCTAATGTTCAGAAAAAGATCACTGCATGCTTTTTGTGATGACCCGGACTCCGGATAGCGGATATACCCGATAGGACTACCGAGTAGACTCGATACCACTTGGAACCCGTGAAGCCTCCCAAGAGCTGTAAAGCTCTGAAGGGATAAAAGGACTGTCGTGGAGTACATTAAAGTCGCAGATATAACAGTAAGCAATTAAATTTCATTAATCAAGTTTGCTAAAGTAGCAGAAATAAAATCACTTTTTAGTTAACAGTTAAAATTAACGATTATACCAGAGTCTAATCCAAAGGAAAGACAAGTACAGTCCAACAGACAGAAAAATATACACTGAGGTCAGGGGAAGCCCGACGCAGTTACCACTGGCAACTACGAACACGCCATACTAGGAACCGCAAAGGAAGCAGAGACGACCCCAACTGAAAAGTAGGGGTGAGCCTCATGTCACTGGCTCAGTAGGGGTCACACATATCCCCACTGAAATACACACAGTAACACGGAATAACAGTTAAAATAGCAGGAGTAGTAAAGCAGGAAAAGCTAAACTACAACTAGAAAGCTATAAAAGAAAGCCGGAAGAGCAAGAGTAGAACAGCTAAAAGAAAAGAGAAAATAAGCCGAACCGAACCAGAACCTCGGCTCCTACGCTACTTCAACAGCAATAGAAGGGCGAACCCTGGTCTCACAGAGTCAGGAGTTACCGATCTATTGACCAAGCACAAGGTCTAAGGCGAAGGCCTATAAAGACAGGCAAAAGACATAGAGGTTACATAGACGGACACTTAACACTAAAGCCTACACGACTGGATTGTCGTGCATGCTCCCTAAGCGCAAATGCATACATGACTGGATCGTTGTGCATACCACACAGCACTGACCTCGGGTAAGGCCAAGAAAAGACTAACTCGAAGAGGTCATGATGCACGAGAAATGCGAGAGTCACATGTCACGTGACGGAAGCACCTCCTCACTAGAAGAACGGCCAGATGCGTCCACTGACGTCTTACACTACGTAACAGGTATCTCGCTACGGACGTGGAGAACGACGGAGACTGAGATACTCACAGAACCAGTGACATGTCGAGAACTATAGTAACGAGTGACTAGTCAGGGTCACGCCCGTCGGCATTTGTCCAAACGCCCCTGACCACGTGTGCACACACCAGCTCACGTAGCTAGTTTTCCCCTCCAGCAGGACGCTACCGTAATGCAGGGGCCCATGGAAACTAGCCTAAAAATCGTATCTCGGGAACTGTCCTTATCACCACTCCCAGGTGGATCGACACTCGAGGTCGTCAGGCTACGACTAGTGGATGCTCACTAGACACAGAGACTCGGAAACACGAGTGCTACAGTACAGACAGGCTAAGCACGCACTGTTACCCGTACTACGAAGCACAAAGATAGTACACAAACTGCCAACAGACTCAGGACAAGGCAACTAGACCTACTAACGAAACGATCCTTGAGTCTCACAACTCAGAGTCAAGATCGTCGCATGATGGTAATGACGAACTGCCAATCAGCCTAATCCTAAGCCACAGGAAATGACAATGAATCATCGGATCCACATAAAAGTATAAAATGACTCACGGAGACCTGAGGGAGCATCAAGACCCTCAACGCACCTGGACACATAAACCGAGGTAAGATAGTACCTCTAGGCATCCAGAACCACTGTCTCGAGGTATCTAGAATTGTTGAGACACACGCAAGGTTACTTGTCAGCCACTGGGTCTCACCGAGTTGACCAGAACCTGAATAATGACTCTGAAGCGATACAAAGGCACTCCTGGCTACCTGACTATGGTTGTAGCCCTCATAGGATGTCAGAAGACATCCACGGGACGACGAGCAAACCACAAGGTCAAGCTAAGATAATCAGAAGTCAAAACATCTAGAAACGACACTCAGGAATTAAGCAGAGGAATATACGCCGGCGATCATAGAATGGGCCGCTAGGTGACTGTAGCGGTCAAGGATTAGGCCGCTAAACCTAGTCAACCCTAAACCGACCTATTCAGTCAAACCACCAAAGCGGTCTAATATAGACCCGCCACACAAACTAGGCAGTCCAAGAGACAACCGTCACACTAACCGCCCTAAAACATTGACCTAAGAAAGGGGCGCCACAACGAAGAGGCGGACGAAGGTTGGGCTGCCAACGCCAACCGATTTAAATTCTTGACTAGGTCTAAAACCACGGTAGCATGAATACCGGAGCAGACCACAAGCCGCCGAGACCATCCCCTCAAACGGGAACTCAAGGGAGGCCACTCACATGTGGGGGAATCCCACCACACTCACACCGATACACGGTGACTCGATCGAGCGTAACATAGAGCCTGAAACACACATCTCTACGGGCATGCTAATAGAGGTAACACGGCACCTCCCAACACCCTAGAAACATGGACACAGAACCCGCAGGGTGTCCGGGACACTCGCGAGGCCATAGGTCGGTCATTGGGTCTCAACCGGACTGGCTGGGACTCAAAACGAACATAAACATAGAATTTCGATCGACCTGGCCCGTGGGGTCGGTCGACCGGACAGGGTCGGTCGATCGGACTTGGGCGTTCGATCGACTGGACCGACATGGTCCTATGGGCGCCTGTTGGTCGACCGGCCCATCAGGTCCGGTCGACCGGTCATGGCAGAAAACCAGCCAAACCCTAATCCTCGGGCCCGATTCCACGCCCCATTCGATCCCGATCAAAGGGGATAGCAACCACAATGATAATACCAACCTTTCACACTCCGGAAGGGGTCAAAACAATGCACAAATGGCTTGAAACGGGCAATTCTACCGAATTGACCCTAATTGAGTCAGCGAGGTTCCCGGGCTCGTACCAGCCCCAAACAACAACCAATCAACACGAAATCAGCGGATCTGGAACGCTGACATTCCAGGGTTCGATTGATACCAACTGATCTAAAAATTGTCGTCATTTTCCAGCGAACCCTACGAACACCCGAAAAGCATCATTTTACCCAAACGAGATAAAACCCACTCGTATGCTCACTGTTCGGTGTGAAACTTCGAGGGAACGTAACAGAGAAGTAGATATTCCGTCTCCCTACCTCCACGGAAGATTCCGTGCACCGTAGTGACTAAATCGCGTCGAAAACCGCATCACGAGCTCGACCGTCGGCTTTGAATCCACCATTTGGGATCGCGCCAGAAACGGTCCGATCCTCACCCCATCGCACTCTGGACCACCCCCACAGCATCACCTCAGCTTCCCCGTGCCTCCTTCATCTACAGCCGGAGCCGGGAGGGCGAGAAAAGAGAGAAAACGAGGGAGAGAGAGGGTCACGGTGCAAATGAGAAGGGAGGAGAGAGGAAGAAGAAAGAAAAAGAAAGAAATTAGGAAATTTTCCTAATTTCTAAAAATTCTGATTTTTAGCCCGAAAATCCACTAATTCAGAAAAATACACAAAAATAGTCGAAAAGATCCTCGGGAAGAGTACAACGCGACTGAGGCGTCCATGAGTCGATGAACTGAGAAAAAAATTCACCACAGGGTTCCGTAACTAGTACAAGAGAAAAACCCACGTGGATCGTAAAACTCAACTCAGGACCCACAAAAGCGATCCGAAACTCTCCAAAGAGGATCCGAAAGACCCGATAAGGATCAAGGGTATTACAGCCTCCCCTCCTTCAATAAATTTCATCCTTAAAATTTAAGGAACGAACAATAAGGAGTAGGGACGAACAAACCCCAAGACACAACTTGAAACAACGTGAATCTTGAAAAACACCATTTAGAGGAACACTTGTTAGACCATAATCACAGGCACACGCTCTAGATCTCGAGGCAAACAGATCCACAGAACGAGCATGGCTCACAAGTGAACACAAGTTTGACACCTCTGAAATAAGGCAACGTCTTTTTCGTCTCACCAGGAAAGAAACACGACTCATGCCACGAAAATAGATATCGGGAAAATAAAATGACAGACACGGCACGCATCAGCTTAAACAAGGAAACATAGTCCTCTCAGCTGACAGCTCGACACATCGGCTCCAGTGCCAAAGGCAACCATGAAACATGGCACACAGGACACCAACGACAGCACAAGACCACAAACACAGTCAAGTCAGTCCTCACCCAGATATTACATCTGATTCGAGTCGTCTTCTAACTCTATCATGGAAGAAGAGTACATCACAACTAACTGACAAGATCTTGGTCCACACGATGCTAAGATAGAATCACAGGGAAACAACGACAAAATGACAACGATAACAGCAGCAACACTTGCAGAATCCCGGCTCGGTACTGAACACAGAACCACGGAATACAACTGCAAGCTGGGTCACATCAAGGCATAATAATAGCTGAACACACGACTATAATGGACTAGTCATGCATCGAGCAGCTCACCAAGAAAAGACCCATGACAACAAGAACAACAATCTCAGGAAAACACATCTCAAGGACCACGATCACGCCCTGAGAGCACAACACCCAAGAAAGAATTACAGAGCAGAGGGTAATCAACCAGTAGAAATGCCGACAGATTCCCCAACACTTTCAAATACCAGTGCCAACACCAGAATGCCTCCAAGAACAATGGCACGGCAACAGACAACACCAAGGCACAGGAAGCCAAGATGAAGTAACATCGAGAAAAACAATTCTCTTGACCGGTCAGAATCTTACAACCAACAATCCTCAACCTGTGGGTTATCAGCCCACACGCTTCCGCTACGCACTCAAACAACGCACACAGGCATCAGAAATGTCTCGGTAATCGCATCTCAACACACACTCGATGCCATCACAATTCATGAAAATCGCAATATACCATGCCACGAGTACTGATCTTGCTAACAACCGATTACAAGTCGCCTAAGTGCAAACCAAGAAGAGTACCAACTTCAACACAAGCACAAAGAATGGCTAATCTCGGCTTACCATTACGTCCTGAACGAATAAATGAGCCTTCACAACACATCGACCGCTAGACACGGCACAATGAAACATGGTGCACAACGGCTCTCAACACAAAGATTAGGTCCAAAGCCAAGTAACCGTCGAACAAAGAGGCAGATCAGACTCAGAATAAATAATGTCCACACTTAAGTAGACACAGGACAAAGGTCTCACTAAGACATCACTTCTAAGGCTTACCTCAAAAAGACTCCATCAAACAGGATGAGGAGAATCAAGCTCACTAATAGTAGCTCACCAGGAAGGAAAATCCTAGGTTCGCTTGAGCATCTTCTCAATCGAGGCAACAAAGCAACCACTTCAACAGAAGCGAAACACCTCAAGAGCTGCATAGACTCAAGTTGGGATGACCAAAACAACGTAAGAACGTGTACGGCCATCACACCAGCTCTAAAAGTCACCAGCCGCCAGAACAAGCCATAAAAAAATCTCAAACAATGTACTGCTGATTCAAGCCTATCGGTGAACTCTGCCAAGTACAGCACGAAAAAGAGCATCCTGTCACATCCTGACGAGAGCAAAGCCATCTCGTACAGTGCTGACACAGCACGCACAAGACAACACATGGAAACAAAGCGACAAAGAATCACGAAACCTAAGCCAACGAAAGACTGTACAGGACTTTTAGGACTCTAGACACTACATATCTCAGATTCCCATGTACTTCACACAACAACTGCTCTGATACAACCTGTGACGACCCGGACTTCGGATATCGATATACCCGATAGGACTACCGAGTAGACCCGATACCACTTGGAACCGGTGAAGCCTCCCAAGAGCGGTAAAGCTCCAAAGGGATAAAAGGATGGTCGTGGAGTACATTGAAGTTGCAGATATAACAGTAAACAATTAAATTTCATTAATCAGGTTTGCTAAAGTAGCAGAAATAAAATTACTTTTTAATTAACAGTTAAAATTAACAATTATACTAGAGTCCAGCCTAAAGGAAAGACAAGTACATTCCAACAGAAATAAAAATGTACATTGGGGTCGGGGGAAGTCTGAAGCAGGTACCGCTGGCAACTACGAACACGCCACACTAGGAACCGCAAAGGAAGCAGAGATGACCCCACGTGAAATGCAGGGGTGAGCCTCGTGTCACTGGCTCAGTAGGGGTCACGCGGATCCCCACTGAAAAACACGCAGTAACACGGAACAACAGCTAAAATAGTAGGAGTAGTAAAGCAGGAAAAGCTAAACTACAACTAGAAAGTTGTAAAAGAATGCCGGAAGAGCAGGAGTAGAACAGCTAAAAGAAAAGGGAAAAGAAGCCGAACCGAACCAGAACCTCGGCTCCTATGCTACTCCAACAGCTACAGAAGGGCGAACCCTGATCTCACAGAGTCAGGAGTTACCGTTCTGTTGACCAAGCACAAGGCCTAAGGTGAAGGCCTGCAAAGACAGGCAAAAGACCTAGAGGTGACCTAGACGGACACGGAACACTAAAGCCTACACGATTAGATTGTCGTGCACGCTCCCTAAGTGCAAACGCATACACGACTAGATCGTCATGTATACCACACAGCACTGACCTCGGGTAAGGCGAAGAAAAGACTAACTCGAAGAGGTCACGACGCACAAGAAACGCGAGAGTCACGTGTCACGTGACGGAAGCACCTCGTCACTACAAGCACAGCTAGATGCATCCACTGTTGTCTTACACTGCGCCACAGGTATCTCGCTACGGACGTCAAGAATGACGGAGATTGAGATACTCACAGAACCAGTGACACGCCGAGAATTACAGTAACGAGTGACTAGTAAGGGTCACGCCGGTCGGCGTTCGTCCAAACGCCCCTGACCATGTGTGCACACACTAGCTCACGCTTAGAGCCAGGCCTCTAGCTAGTTTTCCCCCCCAGCAGGACGCTACTATAAAGTAGGGGCCCACGGAAACTAGCCTAAAAATCGTATCTCGGGAACTGCCCTTACCACCACTCCCAGGCGGGTCGACACTAGAGGTCATTAGGCTACGACTAGTGGAGGCTCACTAGACATAGACACTCGGAAACATGAGTGCTGCAGTACAGACAAGCTAAGCACGCACTGTCACCCATACTACGAAGCACAAAGGCAGTACACCAACTACCAACAGACGCAGGACAAGGCAACTAGGCCTACTAACGCAACGATCCTTGAGTCTCACAACTCATAGTCAAGATTGTCGCATGACGGTAATGGCGAACTGCCAATCAGCCTAATCCTAAGCCATAGGAAACGATAATGGATCATCGGATCTACATAACCGTATAAAACGACTCACGGAGACCTGAGGGAGCATCAAGACCCTCAAAGCACCTGGACATGCAAATCGAGGTAAGACAGTACCTCTAGGCGTCCAAAACCACTGTCTCGAGCTATCCAAAATAGTCAAGACACACGTAAGGTTACTTGTAATACCCCGATTTATTAACAAATAAAAATTTCTAGAAAATTTATAAGAAATTAATTAGGAAATATTTGATAAATAGTCTAAGTTAAATTTTGACTATTTTATAAAAATCTGGAAAATTTATAATCTTGTAGATGATAAAACGTTTAACAATAGTGTCTTCAATGACCGGCCCAAATAAAATTCGTAAACAAGCCAAATTAACTAATTAAGGCCCAAATCACACTTAAACCTAATTGACCTTAAAATGTGAAATTGGAGCCCAATACCTGATCATTTAGGCTGAGACTGGATCCAAATGGAAGGCTAGGATGAGAGTATCGTTTCTCCTCTTAGTTCTCCTCGAAACCCTAAGCCTTAGAGGGCGAATTTCGGTTTAGAAGGCGGCGACCAACCCTATCCGCGCGATTCGCGCACGTCTAACTTGCTTGGACTCTATCTCCACGAATAGAAGACTCTAGACCTTGTGTGACCTATAAAAATGTCCCTTAGGAATTCTATTTTCGCTTGGGTGCTGTGGTGGCCGACGAGAGCTCAGGTGGAGGGAGAATTCTGGCGAACACCGGTAGGGTGTCCGTAGCGCGTCGTCGTCCCCTCTTCTTCCTTCTTCCTCTGTTTAAGGTAGGTTATAACAAGCCAGACCTTAAGTATCATATATAGTTAGAACCAGCATCGAGTGCCCTTTCTATTGAACGCAAAGCCCTAAAAGTTGCTTAGTATCATGTGAGAATTTTAGGGTTTAGTAGAAGCGTGTCACATCTAGGGTTTCACTTATTTCATCTCGTTGTAAGTAGGGATTACAGGCACAAATCTTAAATTGTTTACGTTATCTTGTAGAGTATTTCATGCTCTTTCTTTTGAATCCAAAATCCCTAATTATCATGCTCTATGCTATGTGTATTTTATAATTTATTGTAACCCTAGCCAACTCGCCGGAGGCGGGCAGGGCGAAAGGGGGCTTGAGTGTTTTTTGACTTATGCGGCCTCACGATAGACAGCCCAACCTTGTTAGGCGACATATTACTGACCGTTTATGTGTTGTGATTCGTATTATGTTTCTGGGAGGAGCGGCTTGACCTAGACCGCCCTTCTGTAAGGCGGCCAGTGATTGACCGTTCGTCTCCCCTAGTGGCTCATTACAGACCACTCATCTCCAGAAGGCCTTCTGACATGAGGGGGATAAACGGCCTGTCGTGCGACCGCCGAGGAGGATGAAAGGTCCCTACTGGACCGTCCATCTTTACAGAATTGATTAGGTTATCGCTCATCGCATGTTTTTTGATAGTGGATTAGTGGTTAAATGTAAGTTAGCAACATGTATAAAAACCCTGGAAAATTATAACAGTAAATGATTATAACTCTTGCTGATTTATTCATCCTGACATAAGATCATCTTCTACAATGAATGTTAGTGTTAATCATGAATCTATTATTAAATTGAAAATTATATTAGGGTTGTATGACAGTCGTTCTACTCCGGTAGGATTGACTGACCATCTCACTGGTTTCCGATGTTTTATTAGCCCTATTTCCTTGTAATGTTTGGGACTCTCTGCCAGATATTCCTTCCGTCAGACTAGGACCTTCATTAAGGGACCTCCGTAAGCCCCCGCGAGCCTGGGATTCCCACTAGGACGCCGGGCAGGTTGTACCACCAAGGCCTGAACCTGTGTACATAATTGAATCGCTTGGGTTATCATTTTGTCAGTAATGGCTCAACTTGGACCCCCTGAGATTTGCGCGGCCCGAAAGGGACCGTTTATCATATCGGGCGACCCATAAATAACCGTGCAACCCTGGCCAAGTGCCACTACATTGGTCGTTTAACCTTGATCTATCTTCGACCAAATTGTGTTTGGCTCGACCCAATAAGCCCTAGGTTGACTATTGGAGAGTGGGCTAGACCCTAGTTCTGTTCTACCCCACTTATGGCAGACCGGAGCCCGTTTGGGTAGACTTCTAGTTGATTAAGTTGAACGGACCTACTGGAACTGCCCATGTAATAGAGCGGGTCTTATTGGACCGTCTGTCTTTTGAGCAGCCCTATATGCACCGTTTATGTTGTTCTTGGGCTTCCGAGCTCTACTAGTCGTGAACGGCCCGTTTTCAACCATCCAATTCCTCATGTGGCCATACATAGACCGTGTATCCTTGACTTCGGTATGGCTAATCCTAAGCCCATCTCTGTCCTGAACGGTCGAATTTAGACCGTGCATTGCTTGAGCGGCACAGTTTTGACCGCTTATCATCCAGAAGTGTTTTCCGTGGGTATTCGTGTTTGAGTCCAAGGACCTGATTGGTCCTTGATAACTTGAACTTTCTAGACATGATGTCTGCATTAACATACCCTTGAAATTTTGGTAAGTTCCATATCTTGAAGTATTGGCCATCTAACTTGATTAATGTCTAGACATAACTTGGGTCTTGGATTCAAAAAATCAATGCCAACGCATCGTAAGGGCCCGATCTAGTCCTAGGATGAGCGCCCGAAAAGTACTTGTGTCCCGGGGAGTTTGAATGATATGGTGAGGCATTGCACCGAGTGCATGACTAGCGTGATGTCTATGACAATAATCTCTTACTGGAATTTATCTTGACTTGGTTAAATCTTGCTTGTTGGCCAAATTCCCAGTTATATCATGTTCTTGCCTTCCTTTCATTATTTTGTTGCATAGTTATTTCCTTTTCGTTCTTTATTTACGTGCTCAAACATGCAATTTAATTGGTTAATTATTTAAACTTGCCTGTTATTACCTACTGAGCGTTCACTCACCTAGTTCTTCCGCCCTTTTCAGGTAGCTCAGGTAAGGACTCGCAATCCTCTGGGAACGGGCAAGAGTGTTGATCATGGAGCGAGCCAGTTAGATGTTGTGGAGCCAGAATAATAGTATATGTTTAGTTGTGTTTTAGAATGTGGATCAAAGAGTTGCAATGGGTAGTCAGTCAATGTATTTTAGTTTAATGTTGTGGTGGAATTTCATTAAGGTTGTTTAAGATGGAGTTGTAATGGGATCATGGATTATGAATTTGTTATTTAATTAATGGAGTTATGTTCATGATAAATCCTTATGTTTTAGCATATCATGTCTAGAAATCAACATATTGTTATTACTTGTTTCTACTGCCAGTCCCGATATTCCGCGTCGGGGCGTGACAGTTAGGTGGCATCAGAGCCAAGTTTTCTAATATTCCTAGGTTATCTAAGTTCTAGGATTTTAAGAGGTTGTTGTATAACCTATACCCTTGTTATAAGTCTAAGGACCCAACCTAGTGAGAATTTTGGTAGAGACTTGGGTTGAGTTAATAATCAACTCTAAAACTCTTTCTCCTAAATAAACTTAAGATAAACCATTCTCGTGCAGGACGTTCTGATGGCAGCTGAGTGTGCACAGTGGCGGGACATGCAGCGGACCGTCCAAAGACTCACACGAGCTTTGCAACAAGTGGCCCAAGGTGGAGCGGCGAATCATGGTGCTGGTGATCTACACAGGAGTTTTCGTGGGATGAATCCCCCACGTTTTGGAGGTTCAACTGATCCCGATGAAGCCGAACACTGGCTTTAGGAGATGGAGAGAATTTTTGAAGTTATACAATGCAGCGGCCAGGACCGTGTGCTTTTAACAACCTTCCAGTTGGAACATGATGCTAGGACTTGGTGGGAGTCAGTACAGGCAACCCTCGGTAACAGACAAATTTCGTGGAAGGAATTCGAAGAATTCTTCAATAGCAAGTACTTTTCTGACAGAATTCAAGAGAAGAAAGCGGCGGAGTTTGGTGCTTTGAAGCAACGAAGTCTATCTGTAGCGGAGTACGAAGCCCAGTTTTCTAGACTCTCTCGTTATGCTACTCATTTGATTTTCACAAAGAAGATGAAGGCGAAACATTTTCTCAATGGGCTAAAGTTGCATTATATTAACCAGTTGGCGCCGATAGAGATTCAAACCTAAGCAGAGATGGTGAGGAAGGCCCAAGTTTTAGAAGATACTTTGGAAATGACGGAGAAAATCCGTGGGAAGAATGTTAAAAAGGAGCAACCTACTAGTTCCGGGAGTGCTAAACCTGGGAATAGCAAGAAGAGGCCCAATGGCGGGTCTGGTTCATGGAAGGGGAAAATGTCCAAGAATGAGGACAAGAAGCCTGGTCCGATTGTTCCATTCAAGGGCGTATGCAAGTATTGTGACCGTCCTGGTCACAAGATGGAAGAGTGCTGGTGCAAGCTGGGTGCCTGTTTACGTTGCAGGAGTAGGGGTCACCGCATTCCAGAGTGTCCTCTTTTATCTGAGCAAGCTACCCCGACGTAACCTCAAGGCGGCAAGAAGCAACATGGCAAGCTCTAGGCCATACAAGAGGAGGATGCAGGCACCACCGAGGAGGGTGGACTCGTGGAAGGTACCATTATTGTTCATGGTGTTGTGACTCCTATATGTTGATGATGTTGACATGTAACTATACTTCATATGGCAACACATTGTTTTGATGAATTGGCAACACTGTTTATGTTTTGATGATATCACTTTATCAGAGTGTCTGTGTGTTATATGCATTTTATTATGTCTTCACACTGAACACACACTCAAAGTCTCAAAGTCCATACATCCATAATGCATTGGCTAAGTCTATACACTGTTGAACGTCATGTTCTTCAGAGTCTGTACATTGGTCTGCATAGGCTAAGTATATACAACGTCAGTTCATGCATTGTCTTAGGCAAAGTCTATACAGCCTTTTGCTTCGCCAAAGTTTGTACTTTGGTCTTCGATTTTAATGTCCATACATTGGGCTTTTACATGAGGTCTATACATTGTTGTTTGCAGTGCAAGTCCATACATTGGACTGTTCTTCAAAGTCTGCACATCAGTCTGTTATAGTAAGTTTGTCCATTGGCTTCACATATTCAAGTCTGTACAGCCGTTTACATTGGACTTAAAGTCTAGACATTGCACTGTTGCATACATTATCTTCGTGATGTTTTTCTCCTTGACTTCGTGTCAATTACTGTTTCATCTTCGTGTTGTTTTCACTCCGTGTCGATTTCAGTTTTCATCTTCGTGTTGTTTTCAACCCGTGTCAATCACTGTTTCATCTTCGTGTTGTTTTCAACTCGTGACGGTTTCTATTCTGTCTTCGTGTTGGTTTCTCGCTTTAGACTTCGTGTCTTTCTCGCTTTGACCACACTCCGTGTCGATTTCAGTTTTCATCTTCGTGTTGATTTCAACTCGTGTCGGTTACTGTTTCGTCTCCATGTTGTTTCATGTCTTCGTGTCGTGTTTCCTACACCTCGTGTCTTTGTCGCTTTCTGACTTCACCTCGTGTCATTTTCATCGTCTTCGTGTCGTTTTTGTTCTATTGCGTGCAGGACATCGCAGCACCTCGTGTTGCTTTTTGTGCCACTTCGTGTCGTTCTATGTGTAGTGTGTGTTTCTGTCACTACTGCACCTCGTGTCGTTCTCGTTTCACTTCGTGCTGTCTCTGCGTCTGAGTCTTCTTTGCTATTTCTGTCTTCGTGTTATTTTTCCTAAAACCTCGTGTCCTTCTTGTTTTGTAACTACA
The DNA here is from genome assembly GCA_022559845.1 of Amorphophallus konjac. Classification (NCBI taxonomy): domain Eukaryota; kingdom Viridiplantae; phylum Streptophyta; class Magnoliopsida; order Alismatales; family Araceae; genus Amorphophallus; species Amorphophallus konjac. The sequence goes on from CM040125.1 coordinate 281,087,269, forward strand.
CTTCGTGTCAGTTTTGTCTCTCGTCTTCGAGTTGGTGTCAGTCCAGTGTCTTCGTTAGTGTCTCAGGCTTTTGGTCAAGTCTGTACAATCATTTGTTGATAAGTCTTCACATCGTGAAGTCTACACAATCAACTCCTTCACACAGCAAGTCTGTACATAGCTTTCACTTATATAAAGTCTATACAGAGTTGTTCTTCAACCTGATCATCCGATACTCTATTTTGACAGGGACTCTCTACTGAGATTGCTGACATGGATCGTGATCCCAGGAGGACAAGGTGACCAGATGCTGCCACGTGGATGGAAGCATCTCGAGTCTGGAGAATTCGTTGGGCGGGAAAACGTGGAAGCCACGCGCCCTTATCCAGCTGCTGCTGTTATAAATATCAGTCTTCATCTTCTATAGAGGCTGATCGAAGTTGGTGAAGTATATACATCCAGTCTGAAACAAGCAGCCACCGAGATCCACTGTGAGAGGAAGAAAAGCAGAGAAGAAGAAGAAGAGAGATGAGTTGAGAGAGTTATCGTGAGAGTTTGTGAATCAGTCTCTTGGTCCAGTTACCAGAGCTGATGTTGCTCAACCTTGAGCTACAGTCATTTTTGGCTTTCTTCCATTCGATTGTATGTTTCGTTTGCTTTTCAGTCTTTGTTATTTTCCTTTGAAAATTCTTGTTCGATCAAGCTGTTAGTCAGCGGTTTCAAGCTGTGAGGCAGCGGGTTGCAGAGGCGTTCCTCTGGTCGGCTAAGCTGTAATGCCCAGCAGAGGAAGCTGTGATGCTCAGCTGTTGCAGAGGGTGTTCCTCTGGTCGGCTAAGCTGTAATGCCCAGCAGAGCAAGCTGTGATGCTCAGCTGTTGCAGAGGGTGTTCCTCTGGTCGGGATAAGCTGTAAGCCCCAGCCGTTGTTGGCAAGCTGTAAAGCCCAGCAGTTTAAAGCTGTGTATCAGCAGTAATCCACATTCGAGTTGAATGTGGTGTGGACGTAGGTCGGATTGACCGAACCACCTAAAAGCCTTGTGCCTCTTGTGTGTTTCTTCCAGCGCATTGGTTGTGTTCGTCTACTGCTCTTCTAATTCCGCATTTGATTCTAGGCATAATTTTTTAAATAGCTAGTTGATCTATTCACCCCCCCCCTCTAGATCCACATCCTGTGGTGATAGAGCCTTCCATCTAACTCCAACACTTGGTATCAGAGCTAGACTCTTCTACAGGGACTTACCGCCCGAAGAGGATAAGCACAGATGGACGGAAGAGGGATGATAGCTGAAGGGCAATCTACATCCAAGCCCCCGTACTTCGATGGAACCAACTACGCATACTGGAAGCATCGTATGCAGGTATTTTTGAGGGCTAAAGATTATGAAATTTGGAAGGTAGTTAGCAAGGGACCTTTCGAGCTGTCCCCAAATGAAGACGTTTGGACCAAGGAAGAAATCAGAAGATCCACGCTCAACTGGAGTGCAATCAATGCAATCCAGTGCTCTCTGCATCCCATCGAGTTCTCACGAATATCTGCCTGCTCCTCAGCGAAGGAAATGTGGGATGCACTTGAAGTCATCTATGAGGGGACTTCACAAGTCAGAGAGACTAAGACCAATCTACTGGTTTCAGAATACGAAGCCTTCAGGATGAAGCCTAATGAGACCATCAAGGAAATGTATGCTCGGCTGACTATTATCACAAATGGTCTCAGAGGCTTCGGGAAAAAATATTCTGAGTATGAAGTAGTCAGGAAGATATTGCGATCCTTGACTCCAATTTGGCACACCAAGGCCACTGTAATGGAAGAGTCAAGAGATCTGCATAATACTAAGGCAGATGAGCTGATCGGATCTCTAATGGCTTATGAGATGAATATGCCAAAGATAGAGGAGGCTGACAGAAAGAGGAAACCTATAGCTCTGAAGGCTGGTGCTAGCAGATCTAGTCGATCCAGCCCCAACGGATCATCAACAGAAGAGAGCTTGTCTGAAGAAGAAGTGGCAAATGCTGATATTGCCATGATTACTAGGGAATTCCGGAGATTTCTCAAGAAGGAAGGAAGAAGATTCAGCCGAAGAAATCCCAACAGTGGCCGCCGAGACACAAGGTACAAATCAAACCCTGCAAAGAAAGCTGAAACTAATGTTTGCTATCAATGCAGGAAGGCGGGTCACTTTAAAGCTGAATGTCCGACAAATCAGAACCTCAAGGACAAGTCCAAGAAGAAGGACACAAAAGGGAAAGCTATGGTGAGTACCTGGAGTGATGAGGACGAGGGATCCTTGAGCGTCACTTCGGATAGCGAAGTTGAAGCTGAGAAGCCAATCTGCCTCATGGCAACCAGCTCAGAAGATAGAGAGGAAGAATCTGATGAGGTATACTCTCGCTATGAAAATTTTACTATTACTGATTGGATGGTTGCTTATGATGAACTTGCTGATAGAGTAGATGAGGTCAGAAAAGAAAACATGCATCTACGAAGAAAAATTAAAATCATGCAAAATGATACTTCATTGTCTGATAAAATTACCTGCTTAGAAACTGAGAACAGTAATCTGAAACTCACATGTTCTGAATTTGAAGAAATCAATAAAGAACTGAAAATGTCTAAGGAAGAAAATGTGAGATTAGACAATGAAATTGATGCATGGAAACTGAAAATTCAGAATTATGAAAATGAGATAAAAATTGTTTCTGAAAAATATGAAGCTGTCCTCAATGTGAATAATGAGTTGAAAAAATCTATTGATGAAGTTCAGAAAGACAACGAGGATAAGATAAAAACAATTGAGAAAATGACCCAAGGATCTGAAAATTTAGATGCATTATTGGGATCAAAGGTAAACTTCAGAAGAGAGGGCCTAGGATTCAACTCTAGTGCAACCAAAAGCTTTGGAATGAAAACCATTTCCTTTGTTGCACAAAAGGAGAAAGGACCTCTGATCAACATGAATTCTAATAATGTTGTAAAGACAAATTTGAATCCGAAAAGGCTAAATGCAGAGGAGAAGGGCAAACAGAAAGTAGGTGAGTCTAGTAAAATTGGGACTTCCAAACCTAGCTCTAGTGCTCAACCCAAGGTTAGGGGTCAGCCTGTTCAGGTAAACAAACCCTATGTCAATGTCAAAAGGTCTTCACCACCATCATCACAGAAAAGGACCCAACCAAAACCTATGAATAGGTCAGCAGGGTCAAGGGTGCAGAGAAGACAAAATACTTTCAGAAGTCAGCCCAACCAATTCAATCCATCTAGAGTTCAGTTCTACTACCCCACACAGCCAATCTATTCTAATGGGCGTGGGTGGACTAGAACTCAAGGGATGTATACAGGGTATGTTCATCAACCTACACACCTCTACAGACCCTATGTCAGAAATTGGGAAAATGGGTATGGTAGTCGGATGCCTAGAAATTACCATCATTTCCACAGCCAGCCCAGGAACTACCATCGCCAAAACTTTATGAATGCAACTTGACCGAAGCATTGGCACAATAACAAAAATTCTGTGAATAATTATGTTGGTGCATATAAGAAGAAAGTCAACAAGAAAAAGCAAAACAAAAAGAAATATGGAAAATCCACTGAACAGAACTGCTTCAAACAAATGTGGATTCTCAAAACCATGCTTTCTTTCTTTACTTGCACTTCATCTGCATTGGAGCCCAATCAAACTTGGGTTCCAAACTCTTTGCCCTAATTGTGTATGCAGGTATGTCTGGCAGCCAAGAGCAACTTGTGGTACTTGGACAGTGGCTGCTCCAGGCATATGACAGGAGATAAGGCCAAGTTTTGCATGCTAACTGAAAAGCTAGGAGGCCTTGTCACCTTTGGAAGCAACACAAAGGGTAGGATCATTGGATCAGGTAAGGTAGGTAAGTGTTCTACCTGCTGCATTGATGATGTTTTGCTGGTTGAAGGGTTAGCTTACAATTTACTTAGTATCAGCCAGTTGTGTGATAAGGGACATAAGGTTTTATTTGACTCTCAATGCTGCAAGATTTTTGAACCTGATTCAGAAATTTTAAAATTCTCTGGAAAAAGAATAAATAATACATACATGATAGATCTAGATGATATTCAGCATTCTAACCTATGTCTTACTGCCAATAGAGAAGATTTAGCATTTTATGGCATCGTAGGTTAGGCCATGCTAGTTATACCATTTTGCATAAACTAAACAAGCATAGCATGGTTAGAGGACTTCCTGAAATTTCCTTTAAGAAAGAAAATAAATTCTGTGATCCATGCACTCAATCAAAGATAACTAGAAAGTCATTTAAGTCTAGAACTGAAAATCTGTCTTCCAAACCCTATGAGCTGATACACATGGTTCTCTTTGGGCCAACCAGATCTGTCAGCTTATCAGGAAGGAGGTATGGGTTTGTCATGGTAGATGACTTTTCTAGGTATACTTGGGTTTATTTCTTATCTACTAAGAGTGATGCTTTCTCAGAATTTTAGGAGTTCTATGTTAAAGTAAATCATAAAATTGACAATATTTTGACTGATCATGGAGGTGAGTTTGAAAACTCACAGTTTGATGAACTCTGCAGGTCAAATGGAATCAACCATAGGTACTCCTCACCAAGGACACCTGAGTAGAATGGGGTTGTGGAGAGAAGGAACAGAACCCTAGTGGAGATGGGTCGTACACTTCTTACTGAAGGTGGTCTACCAAGGAAATTTTGGGCTGAAGCAGTAAACACTGCCTGTTATGTAATTAACAGAGTCATGGTAAGACCTTCTACCCAGCAAACACCATATGAGATCTTAAAGGGTAAGAAACCTTCTATTGCTCATTTCAAGGTTTTTGGCTGCAAATGTTTTATTCATATAAATGATAAAAGAGACCTTGATAAATTTGAACCTAAAGGTGAACCAGGAATCTTTCTTGGTTATTCTGAAAACACACGAGCATATAGAGTGTACAATCTGAACTCTAAAACTGTTGAAGAATCTCCACACATAATTTTTGATGAATCCTTGGTAAATTCTAACGTTGGTTAATGCAGGAATGAAGACAATGGTGGAATCTTGAAGGAAGGAGATCCTGAAGACAATTCAGAAGATGAAGAAGGACATACAGAACTTAATGAAGAGGAGTCTACAGTTCAGGGGGAGGTAAATCAAAGACATGACAATTCAATTGTGAACATTAGATATCTTAAAGATCATCCTGTAGATAATATAATTAGAAATCTGCATGACCCCCCTAGGACTAGAGGTCTCCTTAGAATTCAACATAAACTAAATGCATATGCTGTTGTCTCTCAAATTGAACCCAAGTCCATTGACTGTGCCCTCAAGGATATGCATTGGATTAATGCCATGCATGAGGAGCTTAATCAGTTCGACAGGAACAAGGTGTGGAACTTGGTCCCACCTCCTGATCATGGAACAGTCATAGGGACTAGGTGGGTCTTCAGGAATAAATCTGATGAATTAGGGAATATTGTTAAAAATAAAGCCAGACTTGTTGCTCAGGGGTACAACCAGGAGTTTGGTATTGACATTGAAGAGTCATTTGCCCCTGTAGCCAGATTAGAAGCTGTTAGAATTTTATTAGCTTATGCATGTTCCCTAGGTATAATCCTACAACAGATGGATGTAAAATCTGCATTCTTGAATGGGGAAATTAATGAGGATGTCTATGTTAGACAGCCCCATGGATTTGAATGTCTAGATTTCCCTAATCATGTTTACAAATTAAATAAAGCTCTCTATGGTCTTAAGCAAGCTCCCAGAGCTTGGTACGACAGGTTGAGCAAGTTCCTCACTGATCAAAATTTCACTAGAGGAGTAGTTGATCAGACCTTGTTTACAAAGGTGAGTCACTCTGAAATTCTTATTGTACAGATTTATGTGGATGATATCATTTTTGGGTCAACTAACCCCAAATTGTGTGAGGAATTTTCTGAAACAATGACTAATGAGTTTGAAATGAGCTCGATGGGTGAGCTCAAATTGTTTCTTGGACTGCAGGTCACACAAACAAAGGAAGGAATGTTTATTACTCAGTCCCAGTACACAAGGGATCTACTCAAGAAATACAAGATGGATAACCTTAAAGTGATAGATTCTCCAATGGGTACCTCTACAAGCTTGGATGAAGACACTAAAGGTAACCCATTTGACCAGAAATTATACAGAGGTATGATCGGATCCGTTCTCTACTTAACAGCATCTAGGCCTGATATTCAATTCGCTGTAGGATTATGTGCTAGGTTTCAGGCCAATCCTAAGGAAAATCATTTTAAAGCTGTGAAAAGGATTTTTAGATATCTGTTAGGCACCCAGGAGCTAGGATTATGGTATCCTGCTAGGTGTGAGTTAGAGCTTCTAGCCTACACTGATGCTGATTATGCTGGGTGTCGAGTAGATAGAAAAAGCACTAGTGGCTACTGTCAATTTCTTGGTGGCTGTCTAGTATCTTGGGCATCTAAGAAGTAACACACTGTAGCCTTGTCTACAGCTGAAGCTGAATATGTTGCAGTAGGTAATTGTGCCGCTCAAGTACTTTGGATTAAGCACCAACTAGATGATTATCAGATAAAATTGGAATGTATTCCAATTCTATGTGATAATACTAGTGCCATATGCCTTGCTAAAAATCTTGTTCATCATTCTAGGACTAAGCACATAGAAATAAAACATCACTTTCTAAGAGATGCTGTGAACAAAAAGGAAATTGAACTGGACTTCATTGAAACAGACAAACAAATTGCTGATATCTGTACTAAGCCACTTGGAAATGAAAAATTCAATTTTTTTAGAAGAGAACTTGGCTTGTGTAAATTTCAGCATAATGAATGAACTCTCTGTTGACTTGAATAAAACTTTTGAGCTGCTTTGAGTAAATTTCTGATTTGGACTTGCTGTTGATAGATTGAATAAACATTGTGCAACAGACTTGTGATAATGCATGACTCTCATATCCTTTATTGCACTCATGATCATCATTGCATACAGATGTCTAGATGCTTGATATGTCTATATTTCTGCATGGGTCATACTGCACGATAAAGATAGTCTGATTAAGCATGAACTTCAAAAATCATCTGATTTGTCATCTTTTGCAAAATCGCATGCATATAGTCAGGGGGAGTCTTGTCAGAATTTTGAGGTGAATTGCTGCGTCTATTCAATCCTTGACTCTGAATGGTTGAGTCTGACAATATGGCAATCTTTTAGTCAGTTCTAATATTAAGCAATAGAAAATAGATTTCTTCTTTCATAAGAACCTTAATTGCTTAAAGACTGACTTAATGGTTTAAATTTATAATCTTTAGAGTTGAAAGACTACAATCAGTAAATAAGGATGCTGAAAATTGATAAAGCTCTCAACCCTTATCTTATTTCATGTCAGACAAAGCTGATTATATCTGAAATCTGAAAACTCATCTGAATTCATGTCAGAGAAGCTAAGTATGTGTATTGTCCTTAAACAAGTCATTCTGAAACAAATAAAGGGCAGCTAAGAAAGCTTTTGAAAAACATTGAAAATCAATTGAGAAATAGCATTGACAGAGCAATGACTGGTAAATCACTGAGAAACTGAGTGATCCATCAAAGAAGTGGACACCACTCATGTCATGAGGTGTATCAGCTATCTCTGTATAAAATGATCAAAACAGTAGGTTATTTTTCACTGAGTACCTAGGGGTAACTGGCGTCTAATAAACATGTACCCTCACACAAAAAGGTGTCAATCAATTCTATTGACTTTGATCATAGGCAAGATGGTCCATCATGTTGAGTATCTAGGGGTATTGGCGTCTGATAAACGTATACCCTTACGCAAAAAGACTTTTGGTACCTGAATGCCCTAAATGAAACAATATTGAAAATGCTGTTCCTTAAAAGAAATTTCATGGATGTCAATTGTTTAATTTCAATACATGCCCTGGCTTCTCTTAACACATTTTACTGAGTCTATTAAAGTAAGATATTTTGAAACTGAATCTCTCATGTCCATATGACTCTAGTTTATTATTTTATCATGAACATCAACCTTATCCAATGAATGTAGTGCATGAACTTTCATTTTTATAACTTTTAAACCAAAAATTCAATTTCTAAGCAGTTTCTCAGTTCATATGACTGAAGGTTTTGTGCTTTAATTACCTAATTTTTGAACTACTTGCCAAGAATGCCAGTCAGCTAAACTTTCTTTCTCTTCACTTGTTTTCACTTTCCCTCCTATTTGTTGATGGCAAAGGGGGAGAATATTGTCTGAATATTAGATTCAGGGGGAGTGTATTACATCATGGCATGGCAAAGAAGGAAATTTTTGTTAGCAGGGAGTTGCTTACATTTTGTAGCATGCAGCATGTCATTCATAGCATCTACATGCATCTACATAACAATCTGAATATTAAATCATGTCTTTCATCAAAAATGCATCTGTATGACAGGATGTTGCTAATCTACATAATAGGGGGTTGCCATCATCAAAAAGGGCGAGATTGTTGTGACTCCTATATGTTGATGATGTTGACATGTAACTATACTTCATATGGCAACACATTGTTTTGATGAATTGGCAACACTGTTTATGTTTTGATGATATCACTTTATCAGATTGTCTGTGTGTTATATGCATTTTATCTTGTCTTCACACTGAACACACACTCAAAGTCTCAAAGTCCATACATCCATAATGCATTGGCTAAGTCTATACACTGCTGAACGTTATGTTCTTCAGAGTCTGTACATTTGTCTGCATAGGCTAAGTATATACAACGTCAGTTCATGCATTATCTTAGGAAAAGTCTATACAGCCTTTTGCTTCGCCAAAGTTTGTACTTTGGTCTTCGATTTTAATGTCCATACATTGGGCTTTTACATGAGGTCTATACATTGTTGTTTGCAGTGCAAGTCCATACATTGGACTGTTCTTCAAAGTCTGCACATCAGTCTGTTATAGTAAGTCTGTACATTGGCTTCACATATTCAAGTCTGTACAGCCGTTTGCATTGACTTAAAGTCTAGACATTGCACTGTTGCATACATTATCTTCGTGATGTTTTTCTCCTTGACTTCGTGTCAATTACTGTTTCGTCTTCGTGTTGTTTTCACTCCGTGTCGATTTCAGTTTTCATCTTCGTGTTGTTTTCAACCCGTGTCAATCACTGTTTCATCTTCGTGTTGTTTTCAACTCGTGACGGTTTCTATTCTGTCTTCGTGTTGGTTTCTCGCTTTAGACTTCGTGTCTTTCTCGCTTTGACCACACTCCGTGTCGATTTCAGTTTTCGTCTTCGTGTTGATTTCAACTCGTGTCGGTTACTGTTTCATCTCCGTGTTGTTTCATGTCTTCGTGTCGTGTTTCCTACACCTCGTGTCTTTGTCGCTTTGTGACTTCACCTCGTGTCGTTTTCATCGTCTTCGTGTCGTTTTTGTTCTATTGCGTGCAGGACATCGCAGCACCTCGTGTTACTTTCTGTGCCACTTCGTGTCGTTCTCTGTGTAGTGTGTGTTTCTGTCACTATTGCACCTCGTGTCGTTCTCGTTTCACTTCGTGCTGTCTCTGCGTCTGAGTCTTCTTTGCTATTTCTATCTTCGTGTTGTTTTTCCTAAAACCTCGTGTCCTTCTAGTTTTGTAACTACACTTCGTGTCAGTTTTGTCTCTCGTCTTCGAGTTGGTGTCAGTCCAGTGTCTTCGTTAGTGTCTCAGGCTTTTGGTCAAGTCTGTACAGTCATTTGTTGATAAGTCTTCACATCGTGAAGTCTACACAATCAACTCCTTCACACAGGAAGTCTGTACATAGCTTTCCCTTATGTAAAGTCTATATAGAGTTGTTCTTCAACCTGATCATCCGATACTCTGTTTTGACAGGGACTCTCTACTGAGATTGCTGACATGGCTCGTGATCCCAGGAGGACAAGGTGACCAGATGCTGCCACGTGGATGGAAGCATCTCGAGTCTGGAGAATTCGTTGGGCGGGAAAACGTGGAAGCCACGCGCCCTTATCCAGCTGCTGCTGTTATAAATATCAGTCTTCATCTTCTATAGAGGCTGATTGAAGTTGGTGAAGTATATACATCCAGTCTGAAACAAGCAGCCACCGAGATCCACTGTGAGAGGAAGAAAAGCAGAGAAGAAGAAAAGGAGAGAAGAAGAAGAAGAGAGATGAGTTAAGAGAGTTATCGTGAGAGTTTGTGATCAGTCTCTTGGTCCAGTTACCAGAGCTGATATTGCTCAACCTTGAGCTACAGTCATTTTTGGCTTTCTTCCATTCGATTGTATGTTTCGTTTGCTTTTTAGTCTTTGTTATTTTCCTTTGAAAACTCTTGTTCGATCAAGCTGTTAGTCAGCGGTTTCAAGCTGTGAGGCAGCGGGTTGCAGAGGCGTTCCTCTGGTCGGTTAAGATGTAATGCCCAGCAGAGCAAGCTGTGATGCTCAGCTGTTACAGAGGGTGTTCCTCTGGTCGGCTAAGCTGTAATGCCCAGCAGAGCAAGCTGTGATGCTCAACTGTTGCAGAGGGTGTTCCTCTGGTCGGGATAAGCTGTAAGCCCTAGCCGTTGTTGACAAGCTGTAAAGCCCAGCGGTTTGAAGCTGTGTATCAACAGTAATCCACATTCGAGTTGAATGTGGGGTGGACGTAGGTCGGATTGACCGAACCACCTAAAAGCCTTGTGCCTCTTGTGTGTTTCTTTCAGCGCATTGGTTGTGTTCGTCTACTGCTCTTCTAATTCCGCATTTGATTCTAGGCATAATTTTTTAAATAGCCAGTTGATCTATTCACCCCCCCTCTAGATCCACATCCTGTGGTGATAGAGCCTTCCATCTAACTCCAACACATGGAAAGCCAACTTTTGTTCTTTTCGATACCGGTGCCACTCATTCATTTGTTTCACGAAAATTTTCTAAGACATTAGCTGTGAAGCCAATTTTGATGAATTCCCCCGTAGAGATATCAACTCCTATTGGCTCTAGATCAGCGATTAAGTATTTTTACCCTTCTAGCAAGGTCATGGTTGATGAATTGAATTTGCCAGCCGATCTGGTTCGCATGGATATGAATGACTATGATGTAATTCTAGGAGCGGATTGGTTGGCTAAGCATGAGGCCAATGTCCATTGTAGTTCTAGTTCTGTGTCTTTTTCGAGACACCTGGGACTTTCTTTTAGAGGGTTTAGGCACCATAGATATGTGCCACTTATCTCGACCATCCGAGCCGATAAGTTGATGAGGAGAGGATGTCAGGCATTTTTAGCCTTTGTTTATGTGACCCCTGAGAAGAAGATTGAGATTCAGGACATTCCTATCATCCGACATTTTCGAGATGTTTTTGCTGAGGAATTGCCAGGGCTTCCACCGGAGAGGGAAGTTATCTTTTCCATCGATTTAATTCCTGGCGCGACCCCTGTTTCTAAGGCTCCTTATCGTATGTCTCCTTGGGAGCTGAGGGAATTAAAGCAGCAGTTAATGGTGTTGGGTTCGGTGCTATGTATTCAGAGGGGGGGTGAATGAATATAGCCCTTATAAAAAATTCACCCAATTAAAAACTAGAATGCTAACAAGACAGATTAGACAATCTGAAGGCTAATTAAATCTAATACTAAGAAATGCGCAATTAAATCTACCTTCTTCAGAAGGACAAAGAGCAATAGCGGAATAACAAATCAAAGAACACTCAATACCACAGTCAAGCACATGGTATGCAATCAAGCCATATCGCCCCTATGCAAGCATCTAGCGCCAAACACACAAAGAGATCAAACCACAGTGCACAAGAGGTTTTTAGGTGGTTCGGTCCTGCAGACCTACATCCACCCCACACTCAACTTGAGTGTGCATTCCGCTGACTCACAGCTTGAACAGCTGGGCATCACAGCTTGCCATACAACCACTGGGCAACACAAAGTGCTGTCCAGTGGAATCCACCAGTGCAACACTGGAGATTACAGCTTACCCGACCAGAGGCAACACCTCTGCAAACCGCTGGGCAATACAGCTTAGCCGTCCAGTAGAGTCCACCACTGCAATCGCTGACTAATAGCTTGAAGAAAGGTTTAAAGGGAAAAACAAAAGCAAATAACAACAGCAACTGAAAGCTGAAAAGCGATGAAGCACAATGTGGCTCAGAATGAGCTGACTGGCCTGGATTTGATCCACGGTCCAGTGAAGACTGATCTTCAGACAGCTGCTCTCCTCTTCTCTCGATCTCACTATTTCTTTTCAACTTCTTTCTCTTCTTCTTTTCTGCACACTCTGCTCGAGCTCTCTAGCTCTCTCTTTCTTTTCCTTTCCTTCTGCTCTTCTTCTTTTTCTTTTCTTCTTTTTCTTTTCTTCTTCTTCTCCGTGGATCGAAAGCTCTCTACTACGTCTATCTCACTGTATAGACTTTTCCCTTTGATCTCTCAGCTTCGATCATGCTTTTCTGTTGGACGAAGGATTCCTTTTATAGGCAGTCACAGCAGGAGATAGCACTGGGCGCGTGTGGCTTCCACAGTTCCCGCCCAGATATTTGGCCACGTGTCAGCTTCCTATCAGCCCTCGGATCACATGCCCTTCATTAGCCTCCACGAGCAGACCAACTGTTAGACAGACGAGAACACTTATCAGATTAATTATAAACCATGTACAGACTTTAAGGAAACAATGCATTATATATAGACTTTATGATGCTGAACAAGGCAAAGCTCTGTACATACTTGCTAATCTGGGGGTCGACCCATCTGGAGGGGGGGGTCGACCCATCTGGAGGGGGGGTCAACCCATCAGCTCAAAGCCAATGCAATGTAGAGACTCTCCTCAAAGTATAGACTTCATATATGTGAAGCTATGCGATGTACATACTTCCTATATGAGTGAGCAGTGTATAGACTTGTTGTGAAGAACAACAATGTGTAGAATTGTGAAGCGCAACTGCATGCAATGTATAGAGTTCAATGTAAAGACTTGACATTATGCAGCCTGGGCAATGTATAGACATGGCCCAACTAAGAACCAATGGATGCATAGACTTTGCGAAGCAGACTGGGCAATGTCCAGACTTGAAGATGTGAACGACACAATGTATAAACCTGGCCCCTTGAAGGATTTACAGACTTGAAGCATAGAACGTGAGTAATGATGCTACAGTCCAATGTATGGACTTAGCTTAGACAATGCATGAGACAAAAGCTCTGTACATACTTGTAAAGCCTGAAGCCCAATGTGATGTATAGACTTACATGAGACGCTCAATGAGACGCTCAATGTACACACTTCAATTTCCAGTGTATAGACTTGCCTTAGACGCTAAATGAGACGGACGTTGTGCAGACTTGCTGTGCCGTGCATGAATAGTGCAATGTATAGAGTTCATGTGCTGTGCAAACGGATGTATAGACTTGAGCTAAGCAAGCTACAGTGCCGATGTGTAGACTTGGCCAATGTTCAGACTTGAATGCTCGACCAGTGTACAGACTTGCAGATCATTCAGCAATGTGCAAACTTCGACAAAACACAACGTGCAGCAGTGTATAGAATTGGTTCCGTGAGAGCTACAATGCAGTAGGTTGTACAGACTTCCTATATGAAGGCAATGGCTGTACAGACTTCACCTCGAGCTATCTACAGTGCATCAATGTGTGGACTTGAATGAAAGTGCATGCATTGTATGGAGTTGTACAGTGAAACGATGTATAGACTTCACCAAGACACTGCATGAACAATATGATGCGATGTACAGACTTGGGCTGTGCAGAGTTCATGAACAATGCATGCTATGCATGAATAAGAAGACGATGTATAGACTTTCAACAAGACTCTGTACAGACTTACATGATGCACTGACAATGTACAAACATGATGAAGCGTGAACAAGCCGATGTACAAACTAAGCCTGTATAGACTTAGTGCATGAAGCCCTGACAATGTATAATCTTGCTAATGCAATCTAGGGCGATGTACAGACTTTGTCCACGAACTGTGCACATGCATGAACGATGTATAGACTATGCTGAGTGTGTAGACTTCTGAAATGCATAGAACACACAGAGGCTATCTAGACTTACTGCGTTGACGCTACAGACTTGAGAATGCAATGTACACACTTACAGCGTTGACGCTGCATGAGACGAGTGTATAGACTTGTGATCTCACCGATGCCCAAACGCAACACAGACACAACACGATGTATAGACTATGCTGAGTGTGTAGCCTTGTGAAATGCATAGAACACATGGAGGCTGTATAGACTTACAGCGAATGCATGCTGCAATGTATAGACATGCAAGTTATATGAGCAAACGGCTGTACGGACATTGCTATGCATAAAGATGATTGTATAGACTTGCTAGCCAAACACTATACAGATACTCATATGCAATGGATGTATAGACATGCGAATCTGAGGGGGTCGACCCACAGAGCTGACACACTCATGCACACACTCATGCACATAACAGATCAGATAGAACACACTCATGCATTCTTCACAAATCAGACATGGCACACTCATGCAATCTCCACAGACTTTATCAGATATAACACACTCAAGCATTCTCCAGATAATATGTCAGTCATATACATTCATGTTGCTGTCATTCAATGTGATTTTCTTAGCAGAGCAATATGGTGACTCATTCATGTTGCTATCATTAAAACACCACATTCATCAAAGCACAAGGGGCACAACAATCTCCCCATTTTTGATGATGGCAACATAATGAGTCACACAGACTCGTCAAACTATTCTCCCCCTTTGACATAATCAAAATAAGAGGGAATGGTTTGAGAGACAAAATGCAGCACACAAAGACACAGAATAAAACATGGTTCATTAACTATCAGCACTCCCTTAAGACAATGAAACAACACTCCCCCTATCAGCATGTAAGATTAACTATTCTCCCCTTAAAATCAGATCACCCATAACTCCCCCTGAAGCACAGGAATGAACTCTGGTTATCCAAAGAATCAATCTGAACTCTGGTTGTGGCACCTCACATATGCATGAACAGAATGAAATAGGTGGAAAGTCCACATAACTAGAACTTATTGCTAAACAAGATGGAAGATTCCAACAGTGCGGAGAGGAGTACATCTCAGGAATCAATCTGAAAAACCACCACCATAAGGATTCTGAAGTTTAGAAGGCTGCAAGTGAACAATGTAATAATGGGAGTGGCACCTCACATTTGTATGGTCAGAAAAATGCAGATGGAATCAGTCAACTGATATTGTAAAAGAATTAAATGAGTCAAAGCACAATACATCTCAAGATTTATGTTGATCAGACTGTCTGGAATGAATCTGATCATGAGGGATTTTAATGTTTGCATCACTTCAATAAGTCTTAAGAACAGTAGACTCTCTTATCATAAAGGGTTATGAAGTGGCAACTTAACCAATCTGATTTAATTTTGATGTATACCAAATTTGTCAAATTAAACTCAATAATCATATCTGAATCCAAGTTTTAATAAAGGTGAACCAAATATTCAGAAAACACTAAAATATAATCATCTTTTATCTTACACACATGATCTCAATGACTCTTTCAAGAGTTACATAGATTAGTATTGATGTTAAACACTTTTTCCAAGAATATGAGTTGACACACTTTTCAATATTTTTATTTGAAGCACATTATATTTTTCCTGAGCAATTTAGGTTGATCAACACCTTTTTACATGAGGCACAACAAGTCTTAGTTGAAGTGACCCAGTTACTCAGTGTGATAACTGTCATCGCCTCTCAACATTGAGACCAGAGTTAGCAATATAAGTGTCTTTTTGCATGAGGAGACACCTTGATTAGAGGCCAGACTCCCCAGCTACTCAACACAATTTTGCCATTGCTCTGTCAGGATTTGATAAATTTTTATCAGAGATAATTATGGCACTTCATGACATGAGTTACTTTATTTCATTGACAAAGAACCCAGTTTCTCAGTGACCAAGACATTGCTCTGAATTCACAATTTTTTCATTTAGTCAACATTTTTCAAGTTAATGTTTAACCACAGTACTCACTCTGTGAATCTCTACCAAAGAGCCTTGATTTCATAGTTTCAGATATCAGATGAGAGAGTTCAAGGTTTACTTGACACATGTGGTTAAAGTTTATTAAACCTTATCATTTAGATATTTTCAATTCATTTAATTAAAAATCTGAGAATACATTAATCTTATATCAGTCTGGTTCAGTGGTAATTCTTAAAGCTATATGATAGGAGTTTCTACAAAATTCTCAGACTGAATTGCATAACATGCAGCTTAAGTTCCTCAGACCAGATCAGTAAATTTAGCTGACCAACAACTCAATAATGGAGCCAAAATAGTCACACCAGCCAAGAGGTATATGAATGAAGAGTACAAGCTGGTGGAGGAGTCATTCAGCAAGAGAGAATTATTTCAGAAGGGTGTACATCAACACACAGTAGCTGAGTCTGGAATTCAGACAGATCAGCTGATAGATAGTATCATGAAGGGAGTTGAAAGAAACTCTTCTTTAGCAGCTCAACACATAGAAGGTAGAATCCTTTTTGAAGAGAGAAATATGACATCAGAGTCGATCAAATACTAGACAAGAGGTGTTCAAAATGTGACAATCAAAACACAAATTCTAAAAGCTCCCCCTGTCTAGATGCAATGAAATTTCTTTTCAGGTTTTTTCAACTCCACTACACTTCATGTGCAACATTAGTCAAACTCCCCCTTACAAAGTGCATGAAATACAAATAATGAACTGCTCATGATTTTAGAATATGCTCAAGAAGAATTCATGCTTTGCTCAACCAGAGAGAGAATTTATCAAATGCATCATTTTCATTTGAAATTTTCAGAATTTTTTCAAATTCTATGATATTCAGTACACTGCACTAAGTGAAAACTAGACCCATGGTACTAGTTGGAGGACTTGGTCCAAGGACCACCTCACACATGGCAGTAGCATTCAGACATACTCCATATGCCCTTCAACACTGTTCCATTTAATATACCATGATTGTCATGTAAGTGATATATGCAGTGAAAAGCAATCTCATTTATTCAATGCAAACAACAGCATGAGAAAATCATCAAATATATTCAGAATTGAATTCAATAGCTGATTCTGGAATGCAGACTGATCAACTAAACAAGAAAAGATCATCAAAACTCAACCAAGCAAAACAACAATTTCAGATGATGGAATTTTAAACAAAGTTCAGAACTAACCTAAAAGGTAGGATCCTGGGGTTTTCTGCTGAGTGCCTTGGATCATTAACCTCTTTATTCATCAGCTTCCAAGGCACACCTGCAGCAAATCAATCACTTTGATCTTGCAGGAACCCAAGAGGTCTTGGGTCTTGAATTACCCCTATCAGGTGTTCTAAACAGTCTTTTAGCAGTATGATCATCAAATTCCATCAGATAACAGTCATACATGGAATGTCCAAATTTTCCACAGTAGTAACAGGAAGCAACATGCTTTGATTTCTTATTATGCACACAGTTATTAGCATGAAGTCTTTGTGCATTAACATGAAATTTTCAATTGTTGGCATGAACATATTATTTTCCATAACCTGCCATCCAACAGTCAGAAGCTTTGTGGCCAGGTTTTCCACAATTAAAGCAGTAACAAATCTTTTTCATGAATTCAATTTTCTTCTTATCAACAGTATTGGGAGCAAGAAATTTTACAGATTTAGAATTGAATCTACTTCCCTGAGCATGCCAGCAGTCTTTGACTGTGTGGCCATGCCTTCCACATTCGAAGCACCTTGGATGCTTACCTCTTGAGCCATTATATTCCCATGAAGGCCTAAACCAACACTCAACAGCTTTATGACCACGTTTGTTACAATTATAACAAATGATGTGTTGGTTTGAAGCAGACATGTTTCTTTTGGGGTGGTGATGAGTATTTGAAAAGGATTTATCATGTATCATATCATCACTTTTCATCACACTACAGTCATCCATATAATGACCATGCCTACCACAGTAGTAGGAAGAAGCATCAGATTTCCTAGGGGCATGGTTTCTATCAGATGAATTCACAGATACATGTGAATGAGTACAAGAAGCATGAGCATTTTGCATTGACCCATCAGATTCAGCAGAGCTAACAAATTTCAGAGTATAACCAGAATTATTCTTTACCTTCTTTGTTTGACTCTTTCTTTTCAATTTCTAATTATTCTCAATAGGTTTTGTTTCTTTTTCAATTTTTCGGGCTTTGAACTGAAAGACAGATTTTGAAGGTGACTTCTGATTTTCATTTTATTTTGGGGATTGCCTTGAGGTACCAGCTACATCAGAACTATGCACAAAGGTAGTATATAGCAGGTTACTGGTAATTTCCTTAACATCAGGACTACAACTTGTCCCCTTTCTTGAATTGTCATCCTTCCTTTTCACAACAATTTTTACTTTTCTTTCATTCTTGGCAGAATTGGATGCTGATTTTTCTAGTTCCTGAATCTTATTTTCCAAAGATGTTATGTGGAGCTCACAACTAGCTATCTCCTATTCACTGCAGTTGACACATTCGCTTAAGACTATATTTGTAGTTTTATACTTCTCAATTTCTTATTCCAGAATGTTCAAAGTTTGTGATTCTTCATCAGGGACAACTTTTCCTTTTTCTATTGTAAGAAGTCTTTTAGATAAGCCAGTGTTTAATAGCTTTAGTTTTTCAACTTTATCCTTCAGTTCATTATTTTCTTCCTCAAAATTTTTTGCATGAATTTCATTACCAGCACATCTCTCTCTTCCAGATATCAGCTTCAGTTTTTCAATTAGTTCCTCTTCTCTTTCTTCCACATTAATTTTCTCAGCAACGAAGTTTTTGTGATCCTCTTTAAGTGAGACTATTTGTTTGTTCAGCCATTCATTCTCACTATAAAGATCTTCATTGCGTTCTCTTAGAGCTGAGCACATATGGCAGATTGATTCAGCAGAAGAGGAATGTGAACGTTCCCCATTGATTTCATTTAATCTAGCCATAAGGTTTTCATTTTTCTTTTGAAATTCTTTATTCTCAAGTTTCAGTTTGTCCAATTCAGAATTGACTTCAGTAAGTTCTTGCATGCTTTTTAGATGCTCATTTTTCTTAACATTCAGCTGATTCTCAATTTCTGACATTTTGTCCAAGCATGTTTATTTTTCAATTTCTAGAGAATCATTTTGTTTCTTAAGGTTCTGAACGTCTAGCATACATGCATCATAAGATTGTTTCATATTTGGATAGTTTTCACAAGAATCTTTCAATTTTATTTTATCACATTTCTTTTTCAACTTTTTATTTTCAGATTTTAATTTCTTGGATACTTCTAACAAATTTTCATACATCACTATCAATTCATCAAAAGAGTATCCATCCGATTCGGAGGTTACCTGAGATGAGGTTTCATCATCATCATTTCTCCGATCAGCCATCAAGCATTTGTTGTGATTCCTGGTGAGCTTTAGTTTTTCCAGAATTTCTTTGGCAGACCTGCAAGAAGAAGTACATGAGATTAAATCTCTGTCAATTGATTCTTTCATTAAAACTAATGCTCTAGTATTGACAAAATCTTTTAATTTATCCTTTTCAGTCCATCTAGATTTATCTTTTGATAGGTTGTAAGGACCGTGAGTCATTACCTTCCAGAGATTAGGATCAGTTGATTTCACATACTGATGAAACTTTTCAAACCAAGACTCAAAATTATTACCTCTGAATATCGGAGGATTTGCCATCGAAGCAGATAACAACCAGATTCAAAGCACAAGACAATTGACAAGAAATGCACTAAAACAAATGAGCAAAGTAAAGCACAAATTCAGTGAAACAAAACACGATCTTCAAAGACCCACTCTGAAATGCACCAACAGCTAGCAGGATCTACTGCGGATTGTTAGATCCTATGCATAGCAACCTGCTCTGATACCAAGTGTTGGGTTCGGTGCTATGTATTCAGAGGGGGGGTGAATGAATATAGCCCTTGTAAAAAATTCACCCAATTAAAAACTAGAATGCTAACAAGACAGATTAGACAATCTGAAGGCTAATTAAATCTAATACTAAGAACTGCGAAATTAAATCTACCTTCTTCAGAAGGACAAAGAGCAACAGCGGAATAACAAATCAAAGAACACTCAATACCACAGTCAAGCACATGGTATGCAATCAAGCCATATCGCCCCTATGCAAGCATCTAGCGCCAAACACACAAAGAGATCAAACCACAGTGCACAAGAGGTTTTTAGGTGGTTCGGTCCTGCAGACCTACATCCACCCCACACTCAACCTGAGTGTGGATTCCGCTGACTCACAGCTTGAACAGCTAGGCATCACAGCTTGCCATACAACCGCTGGGCAACACAGCTTGCCGTCCAGTGGAATCCACCATTGCAACGCTAAGGATTACAGCTTACCCGACTAGAGACAACACCTCTACAAACCTCTGGGCAATACAGCTTAGTTGTCCAATGGAGTCCACTACTGCAATCGCTGACTAACAGCTTGAAGAAAGGTTTAAAGGGAAAAACAAAAGCAAATAACAACAGCAACTGAAAGCTGAAAAGCGATGAAGCACAATGTGGCTGAGAATGAGCTGACTGGCCTGGATTTGATCCACGGTCCAGTGAAGACTGATCTTCAGACAGCTGCTCTCCTCTTCTCTTGATCTCACTATTTCTTCTTAACTTCTTTCTCTTCTTCTTCTCTGCACGCCCTGCTCGAGCTCTCTAGCTCTCTCTTTCTTTTCCTTTCCTTCTGCTCTTCTTCTTTTTATTTTCTTCTTCTTCTCCATGGATCGAAAGCGCTCTGCTACTTCTATCTCACTGTATATACTTTTCCCTTTGATCTCTCAGCTTCGATCATGCTTTTCTGTTGGACGAAGGCTTCCTTTTATAGGCAGTCACAGCAGGAGATAGCACTGGGCGCGTGTGGCTTCCACAGTTCCCACCCAGATATTTGGCCATGTGTCAGCTTCCTGTCAGCCCTCGGATCACGTGCCCTTCATTAGCCTCCACGAGCAGACCACCTGTTAGACAGACGAGAACACTTATCAGGTTAAGTATAACCCCTGTACAGACTTTAAGGAAACAATGCATTATATATAGACTTTATGATGCTGAACAAGGCAGAGCTCTGTACATACTTGCTGATCTTGGGGTCGACCCATCTGGAGGGGGGGGTCAACCCATCAGCTCAAAGCCAATGCAATGTATAGACTCTCCTCAAAGTATAGACTTCATATATGTGAAGCTATGCAATGTACATACTTCCTATATGAGTGAGCAGTGTATAGACTTGCTGTGAAGTACAACAATGTGTAGAATTGTGAAGCGCAACTGCATGCAATGTATAGAGTTCAATGTAAAGACTTGACATTATGCAGCCTGGGCAATGTATAGACATGGCCCAACTAAGAACCAATGGATGCATAGACTTTGCGAAGCAGACTGGGCAATGTCCAGACTTGAAGATGTGAATGACATAATGTATAAACTTGGCCCCTTGAAGGATGTACAGACTTGAAGCATAGAATGTGGGTAATGATGCTACAGTCCAATGTATGGACTTAGCTTAGACAATGCATGAGACGAAAGCTCTGTACAGACTTGTAAAGCCTGAAGCCCAATGTGATGTATAGACTTACATGAGACGCTCAATGAGACGCTCAATGTACACACTTCAATTTCCAGTGTATAGACTTGCCTTAGACCCTAAATGAGACGGACGTTGTACAGACTTGCTGTGTCGTGCATGAACAGTGCAATGTATAGAGTTCATGTGCTGTGCAAACGGATGTATAGACTTGAGCTAAGCAAGCTACAGTGCCGATGTGTAGACTTGGCCAATGTTCAGACTTGAATGCTCGACCAGTGTACAGACTTGCAGATCATTCAGCAATGTGCAGACTTCGACAAAACACAACGTGCAGCAGTGTATAGACTTGGTTCCATGAGAGCTACAATGCAGTAGGATGTACAGACTTCCTATATGAAGGCAATGGCTGTACAGACTTCACCTCGAGCGATCTATAGTGCATCAATGTGTGGACTTGAATGAAAGTGCATGCATTATATGGACTTGTACAGTGAAACGATGTATAGACTTCATTAAGGCACTGCATGAACAATATGATGCGATGTACAGACTTGGGCTGTACAGAGTTCATGAACAATGCATGCTATGCATGAATAAGAAGACGATGTACAGACTTTCAACAAGACTCTGTACAGACTTACATGATGCACTGACAATGTACAGACATGATGAAGTGTGAACAAGCCGATGTACAAACTAAGCCTGTATAGACTTAGTGCATGAAGCCCTAACAATGTATAGACTTGCTAATACAATCTAGGGCGATGTACAGACTTTGTCCACGAACTGTGCACATGCATGAATGATGTATAGACTATGCTGAGTGTGTAGACTTGTGAAATGCATAGAACACACAGAGGCTGTCTAGACTTACAGCGTTGACGCTGCAGACCTGAGAATGTAATGTACACACTTACAGCGTCGACGCTGCATGAGACGAGTGTATAGACTTGTGATCTCAACGATGCCCAAATGCAACACAGACACAACACGATGTATAGACTATACTGAGTGTGTAGACTTGTGAAATGGATAGAACACACAGAGGCTGTATAGACTTACAGCGAATGCATGCTGCAATGTATAGACATGTAAGTTATATGAGCAAATGGCTGTACAGACATTGCTATGCATAAAGATGATTGTATAGACTTGCTAGCCAAACACTATACAGATGCTCATATGCAATGGATGTATAGGCATGCGAATCTGAGGGGGTCGACCCACAGAGCTGACACAGTCATGCACACACTCATGCACATAACAGATCAGATAGAACACACTCATGCATTCTTCACAAATCAGACATGGCACACTCATGCAATCTCCACAGACTTTATCAGATATAACACACTCAAGCATTCTCCAGATAATATGTCAGTCATATACATTCATGTTGCTGTCATTCAATGTGATTTTCTTAGCAAAGCAATATGGTGACTCATTCATGTTGCTATCATTAAAACACCACATTCATCAAAGCATAAGGGGCACAACAAATGGAATTACTTGAGAAGGGGTTTATTCATCCAAGTACATCCCCGTGGGGGGCTCCAGTGTTATTTGTAAGGAAGAAGGATGGCTCGATGAGGTTGTGTATTGATTATCGACAACTGAACCAGTTGACTATAAAAAATAAATATCCATTGCCGAGGATTGATGAGTTATTTGATCAGATAGCAGGAGCTCAGTATTTCTCTAAGATTGATCTTCGATCAGGCTATCATCAGTTGCAGATTAAGGAGGAGGATATTTATAAGACAGCTTTTCATAGCAGGTACGGGCACTTTGAATTTATTGTAATGGCTTTTGGACTAACGAATGCACCTGCAGCTTTCATGCAGTTGATGAACGATGTATTCCGGCCCTATCTAGATAATTGGGTCGTAGTGTTTATTGATGACATTTTGATTTATTCCAAGAGTGAGGAAGAACATGCTGAACATTTGAGGATGGCGTTACAATTATTGAGAGACCATCAGTTATATGCCAAGTTTAGCAAGTGTGAATTTTGGCTACAAGAGTTGTCCTTTCTAGGGCATATCATTACGAAAGAAGGTATTTCTGTTGATCCGTCGAAGGTAGAGGCAGTTAAAGATTGGGACAGGGCTACTAGTGTAACAGAAGTTAGAAGCTTCCTAGACTTGGAAGGATATTATCGGAGGTTTATTAAAGATTTCTCCAAGATTGCGGTACCCTTAAGAAGATTAACCCGCAAGGAGAATAAGTTTGATTGGATAGAAGATTGTGAGAAAAGCTTCCAGACTTTGAAGGAATGTTTAACTACTGCCCCTGTTTTAACATTACCATCTGGAGAAGGAGGCTTCGTGGTGTACACCGATGCTTCAGGAATTAGTTTAGGATGTGTGCTTATGCAACACGGGAAAGTGATAGCATATTCTTCTAGGCAGTTGAGAAAGCATGAGGAGAATTATCCTGTCCATGATTTAGAGCTAGCAGCCGTAGTTTTTGCCTTGAAGATATGTAGGCATTACTTATATGGAGAGACATTCATAGTATTTACAGATCACAAGAGTTTGAAGTATTTATTTTCTCAGAAAGAGCTCAATATGAGGCAGAGAAGATGGTTGGAGTATCTAAAGGATTTCGACTTCCCCATAGAATATCATCCCGGGAAGGGTAATGTGGTGGCGGATGCCCTAAGCCGAAAGCCAATGGCTAAATTGTCAAGTCTCATGATGCAAGAATGTAAGCTATTGGAGCAATTAGTCAGGTTGGATATTAATGTTGACAAGGATCGAGTTATGATTGCTCAGTTTCAACTTAAACCAGAATTATTGGCAGGAATCAAGTCCTTGCAAGACAATGACCTGGAGTTGGTAGAAATCAAGGAGAGCTTGAGTAGCACAACAGAATTCATGATAGCTGATGATGGCAGACTGTTATTTCAGGGAAGGACTTGCGTACCTAATGTGGCTGAAGTTCAGAACAAGATCCTCGAGGAAGCTCATAGATCCCGATATACCATTCATCTTGGAGGTACGAAGATGTTTAAGGATTTAAAAGATCTTTCTGGTGGCCAAATATGAAAAAGGAAATTGCAGAATTTGTGAATAGATGCTTGGTGTGTTAGCAAGTTAAGGCCGAGCATTTCAGACCTACAGGGAAGTTGAAACCACTAGACATACCTCAATGGAAGAGGGAAAGTATTGGTATGGATTTCATTATGGATCTACCTAGGACTCGTAACAGATTTGATGCAATTTGGGTTATCATTGACAGATTGACAAAGTCCGCTCATTTCTTGACTATTAAATCTAAGTGGACTGTTGATGTTCTAGCAGCTTTATATATGAAGGAAGTTGTGCGACTCCATGGTATTCCGGTTAGTATTGTGTCTGATAGAGACCCCAGATTTACTTCACATTTTTAGAAAGGATTGCAAGAATCTTTGGGAACCCGTCTGAATTTCAGTACTACTTTTCATCCACAAATAGACGGACATACAGAAAGAACCAACCAGATAGTGGAAGATATGTTGAGAGCCTGCATAAATGATTTCGGAGGCAGTTGGAGTGATCACTTGGCCTTGATTTAATTTGCTTATAACAATAGTTATCAGTCCAGCATTCAGATGGCTCCGTTTGAAGCTCTGCATGGAAGACGTTGTCGGTCTCCATTATGTTGGAACGAGGTTGATGAGAAGCAATGGCTAGGGCCAGATCTTATTTCTGAATCATCAAATAATATTCGTATTATTAGAGACCGATTACAAGTAGCACAATCGAGACAGAAGAGTTATGCAGACCACAGAAGGAGGGGCTTGGAATTTCAAGTTGGTGAACATGTGTTTTTGAAAGTTTCTCCTATAAGAGGAATCCAAAGATTTGGCATTCAAGGCAAGCTAAGTCCCAGATATGTCGGTCCATTCGAGATTTTGGAAAGAGTGGGGGAGGTTGCGTACCGTGTGGCACTACCACCTCAGCTATCTAGAGTACACAATGTCTTCCACGTGTCGATGTTGAGAAAATATGTATATGACCCTACTCATGTCATTCAGCATGCGGATCTTGAGTTAAAGGAAGATTTGACTTATGAAGAAAGACCTGTTAAGATTTTGGATCATAAGCAGCAACAGCCTAGGAACCGGTCTATACCTATGGTCAAGATGCAATGGAGTCGGCGTGGAACTGAAGAAGCTACTTGGGAGTCAGAAGATACCATGCGAAAATAGTATTTCGACTTGTTCTACGTGAGTTATTCCACTCCCCATCATGTTAAAGTGCAGTGAATTTGGAGGACCAAATTCTTCGAAGTGGGGGAGGGTGTAATATCTCGATTTATTAACAAATACAAATTTCTAGAAAATTTATAAGAAATTAATTAAAAAATCTTTGATAGATAGAGTAAGTTAAATTTTGACTATTTTATAAAAATCTGGAAAATTTAGAATCTTGTAGAGGATAAAACTTTTAACAATAGTGTCTTTAATGACCGGCCCAAACAAAATTCGTAAACAAGCCAAAATAACTGATTAAGGCCCAAATCACACTTAAACCTAATTGACCTTAAAACGTGAAATTTGAGCCCAATACCCGATCATTTAGGCTGAGACCGGATCCAAATGGAAGGCTAGGATGAGAGGATCATTTCCCCTCTTAGTTCTCCTCGAAACCCTAAGCCTTAGAGGGCGAATTTCGATTTAGAAGGCGGCGGCCAACCCTATCCGCGCGATTCGCGCACGTCCAACTTGCTTGGACTCTATCTCCGCGAATAGAAGACTCTAGACCTTGTGTGACCTATAAAAATGACCCTTAGGAACCCCATTTTTGTTTGGGTGCTATGGTGGCCGACGAGAGCTCAAGTAGAGGGAGAATTCCGGCGATCACCAATAGGGCGTCCGTAGCGCGTCGTCGTCCCCTCTTCTTCCTTCTTCCTCCGTTTAAGGTATGTTATAACAAGCCAGACCTTAAGTATCATACATAGTTAGAACCAGCATCGAGTGCCCTTTCTATTGAACGCAAAAGCCCTAAAAGTTGCTTAGTATCATGCGAGAATTTTAGGGTTTAGTAGAAGCGTGTAACATCTAGGGTTTCACTTATTTCATCTCGTTGCAAGTAGGGATTACAGGCACAAATCATAAATTGTTTACGTTATCTTGTAGAGTATTTCGTGCTCTTTCTTTTGAATCCAAAAGCCCTAATTATCATGCTCTATGCTATGTGTATTTTGTGATTTATTATAACCCTAGCCAACTCGCCGGAGGCGGGCAGCGCGAAAGGGGGCTTGAGTGTTTTTTGACTTATGCGGCTTCACGATAGACCGCCCAACCTTGTTAGGCGGCATATTACTGACCGTTTATGTGTTGTGATTCGTATTATGTTTCTGAGAAGAGCGGCTTGACCTAGACCGCCCTTCTGTCAGGCGGCCAGTGATTGACCATTCGTCTCCCCCAGCGGCTCATTACAGACCGCTCATCTCCAGAAGGTCTTCTGACTTGAGGGGAATAAACGGCCTATCGTGCGACCGCCGAGGAGGATGAAAGGTCCCTACTGGACCATCCATCTTCACAGAATTGATTAAGTTATCGCTCATCGCATGATTTTTGATAGTAGATTAGTGGTTAAATGTAAGTTAGCAACATGCATAAAAACCCTGGAAAATTATAACAGTAAATGATTATAACTCTTGCTGATTTATTCATCTTGACCTAAGATCATCTTCTTCAATGAATGTTAGTGTTAATCATGAATCTATTATTAAATTGAGAATTTTATTAGAGTTGTATGACAGTCATTCTACTCCGGTAGGATTGACTGACCGTCTCACTGGTTTCTGATGTTTTATTAGCCCTATTTCCTTGTAATGTTTGGGACTCTCCGCCGGATATTCCTTCCATCGGAGTAGGACCTTCATTACAGGACCTCCGTAAGCGCTCGCGGGCTTGGGATTCCCACTAGGACGCCGGGCAGGTTGTACCACCAAGGCCTGAACCTTTGTACATAATCGAATCGCTTGGGTTATCATTTTGTCAGTCACGGCTCAACTTGGACCCCATGAGATTTGCGCGGCCCGAAAGGGACCGTTTATCATATCGGGCGGCCCATAAATAACCGTGCAACCCTGGCCAAGTGCCACTACATTGGTCATTTAACCTTGATCTATCTTCGACCAAATTGTGTTTGACTTGACCCACTAAGCCCTCGGTTGACCAGTGGAGAGTGGGCTGGACCCTGGTTCAATTCTGCCCCACTTATGGCAGCCCGGAGCCCGTTTGAGTAGACTTCTAGTTGATTAAGTTGAACGGACCTATTGGAACCTGCCCATGTAATAGAGCGGGTCTTATTGGACCGTCTGTCTTTTGAGCGGCCCTATATGGACCGTTTATCTTATTCTTGGGCTTCCGAGCTCTACTAGTCGTGAACGGCCCGTTTTCAACCGTCCAATTCCTCGCGCGGCCCTACATAGACCATGTATCCTTGACTTCAGTATGGCTAATCCCAAGCCCATCTCTATCCTGAACGGTCCAATTTAGACCGTGCATTGCTTGAGTGGCACAGTTTTGACCGCTTATCATTAAGAAGTGTTTTCCGTGGGTATTCGTGTTTGAGTCCAAGGACCTGATTGGTCCTTGATCACTTGAACTTTCCAGACATGATGTCTGCATCAACTTACCCTTGAAATTTTGGTAAGTTTCATATCTTGAAGTATTGGCCATCTAACTTGATTAATGTCTAGACATAACTTGGGATCTTGGATCCAACAAATCAATGCCAACGCATCGTAAGGGCCCGGTCTGGTCCTTGGAGGAGCGCCCGAAAAGTACTTGTGCCCCGGGGAGTTTGAATGACATGGTGAGGCATTGCACTGAGTGCATGACTAGCATGATGTCTATGACAATAATCTCTTACTTGAATTTCTCTTGACTTGGTTAAATCTTGCTTGTTGGCCAAATTCCCGGTTATATCATGTTCTTGCCTTCCTTTCATTATGTTGTTGCATAGTTATTTCCTTTTCGTTCTTTATTTATGCTCTCAAACATGTAATTTAATTGGTTAATTACTTGAACTTGCCTGTTATTACCTACTGAGCATTCGCTCACCTAGTTCTTCCCCCCTTTTCAGGTAGCTCAGGTGAGGACTCGCAATCCTCTGGGAACGGGCAAGAGTGTTGATCATGGAGCGAGCCAGTTAGATGCTATGGAGCCAGAATAATAGTCTATGTTTAGTTGTGTTTTAGAATGTGGATCAAAGAGTTGCAATGGGTAGTCAGTCAATGTATTGTAGTTTAATGTTGTGGTGGAATTTCATTAAGGTTGTTTAAGATGGCATTGTAATGGGATCATGGATTATGAATTTGTTATTTAATTAATGGAGTTATGTTCGTGATAAATCCTTATGTTTTAGCATATCATGTCTAGAAATAAACATATTGTTATTACTTGTTTCTACTGCCAGTCCCGATATTCCGCGTCGGGGCGTGACATTACTTGTCAACCACTAGGTCTCACCGGGTTGACCAGAACCTGAATAATGACTCTGAAGCGATACAAAGGCACTCCTGGCTACCTGACTATGGTTGTAGCCCTCATAGGATGTCAGAAGACATCCACGGGATGACGGTCAAACCACGAGGTCAAGCCAATATAATCAGAAGTCAAAACATCAGGAAACGACACTCAAGAATTACGCGGTGGAACATACGCTGGCGGTCATAGAATGGGCCGCTAGGTGATTGTAGCGGTCAAGGATTAGGCCGCTAAACCCAGTCAACCCTGAACTGACCTATTCAGTCAAACCACCAAAGCGGTCTAATATAGACCTGCCACACGGACTAGGCGGTCCAAGAGACAACCGCTACACTAACCCCCCTAAAACATTGACCTAAGTCAACGACTTGTAGCGGCCTAAGAAAGGTGCGCCACAACGAAGAGGTGGACGAAGGTTGGGCCGCCAAGGCCAATAGACTTAAATTCATGACTGGGTCTAAAACCACGGTAGCATGAATACCAGAGTAGACCACAAGCTGCTGAGACCATTCCCTCAAACGGGAATTCAAGGGAGGCACTCACATGCGGGGGAATCCCACCACACTCACACCGATACACGGTGACTCGATCGAGCGTAACACAAAGCCCAGAACACACATCCCAATGGGCATGCTAATCGAGGTAACACGGCACCTCCCTACACCCCATAAACATGGACACGGAACCCACAGGTGTTGATTCCTTTTTTAATTAGATTAGATTCCTATCCCGCCCCCTTTTTAAATACATACATGCATAAACATGTGAATCAAAGACAAGGGGATGAAAGTATGGAAATACTAACCGTGATCGCCACCAAGGATTAACAACGCCGCAAGGATGAAGAAAGGAGTGCAACGACGCCGTGTACCTTGGAACTTAAAGACTCGATCGCGCTCGAAACGGGGTGCGGGGAACTTGTGGATTCAAACCTCCTCTCCTTCCAGCCGGCTAGAGGAAGAGGGCCTCACATTGTATTCATGCTCTCCTGCAAAACAAAGATGAAACACAAAGGCAAAAACCCATTAGAACATGCATGTGTAGTATCAATCCCGCAGTGATAAAATAGGGGTAGAAATTGAGGGCAAACTCACCGGGGGAGGGTTTTTAACCCCTGTGGAAGGGTGGAAATAATAGGTGGGTGTGTTGTGCATGCATGAGATTTGAAATCACAAGATTTGATTGAGAGAGTAGAGAGAAATCAATGATGCAAAACAGAGAAAAACGCATGTGTAGCAGAAAGT
The DNA here is from genome assembly GCA_022559845.1 of Amorphophallus konjac. Taxonomy (NCBI): domain Eukaryota; kingdom Viridiplantae; phylum Streptophyta; class Magnoliopsida; order Alismatales; family Araceae; genus Amorphophallus; species Amorphophallus konjac. The sequence goes on from CM040125.1 coordinate 281,117,505, forward strand.
GTAGGAAACTGTGATGATTTGTGATTTCGAGAGGAAGAGAACTAAGAGTGGAGATCATGAAATCAAGCCCAGAAGGATGAAATTGAAAGTTAATACTTCCCTCTTCAAGATGGGGTCGAAGGATTGAGTCAGCGGTGCAGCATGGCTTCGCCCCACGTCCGAAAAGAGCCCCCCGTCGCGACTGCGAGCTGGGCAGTTTTTATAGAGTTTTACAAGAAAGCCTCATCTTCTTATCACGACTCCCGGAGATAGCGTCCAACATAAATCGAGTTCTCTGGATCAAACTCGAGATAATACTAAGGACAAGAGATAGGAACAAACGAGGATCAATTCAGAGGAGGATTCTAGAAGATATGGTTATTGGAAGGTAGCCCCGAAGCCTTATCTGCAGAGTTTGAGTTGAACTAGGAAACATAAATCCTGATCTTGTGACCCAGATCCCAAGAGATATAGCCAATGAAAATTTGATTCCTATGAACCAAATTCAAGATAATACCAAGGGCTAGAAGTAGGAAAAAACGGCATCAATTTGGATAAGAAGTCAAGAAGTTATGGACTCTTCAAGAGGGCCACGGCGCACAAAAACGGAGCAGAGTCCAGCACGAATTGGACTCTCTGGTGCATGTAACGGTCTATCGTAGGACCGTCAGAGTGATGTAAAGGACTAGGGTAGGTCCGTCACACTCTGGAGGTCGAACGAGACGTTTTCGGATGAGATTGGATGTAACGCACCTAAACAGGGCCGTCACTTGGTCTAACGGTCAAGGATAAGACCACCACACTCTAGGGGTTGAACTGGGCTGTTTTGGGCAAGTTTTGGTGTGACGGTCTATCGTAGGACCGTCACACTGAAGTAACGGTCTTCACTGGGCCGTCACTTCAATGAAGTAACGCACCTGCAAATGACCTTCACATCGATGAAGGCAGATTCTGGGCAGACTACGCGCGACTTTAGAAATCGAAGCGTATCTCTCAAACGTTGGAGAATTAGACAATGTGATAAACATAGAAGTTGTAGATAACTGAGAGAGGAACAACTTTTATAAAGAAAGAAATATGAGAAAATGATTTGAAGAGGGTGAAAATAGGGCTGGAAGAGAGAGGAAAATTCTGGAATGTAGGTGAACAGCACGGCATGCCAGAAAAATGCGAATAGCTCACAATCGGGGCAAAACTGGCCAACGGTGTAGAAGAAGAAATTGTAGATCTTTGAAAGAGGAACAACTTTGATGAAGACAACTTTTTGAAAAGAGGACTGGAAGAAGGTGAAAACGAACCACTTGCAGGACTGTGCAGTGAGAGAGAGCCGATTACTTGAGGGAAGTCGGCCTAAATGGGCCGTAAGTCGACTTAGAAGCCAGAATTTGAAAAGATAAGCTCCGGGGCTCTAAGAAATCATGATCTCCAAGACTCAAAGGATATGGAATGATAAAAATGGGCTCAAAATCCATCCAAGAAAGCTCCAAAACAATGGCTAATTCGGGACATCAAAAATGATGAATAAGAGAAATGACACAACTTGTGGGCTAAAACGGGTGTCAACAGATGCCCCTCCTTGATGTCCGCTTTGTAAGGGAACGAGCGAAAGTGGCGTGGAGATGAAATGGAAAGGAGATGGAGTGAAAACGATAGCGACGTGAAATGGAGATGAAGCGGAGAGAACTGATAAGCGGGCGTCAAGGCAAAAAGACATCCGTCACAACCAACAAGCGATGGGAATTCTCCCGAAAATGTCGAACTAACCACAAGGAATGATTGACAACGATGAGACATGTCTAGATAACTAACTAAGGGAGGAAAAGGAAACACGACCAACCTCATCGGGGACACAATCCACAGACAATGAGTGGGTCGGAAAGAACACAGCATAAGAGCTGGAAAGGAGAATAAGACTGAGATAAAATCCAGATAGGAATCACACTGGCCAACCAGACCAAGCAGCAAGATCAGAGAAATCGTTCAAATTTGGAGTGGAATGAGGAATATCTTACCCAAGAGAGCTTAAGTGCAATTAACCATTGCTGAGGAGAAATCGTTGAATGGATCACGAGGCATGAATGCTCAAAATGACATGATGCATGCTGGGCTGAAATAAAGAAATCATTAAAATGAATGCAAAGAAAGATAAAATAGAAAGTACTCAAGGATAATATTGCTTGACTGAGCCAGGACGGGGTCAAGAGTCTTCTGCAACCACGGCGTGCGAGACATAGTCCATCGTCCCCCACCCGACTCAACCGAGCGGCCTATCCAACGATTAACCGTATGCTCCTAGATCATCATCGTTTTTGTTAAAGGGGAAAATCAGATCCCAGAACACACGGGCAACCAGCCGGTCCTTGAGAGGTTATAATAATGTAGATACCATATAGTAATGCAACAATGAGTAGGGAAAGAAAGCCATACCTGACTTACCTGCCAAGCGAAATGGCATTTTTTTAGATTTTCGATTTCTGATTTTTATGGATTTTCATCATAAGACACAACCACATGACATGACATGATGTGAACATGAACGAATATGAACGAGCATGACATGAACACAATATAATAAGAGAAATATGAACGAAACATGACACAACATAACATAACGAAGATGGATGAAACATAACAGACAAACAAATGGCAAGCATACATGCGACTAAAGGCACGGTGGGACAAGAAAACATGCACACGGTGTAATAGCACACGCGGTGGTATAAGGACATGGTGGGACAAAGACACAAGAGATGACAATACCACGGAGGATAAAGACACATGTGATGAATGACTCGGCGGGATAGGGACACGTGTGACAAATGACACGACGGGACAAAAGACATGGAGGACCATAGACATGATAAAGACAACAAACACATTCTTTAATCAAAGCCCAAGATCAGATGAAGCGAAATCGCCAGGTTCAAAATTGTGGGATAATGCCTCTCATGGAAACATGATTAAGCAGATAATCGAAAGCTAGGAAGGCCATGAGCTTCAGAAGAGATATTGAAGAGATGAGAACAGATCGAAGAATGTGAGCAGGAGACAGAGCGAATGATAGAGCAAGGAAAGCTTGAACCTGCAACCTGCAGCCTGCACACTTAGCAAACAGATTACGTATCTGTCCTCAAGATAAAAATAAAAGGAACAAAAGAGAAGTATTTTTGGATTTTTGTATTTCTGATTTTTTTTTGCCATATTCAAATTTTTGGGATTTTTTGACATATTTGATTTTTTTTTGGAATTTTGACATATTTGATTTTTTTTTAGAATTTTGACATATTTGATTTTTTTGGAATTTTGATAATGTTTCATTTTTTTAGATTTTGATAATATTTCATTTTTTTTGGATTTTGACAAAGCAATCTGCAGCACCCAAAGACAAGTTCGAACTACCGACTAGGGATCGTCGTTCCTACCCGTTTCATTAAAAACTTCTCTTAGGTAGGGCGTGCATGTGAGGGTGGCTTACCATAACCAACCGTCTCTAAAGAACGGTGCCCCTACTAAGGCCATACCCAGGATACAACCCAGCCTAAGAGGGAGATAGAAGAAAATTGGAGGCAAGCTTTATGCAAGATGGGAGACATCATGATTTGAATTCCTTCCAGGGCACCACCCCTCAAAGAGTAGGTCTGTTGCGCTGGGACTTTTTGTCTTTGATTTTGAGACCCATATTTATCAGGCACGCATGCGACCAGGCTCAAGACGTCCCGCGGGGCTTCGCCACTCTTGCCATGCCTTTGATTTTCATAATTTTGCATATTCATTCTTATTTTTGGTAGCCCTTATTGGCTAGATATTTCATGAAAGCTCACTTTCGAGGGTCAAGACTGCCCCTATTTGAGACCTCTCTCGTATTAGGGAGAGCCTAGGTTGGTCATCTTATCCATCAACCTCTTGCCCCTGCACTTGGTCGAGTAGAGAAAAGAAAAAGACCTTTGTGCATACCCAAAGTATGGCCAAAGCAGCAACGGTGTTGCACTAGAGAGATCGGCTATGGCTTGCCGTGAAGTGTGTGAAAAACCCATGCTCAAAGGTCACCCTCAACAATCAAGGAAAGAACTAGACTCCCAGCACGGAGCTATCACCAGAATAAGGATGCTGCAGAAGCGAACTCATTTTAAATGAACTAAGCAAATTTCTAAAAGCCACTTAACCATGTAAGGAACCAACGCTAATCTTAACAATGTGCAGGAATAAATAAGTGATAATAATAGCATGTTCTTTGCACAAAATAAAGATACCTTGCAAATCCACGGAACGAAACTAGCATCCTGAAGCAATCGTGATCATCGAGCTTCACGCAGCACGAGCTTCATATTCCTTGCTTGAGAGGACGAAAAGGAGAGGATAACAATGGATTAAAGATTCCTTGACACGGAGGAGCGGCAGACATCAAACTGGACGAAGGAGGATAAAAAGGAAGAGAGACGAGGGCTAGAACTCCCTCGTTAAGGCGCCGAGACCTTGATAACAAGGGACCAGACACAGAAGAAACCAGATTAGCTTAGATCAAGGCGGACTAAAGTCTCGAAAATAGCAAGAGAAAGGGCGAAGACCCCGAAATGGAGAAGAGGAGAGAATAGAAAGATAGTGAGAGGATTGCGGAAAAGGTAAGGGGGAAGAGGAGTGATCATCCGACATGGTTGGGGAATAAGAAGAACCCGGAGATACCGGATGGGAAGAATCAGAGGCAACACCTGGAAGTCTCGAGGAAGAATAATCAGGTGATGTCCCGAGATTAGGATGGAATGATGACATAGGCCAGGGCCTAGAATCGTGAGAGGAGGGAAAATCTGGAGGATCCGGGGAAAAAAGAGAGGAATGGGGACGCATGGACCTATGGAACGAGGAGAAAATGATGGAGATAGGATCAGATGGAGGAAGATACACCACCCAAGGGTGGGAACTGAGTAGAAGGAAGGATGAATGAAAAGAAAAGGAGGAAGAGGTGGACCCCTGAATGCACAACCGATAGCCATTGAGTTTACATCGTCGCCTCTTCTTGGCAGAAATTTCTTGAAAATGGACCCACCTGGTGCGGGCTTGGACCTTCAGGCTTCTTAATCTGTAATACCTTCTCAAATAACGGGCCCACCTAGCAGATGACCTGGCCCGACTGTGAACATGCAACTTCATCGGTGCGGTTGCCCCTAGACACCCGGTGCTAGCAATATGCGAACATTCTTGAGCGAGTAACCCTTCAGAGTGATGAATATCATAAACCCACGAGGTTTTGTCCCTCGGCACTAGAAGCATGAGATTCGGTAACTCCACTCGGAACTCAGTCTTGAAGCACAACTCCCTTGATAGAAGAGACGGGTGAAGCTGAGGGAGAGTAATACACGGCGTTGACATGGCCGGTTTGCTAATAAACCGAGGAAGATTACATAACAGGTGCAGAATATCCTTGGAAAGTGTAGATGATACGGCCAATTGCCCCTTGAACATAGAACCCATAATCTGCTTGGTGGCCATATGTGTAAGCACAACGCGGGTAGAGAACCCTTCTTGGCCTGTCATCTGAACAGCAATAGAGCGAGGAGAAATAATAGCATCAACGGTGAACTCTTCGGCGAGCAAAGAGATTGCCACTGACCTCGCTCGGGAAGAAACTGGCATCAACTCAAGGGAACTCTTCTTAGCAACTGTCATCTTTGAAAGTAGAGGCGCATCATCCCCAAAATAACCGGGGACGAGGACACGAACCGGCATCCGATAGATAAAATCTTGAATCTTGAGATGCATTGCCGGCACTGAATCATCCTGACTTGGCTTATTGTCTCCCTGGGAATTAGACCCGAGGGGCACCAAAGGAAGCACACACCCGCTCCGTGGGGTGGTAGTGGTTGGAGAAGTAAAGGGAATATGTTTCGGTGGAACATGTGAAGGTTTGGAAGGCATGGAGGCTCCAACGGGAGTGGTAATGGAAAGTGAAGGCGCAGGCGATGTGGCGATGATAGGCTCGGGTGGCGACAAAGGCGAAGGTGAAGGCGTGGCTGAGGGTAGAGGTAAAGGAAAAGGTGTGGCTTGCTCAGGCCCGGGCAAAGGTGATGGCAGAGATGGAGGCGAGGGTGGAGATGGTGTAGGCGACGGAGAGGATGGTGGTGGCAATGGAGATGGTGAGGATAGTGATGAAGGCGATGGGGGTAGTGGACATGGAGTTAGAGAGGGTGAAGGGGGAGGTTGTGGTGTCCACCGTCGACGTGTCGACACAACGCGTCGAGCGGTGTTACGGATAGAAGTAGTGGTAGTGGCGGCAGGGGAAGAAGGGGAGGCACTAGCCTGAGCAGAGGCTTGGGTTTGTTGCGGCGATGGAGCCGGGGTAAGAGATGGTGGAGGTAACGGAGTAGGTGATGGAGCGAGTGTAGCACTAGACGAGGAATCACAAGGGTGCCCCTGACCTTGAAGTAACAGAGACGGCTGCCCGGGTGGCACTTCTTGCTGCTGTTGGCTGTGGAGATGTAAAATGACTTTATGCATAGCGGCCCAATCAATCCTTTCCTTAGCTTCCAGGTCATAAACATAATCATGGAACTCGGGACAATCCTCAATCAAATGCCCCTGCTGACGGTGGAAATCACAGAACTGAAGCATATCCCCGACCGCGGGTCGGTAAGGCACAACCGGAGAGAACGACAATGCGTGAGTGGCCATCAAAGCCCGAAATATATCGGTGAAACACTCCGGCAAAGGAAGATGAGGAGCCTGCTTCGGGCAAGGTGGATGCCGAGGGATACGTAATGGTGGAGAAGGTTGTGGAGACGAAAGTGGAGGTTGCGTAGGCAGGAGTGCATGGCTAGTGGTGGAGGGCTTTGGTGATGGCATGTGTGGAATAGGATGAGGGGGTATGTAGACGGCATCTACTTGCTCGGGATGTGGTGTTCCCTTGACCGGAAGTGGAGATGGAGAAGGGTATGTAGATGCGGGAGGCTGACTCATGAAAGGTTGATATGCGGAGGCGTATGGGTACGTAGAGGCGGGAGGTTGGTGGAGACTCGAGGAGGGATATGTGGCAGAAGGCTGACTCATGGCCGGCTGACTCATGGGAGCGTAGGGTTGACATGGTGAGGGTGAAGGTTGATATGTGGAGATGGATGGTGGAGACTCGAGGTCAAGGGAATCTTGGATTTGTTGGCGAATGAAGCGGGCTCGGCTGTAAAGTTGCTGCCAAGAGGTGATGTCGTTGAGGGCTAAGATGAACCGATACTCGGGTGTTGCATTTGATATCAGCATCTTGATTTGTTCTCCCTCCGGAATGTGTCCCGAGACTTGCGCGGCAAGGTGATGCCAGCGGTCGGCAAAGGTGCAGAAATCCTCTTCGGGCTTCATCATCTCTTGGGCCAGATCCGCGATAGAATACTTGGGCCCAACCTGGTCTTGATACTGCTGAATAAACTTTTCTTGAACGGCATGAAAACTCACAACTTGCTCTTGCGGAAGAGAGAAGAACCAATCCCGAGCCGGGCCTTCCAATGACAGACCAAACAGATAAGCCATCAAGTGTTGGTCATGTCGAAATTGGGCCGACTCATAAACGAACTCCTTCAAGTGCACATATGGGTCACCAACTCCACTATAACGGCGATATGCGAGAATTTGTGAAGATGACGGAAGCCGAAGACCTTGAAATGCGAACGAAACACTTAAGGAGGATTTGGGATCGATTCGGCGTTGAAGCTCATCAAGTTGGCGTTGGGTTTGAGCAATCATCTCCTGGGTAGGGAGTGATCGAGAAGAATATGTGCCAGCTTGAGCAAGAGGATGTGAATTAGGACCAGGAGCATGGTATTGGGCCGGATAAGAGGATCCAGGCTGAGAAGAAGAAGGGCCCATTCCAAGAATGGAAGGATATGTGGGCTTGGAAGAAGTATGAGCATAAGGACCCATTGGGTTGGCAGCAACATGGGCAGAAGGATGAGGCCCATTAAGAGAATAAGTCCCATTAGCAATTGGGCCAGCAACATATGAAGGAGAAGGAGGAGGCCCATGAATAGAAGATGGCCCATTATGAGAAGAAGGCCCATGAAGATGAGATGCAATAAGACGTTGGGCCTGGGCCGGGTCCATTTGGCAAACAAGGCTTGAAATATGGGCCATGAGATTAGCCTGTTCCTCAGATGGGTCAGAAGGGCCACGGGAAGATGGGCCCGTGTGGGAAGAGGATTCCACGCGGGAATAAGAAGAAGATTGGGAAAAATAATGATACAAGGGGTTAGAATGATGCTCCATGAGGGAAAATGGAGACTTAATACAAGGATGTCAAGGAGAATACAAGTGGGAAGCACTGGCTTAATGGGCTTGAGAACAAGGGGGGCTGACCCACTAATACAAAGATGAATGGACAATGGACCATGGGACAATGGACTAGACAATGGACACACAAAATGGGCTAAGCTAAATGGGCCTAACAACAACAAAATATGTGGATGATGAAAGAATGCAACACAAAAATCACTAATGAGCTTGGACAAGCCCAATCAACACGAACAATGCAATGTGAGAGTCTTCACCCAAGTCAAACAAGTTAATATGATGGGAAATCTTTTAGGGGTTTCAATAGACCTTTTAATGATTTGAATTAATAACAATTCCCTCAAGATAGGAATCTTATAGGAATAAGGTCCAAACTTTGGGTTGACTAAGGTTAACTCCCTCACACTTATGCAAATGCAAGCCTAAAGGGGTGGAAAGATACAACCGGCCCGGCGTCCTTGTGGGAATCCACGGCTCACGGGGACTTATGGAGGTCCTTGATGTGCTTTCCTAGTCGGCTCCAAGGAATATGGAGACGAGAGGTCCACGCACCAAGGTAGGAAATGCAACTATGATATGCAATGTATGGCCCTATGTGCACCGGAGTGCATGCAAATTCTAGCTTAAAACTAGAAAATCAAGACTAGATTAAACTATGCAAACATGATCCAACAAAAACAAATAGTATATGGATGGAAAGACAATACAAAGGTCTGCACAACGGGCCCAAGAACAGATCAATCTGACCCCGGGAGGTCAATCAAATCACTGAGCAAAGATGCCCCCGTGAACCTATGCGCAGACCACATACAGATTTTATGGACAAAATGCTAAAATGATGACAATTTTTAACTAAGAAAATGAGACCCAAATGATGCAAATAAGCTATGGATGGAAAGACAATACAAAGGACTATCCAATGGATCAAAAATCAGTGTAATCAGACATCGGGAAGGCAGTCAAATCACTCATTAAAGATGTACCTGTGAACTTGTCCCTGAGCCTGCCTGCAGAACTTATGCACAAAAGTCAAAAAGATGGACAAGATTAGAATATACAAATGTTAACCAAATGATGAAAATAATATATGGATGGAAAGACAATACAAAGGGCTATCCAACGCAACAAGAATGAGCTCAATCGGACACCGGGATCAAAAGTTATGCCTCGATGAACACGGCCCTGTGAGCATGCACGCAAGACTGCCAGAAGCCGTGTAACGGTCTACCAAAGGACCGTTAATGCATGTGACGGTCTACTGCAGGACCGTCACACTACCAGAGCCCTTAAAACACCAAAAATAGTTGGAGAATGGAAGAAATATCACCTAAACATGAACATGGACCCAGCCAACCTACAAAAGAGCATGAAAACAAGCGTGATGGGCATTGGTGTCCCACCGTGATCGCCAAAAAACTGTTGATTCCTTTTTTAATTAGATTAGATTCCTATCCCGCCCCCTTTTTAAATACATACATGCATAAACATGTGAATCAAAGACAAGGGGATGAAAGTATGGAAATACTAACCGTGATCGCCACCAAGGATTAACAACGCCGCAAGGATGAAGAAAGGAGTGCAACGACACCGTGTACCTTGGAACTTAAAGACTCGATCGCGCTCGAAACGGGGTGCGGGGAACTTGTGGATTCAAACCTCCTCTCCTTCCAGCCGGCTAGAGGAAGAGGGCCTCACATTGTATTCATGCTCTCCTGCAAAACAAAGATGAAACACAAAGGCAAAAACCCATTAGAACATGCATGTGTAGTATCAAACCTGCAGTGACAAAATAGGGGTAGAAATTGAGGGCAAACTCACCGAGGGAGGGTTTTTAACCACTGTGGAAGGGTGGAAGTAATAGGTGGGTGTGTTGTGCAAGCATGAGATTTGAAATCACAAGATTTGATTAAGAGAGTAGAGAGAAATCAATGATGCAAAACAGAGAAAAACGCATGTGTAGCAGAAAGTGCAGGAAACTGTGATGATTTGTGATTTTGAGAGGAAGAGAACTAAGAGTGGAGATCATGAAATCAAGCCCAGAAGGATGAAATTGAAAGTTAATACTTCCCTCTTCAAGATGGGGTCGAAGGATTGAGTCAGCGGTGCAGCATGGCTTCGCCCCACGTCCGAAAAGAGCCCCCCGTCGCGACTGCGAGCTGGGCAGTTTTTATAGAGTTTTGCAAGAAAGTCTCATCTTCTTATCACGACTCCCAGCGATAGAGTCCAACATAAATCGAGTTCTCTGGATCAAACTCGAGATAATACTAAGGACAAGAGATAGGAACAAACGAGGATCAATTCAGAGGAGGATTCTAGAAGATATGGTTATTGGAAGGTAGCCCCGAAGCCTTATCTGCAGAGTTTGAGTTGAACTAGGAAACATAAATCCTGATCTTGCGACCCAGATCCCAAGAGATATAGCCAATGAAAATTTGATTCCTATGAACCAAATTCAAGATAATACCAAGGGCTAGAAGTAGGAAAAAACGGGGATCAATTTGGATAAGAAGTCAAGAAGTTATGGACTCTTCAAGAGGGCCACGGCGCACAAAAACGGAGCAGAGTCCAGCACGAATTGGACTCTCTGGTGCATGTAACGGTCTATCGTAGGACCGTCAGAGTGATGTAACGGACTAGGGTAGGTCCATCACACTCTGGAGGTCGAACGAGACCTTTTCGGATGAGATTGGATGTAACGCACCTAAACAGGGCCGTCACTTGGTCTAACGGTCAAGGATAGGACCGCCACACTCTAGGGGTTGAACCGGGCTGTTTTGGGCAAGTTTTGGTGTGACGGTCTATCGTAGGACCGTCACACTGAAGTAACGGTCTTCACTGGGCCGTCACTTCAATGAAGTAACGCACCTGCAAATGACCTTCACATCGATGAAGGTAGATTCTGGGCAAACTGCGCGCGACTTTAGAAATCGAAGCGTATCTCTCAAACGGTGGAGAATTAGACAAAGTGGTAAACATAGAAGTTGTAGATAACTGAGAGAGGAACAACTTTTATGAAGAAAGAAATGTGAGAAAATGATTGGAAGAGGGTGAAAATAGGGCTGGAAGAGATAGGAAAATTTTGGAATGTAGGTGAATAGCACGGCATGCCAGAAAAATGCGAATAGCTCACAATCAGGGCAGAACCGGCCAACGGTGTAGAAGAAGAAATTGTAGATATTTAAAAGAGGAACAACTTTGATGAAGACAACTTTTTGAAAAGAGGATTGGATGAAGGTGAAAATGAACTACTTGCAGGACTGTGCAGTGAGAGAGAGCCGATTACTTGAGGGAAGTCGGCCTAAATGGGCCGTAGGTTGACTTAGAAGCCAGAATTTGAAAAGATAAGCTCCGGGGCTCTAAGAAATCATGATCTCCAAGACTCAAAGGATATGGAATGATAAAAATAGGCTTAAAATCCATCCAAGAAAGCTCCAAAACAATGGCTAATTCGGGACATCAAAAATGATGAATAAGAGAAATGACACAACTTGTGGGCTAAAACGGGTGTCAACAACAGGGTGTCCAGGACACTCGCGAGGCCATAGGTCGGTCATTGGGTCTCAACCGGACCGACTGGGACTCAAAACGAGCACACAGAATTTCGGTCGACCTGGCCCCTAGGGTTGGTCGACCGGACCTAGGCGGTCGGTCGACCGGACCGACAATATCCTATGGGCGCCTGCCGGTCGACCAGCCCATCCGGTCCGGTCGACCGGTCACGGCGAAAAACCGGCCAAACCATAATCATCGGGCCCGATTCCATGCCCCATTCGATCCCGATCGAAGGGGATAACAACCACAATGATAATACCGACCTTCCACTATAGCAACCTTGATAAAATAAAAGAAATAAAATCCTAAATGGATTAAAAACTAGAACCAATGTAAAAGCCCAACTCATATATATACTTAAAACATATGAAATATAGGCCAAAATGAATAACGCCTCCTGCCAGGTCGTCATTTAATTGAAGACTATTCATGCAGGCGCTAATTTAATAATTTACGCCCCCTTGATAGACGTCATATAAAGATTTGAAGACTGTGTATATAGGCGTCATTTTTAAATAACACCCCAATCTTAGGCATCATTTCCAAATCGAACCGTTGGTGTTTGGTTCGAAGAAGGATTTATCTAGGTAAGCTTTGATTAGGAAAGGATCAACACGTGGATATCTAAGTTTAATCAGGAGTCTACATAGGAAGTTTCAATTGCAATCAAACTCCTAGAACCCATTAGGATTCCTTCTCCTATAAATACCAACCCCTCCGTCGAGCCAACTTGCTGGCTATTTTGATTGTTCCAACAAATGACCTGCTACTGCTACATCTTCTTCCCCTTCTTCCTTGCTGCGAGAAGGCTTGAAAGGAAAGGGAGGGTCACTTCTTCCTCTTGCTGTTGCTCAATACGTGAAGAACCTAAGTTCTTCAACTTCTTCTTTTCCTCCTGTGGATTGCTTGCAACGCGAAGGGACTGTGGCTATTGAGTTGCTGCTCTTCATATCATCATCTTCATCCTCTGGAAGTGGACGTGCTGCTGTTGATTCTTCGTTCCATCAAGCTGCATAGTCTTCCTCCTACTGCTTCATCCTTATATCCCTTGAAGAGTTGCCGTTATTATCAAGTTCCTCTATTTGAAATAGAGTATCAGAATATTGAATATCTCATCACCGTTCTTCATCGATCATCAACCAAAACATCACTCGAGGTAGGTTTTCTCAAGTATTTGGCAAAACCATGTTAATAATAGATCTCTGCATGCATATAGGTTGATAATTGTCAACAGGAAGCTTAACCGGAATCAGTTTTATGAATTCTGCAATTACAGTAAATAGCGACCCAAGCAAGGGTGCTATTTTATTTAACGACCGCACAAACAGTCGTCAAATGCATTTGATAAATAATAATTTCACCATGTTCAAAATTTAATAACTGTGAACCCTCACATGTAAACTAATACATGATCATGTCCTTACATTCCTGCTATTTTTCTCTATCTATTCATCTCTTTATAATCTTGATTGGTAATACTCCAAAATCCATGTGTCTATGATTGTATCTGCCCGGTGCAAATCAGATGACAAATAAATAACGACCCCATCTAGGTCGTCAATTGAATGAACGCCCCTGTAAACGGGCACCAATTTAGTGATAAACTGTGAATTATAGAGATGTGTATATTTTCCTGGATATTGGAATTAATGACATAGACCCTGCCATCATTTTGACATATGACGCCCCTGACTAGGGCGTTGTTTACTAAATTGAAGACTTCGGCTAAGTCACCATTTATATAATATCTAAAAATTGAAAATATTTACAGATTTTAATATCAACAGTAATCCGATTGTAATGACTGAATCAACAGTCGTTGATTATTGACCTGACGACTCGAACAAGGGTGCCATTTCATGAATTGAAGACATGACCTAAGGCGTCAATTTCCTGTTGCCTATTTTTTCGTGGATTTCTATAACCCACTGATAGTTGGTTATATTTCGGCACTATATTCTATTCCGTGAATATAGTCACATGTTTCACGTTGTATTATCGTTTACCCACTATTTCTCGATTGTAGATGAACCCTCCATGGGACATTCCGTTCCTTTGGACTGGTGACTTTATCATAGAGACCTCCGTAAGACTCCGCTAGCCTTGGATTCCCTCAAGGCAGCCGAGCATGTTGTACCATTAAAACCCATGACACTGTTTGATTGCCATGTCACTATAAGAAACATGGAAAATCGGCCCTTATGAGATCCATATAGTAATCATAATGTCATGAGAATATCCTTAAGATTTAATGGAATGGGAAACCATGGCATTAGTGTTCTATGAATTATGTGCCATACTTGTGGACCTTAATTCTATCTAGCTTAACATGTACTAGACCGAGTGATCATCTCTATATAAGCGCTTATTCTTATTGTCATGGCACCCAAGTTAGGGAGCCGATTCCACCTAGTTTTAATACGAATCGTGGTTATACCGTTACTATCATCCCTACATTCTATTCTACAAGATCTACCTTAAAAATCCTACAAGCATATTCCTTTGAAATTCCATATTGGCTATAACTATAGTGGATGTCGAAAATACATGATCAATGCCTGCGCATATAGGGCCCAATCTGGTCCTAGGAGGAGCACCCAAAAGAACTAGTGCCCATGGGAGTTGTAATGATCACGGTGTGGCATTGCACCGAAGTGCATGACTAGCTCGATAGACCTTCCACAATCTCGTACTTGACTTGACTCGACTTGACATGACATGACTTGCGTGACCCAAAAAGGGGTATTTATTCATTATATGCTTGCTTGAAACATGATAGCCAATTCTTGACATGACTTGATCACTCGACATGATAAATACACGTGCTTGATTGTCTTGCTGTTTTGACATGAGTTCTTGAAAGACTTGCTAGTTCATTCACTATCTCTTGATATACATTCTCTTTGTTATACACTCTCAGCTGTCGTTTTATGCGAGCATGCATAGCTTATTGCATTTCATGTAACATGTAATCTACTTAAAGTAAGCTAGCTCTTGAGATATAATCTCTACTGAGCGTTCGCTCACATAGTGTTTTTCGCTTATTTTTCAGGTAAGTCCGAGGATGAAACTCAATCAGATGGGGAAAGTCAAGAGTGAGAACAATAGAGCTATACCATCTGTCCAAGCGTTATCCAACCTTATCTTTTCTAGTCATTCATTGTACTTTTCATTTTATTTGAGTCTTAGCACTTTCATTAAGAGGATTGTAATAGAAGTACTTTGAAGGTTTTGATGAAATAAAGGATTGGGCTATTTTACTCTTGCGCGCTCTGTCTTTGCACACTAACGCACTGATTGACATGATTGATATAAACTCGTCACGTGTCTCTGGGTTTTCTTTCGTGCTCGGGGCGTAACAGTTTTTGTGTTATCAGAGCCTAGGATATTCAATTCCTAGGAAACCCAAGTCCAATGATAGGTTTAAACCTTTAACCGGTGAGATTGGGTAGAACCATGGGTTAAGGTAATCTAGATACTCAATTCTTGGTCGAATATTATATTAATTAGTTATCTAAAAATCCTTGTAGGACAATGGCTGCCGAACGTGCTTAGTGGGGTAACATGAAACGTACTATTCAAGGCATGACGCAGGCACTTCAACAGGTGGCACAAGGTGGTGCGCACCGTGGAGCGGGAAATCTCCATCAAAGTTTTAGAAACATGAACCCTCCTAAGTTCATAGGATCCACTGATCTGGATGACGCCGAGCACTGGATCCGAGAGACTGAACATATTTTTAGAGTTATGCAATGCACGAACTAAGAGAAGGTCTTATTAGCCACATTTCAACTGGAAAGAGACGCCTGATGCTGGTGGGAGTCAGTAGAAGGCATCTTAGAGCAAGGCCAAGTTACTTGGGAGGAATTTGTTGAACATTTCAACACTAAGTATTTCTCAGACCAAATTCAGGAGAAGAAAGCCGCTGAGTTCGCCGCTCTTAAGCAACGATCCTTGTCAGTAGAGGAGTACGAGGCACAATTCTCTATGTTGTCCCGGTATGCTAAGCATTTAGTCAATACCGAGAAAATGAAAGCTAGGAGATTTCTTAATGGACTCAGGCCCCAATATATCACACAGCTAGCACCGATGGACATACAAGTCTATTCGGAGATGGTACGACGAGCCCAGTTTTTAGAAGATGCCACAGAACTATCTGATAGGATTCGTGGGAAAGATAAGAAGGAATAGGTTGTTGTGACTCCTCTGTGTTGATGATGTTGACAATAAGCTTTACGTCATTGGCAACAGCTTGTTTTGATTGATTGGCAACTGTTTATGTTTTGATGAAACTATCTTTATCAGATTCTCTATGTGTTCCATGCAGTCAGAGTCTATACATTACATTTTGTTGTGCTTGTGCATCGTTTAGAACACAAGTCTGCACATTGCTTGTAGACTGCACTAAGTCTGCACATTGCATACACACAAGTCTATAATTGCATCGCAACACACACTAGTCTACACAGTCCATTGCTGGTGCGAGTAGTTAAGTCCATACATGTCTCAAGTCTGTACATTGCATATGGCTGTGCATCACTCAAGTTTATACAATGCATGCACGTTCATTCAAAGTCCATACATTGGCCTGTAGCATGCACGAAACGAAGTCTGTACATCGATGAAGTCTATACATCGCAGAGACGTGTTTGTGCATCAAGTCTATACAATGCTGCATCAAGTGCTTCAGCATTTCCAAGTCTATACATCGGTGAAGTCTATACAGCCTGTGTGTTCCACGATATCAAGTCTATAAACTCCTAGATCTTTACCTGCGTTGCACCTGCAAGTCTATACATTACAGCTGAGTTGAAGTATGTACAGCCCTTGTTTTGCCAAAGTCTATACATCGTGCACTCTCAAGTCTGTACAGCCCTTGCTTAGCTCAAGTCTGTACATCGTCCATCACTCCTTTGGCAAGTCCATACATTGTGAAAGTCTATACATTCCTCATTGCCTTGCTTCATGCACCAAGTCTGCACATTCCTTACTCAAGTCTATACATTCACTGTGCACTGTCCATGAGCAAGTCTATACATTGTTTGTGCATTCATTTGTCTGGTTGCATAACTGTAAGTCTATACATCTTTGTCTTGTGCATGCATCATTTCTCAAGTCTATACATTGCATCGTTTGGTCATGCATTATCTCTAAAGTCTGTACACTGCATTGCACGAGCTGAAGACTGTCTAAGTCTATACATTGCTTCTTCATGCATTGCACGAAGTCTGCACATTGTGTGCACCAAGTCTATACATTGGCTAGTTGCACGCAGAGTCAGTACATCGTCATAGTTGCCTCGATGCCATAGAAAGTCTATACAGTCCACTATGCTTAGAATTTGACGCCCATCAACAGTGGCGTCACTTCTGAAACTGACGCCCAGGATGGAGGCATCTTTTTGTTATGCATCAATTTATCAAAGTCTAGACATCATCTGGTTGCTTAACGCATAGTCTGTACATTGTGCATTGTGTTCTCATGCCTTAAACACTAGGCATTGCAATCTCTATACACTGCTGTCGCATGTACACCAAGTGCACACATCTGTTGATGGCATGTCTATGCATTCATCATCAATGTACACACTTTGCTTGATGCATTCTACATTACACATTAGCAAGTCTGTACAACGTCTGCATAGTGAACATGAAGTCTGTACAATGGTCGACGGCATGTTAGTGCATTCAGTTTTATTGTGCATACTTCACCTTGTGCACAATGCATTACACTTCAGCAAGTCTATAGAACGTCTGCACATTACATACTATAAAGTATGTACAAGGTGTCGACATTAAACTGATAAGTTCCTTTCGACTGACTGACAGGGACTCTTTGCAGAGATTGATGACATGGCTCGTGATCCAAGGATGGACGAGGTGCCCAGATTGTGACACGTGGAATGCAGCCCAGCCAGGATGCTGCCATGTGGTCGAAATTCCTCGGATCTGGCAAAAGCTCTGGGCGGGAAATGTCGAAACCATACGCCCTATCCAAACTGCTACTGGTATAAAAAGAAGTCTTCTTCCTCAGAAGAAGCTTGATCGAAGTAGAAGAGCAGAGTGTGAACTTCAGCCTGCACGATCCACAGAGAAGAAAAGCTGAGAGCCACCGAGAACAGAGAAGAAAAATGAGAGAAGAGAAGATTGAGAGAGTTGAGTTGAGAGAGTTTGTTCGAGAGCTTGTTACTCAGACTCTTTGTTCGGATACCAGAGTTGAGTGTGCTCATTGAGAGCTATTTCCCTTCTGGGTTTTCTCATTTTCGTTTACTTCTATTTTTTGCTTTCCAAAACTGTTTCTTCAAGCTGTGTGTCAGCTGTTTGCAGAGGTGTTACCTCTGGACGGGTAAGCTGTAATCCCCAGCGGTTGCAGTGGAGGATTCCACTAGACAGGTGAAGCTGTAATCCTCAGCGGGTGAGACTTGATCTCGGATAGCAAGCTGTGAAGCTCAGCGGTTGTAGGCTAAGCTGTATTGCCCAGCGGACGTAAGCTATGTTACGCAGCAGTAAGCCACACTTGGTTGAGTGTGGGGTGGACGTAGGTCTCCTGACCGAACCACCTAAAAATCTTGTGTGTCTTGTGTTTGTGAGATTGCTCCTGAACTGGTGTGTGACTGGATTTTCTGATTATCTTCATAGATTGATTAGTTTATGTTCAGATCCAGCATTGTAGTTAGTGATATTGTAGATCGGCTTAAATTCCGCATTAGAGCCTTGTATTGGTTTTAATTTAGGCCATAGATCTATTCACCCCCCTCTAGATCCACACTTCGTGGTGATATACTATTTCCATCTAACACAACACAGGTCACTAGTTCTGGTTCCTTCAAACCCAACTTCAACAAGAAGAGGCCAAAGGAGGAACACCTTCCCAAGAGCAAAAGTTCAAGAAGACCAAACCTTTCTCCATTACCACCATACCTTCTAAAATGGTGTGTAAACACTGTGACAAGGCCGGACATAAGGCCGAAGAATGTTGGATAAAACTTGGAGCTTGTCTCCATTGTGGGAGCCGTGATCATCGGATTCCCGACTGCCCGTTGCTCAATGATCAAGTCGGTGATGGAAAATACCCGGTGATGAAGAATGCATGTCTCCAAGCTATTAAGGAGACAGAACAAAATGAAGGTGAACTAGTGGAAGGCACACTACAAGTTTGTTCCAAGTCTGCATATGTCTTACTTGATACTGGTGCATTGCACTCATTTATTTCCAAGAAGTTTGCTGACCCATTACCTATGGAACTGGAATGGATAAGATTAGTTATTTCAACTCCTCTTGGAAACAAGGCCGATATTGCTCAGCATTACCAAAATTGTGATGTCTTGGTTAAAGGGAGAAACCTCCCTATCGACCTCATATGCCTAGATATGAAGGACTATGATATCATATTAGGATTTGATTGGTTATCCAAGTACCAGGCAACTGTTGATTGCCGTAATAGCAGGGTTACTTTCAAGGAGTTTTCGGAACTAATTTATACTAGCCCTAAGAGTCAGAACAAGTCACCTCTTATACCAGCTCTTCGAGCTAGCAAACTAATAAGGAAAGGATGTGTGTCTTTCCTTACTTTTGTCACCATTAAGGAAACTAAAGAGTCTAAGATAGAAGACATTCCAGTTGTACGAGAATTCTTGGATGTGTTTCCGGAAGATTTACCTAGATTACCCCCACAAAGAGAAGTGGCCTTCACCATCGACTTGGTCCCTGGTGCTGGTCCAGTTTCTAAGGCGCCTTATAGGATGTCCCCTGCTGAACTCAAGGAGTTAAAGGAACAATTGATGGAGCTTCTGAAGAAAGGATTTATCAGGCCGAGTACTTCCCCGTGGGGAGCACCTGTGCTTTTTGTGAAGAAAAAGGATGGATCCATGAGGTTATGCATCGACTATCGACAGTTGAATCACCTTACTATCAAGAACAAATATCCACTGCCGAGAATCGATGAGTTATTCGATCAAATATCTGGATCCAAATATTTCTCGAAGATCGATCTCTGGTCAGGATATCACCAACTGAGAATCAAAGATGAGGACATTCATAAGACCGCGTTTAGGAGCAGGTATGGGCACTACGAATTTGTTGTTATGTCTTTTGGACTAACCAATGACCCTACGGCCTTTATGCAGTTGATGAATAGTATATTCAGCCCTCATCTAGATCAGTTCATGGTGGTCTTCATTGATGATATATTAATTTATTCAAAGACCAAGGAAGAACATGAGGAGCATTTGGGGATTGCATTACAAATATTGAGGACAAATCAGCTATATGTGAAGCTCAGTAAATGTGAATTCTCGCTGGAAGAAGTATCTTTCCTAGGACATGTGATTTCAAAGGACAGTTTATCTGTAGATCCATCAAAGGTTGAAGCTGTAAGGAATTAGGAAAGACAGACCAATGCTAGCGAGATCCGAAGTTTCTTAGGTCTTGCGGGCTATTATAGGCGATTCATCAAGGATTTCTCCAAGATCGCCGTACCACTCACTAGGCTAACTCACAAAAAGATCCATTATGAATGGAGCGAGGAATGTGAAAGAAGCTTCCAAGCCCTCAAGGATCACCTAACTACTGCCCCGGTTTTTGCTTTACCAATTGAAGGTGAGAAATTATAGGTATACACCGATGCATCTGGCATTGGCCTCGGATGTGTTTTAATACAACACGGGAAAGTTATAGCTTACTCTTCTCGCCAATTGAAGAAGCACGAGGTGAACTACCCAATTCATGACTTAGAGCTGGCCACGGTAGTGTTTGCATTGAAGATATGGAGACATTATCTATACGGAGTGCAGTTCACTACATACTCCGATCACAAGAGCCTCAAGTATCTCTTCTCTTAGAAGGAATTGAATATGAGGCAAAGACGTTGGCTAGAATATCTCAAGGACTTCGACTTCACTATACAATATCATCCTGGAAAGGGTAATCCTGTAGCTGATGCCCTCAGTCGCAAGCCAAGAGCTATATTAGCCAATTGTATGATTCAGGAGTTGAAGTTGCTAGAACAGCTCACTAGACTTAATATAAGCATGGACAAGGAGAGTAGGTGTGTCACACTATCCCATATGAGCATACAGTCGGATCTACTCTCAGAGATACAAGGACTGCAAGATAATGACCCGATATTAGTGGAAATCAAGGGCAAGATGGAAGAGCAATCTGATTTCAAATTAGCTTCAGATGGAAGGTTGTTATTCAGAGATAGAACTTGCATCCCAGATTGTCCAGAGCTAAAGAAGAAGATCTTAGATGAAGCTCACAGATCAAGGTACACGATTCATCCAGGATCTATCAAAATGTACCAAGATTTGAAAAGGACCTTTTGGTGGCCCAATATGAAAAGAGAAATAGTGGATTTTGTGTCTCGCTGTCTCACATGCAAACAGGTCAAGGCGGAACACCAAAAGCCTGCCGGTAAGCTACAACCTCTTGATATTCCTAAGTGGAAGCGGGAGGATATCGGTATGGACTTCATTATGGGACTGTGTAAATCTAGAGGAGGACATGATAGAGTATGGGTTATCATAGACCGTCTGACCAAGTCGACACATTTCTTGCCAATCAAGAGCCGATGGTCAATTGACATCCTTGCTGCATTATACATTAAGGAGATAGTCAGGTTACATGGAGTACCTGTCTCAATCGTGTCTGATTGAGACCCTCGTTTTACTTCTCATTTTTGGAAGGGTCTACAACATTCATTGGGGAGAAGACTCAACTTTAGTATTGCTTTTCATCCTCAGACGGATGGTCAGATAGAGAGAACAAATCAGGTAGTAGAAGATATGCTCAAAGCTTGCATCATTGATTTTGGTGGAAGCTGGCATGATCACTTGCTTTTGGTTGAATTTGCATACAACAATAGCTACCAGGCAAGTATACAGATGGCACCATTCGAAGCCTTATACGGAAGGAGTTGCCGATCACCCTTGTGCTGGGATGAAGTTGGCGAGAAACAACTATTAGGTCCAGACATGCTAAGGGATACCACCGAAAAGATTCAGATGATTAGAGAGAGACTTCAAGTAGCTCAGTCTAGACAGAAGGCTTATGCTGATACAAGAAGAAGAGATCTCGAATTATAAGTCGGAGATCACGTATTTCTCAAAATATCACCTGGATGTGGAATAAAGAGATTTGGTGTTAAGGGCAAGCTTACACCAAGGTTTATCGGTCCTTTTGAAGTACTAGAAAGAGTGGGTGAGGTTGCTTATCGCATCGCTTTGCCTCCTCAATTGTCCGATGTCCATAATGTATTCCACATATCCATGTTGAAGAAGTATGTGCACGATCCGTCACATATCATCTATCATGGAGACCTGGTGATTCAAAAGGATCTCACATATGAAGATCCTCGATCGTGAAGTTCGTACTCTAAGGAACAAAACAATTCCCATGCTAAAGGTGCAATGGAGTAAATGCTCAGAGCACGAAGCCACATGGGAGACCGAGGAGTCCATGAGGAAGCGATTCCCAGATTTATTCTAAAGAGGTATGAGTACTACACTCTCCGTAAATATGTACAATTGAATTTGGGGACCAAATTCTTCTAAGTCAGGGAGGGTGTAGCAACCCTGATAAAATAAAAAGAAATAAAATCCTAAATGGATTAAAAACTTGAACCAATGTAAAAGCCCAACTCATATATATACTTAAAACATATAAAATATAGGCCAAAATGAATAATGCCTCATGCCAGGTCGTCATTTAATTGAAGACTCTTCACGCAGGCGCTAATTTAATAATCGATGCCCCCTTGACAGGCGTCATATAAAGAATTGAAGACTATGTATAGAGGCGTCATTTTTAAATAACGCCCCAACCTTAGGCGTCATTTCCAAACCGAACCGTTGGTGTTTGGTTCGAACAAGGATGTTATCTGGGTAAGTTTTGATTATGAAAGGATCAACACGTGGATATATAAGTTTAATCAGGAGTCTACATAGGAAGTTTCAATTCCAATCAAACCCCTAGAACCCATTAGGATTCCTTCTCCTATAAATACCAACCCCTCTGTCGAGCCAACTTGCTGGCTATTTTGATTCTTCCAACAAACGACCTACTACTGCTACATCTTCTTCCTCTTCTTCCTTACTGCGAGAAGGCTTGAAAAGAAGGGGAGGGTCACTTCTTCCTCTTCCTACTGCTCAATACGTGAAGAACCTAAGTTCTTCAACTTCTTCTTTTCCTCCCGCGGATTGCCTGCAACGCGAAGGGACTGCGGCTATTGAGTTGCTGCTCTTC
Organism: Amorphophallus konjac; assembly: GCA_022559845.1. Lineage (NCBI taxonomy): Eukaryota > Viridiplantae > Streptophyta > Magnoliopsida > Alismatales > Araceae > Amorphophallus > Amorphophallus konjac. The sequence goes on from CM040125.1 coordinate 281,140,541, forward strand.
ATATCATCATCTTCATCCTCTGGAACTGGATGTGCTGCTGCTGATTCTTCGTTCCATCAAGCTGCATAGCCTTCCTCCTGCTGCTTCATCCTTATATCCCTTGAAGAGTTGACGTTGTTATCAAGTTCCTCTGTTTGAAATAGAGTATCGGAATATTGAATATCTCTTCACCGTTCTTCATCGATCATCAACCAAAACATCACTCGAGGTAGGTTTTCTCAAGTATTTGGCAAAACCATGTTAATAATAGGTCTCTGCATGCATATAGGTTGATAATTGTCAACAGAAAGCTTTACCGAAATCAGTTTTACGAATTCTGCATTTACAGTAAATAGCGACCCAAGCTAGGGCGCTATTTGTTTTAACGACCGTGCAAATAGTCATCAAAATCATTAGATAATTAATAATTTTACCATGTTCAAATTTTAATAACTGTGAACCCTCACATGTAAACTAATGCATGATCATGTCCTTAAGTTCTTGCTATTTTTCTCTATCTATTCATGTCTTTATAATCTTGATTGATAATACTCCAAAATCCATGTGTCTTTCATTGTACCTGCCCGGTGCAAATCGGATGACAAATAAATAATGACCCCATCTAATTCGTCAATTGAATGAACACCCCTGTAAACGGGCGCCAATTTAGTGATAAATTGTGAATTATAGAGATGTGTATATTTTCCTGGATATTGGAATTAACGACATAGACCCTACCATCATTTTGACATATGATGCCCCTAACTAGGGCGTTGTTTACTAAATTGAAGACTTGGGCTAAGTCGCCATTTATATAGTATCTGAAAATTGAAAATATTTACAGATTTTAATATCAACAGTAATCTGATTGTAACGACTGAATGAACAGTCGTTGATTATTGAACGGACGACTCGGACAAGGGCGCCATTTCATGAATTGAAGACATGACCTAAGGCGTCAATTTCCTATTTCCTATTTTTTCGTGGATTTCTATAACCCTGTCACGCCCCGAGCCTTTATTATAGCGGAAGACTAACTCGGGGAGCGCGAACAGCCGACATGGTAAGCCTTTTGCAAGCAAGAACGACCAGAGCGCAATACAATCACACACATAAATGCAATTGCACAGAATTTAATCATACTCCCACTTTATTTCATAAATGATCAATATTTGAAATACAATCACTTTCCATTATCTTTCATTCTACTATACTCAAGAAATAGGAAAATTACATTGACTCAATCTAGACATTATAGACTTCCTAAGTCTTCGCTCATCTTTAATCGCTCTCGGATCCGCTACTTGAATTATCCGAATCCGAACCCGACTCGCTTTCATTTCCTGAAAAAGATTGGAAATAGGTAATGAGCACACTTGCCCAGTAGGTATCTTCGCATCAACATGAAGGCATTATTAAAGTAATTAACATTTTTGCTCTAAATAAATAAGGTAAAATCATGCAATGCGATGATCATGCGATTAAATCAAAGCAACAAGACAATCATATAAGATGGAATGAGAACAAGAATGAACTAGTAAGAATAGGACAAGAACATGATATTGGCCTTTCATGAATAAGAATATATCGAGAATGTACTAGCAACCCACATATTCATCACTTTAGCATCTTATGCTTATGAGCAAGTGCTTCGTGAATTTCTGTGGAATATCAAGCAAGAATGTCATGTCGTGTCGTGGATCTTCACTTATTTATAGAAATAGTACTCCCAGCGCAATGCGACGCCAGTAGCATCATACCCCATGGTTTATAAAATAGTATGTTTCCGGTAATTAGCCGAGGGGACTAGCATAGAGCCCTTGAACACAATCAGTGCTCGATCGCATCTTCAGGTATAAATTAAGCTACTTCCACGCATGTAACAGTAAAGTATGGCCAATAATATAACAATTCCAAATAATGAAAATCAATGAATGAATGCTTCAATTCGAATATATGAGATCAAGAAATAGACTTAAACAATGTTATGCTCATGGAAATAAATCGATAGCATAACGGTACATTCTTTTACCTTTCATTCATTTCGTTAAGTCTTTTCAATCATTATGATAAGTTCTAGACTATCATTAGTCCATCTAGAACTTTAGAAATCAACCCTTGGGTCAAACCTTGGGTTAATATATGCAAGCTGTGTGACGGTCATCTACTAGGCCGTTACATTCTGTAACGCGCCAGTATCGGGCCGTTACAGTGATCCGAGTCCAGAACAATAAAATAGACTTAGAGAAATGTGACGGTCATGTAATGGCCATTACGTGCTTCTGACGGTCCAATGTAAGGCCGTTACATTACTAGATCCAAAAACAACGATAGTGTATTCTAGTTAATGGGCTTTAATGATACAACCAACTCGGTGTCCTAGTGGGAATCCCAGGCTCGCGGAGAATTACGGAGGTCTTGAAACAAGATTTCCTAGTACATTGGAAGGAATATCCAATAGAGAGGTCCCCATGTCCAAGATTATATTCCTATAGTGCATTGAAACGACTCTATTGATAGAGAAAGAATATATAGATAGAGACATACATCGATGTGAAACCAAGATAAAAACTTTACTAATTCATATTTCAAAATCATGTTTCTAATTACCAAACTTTAGAGTTTGGCTTCATGAAATTAACATAACTCAAAGTAAAAGTGAGATACCAAATCATGCAATACCTATCATGAATGCTTAAATAATCTCAAAGTCATATAACCAGGTTAACACTTAGGTAACTAGGCTTAATAATAAGAAATATTAACAAATCATATTCTGTCTAGGGTTGACAGATCATAAACTCTGACGGTCTAGAAGTGGGGCGTCATAGTGATTGTGACGGTCAGAGAACAGCCGTTACCCTTATGTGACGCATCTGTATTGGTGCGTCAGAGTTAACAGAGTAACTCATATACCACAGAGACTGTGACGGCTCATAGTAAGGCCGTTACATGAATGTGACAGTCCTAATGTGACGCGTCAGAGTGTCTGCTAACAGAAAGCAATATGAAACATAAGAGATTAACTCACATCATGTCTATAACCAAAACACCATGAGGTTCTAAGCATGATAAAGAAGGATATGCTATCTACATGCATAGGTGACCATGAATATATGAAATACATGTTTTAAGTTCTCAATTTAGGGTTAAGAGATGCATGTAATGCATGGAACTAGTAAAACATGAAATTGATGCTCTACTATGCATGAAATTCAATCAAACTAGAAGGCTTATAGTCCTATCAAGTTGTTTTTGCCATTCATGAGATAACCTACCTCTTGTCTAGGCTTCAAACTTCCAGTTATGGTTTGAACACCGAACCCTAGTTCCCCTCTTCCTATGATTTTTCAGCAACTTCCTTAGGCTCTAACTCCACGACCACTTGACCTAAAGATGTGAAATTTGGAGAGGAGTTAGTCTAAAGTATTGTAAAAAAATACTTCTAAAGAACTTACCCAAGATTACACGTCCTTACCTTGATTCCTTGTGAGCTAAAAGTAAGGGTCACACAGTTCAGAACTAGGTCCTATTTATAGGGTTTTGGCTAGGGTTTGAAGATTAGATCGATTCTTGAGTCCTTAATCTGTTAAAACCTAATCTCTAAGAGTCCTTAGGGTCTTTATACATTGTTCTAATTAGGTCTCTTGTAGATAGGAACATCAAGTTCCAATCTTTTTACAAGTTCTCTCACTTACGGAATTCGCAGGCTATGACGGTCGACCCTTGCCCCGTTACAAGGCTGTGGCGGTCTTACGATAGACCGTTACATTCATCGTATCTAGAGTTTTAAATAAGTAAAACTCTTTTATCCATTATCTATTAAATGATCTTATTAAGTAGTGTTTATCTTTTGAAAAAAAATATCTGAGAATAGGCTTAATAACCTTCTAGAATATGGGCCAACTAAATGGGTCCTGATCTTTAAATCTTTTAGATAATAATTAGATAGGCTAGGTTATCCTATTAACATATTTGGGCCTTATAATGACTTATTAACCCGTTAATCCATTTATAAATTCATTTAGCCCAATTAAATTTTAGAAAATTATTAATAAATCCAAAAATTACTTATATAAATTCCGGGGCACTACACCCTCCCCCACTTAAAAAGAATTTAGTCCCCAAATTTAATACATGGATTGTGGAGAGTGTACTTAAAGTTAAATAATTCTGAAAATCTTTTTCTCATGGCTACTTCGGTTTCCCATGTTGCTTCGTATGGCCATGTTTTCTTCCATTGAATTTTGACCATATGGATAACCTTATTTCTTAGTTGACGCACTTCCTGATCCAGAATCTTTATTGGCGTTTGCTCACATGTCATATTCTTCTGAATCTCCAGATTGTCATAAGTGATAATATGGTCAGGATCGTATACATATTTCTTCAGCATGGAGACGTGAAATACGTCATGAACTCCTGCTAATTGTGGAGGTAAAGCCAAACTATAAGCCACTTCACCGACCCTTTCAAGAATTTTAAATGGGCCAATGAGCCTTGGAGTTAGCTTTCCTTTAATACCAAATCTTCGAATACCACGTCCTGGAGAAACTTATAAATATACATGATCTCCTACTTGAAACTCCAAGTCACGTCTTCGATTGTCAGCATAAGACTTTTGCCTATCTTGTGCCATTTTTATCATTTCTTGAATGAGCTTGATTTTCTCCATAGAATCTCTGATAAGGTCAGGGCCTAGAAATTGCATTTCCCCTATTTCATTCCAACATATTGGAGATTGACAACTTTTCCCATATAGAGCTTCAAAAGGTGCCATTTGTATGCTTGCTTGATAGCTGTTATTATATGCAAATTCCACCAGAGGTAAGTGATCATGCCAACTTCCTCCAAAGTCAATTATACAAGCCCTGAGCATGTCTTCTACCACCTGATTTGTTCTTTCCGTCTAACCATCAGTTTGTGGATGAAAGGCTGTGCTAAAATTTAATCTGGTCCCTAGTGAATGTTGTAGACCTTTCCAGAACTGTGATGTAAATCGAGGATCTCTATCTAATACAATAAAGATAGGGACACCATGTAGTTTAACAATTTCTTTCATGCATAATGCTGCCAGGAAATTCACAGACCATCGACTCTTTATTGGTATGAAATGTACAGATTTAGTCAATCGATCTATGATTACCCATATGCCATCGTGTCCACCTCTTGTCCTAGGTAATCCCATGATGAAATCCATTCCTATGCTCTCCCATTTCCATTCGAGAATATTTAAGGGATGTAATTTACCTGCAGGTCTAAAATGTTGAGCTTTGACTTGTTGGCAAGTTAGATAATGAGACACGAAGTCAGCTATTTCCCTCTTCATATTGGGCCATCAAAAGTTTTGTTTGAGATCCTGATACATTTTTGTACCTCCTGAATGAATGGTGTACTTTGATATATGTGCTTCTTCTAGGATCAATTTCTTTGTATCCTCATGATTCGGTATACACATTCGGCCCTTGAATAGCAATCTTCCATCATTAGAAATAGAAAAATCCGGCCTTTGATCAATATTGGCCTTAATTTCCAGTAAACTGGATCATCCTCTTGTAATTTGGCCAAATCCTCTATTAATTTAGGTTGAGCATGGATATTAGCTATGAAACAATCTTCTTCCTTAATGTCAACATCTAAATTCAACTGAGCAAATTGAGGAATAAGGTTAGTTACACTAATCATGAGACTTGATAACATACCTATTGGTTTTCTACTGAGTGCATCTGCTACAGCATTTGCCTTGTCAGGATGATATTGAATAGCAAAATTAAAGTCCTTGAGATGTTCTAACCACCTCCTCTGCCTCATATTAAGCTCCTTTGGAGAGAATAAATACTTCAAGCTCTTATGGTCTGAGTAGATCGTAAACTTTTCTCCATAAAGATAATGACGCCAAATTTTCAAGGCCAAAATAACCACTGCTAATTCTAAATCATGTACAGGATAATTTTCTTCGTGACATTTCAATTGTCTTGAAGAATAGCAAATCACCTTTCCGTTTTACATATGGACACATCCTAAGCCAATTCCAGACGCATCCGTATACACTTCAAATCCACCACCCTCCATTGGTAGTGATAAAATAGGGGCTGTGGTATGATGATTCTTAAGAATTTGGAAATTCTTCTCACATTTCTCTAACCAGACAAAAGGATTTTCTTTTCTGGTGAGTCTAGTTAAAGGGACTGCTATTTTTGAGAAGTCCTTAATGAATCTTCTATAATAACCAGCTAGACCTATAAAGCTTCTTACATCAGACACAGTCGTAGGCCGACTCCAATTCTTGATAACTTCTACCTTAGAAGGATCCACAGCAATACCTTCTTTTGAAATAATGTGATCTAGGAATGAGACTTCCTTGAGCCAGAATTCACACTTATTGAGTTTGGCATATAGCTCGTGTTCTCTAAGTGTTTGTAAAGTTATTTTTAAATGTTCTTCATGTTCTTCTTTTGTCCTTGAGTATATCAGGATATCATCGATGAAGATGACAATGAATCGATCCAGGTATGGCTGGAAGACATTGTTCATAAGTTGCATGAATTCTGCTGGGGCACTAGTTAACCCGAACGGCATCACCACGAATTCATAGTGGTCATAACGACTTCGAAAAGTCGATTTATAAATATCTTCTTCTTTAATTCTAAGTTGATGATAACCAGATCTGAGGTCAATCTTAAAGAAGTACTCAGCTCCCGAAAGCTGGTCGAAGAGCTCATCAATATGCAGCAACGGATACTTATTCTTAATTGTAAGCTGATTCAGTCGCCGGTAATCGATACATAGCCTGAGGGAACCATCTTTCTTCTTGACAAATAGAACAAGCGCACCCCAAGGGGATGTGCTGGGTCTAATGAAACCCTTATCTAGAAGTTCTTGTAACTGCTTCTTTAGTTCCTTGAGTTCTGTGGGAGACATCCTGTAAGGGGCTATAGAAACAGGTGCCGCACCAGGAATGAGTTCAATGGTAAAGTTTACTTCCCTTTCGGGCTGTAAATTAGGTAGTTCAGATGGGAACACGTCTGGGAACTCATTTGCAATAGGAATATTGGCTAGGACAATCTCCTTAGATTCGGTAATAATGACTGAAGCAAGGAAAGCTTCGCATCCTTGCGAGATAAGCTTACAAGCGTGAAGAGAATATATAATGGTAGGATACTTTTTGTATTTGATGCCAAGAAAAGAAAATCTTGGAAGACCAGGCTTTTGAAAAGATATTATCCTATTCCGGTAATTGATATAAGCATCATGGTCTAAAAGCCAATCTACCCCTAAAATGCCGTCATAACCTTTCATATCAAGGCATACTAAGTTTGCGGGGAGATTGTGTCCTTCTACCACTATCTCGCAATCAGGATAATGTTTGGTAACCTTAGTTCCAGATCCTAAAGGTGTAATAATAGCAAGATCTGAAGGTAGGGAAACTGATGCAATTGGTAAGATTTTTGTAAAAGTGGTTGAGATAAAAGAATGAGAAGCACCAATATCGAATAGCACGAATGCAGGGTGAGAACAGATTTGAAGAGTACCTTCCATAAACCCATCATTTAAATCCCTGGGTGCTTCATCTTCATCTATAACCGCATTGAGGCGAGCCTGCCTCCTGCGTCCTCCATTAGCTGATTGCTCTTTCATAAGGGGGCAATCTGGCACACGATGCTCCCTACTTCCACAATGCAAACAAGCACCGAGGCGCTTCCAGCATTCTTCAGCCGAATGGCCAAATTTCTCGTAAAAAGTGCATGCCGCGGCAACTTGCTCCTTCTCTTTCCTTAACCCTTTTTTTATTCTTTTGGGAACTTCCACCGTTCCTGCTCCTTGATCTTATCTTGTTATCACGACTTTTGTAGGGTTCCTTGATGCTAAACTTCTCCTTCTTATAATGCCGATCTGAGTGCCAGCTGGATTCCTCTCCCTTTCCTTTCAACTTTTCGACCTTCTCTAAGGTCCTCTCGCATAGATATGCCCTCTGAACCATCTCTGCGTAAGTGCGGATATTTTGTGTCCCAAGTTGCTGAATGAACCCGGGCCGTAACCCGTCCATAAATCGATTTGCCTTTAATAATTCCGTGCTAATAAGGTGTGGTGCATATAGTGCTAGTCTTGAAAACTGCAGCTCATACTCTGCTACTGACATCATCCCTTGACAAAGGGTGGCAAACTCCATGGCCTTCCTTTCCTTCACATGTTCGGAGAAATACTTGGCACGAAATAAAGTTAGAAAACCATCCCACGTGTGAGGTGCATCGGCCGGAGGTGCCGGGACCAATTTCCAGCAAGTACGGGCATCCTTATTTAATTGGAATGTTGCTAGACGGACCTTCTCCAGATCAGTGCATTGAATGACATCAAAGATACGATTCATTTCATCGATCCAATTTTCTGCTTCGTCTGGATTGGAAGATCCATAGAAACGCGGAGGATTTAGACTCCGAAAATTGCAATGAAGGTCGCCAGCCCGTGCTCCCGCCCCTGCCTGGGCCATGGTTTGCAATGCCTGCGTAAGGCCGGCAATGGTTTGTTGCATGACACTCCAGTCTACGTGATGAGCCATGATAAGAATAATAAGGTACCTGAGAGAAATATAACAGCTTGTTATTTCTCGTGAAACTGAAAGAAAATCAATCTTAAAGCTAATAACTATCTCATCCCGGCTCTACCCAATTCTCACATGGGCATGAAAATTCCTTCCTTGGTTCATTGGTGGGGGTCCTTAACCCTTAGACTTATCCTATCACATGGGCATGAAAATAGTATGTTTCCGGCAATCAGCCGAGGGGACTAGCATAGAGCCCTTGAACACAATCAGTGCTCGATCGCATCTTCAGGTATAAATTAAGCTACTTCCACGCATGTAACAGTAAAGTATGGCCAAGAATATAACAATTCCAAATAATGAAAATCAATGAATGAATGCTTCAATTCGAATATATGAGATCAAGAAATAGACTTAAACAATGTTATGCTCATAGAAATAAATCGACAGCATAACGGTACATTCTTTTACCTTTCATTCATTTCATTAAGTCTTTTCAATCATTATGCTAAGTTCGAGACTATCATTAGTACATCTATAACTTTAGAAATCAACCCTTGGGTCAAACCTTGGGTTAATATCTGCAAGCTGTGTGACGGTCATCTACTGGGCTGTTACATTCTATAACGCGCCAGTATCGGGCCGTTACAGTGATCCGAGTCCAGAACAATAAAATAGACTTAGAGAAATGTGACGGTCATGCAATGGCCGTTACGTTCTTCTGACGGTCCAATGTAAGGCCGTTACATTACTAGATCCAGAAACAACGATAGTGTATTCTAGTTAATGGGCTTTAATGATACAACCAACTCGGCGTCCTAGTGGGAATCCCACGCTCGCGGAGAATTACGGAGGCCTTGAAACAAGATTTCCTAGTCCATTGGAAGGAATATCTAATAGAAAGGTCCTCATGTCCAAGATTGTGTTCCTATAGTGCAAAGTGTGAGCTAATGGACAACACACCGGAGTATGTGCTATGTACTTATAGAAACAACTCTATTGATAGAGAAAGAATATATAGATAGAGACATATATCGATGTGAAACCAAGATAAAAACTTTACTAATTCATCTTTCAAAATCATGTTTCTAATTACAAAACTATAGAGTTTGGCTTCGTGAAATTAACATAACTCAAAGTAAAAGTGAGATACCAAATCATGCAATACCTATCATGAATGCTTAAATAATCTCAAAGTCATATAACCAGGTTAACAGTTAGGTAACTAGGCTTAATAATAAGAAATATTAACAAATCATATTCTGTCTAGGGTTGACAGATCATAGACTCTGACGGTCTAGAAGTGGGGCGTCACAGTGATTGTGACGGTCAGAGAACAGCCGTTACCCTTATGTAACGCGTCTGTATTGGTGCTTCAGAGTTAACAGAGTAACTCATATACCACAGAGACTGTGGCGGCTCATAGTAAGGCCGTTACATGAATGTGACGGTCCTACTGTGACGCGTCCGAGTGTCTGCTAACAGAAAGCAATATGAAACATAAGAGATCAATTCACATTATGTCTATAACCAAAACACCATGAGTTTCTAGGCATGATAAAGAAGGATAGGCTTTCTACATGCATAGGTGACCATGAATTGATGAAATACATGTTTTAAGTTCTCAATTTAGGGTTAAGAGATGCATGTAATGCATAGAACTAGTAAAACATGAAATTGATGCTCTACTATGCATGAAATTCAATCAAACCAGAGGGCTTATAGTCCTATCAAGTTATTTTTGCCGTTCATGAGAAAACCTACCTCTTTTCTAGGCTTCAAACTTCCAGTTATGGTCTGAACACCGAACCCTAGTTCCCCTCTTCTGTGATTTTTCAGCAACTTCCTTGGGCTCTAACTCTATGACCTCTTGACCTAAAGATGTGAAATTTTGAAAGGAGTTAGTCTAAAGTATTGTAAACAAATACTTCTAAATAACTTACCCAAGATTACACCTCCTTACCTTGATTCCTTGCGAGCCAAAAGTATGGGTCACACAGTTCAGAACTAGGTCTTATTTATAGGGTTTTGACTAGGGTTTAAATATTAGATCGATTCTAGAGTCCTTAATCTGTTAAAACATAATCTCTAAGAGTCCTTAGGGTCTTTATACATTGTTCCAATTAGGTCTCTTGTGGATAGGAATATCAAGTTCCAATCTTTTTGCAAGTTCTCTCACTTACGGAATTCACAGGCTGTGACGGTCGACCCTTGCCGCGTTACAAGGCTGTGGCGGTCTTACGATAGACCATTACAGTCATCGTATCTAGAGTTTTAAATAAGTAAAACTCTTTTGTCCATTATCTATTAAATTATCTTATTAAGTAGTGTTTATCTTTTTTAAAAAAAATATCCGAGAATAGGCTTAATAACCTTCTAGAATATGGGCCAACTAAATGGGTCCTGATCTTTAAATCTTTTGGATAATAATTAGATAGGCTAGGTTATCCTATTAACATATTTGGGCCTTATAATGACTTATTAACCTGTTAATCCATTTATAAATTCATTTAACCCAAATAAATTCCAGAAAATTATTAATAAATCCAGAAATTACTTATATAAATTCTGGGGCACTACAAACCCACTGATAGTTGGTTATATTTCGGCACTATATTCCATTCCGTGAATATAGTCCCATGTTTCACGTTGCATTATCGTTTACCCACTATTTCTTGGTGGTAGATGAACCCTCCATGGGATATTCCGTTCCTTTGGACTGGTGACTTTATCATAGAGACCTCCGTAAGACTCCACTAGCCTTCGATTCCCTCAAGGCAGCCGAGCAAGTTGTACCATTAAAACCCATGACACTATTTGATTGCCATGTCACTCTAAAGAAACATGGTAAACCGGCCCTTATGACATCCATATAGCAATCATGATGTCATGAGAATATCCTTAAGATTTAATGGAATGGGAAACCATGCCATTAGTGTTCTATGAATTATGTGCCATACTTGTGGACCTTAATTCTATCTAGGTTAACATGTACTAGAATGAGCGATCATCTCTATATGAGTGCTTATTCTTATTGTCATGGCACCCAAGTTAGGGAGCCGATTCCACCTAGTTTTAATACGAATCGTGGTTCTACCGTTATTACCATCCCGAAATTCTATTCTATAAGATCTACCTTAAAAATCCTACAAGTATATTCCTTTGAAATTTCATATTGGCTATAACTATAGTCGATGTCAAAAATACATGATCAATGCCTGCGCATATAGGGCCCGATCTGGTCCTGGGAGGAGCACCCAAAAGTACTAGTGCCCATGGGAGTTGTAATGATCGCGGTGTGGCATTCCACCGAAGTGCATGACTAGCTCGATAGACCTTCCACAATCTCATACTTGACTTGACTCGACTTGACATGACATGACTTGCATGACCCAAAAAGGGGTATTTATTCATTATATGCTTGCTTGAAACATGATAGCCAATTCTTGACATGACTTGATCACTCCACATGATAAATACACGTTCTTGATTGTCTTACTGTATTGACATGAGTTCCTGAAAGACTTGATAGTTCATTCACTATCTCTTGATATACATTGTCTCTGTTATACACTCTCTACTGTCGTTTTATGCGAGCATGCATAGCTTATTGCATTTCTTGTAACATGTAATCTACTTAAAGCAAGCTAGCTCTTGAGATACAATCCCTACTGAGCGTTCGCTCACATAGTGTTTTTCCCTTATTTTTTAGGTAAGTACGAGGACGAAACTCAATCGGATAGGGGAAAGTCAAGAGTGAGAAGAATAGAGCTATACCATCTATCCAAGCGTTATCCAGTCTTGTCTTTTCTAGTCATTCATTGTACTTTTCATTTTATTTGGGTCTTAGCACTTTCATTAAGCGGATTGTAATAGAAGTACTTTGAAGGTTTTGATGAAATAAAGGATTGGGCTATTTTACTCTTGCGCGCTTTGTCTTTGCACACTAACGCTCTGATTAACATGATTGATATAAACTCGTCACGCGTCTTCGGGTTTTCTTCCGCGCTTGGGGCGTGACAACCACACTCTGGAAGGGGTCAAAACAACGCACAAACGGCTTGAAATGGGCAATTCTACCGAATTGACCCTAATTGAGTCACCGGGGTTCCCGGGCTCGTACCGGCCCCAAATGACAACCAATCATCATGAAATCAGCGGATCTGGAACGCTGACATTCCAGGGGTTCGATTGATACCAACTGATCTAAAAACCGTCGCCATTTTTTGACGAACCCTACGAACACCCCAAAAGCATGATTTTACCTAAACGAGATAAAACCCACTCGTATGCTCACCGTTCGACGTGAAACTTCGAGGGAACGTAATAGAGAAGTAGAGCTTCCGTCTCCCTACCTCCACTGAAGATTTTGTGCACCGTAGTGACTAAACCGCGCCGAAAACCACATCGCGGGGTCGACTGTCGACTTTGAATCCATCGTTCGGGATCGCGCCAGAAACCGTCCGATCCTCACCCCATCGCGCTCTGGACCACCCCCACAGCATCACCTCAGCCTGCCCGTGCCTCCTCCGTCTACAGCAGGAGCCGAGAGGGCGAGAGAAGAGAGAAAATGGGGGAGAGAGAGGGTCACGGCACGAATGAGAAGGGTGGAGAGAGGAAGAACTAAGAAAAAGAAAGAAATTAAGAAAATTTCCTAATTTTTGAAAATTCTGATTTTTAGCCCGAAAATCCACTAATTCAAACAAATACGCAAAAATAGTCGAAACGATCCTCGGGAAGTGTACAACGCGACTGCGGCGTCCACGAGTCGATGAACTGAGAAATAAATTCACCACAGGGTTCCGTACCTAGTATGAGAGAAAAACCTACGTGGATCGTAAAACTCAACTTAGGACCCACAAAAGTGATCTGAAACTCTCCGAAGAGGATCCGAAAGACTCGATAAGGACCCAGGGTATATCACTTTTATTATGGAATATATACTCATTTGATGCATGCTCGTGAATTAAAGTAAAAGGATGCTTTGAGCATTGGTAGAAAGCATGTTAAGAAATTTCATCCTATTTAGAAAAAGAATGTTCAATGTTTCTGTTGTGGAAATTTAGGCCGTATTGCTGCACAATGTTGGCATGCTCAGGGAAAGAAACTTAATTCTGAATTTGTTAAATTCTCTGCAAAAAAAATTGATTCTGGTAAGAATAAACTTGGGTTTAAAAGAAAAACTTTTGCATGTTTTGAATGTGGGAAACCTGGCCACCGAGCCTCTGAATGCTGGTATGCTAAGAGTAAGGTTAAATTTCATTCTCATTATGTAAATCTTCATGAGAACCAGTATGTCTTTGGTAAGAATAAATCTACTTTAATAAACCAGCATGTTGTGTGCTTTAATTGTGGAAAGCTAGGCCATAGGGCTAATCATTGCTGGTCGGTTGTTGAAAGAAAAAATTCTTTTTCATTTTTTAATTGTGGTAAGTATGGCCATATAGTCAAGGACTGCTGGCAGATAAGAAACTTTCATGATAAAAATGATAACAAACCTAATCATTCACAGAAATTCAGAAAACATGATTATCATAAACCTGTGAAAAAGTTAGGAAGTTGTCATTACTATGGAAAACCTGGGCATTCTATGGATAACTGCTCTTTAATGTTATTTGATGATTTGAAAGCTCAGAAATTGTTGAGTGCACCATTCAGAGGTGGCACTATCATTTCAGGACCCAAGACTTCTTGGGTACTTGCTTGTGCAAAATAAGAAGTTGTTTTGCAGGAGTGCCTTGGGGCTGAGGAATAAAAGGGGTTTAATAAGTCAAGGCACCTGGGTATGGTAAAATCCCAATTATGATTTCTTCAGGTTTGACTAATTCAGCTTCCAATAAGTCTCTTTAGGTGAATGCATATCATGGCCAATTTGTTAATTAGAATTTCATTCATATATGTTTATATCCTTGCATTATTGCATGAATTTGACACTTGCATAAGTCCATCTGCATTTGTCTAAATATCTGTTTAAATACACATCTCACATAATCACTAAATATCTGTTGCATGCAAGTATCATCTGCATTCATATGTGCTTAGATACTGTCATTTAAAATTTGCATTGCACATAGAATTGCATTTGTACTGCATTTTCTTCCATGACTTTATGGTATATTAAATGGTGATATGAATGAGGACATATTAAGCCTATCTGAAAACTTTCACCATGCGAGAGGTGGTCCTTTAGACCTAAGTCCTCCGCCAAGTACCATGAGTTAACTGTGTGTCTAGAAGTCTGTATCTTTACATATATATAAATCTGCATACATGTGCATCTAGCAAAATGACATCAAAAATTTGTGATGCATTTAGAACTGTGTCTGTAGCTGCATTAATGTGTCATGCAAGATCCTTTGGTATATAAAATGATAAGTTGGGAGAAGGGTAGATTTCTTCTGTTTGAGAATCCACATCATGCGTGAGGTAGTCGTAGGACCTCAGTACTCTGCCTGGTACCATGGATCAAACTCTCATATAGAATAGTCTAAATGTCCATGAGCATAACTCATCAAACTCCCTGCATAATTGTCATTGCATATGCTGCATTCAAAGTTGTCGCATATGGCATATAAATAGGGGGAGTCTGTCAAGATAATTATTGTGCTTCATGCAAATTTGGTTAGATTAATCCCCCAGCATGGTTTTTCATGTCATATATGATGGTTCAATACATTTAATTAGGGGGAGTCAATGCATATGCATACATGTTGTTAATTTCATATCATTCATATGTCAACAGGACTGTTTAACAAAAATGCACATACATAGGTGGAGTTTCTGCATTTTACAATTTACTCGTGCATTTATTATCATGCATATACTGATTTAAGAATTGATTGCATATCATTCGTATTGAAAATACCAAAAAGATTGATTGAGTGTATTCAGTCAGGGGGAGCTTTTGTCATGTATTACATTGGTCTGACTGAAATCAATTCTCATCTTCTGAACCTTGAACACACTGGTCAGCTTAAAAATTTTGAGTTGCTCTCATACCTGATGTACATCCATTTCATGCACACATCTTTTAAAATCTTTGTCAAATTTGACATTAATCCTGCTGTTTTTTTTGGAAAGCCACATTAATCCTGTTGTTCTCTAAACAAAACTTCTTGAAATCTCATAGCTATCTGTCTGATAAATTCTGGACCATATCTGCTACATGCATGAAATTCTATTGCTTTCACTTACAATGCATGCTCCTTGATGTTTCTGTTGATTGGCTGCTACTAATTTTTTTTTGATCTACTTATAGTGTAGGAAGATTTCAATCCGTGTACCTTGATCATAAATCTGAAAAATACTCTAACAAGGAATCTCCCATTATACAGGTTTATGAATGTTCAAAAAGGTCATATTAGTTTAAGTTTAATGTATTCATTGAGTTTGGTTTTGAATGTCTTAAAAATATCTGAATCATCTTTTAATGAACTTTAACCAACTGTTTCATGTTGAGTCTTGTAAAATCTTCTGAAATCTGAAATGTTGAAATCATAGCTTTATTTAGTTGAAATATATGAAATCAATATTGTTTTTAAACATTTGATTGATCTGAAATGTTCTTAAGGGTAAATATTGTCAGAGCAATGATTTTGGTTACTGACCATGAAGTCTGGAGGACCATGTACATTGACCATGAAGTCTGGAGGACTATGTCATGAAGTGCCATAATTAACTCTGCTGAAAATTCATGGAAAATGTCGGTAGAGATATGACTTGCACACAGAGAAATATATCTCACTCATCAATGAAATGAGTTAAGGTATGTCATGAGGTGTCAATACTATCTCTGTTCTTATGAAGCATGACAGTCAGTCATACCAAGTCCTTAGGGATACTGGCATCTAAACAATTGTGTATCCCATAGTTACAAGGTGTGTACTGAACTTAATTGCACCTGGAAAATTTGATTTGAAAAGTATTGTTAAACAAAAGAAAAATCTCAAACTAATTGAAATTTTTTTCATAATCCTCAGGAGCCATATCTGAATTCCTTCATGGTGTTTAACTTCAATACTAATGATTGTAATTCCTAAAGAAGTCAATGAAATTGATTGAGTAAGATGAATGGATGTCAATTAAGATATAAATATGAGAGCTTGGTTCACTTTTATTAAACCTTGATTTCAGATATGAACACAAAACTTTATTAACAAATTGTGTGTACATCATATTTAAACCATAATGTTAAAATAAAGATTCATAAGCCCTTATCTTGGAAGAGTCCGAACCATCTGTTTATTTAGATTTATGAAATTGGTATCTCATTGAAAATCTTTTTGAATTACACTTGTGTTCGAAGCTTATTTGGAATTCATGTGCTCAGTTTCCATTTACTTTTGAAATCCAAATATCAGATTATGCTCACTACTCTTGCTTCAATCTTTCTTGACCTGAATTGATATATAATTGTTCCTGTGTTTTTGATGCTACCTTCATTGACCTTGTGTAAGTTTAAATCTGTATGTCTGATGATTTACCTCCACTCCAATCCCCCTGTACACTCAAAGGGGGAGCTTGTTTCATCAACATCTTTGTAATCAGCTTGATCTGTTTAACATGACTATCTATGTGCTTTGATTTCATTCAACTCCTTCTACTATGTCCAAAGAGAGACATTATCTACTCAGGGGGAGTATATTTTTAGCAAGGGAAAGTGCAAACATTTCTTTCATTTCAATATCTCTTCTCTTTTCAAAGGGGGAGAATATGTGAGTCATATTTCTGTCAGATGATGCATGCACTGTTATAGTTCACACTTGTCTGCATTTTACTTTCATAATGAGAGAACATAGTCTGCATGTTCAGCGTTGTCAAAGGGGGAGAATATGTGAGTCATGTGAGTATATGTGAGTCATTAATTCTATCAGATATTGTGTTGCATGCCCTGCTGAGTCACATTGATCATCATATTGAATTTATTATAATGACTCATAATATTGCCATCATCAAAAAGGCGGAGATTGTTGTGTCTCTGTGATTTTGATGATGTCAACTATTATGTCATTATATTTAACCTTGATGATAAAATCTTGATGCATGAAATATGTCAGAACAAGTTCTCAAGATGACTCAAAAAGTCATGAAAAGAAAGTCAATGCAGTTCAACGCCACTGTTCAAGAACTGACAACAGGTCAACTAATCAAATTGTAAGCCAGCTCTTTGACAGGTAAGGTCAATGCACATCCAACTCTAAAGCATAAAGGTTGGTGGATATACCTTTTCTGTGAACAGGTAAGGTCGGGGCACATTCATATTCCTTCATAGAAGGTCGGTGCACGTTCATACATGCTGCATATGAAGGTCGGTGCATGCTTATAGTGTTGCATATGCAGGTCAGTGCATGTTCATACATGTCGCATATGAAGGTCAGTGCATGTCTGCATGTAAGCGCACAAGGTCGGTGCACATAGTCATTTGTACATACTAAGGTCGAGGCACATGTTCACTGCTGCACAATAAGGTCGGTGCACATAGTCATTTGTACATACTAAGGTGAGTGCACATGAAGAAAGTGCGGCATGCAAAGGTCGGTGCACATTGTCATTGTTGCATACTAAGGTCGGTGCACATGAAGTCTAGGTCTGTGCACATGTATAAAGCAAGTCTGTGCACATGCATAAAGCAGGTCTGTGCACATGCATTGTCTAACGACTAAGGTCTGAGCATATGTGCAATTTTAGGTCTGAGCATATGTGCATGAGCGCACACTAAGGTCTGAGGATATGTGCATTAGTGCACACTAAGGTCTGAGCATATGTGCAATTTTAGGTCTGAGCATATGTGCATGAGCGGACACTAAGGTCTGAGGATATGTGCAATTTTAGGTCTCAGCATATGTGCTAGCTAGAACTATAAGGTCTAAGCATATGTTCTAGTGTGCATTATAAGGTCATAGCAGCTTTACTGTAGTCAGTGCACATGAAGGCATCAGGTCAGAGCGTACTAGGCATTGTCAGAGCACATGTTTCATACAAGTCTAAGCATATGCACTCAAGTTGAAGCACATGCACCTTTAAGGTCTGTGCATATCCTGCACAATTTGAACTACGGTCTGTGCATATCCTGCACAGTTTGAACTAAGGTCTGTGCATCTCAAGTGTACTTAATTACTTATGTTATGACTAAATTTTTATAGGTCAATGCATATTGAATATTCACCTATGCTAACAAAGTGTTTGATAAAATGTCTCATGTACTGTTGGTAAGAGCTTAAGTGTGAAGAGTCTTACAACCACCAGGGTCGAACACCTACAACGCATGCTTAACTATAAGATGCAGTCACGTGACTGGTAATTAGTTACAGGCACGTGATCCAAGACAGGGATCTCATCTAGAGATTATGCCTCGTGCACAGTGCACCATCATCTCTTGTCACGTGGACTTCCAGCGGAGCATTCCTTTTCGAAGTTCCTTGGGCGGGAACGTGTTTTCCACGCGCCCAATCTCTCACGAGCCCATAAATAGAGGCCTGATCGCTCAAATGAAACAACACAGACGAGAGAAGAAAGTAGGAAGATAGAATAAAAAGAAGAAGAAGAAGGGAACCAGTGTTGCCAGAAATTCCAGAGCGAAAAGAGCGAGGATAAAGAAGATCAGAAGCAGCGTCTGAGAGCTAGAGAAGTTAGTAGAAGTAGAAGTAACAGCAGAAGCAGAAGAGCAGAAGAGCCCAGAGAAGCTGAGAAGAATTAGAGTCCGAGAGAGAAGAAAAGAGGCGAGATTAGGAAGAGAAGATAAGAGAGAGCGAGAGAGCGAGAAAAGTGAGAAAGCCTATTTTCTGAGAAGAAAGGGAAAAACGGAGGGCACTAGAGAGGGTTGAGAAGAAGAAGAGAGTTTCATTGAGATTGTTCTATCTGGACTTCTGGATCTGATCCAGAGTCAGATTGCTCTATTGAGAACTACATTGTCTTTTTTTTCCTTATTTTCTTTGATTCCTTCGTTTTTATTTTGAATTCCATTGTAAGCTATGAATCAACATAGCAAGCTGTGGTGCTCAGCGGGTGAGGTGTGATCCTCGGATAGCTAAGCTGTAAGGCTCAGCAGATAGCAAGCTGTGATGCTCAGCTATTCAAGCTATTAGTCAACAGATAGCAAGCTGTGTTGCTCAACGGTGTAAGCAAACTGTGATGCTCAATGGTTCAAGCTGTTTGTCGGCGATAAGCCTCACTCGGGTTTGAGTGAGGGATGGACGTAGGTCTGTGGGTAGCAGACCGAATCATCTAAAAATCCTCTGTGCAGTGGTTTGCTCGCTTTGTTAATTCACAATAGATGTATGCTCAGGCTCGTTATAGTTGCATCTAATTAGCTTGCAATATTCTAAGCATACTAAGTGTTAATCAGAAGCCTGGTTGAGTGTATGGTTGCATTTTCTCTACGATTTACATTTACATATCTATACGCAATTCAGTTCAACACAGTTGTTATAACCTAAGTGTTCTAAGTATGTTCAGTGTGAGTCATATGTCTCACCTGGGCTTCCTTGTCCAGTTTGTGTATGACAAA
Source organism: Amorphophallus konjac (assembly GCA_022559845.1). Lineage (NCBI taxonomy): Eukaryota > Viridiplantae > Streptophyta > Magnoliopsida > Alismatales > Araceae > Amorphophallus > Amorphophallus konjac. Next base: position 281,160,565 of record CM040125.1, read on the forward strand.
TTCTAGTTTAAAATTTTAATTTCACAATATTTTTGAGGGGATTCATTCACCCCCCCTGAATCCGTGCCTTGCACCCCAACACCTGTCACTATTATTTTGGATCGAGACCCTCGATTCACATCTCAATTCTGGAAGGGTCTACAACATTCATTAGGGACGCGACTCAATTTTAGCACTGCATTCCACCCACAAACTGATGGTCAAACTGAAAGCACAAATCAGGTGGTAGAAGATATGCTCATGGCATGTGTTATTGATTTCGGTGGGAGTTGGCACGATCATTTACCTCTAGTAGAGTTCGCCTATAATAATAGCTATCAAGCTAGCATACAAATGGCACCATTCGAGGCATTATGTGGAGGAAGATGCCGCTCACCTATATGCTGGAATGATGTCACGTCCCGAGCGCGGAAGATTAATCGGATGTGTGACGCTTCTATATAGATCGTGTCATTAGAGCGATAATAATTTTTAACATACATAATTTCAGAGTGCGTAAATGACTAATAAAACTAATAAATTCCAATAGTCCAAGTGATGTTTATTTGATTAACCAAAGGAAAAAAAGAGAGTCCATGACAAATTCCAAATAAAAAAAGATGATACTAGGCTAAGTGCCTTATCATGACATACTAGAAATAAAAGGTAGGACTCAAATAAATTCAAAGACACGACTAGCTAATGATAGATGGTTGGCATTCTAGCACTCTTCACTCAGTCTCAAACTCATTCTTGTCGCTATCCGATTCACCTGAAAATGTTAGGAAGTAACTGGATGAGTGAATCGCTCAGTAGAAATTACATCTCAAATACGAGCAATCTTTATGTGATTTACAATTTGCATGTATTATCAGTATGGCTATGCATGATGTACGTATAATAAAAATCGAGTATACAGGTAAATCTAGGCATGATAAACAATAAGACATCAAGAACTGTATAAAGAGAGTATAACAAGAATTCTAGTATTTGACAAGCAGTATTTCAAGAATTTACAGATGTAAATGCCACTTCGGGCAAGCATGGGTTCGTGTACAAGTATGAACGCAGGTATGAGAAGGAACTCATGTACAAGTATATCTCAGGTATGAGCAAGTAAAGTTCAATTCAAGCAAGTAAAGTTAAATATGTATCAGTAGGATTGGCTATTATCAAGCAAGTATTCTGCTCTTTCTCGGGCTGCAAGTCAAGTATCGCCAGTTCCAGGCCACGCAAGTCAAGTGAAGTAAAGAGAGAGAGAAAGATAGAGTAGGGGTGGAGTGTCTCAAGTCAAGCAAGTGCTCCGGTGCAATGTTAAACACCGTGGTCAATAAACTCTCATGGGCACAAGTACCTTCGGGTGCTCCACCCAGGACCAGACCGGGACCTATATGCACAGCATTTCATGTATTACCTTTGACATCCACTCTCATTTATAGCCAATATGAAATTTTAAAAATGTAAAAATGTAGAATTTCAGACGAGATTAACTAGTCATTTGGTTATGGAGGATTCTAGAGGTGGCCCCTACAGGCTCAAGAGGTGGCTCCCGTCGTGTAGCACTTTGCACCGTACGACCTCAAGAGGTGGCTCCCACAACGTAGCACTTTGCCCTGCATGGCAGTTAGCTCCTACACTCCTAAATAGTAGTTTAAGATATTCAAGGTTTGACCATGTAGGGTATACACAAGTAGATTTTTCATGGAACGAACTTTCAAGAACTCATAATACGCAGGAGTATGGATTAGGGTTGTGTTTGCATAATTCTTGAGACAAATCAAGATCAGAAGTTGTAATTACTGAGTTGGCATCTGAGGGTTTGCCAATCGTTCAAATTTTTAATTTTTAGAAATATATATATATATATATATATATATATATATATATATCAAATTGGCGCCCCTCAGGATGTCTTCATTTAATTGAAGATGTCCTGGAAGTCGTCATTTGAAGAATTGACGCTTGGGGGTTACCCAACCTTTCAAAATTATGATTTTTCAAAAATTATATATATATATTGAAATTGGCGCCCCTCATGAAGTCTTCAATTAATTGAAGACTTGAGGGCCGTCTTCAATTCAGTAATTGAAGACTTTAGGACCATCTTCAATTCAATCATTGAAGACTTGAGGGCCGTCTTCAATTCTGTAATTGAAGACTTGAGGGTCGTCTTCAATTCTGTAATTGAAGACTTGAGGGCCGTCTTCAATTCTGTAATTGAAGACTTAAGGGCGTCTTCAATTCAGTAATTGAAGACTTGAGGGCCGTCTTCAATTCTGTAATTGAAGACTTAAGGGCCATCTTCAATTCAGTAATTGAAGACTTAAGGCCGTCTTGAATTCTTGATTTTCACCCAGTCGATGCGTTTTGTGACTCAAATCACTGTTCATTTCCAAAAAGTTTCTCGAAATTTGAAAGTAAGGACTTGAATATTTAGTATAATTCCTCGGGAGTCTAGAAACATGTTCACATATAATTACTGAGTTTTGGTTTCTCAGATAGGAATTTTCTATTGTTATAACTTTAATTCTTCAAGAAACGGAATTGACGCCCCTGTGAGCAGTCTTCAATTAATTGAAGACTTGTGGGTCGTCTTTAATTCAGTAATTGAAGACTTGAGGATCGTCTTCAATTTAGTAATTGAAGACTTGAGGACCGTCTTCATTTAACAAATTGAAGAGTCTGTGGGCAGTCTTCATTTAATTGAAGACTTCCAGGGTGTCTTCAATTTAAGTACAGGTTCAACTCAAATTGACGACACACCAATTGAGTTATTTTCCAAGTGAGTTGTGCTTCGAATCAGAACAGTAAGTTCTATGACAAAAGTTACTGTTCATTTCTCCAAAGTTTCTCCGAATCAGAATCCGAAGACATGGTTAGATGGAGAAAAATCTCAGAGTCACAGAAGTATATTCTGTCAAAATTTTCAAGGTCCACTTATTAGTTATAGATTTTTGAATGCGTTGATTTACTGATTTATGAAAATTACATAAAATTGAATTGACGACTTGCCCCATGTCTTCAATTAATTGACGCCCTCGCGGGCAGTCTTCTATTTTGAAATTGGCGCCCTGGTCAGGGGCGCCAATTACAGTGAGGTGTCCACTATTCATCAATGTGAAAAAGATCTGAATCAGGAAGTAATGGCACGAATATGTGGAGAAAATGTCAGGAGTCCAGAAACATGTTCATGCAAAAATTCCGTGCTTTAGTTCGATAGTTATGGATTTTTGAATGTGTTGAATTAACAATTACTGAAAATTTTAGAAATCGAATTGGCGACATGTTGCATGTCTTCATTTAATTGACGACTACGTACGTAGTCTTCAATTTTGAAAATGACACCATTGTCAGGGGTGCCATTTACCAGAGGGCTGGGAGCCTCCGTGTCTTTAAACGATGAACGTATTATGTTAACAGAGACTATATATTAAGGTTTAAAACATGGTTATTAATACTGTAAAATTAGTGTGATAAAATATGTTCAAAAATTCATAAAAACTATGTTAACAAGCTAAGTTAAAACTCATAAGGATCATGGTGATATGTAACAGTCTCTCAAAATAACATGATATATACATGATTATTGCTTGATTACGATAAAGTCAGATGATATATATAGTATGGTTGACTAGTTAATCAAACTCTAAACACGTATCAGTTAACCTATTTAGCTACTAGTTAGGCAAGGATTTGAGAAAACCTACCTTTTGATGCGTGATACGAGGTTCAGAAGCTGCAGTAAGATTGCAGCAGGACGCAAAGTCGTGAAGAACACGCTCCTTCAGCACTAACGTGACACTAGCCTATGTCAGTGCTATGGGGGGGATTAGATATATGGATCGTAAGACATCGGTTTAATGTCTTGTGGTTCCTGCTGAGTGGGCATTATCTTTTCCAGCTAAAATGGGTTGCTCGTGTCTCAATTTTCTAGAAACATAGGGTTAAATGACTCATTTGTAAGGGGTAGTTCATTTAATATAGGTGGCACTATTCACGTAAATGACACCTTGCATGAGGACGTCATTAGTTTAGGTGACATTATTCATGAGACCCCATTCACGTGTTAGCATTCAGGATGTTCATATATATATTAATATTTAAATGGGATGGGGTCCTATTGAAAATGGCGCCGTCATGCATGTCTTCAATTTGGAAATTGAAGACTATGTGATCTGTCTTCAATTTGGTAAGTGGAAAAGTTGGAAAGCACTTACGTACAACCCATGGCCCATGTGTTAAAGTTTATCTTGTACATTTATAGAATAACCCTCACATGGTTTTGTTTCTTTGTACAAGACCTCCCATGTAAGATTCTTTACCTATGTGCATAAAGTTGGATAGCACATTTGTATGCTAGTCCTCCTATAGTTTAGTTCTTTAAACAAAACTTAGAATTCTATTAAGAATAGTAGATTACGTATACATAAAGTGATGATTTGTAATTTTATATACTAGCCCCCTAAGGTTTGGTTCTTTACATAGAACCCTCGGGATTCTTTATGTTATAAAGTAGGGTTGGCTTGTATGTTTGTATTATAGTCCTTGGAGGGTTGGTTCTTTATGTAAGACCTTCATGTATGATTTCTTTTAAGTAGATGTTTTGAATTTACGGAAAGGTATTTATCGGGGGTGCTACACCCTCCCCCACTAAAGAGAATTTGGTCCCCAAATTCAACTGTATTAAATGGGAATAGGAAAGGTGCAGAGTACTTACAATTAGAATAACTCTGGAAATCTCCTCTTCATAGATTCTTCAGTTTCCCATGTACCTTCTTGTTCTAAACATCGATTCCATTGGATTTTCACCATAGGGATCGTCTTATTTTTTTGAACTCGAACTTCTCGGTCGAGGATCTTCATTGGCTTCTGCTCGTAGGTAAGGTCCTTCTGTACCACTAGATCATTGTGGTCGATGACATGGAAAGGATCGTGCACATATTTCTTCAGCATAGAAACATGAAATACGTGTTCACTTCTGACAGTTACGGAGATAAGGCGACGTGATAAGCCACCTCGCCTACTCTTTCCAGTACTTCGAATGGACCGATAAACCTTGGTGTTAGTTTGCCCTTAACACCAAATCTTCTAATGCCTCGGCCGGGAGATACCTTGAGGAAAACATGATCTCCAGCTTGAAATTCCAGATCTCGCCTTCTGTTATCAGCATAAGATTTTTGCCTGGACTGTTCTATCTTTAATCTTTCTCTAATGAGATGTATTTTCTCGGTGGAATCCCTTACCATGTCTGGGCCTAAAATTTATCTTTCACCGACTTCATCCCAGCATATAGGAGATCGATAACTCTTGCCATATAACGCCTCAAAAGGTGCCTTTTGTATACTGGCTTGATAGCTGTTGTTATATGCAAATTCGGCTAGTGGTAAGTGGTCATGCCAGCTTCCGCCAAAGTCTATAATGCATGCTCTCAACATATCTTCCACAACTTGATTTATCCTCTCAGTCTGTCCATCTGTCTGGGGATGGAAAGCAGTACTGTAGTTGAGTTTCATCCCCAGAGAGTGTTGTAGACTCTTCCAAAAATGAGAAGTGAAGCGCGGGTCTCGGTCAGATACGATCGAGACGGGAACTCCATACAATCTAACCATCTCCTTGATATACAGGGTAGCAAGTACGTCGACTAACCATCGGCTTTTGATGGGTAAGAAATGGGCCTATTTGGTTAGCCGGTCGATAATTACCCAAATTCCATCATATCCGCCCCTAGACTTGGGCAAACCCATGATAAAGTCCATGCCAATGTCTTCCCACTTCCACTTGGGAATATCCAGCGGATGTAGCTTTCCGGCGGGTTTTTGATGTTCCACCTTCACTTGTTGGCATGTGAGACAACGAGACACAAAGTCTGCTACCTCCCTTTTCATGTTAGGCGACCAGAAAGTTCTTTTCAAGTCTTGGTACATCTTAGTGGCTCCAGGGTAGATCGTGTACCTCGATCTATGAGCTTCTTCAAGAATCTTCTTCTTCAATTCGGGGCAGTCGGGCACACATGTTCGTTCATGAAATAGCAATCTGCCATCAGGTGCCAGCTTGAAATCCAGTCTCTCGTCCAGCTTGCTCTTTATCTCCACTAGTGAGGGACCTTCTTCCAGTAGCTTCTTGATTTCAGGTAGCAAATCTAGATGTAGGCTCATATGAGATAGAATAATACAAATGTTCTTCTCATCTGTGCTGATATCAAGCTCAGAGAATTTCTTCAGCAGCTTCCATTCTTGTATCATGTAGTTGGCTAATATTGTTCTTGGCTTTCGACTAAGGGCATCAGCTACTGAATTACCCTTACCAGGATGGTACTGTATAGTGAAGTCAAAATCCTTGAGATACTCGAGCCAACGTCTTTGCCGCATGTTCAGCTCCTTTTGGGAGAATAAGTACTTGAGGCTTTTATGATCGGAGTACATAGTGAATTGTTCTCCGTAAAGATAGTGCCTCCAGATCTTCAAAGCGAATACTACCGCGGCCAGTTCTAAGTCGTGAACCGGGTAGTTCTCTTCATGTTTCTTCAATTATCGGGAAGAGTATGCCATGACTCTTCCATTCTGCATCAATACACATCTGAGGCCAATACCCGAAGCATCGGTATATACCTCGTATTTTCTCCTTCAATTGGTAATGATAAGACTGGAGCAATGGTCAAGAGATCCTTTAAAGTTTGGAAACACTTTTCACAATCTTCATTCCACTCATAAGGCACTTCCTTGCGGGTTAACCTGGTCAGAGGAACATCAATCTTGGAGAAGTCCTTGATAAAACGCCAGTAGTAACAAACTAGACCCAAGAAGTTTCGAATTTTCATTGCATTTGTTGGTCGTTCCCAGTTCTTCATGGCTTCGACCTTTGACGGGTCAACAGCAATTCCGTTCTTCGAAATGATATGGACTCAAAAAGATACTTCCTCGAGCTAGAACTCGCATTTACTAAATTTGGCATAAAGCTTGTTTTCACTTAATATCTGCAGTTCCTTCTTGAGATGTTCTTCATGATCCTCTTCGGTCTTGGAATAGATCAGAATATCATCAATAAAGACCACAATGAATTGGTCTAAGTAGGTCCTGAATATGTTGTTCATTAACTGCATAAAAGCTGCGGGGGCATTTGTTAGTCCGAAAGGCATAACAGTAAATTCGTAATGCCCATACCTACTTCGAAATGTAGTTTTATGAATGTCTTCTTATTTGATCTTCAATTGGTGGTAACCAGAACGAAGATCAATCTTGGAGAAATATGAAGCTCCAGATAACTGATCGAAAAGCTCGTCAATCCTCGGCAGCGGGTATTTGTTCTTGATTGTAAGGTGATTTAGCTACCGATAATCAATGCATAGTCTCATCGATCCGTCCTTCTTTTTGACGAACAGCACGGGTGCTCCCCAAGGGGAAGTATTTGGCCTGATGAAACCCTTTTTCAATAAATCCATTAGCTACTCTTTTAGCTCTTTCAGCTCAGTAGAGGACATTCTGTATGGTGCCTTGGAAACAGGACCAGCACCAGGGGCAAGGTCGATTGTGAACGACACTTCTCTTTCCAAGGGTAAACTGGTTAAATCTTCTAGAAAAACATCGGGAAAATCCCGAATTACACGGATGTCTTCAAGTTTAACCTTCTCGACTTCCGTGGCAGTCACAAATGCTATGAAAGCCATGCATCCCTTATCCATAAGCTTTCTAGCTAGGAGTGCTGATATAAGAAGTGATTTACTCCGAGGGCTATTGTAAACTAGCTCTGGGAAATCCATGAAAGTTACCTTGCCATACCGGCAATCTACATTTGCTTGGTATGTGGATAACTAGTCGGCACCTAGTATGACATCATAACCCTTCATATCTAGGCATATCAGGTCAGCTGGTAAATTACTTTACTTAATCATCACTTCACAATTTGGATAGTGATAAGTGATATCAGACTCATTCCCAAGAGGTGTAGATATGATCAAATCTAACAGTTCATGTTTCTTAGAAAATGAAGAAGCAAAGTTCTTGGAAACGAATGAATGAGTTCCTTCGGTATCAAATAAAACTTGAGCAGTTTTTGAACAAATGGTGAGAGTACCTTCCACAATTCCGCCTTTATTGGGTTCCGTCTCTCGGAGAGCTTACAGACGGCTTTGTTTCTTTACCGGATGCTTCTCGTCTTTGATGTCTTGCCCCTTCATCCGTGGGCAATCTGGGATTTGATGCTCTCGGCTCCCGCATCGAAGACAAGCTCCTAACTTCCTCCAGCATTCCTCGATCTTATGGCCAGCTTTATCACAATACTTGCAAATTTCTTTTGATGGTGTGGTGGTGGAGAACGGCCTATCATTCTTCTGGAATTTCTTTGCCTTGGAGGGCTCCCCTCCCATGAAGAACCTTTTCTTGTTGAATGATTGTTTGAACTTTCTTGGGTTTGTGACGGGTTCCTTCTTGTCTCTTCCTCGGATTCTCTCGGACAATTCGGTGGCGTCTTCCAACAATTGGGCACGCCAAACTATCTCCGAATAGACTTGGATGTCCATGGGGTAAGTTGTGTGATATAATGGGGCCGAAGCCCGTTGAGGAATCTTCTCACCTTCATCTTTTCCGTACACACCAAGTGGGGTGCATACCTAGATAAATTGGAAAACTGGGCCTCATACTCGGCCACTTTCAAGTCCCGTTGTTTTAGGACGGCAAATTCTGCGGCCTTCTTCTCCTGGATATGGTCGGAGAAGTACTTGTTGTTGAAATGCTCTATGAATTCATCTCATGTGACATGGTATTCTGGCAGTGTTGCTTCTATAGATTCCCACCAGCATCGAGCGTCCCGCTCTAGTTGGAATACGGATAGTAAAACCTTCTCCTCATCCGCGCATTGCATTACACAGAAGATTCGTTCCATCTCTTATAGCCAATTCTCGGTATCCTAGGGGTCGGACGAACCCGTGAACCTCTGTGGGTTCATGTTACAGAAACTTCCGTGGAGATCTCCCGCTCCACGGTTTGCTCCACCTTGGGCCACTTGTTGTAGTGCCTGTGTGGGGCCTTGCACGGCGCGCTGCATCTCGCGCCATTGTGCTCTTTCCGCAGCCATGATCCTATAAAAGAGTTAAGTATGATAAAGATTGGGTTTACTTGTAAGGTCAAAAGTCATTATAGAACTTAACCCATGGCTCTATCCATCTCACTGGTAAGGTATATCTATCCTTGGACTCGGGTTTTACCTATCCTTGGACTCACGTTTTTACTTAGATTTCAATTTCTAACCTTTTATTTTGTCTAGTTCCCTAGGTTTGAAAACCTAGTCTCTGATACCACGAAGACTGTCACATCTCGAGCGTAGAAGATTACCCGGATGCATGACGCGTCTATATAGATCGTGTCATTAGAGCGATAAGAATGTTAACATACATAATTTCGGAGTGCGCAAATGACTAATAAAACTAATAAATTCCAATAGTCCAAGTGATGTTTATTTGATTAACCAAAGGAAATAAAGAGTGTCTTCAATTTAAAGACACGACTAGCTAATGACAGATGGTTGGCGTTATAGCACTCTTCACTCGGTCTCAACCCCATTCTTGTCGCTATCCGATTCACCTGAAATTGTTAGGAAGCAACTAGATGAGCGAATCACTCAAAAGGAATTACATCTCAAATACGAGCAATCTTTACGTGATTTACAATTTGCATGTATTATCAGTATGGCTATGCATGATGTACGTATAATAAAAATTGGGTATACAGGTAAATCTATGCATGATAAACAATAAGAGATCAAGAACTATATAAAGAGAGTATAACAAGAATTCAAGTATTTGACAAGCAGTATTTCAAGAATTTACATATGTAAATGTCACTTCGGGCAAGCAGGGGTTCATGTACAAGTATGAACACAGGCATGAGAAGGAACTAATGTACAAGTATATCCCAGGTATGAGCAAGTAAAGTTCAATTCAAGCAAGTAAAGTTAAATATGTATCAGTAGGAGTGTCTATTATAAAGCAAGTATTCTGCTCTTTCTCGGGGTGCAAGTCAAGTATCACCCGTTCTGGGCCACACAAGTCAAGTCAAGAAAAGAGAGAGAGAAAGAGAGAGTAGGGGTGGAGTGTCTCAAGTCAAGCAAGTACTCCAGTTCAATGCTAAATACCGTCGTCAATAAACTCCCATGGGCACAAGTACCTTCGGGTGCTCCTCCCAGGACAAGACCAGGCCCTATATGCACAGCATTTCATGTATTACCTTTGACATCCACTCTCATTTATAGCCAATATGAAATTTCAAGAATCTAGGAACGTAGTATTTCAAACGAGATTAACTAGTCATTTGGTTATGGAGGATTCTAGAGGTGACCCCTACAGGCTCAAGAGGTGGCTCCCGTCGTGTAGCACTTTGCGCCGTACGGCCTCAAGAGATGGCTCCCACAACGTAGCACTTTGCCCTACATGGCACTTAGCTCCTACACTCCCAAATGGTAGTTTAAGATATTCAAGGTTTGACCATGTATGGTATACACAAGTAGATTTTTCATAGAACGGAATTTCAAGAACTCATCATACGCAGGAGTATGGATTACGGTTGTGCTTGCACAATTCTCGAGACAGATCAAGATCAGAAGTTGTAATTACTGAGTTGGCATCTGAGGGTTTGCTAATCCTTCAAATTTTCAATTTTTAGAAATATATATATATATATATCAAATTGGCGCCCCTCAGGATGTCTTCATTTAATTGAAGACGTTCTGGAAGTCGTCATTTGAAGAATTGACGCATGGGGGTTACCCAACCTTTCAAAATTATGATTTTCAAAAATTATATATATATATTGAAATTGGCACCCCTCATGAAGTCTTCAATTAATTGAAGACTTGAGGGCCATCTTCAATTCAGTAATTGAAGACTTAAGGGCCATCTTCAATTCAGTAATTGAAGACTTGAGGGCCGTCTTCAATTCTGTAATTGAAGACTTGAGGGCCATCTTCAATTCTGTAATTGAAGACTTAAGGGCCGTCTTTAATTCAGTAATTGAAGACTTGAGGGCCGTCTTCAATTCTTGATTTTCACCCAGTCGATGCGTTTTGTGACTCAAATCACTGTTCATTTCGAAAAAGTTTCTCGAAATTTATAAGGACACGAATATTTAGTATAATTCCTCGGGAGTCCAGAAACATGTTCAGACATAATTACTGAGTTTTGGTTTCTTAGATATGAATTTTCTAATGTTATAACTTTAATTCTTCAAGAAGCGGAATTGACGCCCCTGTGAGCAGTCTTCAATTAATTGAAGACTTGAGGGCCGTCTTCAATTCAGTAATTGAAGACTTGAGGGCCGTCTTCAATTAATAAATTGAAGACTCTGTGGGCAGTCTTCATTTAACAAATTGAAGACTTTGTGGGCAGTCTCCATTTAACAAATTGAAGACTTTATGGGCAGTCTTCATTTAATTGAAGAGTTCTAGGGTGTCTTCAATTTAAGTACATGTTCAACTCAAATTGACGACACACCAATTGAGTTGTTTTCCAAGTGAGTTGTTCTTTGCATCAGAACTGTAAGTTCTATGACACAAGTTACTGTTCATTTCTCCAAAGTTTCTCCGAATCAGAATCCGAAGACATGGTCAGATGGAGAAAAATCTCAGGGTCACAGAAGTATATTCTATCAAAATTTTCAAGATCTAGTTTATTAGTTATAGATTTTTGAATGCGTTGAATTACTGATTTCTGAAAATTACATAAAATTGAATTGACAACTTGCCCCATGTCTTCAATTAATTGACGAACTCGCGGGCAGTCTTCAATTTTGAAATTGGCGCCCTGGTCAGGGGCGCCAATTACAGGGAGGTGTCCACTATTCATCAATGTGAAAAAGCTCTGAATTAGGAAGTAATGGCATGAATATGTGGAGAAAAATGTCAGGATTCCAGAAACATGTTAATGCAAAAATTCTGTGCTTTAGTTCGATAATTATGGATTTTTGAATGTGTTGAATTAACAACTACTGAAAATTTCAAAAATCGAATTGACGACATGTTGCATGTCTTCATTTAATTGACGACTACGTACGCAGTCTTCAATTTTGAAAATGGCGCCCTTGTCAGGGGTGCCATTTACCTGAGGGATGAGAGCCTCCATGTCTTTAAACCATGAACGCATTATGTTAACAGAGACTATATATTAAGGTTTAAAACATAGTTATTAATACTATAAAACTAGTGTCATAAAATATATTCAAAAACTCATAAAAACTTTGTTTAAAAGCTAAGTTAAAACTCATAAAGATCATGGTGATATGTAACAGGCTCTCAAAATAACATGATATATACATGATTATTACTTGATTACGGTAAAGCCAGATGATATATATAGCATGGTTGACTAGTTAATCGAACTCTAGACATGCATCAGTTAACCTATTTAGCTACTAATTAGGCAATGATTTGAGAACACCTACCTTTTGACGCATGATACGAGGTTCAGAAGCTGCAGTAGGATCACAGCAGGACGCAGACTCGGGAAAAAGACGTTCCTTCTACACTGACGCGGCAGTAGCCTATGTCAGTGCTACGGAGGGGATTAGATATAGGGATCGTAAGACATTGGTTTAATGTGTTGTGGGTCTTGCTGAGTGGGCATTGTCTTTGCCTGCTAAAATGGGTTGCCCGTGTCTGAATTTTCTAGAAACATAGGGTTAAATGACGCCATTGTAAAGGGTCGTTCATTTAATCTAGGTGGCACTATTCACGTAAAGGATGCCTTACATGTGGACGTCATTAGTTTAGGTGACATTATTCATGAGACCCCATTCACGTGTTAGCATTCAGGATGTTCATATATATATATTAATATTTAAATGGGATGGGGTCCTATTAAAAATGGCACCTTCATGCATGTCTTCAATTTGGAAATTGAAGACTATGTGAAGGGTCTTCAATTTGGAAATTGAAGACTATGTGAGTGGAAAAGTTGGAAAGCACTTACATACAACCCATGACCCAGGTGTTAAAGTTTGTCTTGTACATTTATAGAATAACCCTCCCATGGTTTTGTTTCTTTGTACAAGACCTCCCATGTAAGATTCTTTACCCATGTGCATAAAGTTGGATTGCACATTTGTATGCTAGTCCTCCTATAGTTTAGTTCTTTAAACAAAACCTAGAATTCTATTAAGAATAGCAGATTACGTATACATAAAGTGATGATTTGTAATTTTATATACTAGCCCCCTAAGGTTTAGTTCTTTACATAGAACCCTCAGGATTCTTTATGTTATAAAGTAGGGTTGGCTTGTATGTTTGTATTATAGTCCTTGGGGGGTTAGGTTCTTTATGTAAGACCTTCATGTATGATTTCTTTTAAGAAGAAGTTTTGAATTTATGCAAAGGTATTTATCGGGGGTGCTACAAATGAAGTTGGAGAAAAATAGTTTCTAGGCCCGGAACTCATCCGGGATACTATCGAAAAGGTGAAGTTTATTCAAGAGAGACTCCATACGGCTCAAGATAGACGAAAATCATATGCTGAGAATAGAATGCTAGATCTAGAATTCCAAGTGGGAGACCATGTGTTTCTCAAGGTTTCTCCAGGTCGAGGTATTTGAAGGTTCAACATTAAAGGCAAGCTCACTTTGAGATTCATCGGCCCTTTTGAAATTCTTGAAAGGGTGGCGAGGTGGCATATCGGATAGCTTTGCCCCCTAAATTCGCTTGAGTTCATGATGTATTCCATGTCTCGAAGCTCAAAATGTATGTCTATGACCCATTTCATGTTATAAGTCACGACAACCTGGAGATTCAAAAAGATTTGATGTACAAGCAAAAGTCAATCAGAATTATTGTTCGAGAGGTACATCATCTTCGGAATAAAACTATTCCCATGGTAAAACTCTGGTGGAATAAAGGCTCAGACTAAGATGCAACATGGGAAACGGAGGAAGCTACGCGCAAGAGGTTCCCAGAACTGTTCGATTGTAAGTATACTGTCCATAAAACCCATGCAATGAATTTCGGGACCCAATTCCTTTTAAGTGGGGGAGGGTGTAACACCCTAGAATTTTCTAAGAATTTTTGTAAATTAAATATAAATATTAAGCATTTAAAAAGGATTAATGGGTCATTAAGTGAATTAAGGGTTAATTAAAGGCCCCATATTAATAAGAGGGCTAAGCCCACTTAAAATAAGACCATATACCAATTTCTAAGCCTTTTAGGCCCAAGCCCACCTAAAAGAGACGTAATTAAATATATTGTCTATTTTTATTAGATAAATAGGGGATAAAGAGAAGTGACGGTTGTCTAAAATTTAAATTCGAAGTGAAGGCCAGAACGCGCCCATACGATACGACGCGTTAATTAAGAACGCAGTATTGATGATGACCGCGATAGTCTGACGGAACTGAGGTGTATTCAAACACGGAAAGCTCAGATTTTTATCCATGATTAAGCCATGGATTGATGTTATCTCGAGAGGAAAACCTATCCAGGACTCTTGGGGATCGACTTTAACCTTAATAAGGACTCCTAACTCGATCTAATCCCTCAACCCTAGGCTAAACCCTATAAATAAACCCTAAACTCGACTTGCATGAACCCTTGCTTTGGATCACATTATTCAACGGTAAGGCATGGGTATTTTAAGTTAGTTCTTTAGAACATTATGTTCCCATTAGTATTATCTAATGCTCTGTCAAAGTCCATGACAGGAGATCATGCAACCGGAGAGTTAGAAGCCTCGGAAATCGTTGGTTCTGTGCAAACCGCACAAGAATGAGTGAGTTTCCCCGAGAAGGATCAGAGGTTTAGGAACCCTAACCGAGGTATTCTCATGTTGATCCTTTAGAAGTTTTTGTTCCTCCTTATGTCTTCTCACTACCCTCAAAATCTCGTGAACTTAGGTCAAGGGGTTAAGGAGTTAGAAGGCCAGGAAGTTGCGGTTACTACGTAGGATGCACAGGAACTAGCACCGTCTTCCAGCGAGAAATTCTCTATCTAGGGATCAAATTAATGGTAGGTTATCTCATGTTGGCTTAAATATCAAGTTAGGAACAAAAGCCCTCTGTTACCTCATGTTTTCATGCATTGTATATAGAGTATTTCATGATTTTCCATGACTGCACAATAAGGTTTTTACTGCATGATATCCATGAAACCTTAACTAAAAGATAATAACTTTCTGTCTATTACCTTCGTTTCCATGCTTTATTTTCATCATAACATGCTTTCCCTGCTAGTTTATTGTTAGTTCCATATAGGTGTGCCTTAGGAAGTAGCCCTGCAATGCCGTTTTTGTCCCTATCTCATTGTGAGATGAAGGCGGTGGAAACAGGGGTCGCGTCTATTAACGCGCATGCCTGATATGGCATGTTATATTCTTAACGCGCTCGTTCTGTGCGTCGCGTTAATGATCCGTAAGCCATATTAAACCCCATTAGTTTCCATGAAATATAAGTACATATATGTTATCATGCATGACCTATCTTAGTAGTTTCACTTCTTGATTATGTCATACTGCATATCTAGCGTTAGCATGCTTTTCAAAGTTTAATTTCATTATATGTTAATTTCTTGCCAAAACATTATAGTTTTGTACTTAAAGGAATTTCTGTGAGTTGATGACACATGTTTTTCACGGTCCTTTCTCATCTCTTACTATTTCATAAGATCACATATAGCGTGTATTCCGGTACATTGCTATTAGTTACACTTTGCACTTGATAGGAAACGTTTTTGGACTTGTGATCCTCTCCGTCGGATATTCCTTCTACCGGACTAGGTAATCTTCTTTCAAGGCCTCCGTAAGACTCCGCGAGCATGGGATTCCCACTAGGACGCCGAGCTAGTTGTACCCTAAAAACCTAAAAGTTAGAGAGCACTCTGTGTTTTCCACGTTTTCTGTGAACGGACACGATCGCGCCCTATACCCCAGTCGCATTAACGAATTGTCACTATGGTTCCTATAGTCACGTTCTTGTACAGCCACAGCCTACTTCTCGCGTCGACCTGACCTTCTTTCTGCGTCGATTCTCTCTATGATCGCTGACTAATGATAGACCGCGTTAATGAAGGATCGCGACCCTGTGTACCGTCGTGTTATCTAATTTCTGTCCAACTCCAGGTCTGACCATGGGTTGAACGGGTTCTGTTCCCAGGTGATCCTCTGATTATCTGGAACCCAAACATTTCTTCAGCAAGTCATTAATGATCTTTGGAAACATAAATATGTATCGTTATGCTATTGGATTCCTCCCGTAGCATGACCTTGTCAATAATTCAAACTTGAATTCATATGATTCATATTTGGTGCAATCTTACCTTGATATTGTTGTCATGAACTATTGGTTGAACTTTACATTATTGGCCTACTTTATTTATATCTCGTGGAAGTAGTTTGATTTATAACGTGAAGATGCAAGAGTGGGCACGAACACTGTCGAAGGGCTCAACACTATCCCCTCGGCGGATGGCCGGAATCAAACTATAAATCATGGGGTATGATGAACACTGGCATCGCATTGCATCTGCAGTACTTTTTTTATAGATGAGTGAAAACCACGAGGCTCTACATGAAATTATACATTCTTGTTACATGACTTTCTAGTGCATAGCCTTTATGGTTATGAAAAGTTCATTCTCGTAACATGAAAGGCCACTTTATATTCTTGCTTGATCATGCTATCGTTCTACATGAACATTCATATCTCTAGGATCTACATCTTGCTACTTGTGTTGTTACTTTGGCCTTATCCGTGTGTTATATCATATTTCATTTATCTTGCCTTCTAGAGCTAAAATGCTAATTACTTAAACATTTCTTTCATGTTGATACGAAGATACCTACTGGGTAAGTATGCTCACTCCTACTTTTCCAAGCTTTTCAGAAAATGATAGCGTGTCAGATTTGGACTATTCAAGTGGCGAGTCTGAGAGTGAATAAAGAATGAAGTGAAGCCTAGTAGTGTCTTAGTTATAGTCATGATGTAATTTTTCTTTTTTTGAGTCTAGTGATGTAAAGAGTCAACAGTCAAAATTATGTAACAACATTGGCTGGTAACTGCTCTGTTGGATTTTCCAACGTCTCCCATGGGGATTTGTTGTTCCACGTGAATTATGGGGTCCACGTGGGGCATCAGTGCGTTGGCAGCCCATCCCACGGCATGGATTATATGGTCCATGCGCGAAGCCCCTCATGCCTGCCCACAGCATTGAAAGACGTGGGGTTATGCAATGCCATAAGGAAATACGGTCCGCCTTCGCTACCAGCTCGAGCTTTTAGCGCAACGGTTGGGGCATGATCCTGTAAACTGGTATCAGACGAGGGTCTCTGATTTTTTAGTGGACCTCACAGTCTAAGAGAAAAGATCTACTCATGATGGCTAGTGTGAATTTGGTTTCTGTCTTTGATGGTTTTGATTATATATCATGGCTTTGAAAACTCAGTATTTGGATTTCTAGTATTGATCTGAAGCTTATGAATTTAATTACTCACGGTCCTCATGTTCCAGCAAAAGATAAGTTAAGGTGGACTGATGAGCATAAGAAAAAGATTGAAGCCCCACATGGACCCCATAATCCACGTGGAACAGTAAATCCCTAAGGGAGACGCTGGAAAATCCAACAATCTCCCCCCCAGTGGCACCTGGGGGATTTGAACCCACGACCTCGCTCTGATACCAGTTTACAAGAGCAGGGAATCAAGCACTCAAGCATGCATAATAAGATATAAAGGCAAGCAAGTCCCTTAGGGACAGGTGTAAGAATAATGTAATTGATTGTCAAACATGATGAGCATGATCAATACTAAGAAGGTCGTGCTTACAAAAAAATGGCTACATTAACCATGAAATATGATTAATTCATAAGGTACATTCACACAATCAAATCTGGTGTATAGTTAAAATATGAGCAAGGAAGTTCAAAGCAATATGGATAAACAGATTTTCTAAGGAACACTAGAAAGAACATATCCTCCATACACTTCCATTCACAATGCTCGAATATTGGTAGCTACGTATGACCCTAATTTTTTTTAATACAAGAATGTGACTAACCTTTTGACGCGAGTTGTACCCTTTGTCTCAGGGGCACTTCCCGATTACTCAGTTTCATCACACATTTTAATTATGGATTTTGTCATTTTTCGGCACGAGTTGTACCCTTTGTCTCAGGGGTACTTCACGGCTACTCAGTGCCAAATCCCACTTATTTTCATTATGGATTTGCTTCACTTTTCGATGCGAGTTTCCTCCTTTGTGTTGAGTATTGTTGAATCTTTACATGTTTTGATGATGACAACACTATAAGTCTTAGTGGTGTTCAAAAATATGTCTCTGTGGAAAATTAACACAAATATTTTTCTGTGAAGAATAAACTTTCATTTCACTTCAGGTATTTTTAAGGAATGTCTTCGTGTTGGTTGGCACTTCGTCATGTTTGTGTATAACACCTCGTGTTGAACTGTTTGTTTTCATGTCGTTTTATTTTTAGTACTGTTTGTATTTCCAATACGCCGTGTCGTCTTCTCTTACCACGTGTTGTTTATGTTTACTGTCCTTCAGGTCGTGCGTCTGTGTTGTTTTCACTACATTGCGTGTCATTTTTCTCTGTAGTGTTTTGATTCAGTGACACGTCGTGTCATTGATCTATACTTCGTACTGTTTTCACCGTCTTCGTGTTGGTCTTTCTCATTAGATCTCGTGTCGTTCTCGCTTTGACCACACTTCTTTGTTGCTTTACGTAGACCTCGTGTCTTGCTTGTTTACAACTCCGTGTCAATTCTTGTATTTCATCTTCGTGTTGTTTTCAACTCCATGTCAATTCGTGTACTTCATCTTGGTGTTGTTTTTAAACTAGTGTCGGTTACTGTTTCGACTTCGTGTTATTTTCAACCCGTGTCGATCACTATTTCGACTTCGTGTTGTTTTCAACCCGTGTCGATTACTGTTTCGACTTCGTGTTGTTTTCAGTATGTGTCAATTTCATCTTCGTGTCGTTTTTACCTCGTGTCGTGTTACCCCGTGTCAATTACTGTTTCGACTTCGTGTCGTTATCAGTCCGTGTCTCTCTTATGTTGAAATCACACCTCGTGCTGATTTCTGTTCTCAACTTCGTGTCGTTTTACTTCTTGTCATTTTGACTTCGTGTCAAATCACTGTTCTATCTTCGTGTTGTTTCTTTGTATTCTGTCTTCGTGTTGATCTTTCATTTTTTAGACTTCGTGTCTTTATCACATTGACCACACTCCGTGTCGCTTCTCCTCTCATAACTTCGTGTCGTGTTTTCTACACCTCGTGTCGTTGTCTCCTTGTGTCTTCACCTCGTGTTGTTTTCGTCTCTTCGTGTCGGGTTTGTTCTAGTGCGTACAAAACATCGCAGCACTTCGTGTTGCTTCCTGTTTCACTTTCGTGTCATTTGTCTTGTTGCTTCTTCGTGTCGTTTTTATTCTTCCTAGTCCTCGTGTCTCTCTTGTGTTGAAACCATACTTAGTGTTGGTTTCTGTTCTTGTCTTCGTGTCTTCGCGTTATTTTTCTGTTTACCTTTTTGTCGTGTCCACTAACCTCATGCAGTTCTAGTTCTTATGGCACTCAATATTAATGGTTCTTATCTCGTTGCAGGTCCGAGGAAGAACATTCATCAGTGTCTGGGTGCACATGATCCGATACTGAAGGAACAAATACAAAAAAGGGCACGTGGCAGGAAGGTTCTGGATCGAGCGTGGGAGGCACACGCGTTTAGTGCCCTATCCATCTGCTGCCGCTATAAATACAAACTTTCGCCCACCGATGAAGGTGGATGAGAGCCAAGAAAGAAAAGGCAGTGTTACAGAGAGCTCGATCCAGCAGAAGAAGAAAAATTGAGAGAGAGAGAGAGATAGTGCTCGTGTGAAAGAGGAAGAGAGTTTAAGAGAAAGAAAAGAGAGATAGAGAGTGAGCGAGAGAGCTCGTGGAGAAGAAGAAAGAAGCTTACCTGAAGATCTGTCTTCACTGGACCGTGGATCAGATCGAGGCCAGTCAGCTCTGTTAGGAGCCAAATTGTGCATTTCATGTTTCAGCTTCTGTTTGCTGAAGTTATTTTCGTTTATTGTTTTTCCTTTGTTTTCTGGTTTGCTGTGCTTACCGATCCTCTGGTCTGAGGTCGGGTTCCCTCCGGTTTGGAGGAAGGGAGATCTGATCTCCAATTGCAAGTAGCTGGGAGCTGCTTGTGGGTTCCCTCCGGTTGGGAGGAAGAGGGGAGGTTGTTCCCCTGGTCAAGCTGTGTGGCAGCAACTGTTTGCAGACTGAGTCTGCTTGGTTCTAGCGTTTGCTAGTGAAGCCTCACTCCGGTTGGGAGTGAGGGGTGGATGTAGGTCTGAAGGACCGAACCACCTAAAAATCTATTGAGCAGTGGCTTGATTGTCTGGTTTGCTTCCGCTAGATGCTTGAATAGGTGCGCTCAATGTGATTGTATTTGAGTTGAATAGAATTGGTTCTATTCTGTTTCTTTATCTAGCATCCGGTTTTTAAATTTGGCCATTATTCGTAGAAGGATTCATTCACCCCCCTCTGTATCCGGGCCAAGCACCCTAACAGTTGGTATCAGAGCAGGTGTCTGCTTACAAGGTCCAGCGACCTGCAGATCGATCTTGCAATCTTAGGTGCTTATTTCCTTTTAGTGCATCAATATTCTTGTGCGTTAATCTGTGTGTTCTCATGGCCCATCCACCGATCTTCAGTGGTACGCATTTTGATGCATGGTTCGCTGTTTTGAAGAATTATGTTAAATCTGTGAATCCAGACCTGTGGAAAGTAATTTCACATGGTCCTCATGAACTACCTAGAAAAAATTCCAAATGGACTGACAGTCACAAATCCATGCATGAAGAAAATCAGATAGCAATAAATTTAATGAAGGCAGCTACTGATAGAGCTTTTCATTCATGTTTCTTTGAATCCAGTTCTGCTAAAGATATTTTGGATGCACTGAAGTGAACTCAGGAGATAGATGTGGACAGATGCATGATGGCCAACAGAAGAAATCAAAGTGCCAGCGATCAAGGCAACAATCAAACTAAAGAAGATGATGATGATGAGGTAAATATCTTCGAGAATTTCTCTCTAGAAGATTGGGAGAATGCATATGCTGAATTATTTGAATCTCATGAACTATTAAGAAAACAGTATAAAAAGTTGAAAAAGAGTATTCGGGTAGATAGTTCTAGCTCTCCATGTAAAAATTGTTCAAGTACGAAGAAATCTCATGATGCATGTCTGTCTGATAATCATATGTATAAAAACCAGAATGCAGAACTGAAGAAGGATCTTGAATGTGTTCACTCTGAGCTGAACAATTTAAAATCTGAAGATGACTTCCTCAGAAAGCTCTCTAAGGAAAATGATGAACAACTAAAGAAATCAAGTGGCTCATGTCATTATTGTGGTAAGTATGGACATCTTATGAGTAACTGTTTTGTGATGGAAAAAGATGACAACAAGCATGCTAGAAAATCTGTGTCTGGTCAGAAAAGGAATGTCACATGTTCTAATTGTGATAAAGTAGGACACACTACTGCTCATTGTTGGTTTGCAAGTAGTAAGGAAAAATCATGCTCATATCATACAAAACACTTTGCAAATCAGCATGTCTTTAACAAGAATCAGCACATTATATGTTTTAATTGCAACAAAATTGGTCACAAGGTCTCTGAATGCTGGTCAGGTTCTTTTAAAAGAAATTCTATCTCATGCTTTGAATGTGGAAAGTATGGCCACAGGGCCATTGATTGTTGGCATGCTCAAAGGAAAAATTTCAGTTTTGGAAAGTATAGATTCCCTGCTAGTACAAATGCTCTTAGAAAGAACAAAGTGGTTTTCAAAAAGAAAAACTTTGAATGTGTTGATTATGGAAAACAGTTTGATAATGCAAATAACAGAAATTTCCATGCTAATGCACATACAATTCATGCTCATAATAATGTGCATAACCCAGATCTGAAAACTACTGCTCCTTGCTATCAAGTTAAAAATGTGCTAAGAAAACCTGCTAGGAGTGATAATGTCATGACAGGACCCAAGACTTCCTGGGTACCTGTTTGTGCAAAATAAACTTTGTTTTGCAGGTGTGCCTTGGGACTGGAATAAAAGGGAAAATGATCCAAGGCACTCAAGAATGAAAACCCCATTCTCACAATTTTCAGGTAATCTCTCTACATGTCCCATTTTGAAACTTACTGCATATCTGGTTTGATGCATTCTTGCATATCTTGCTATTAGTTTCATCTAGTGCATGCATATTGAATCTGGTCTTGCATATTCATTCATCATCTGCAAGTTGCATTATTTTCTAAAACATGCACTCTGAAATTTCTAAAATTTTTAACTGAAAGCGAATGCTGGTTGAAAACTGTATGTTGCATAATTCTTTGGAAACCTGAATTGCTTATAGGACTGTTGAGGTTACCCTGTTATCCATGACCTCTTTGGTATATCAAATGGTAAGCTACCAAAAGACAGGGAAATCTGTCAGGAGGTTCTTACTATGTGTGAGGTGGTCTCTTAGACCAAATGCTCCGCCTAGTACCATAAGTCATTCTGCTGATCAGGGGAGTCTGTTTATGCATAACTCATAAACACACTTGTTTAATTTTCGTGGCAAACACTGCATTCATTAAATAATTAACACTTCCAAGAGTCGTGTGTGAGTTGTCCTTGAGTGGGCTAAAGAGGAGCTTGTCAGGCTATTTGGTTTATGAAGATTTTTGTCAGCCGATGCAGTTAATGTGGTTTTAAGATCAGTCATCTCAAGAGGTTGCAGTCTGTTGCCCAAGAGTTTCTCTGGATGTAAGACAGAACTACTTCAAAAATACTATATTTGGATATGTCCTTAGTGCCTAATGTCTTGAGTGATCTCTCACTTGTTGGCTTGCTGATAGGAGTGCTGCTCATCTCATCTCATCTCTCTCTATTCGATCAGCCACCTCCTTATCTCTCACCTATCACTCTTGGTTCAGATTCTCTCTCGAAGAAATTGTGGGTGCAGTCTTCTTGCTCTTATCAGATATGATCTGTATACCTTAAACCACCCAATATCTAGTGTAACAATTTACACCTGTTAATAAAGAACTTCAATGTTTGGGGGTTATATTTGGTCCTTGATCCTTCTAAGTTATCTTCTCAAGTGTTGATCAACATATTATAAAACTTCCTGTTAAATGAGAAAAACTTATTGAGGATCTCGACTTAACTGAAACTTATGTGAAGAGAGCTCTGAGATAAAAAATTGTGTTAAGTAAGATATTTTTTTTTGTCCAAAATCATGAGAAGTGCAACCAGGGAATATGCCATTATTTGTGGCAGAGCAATGGCTTTTGTGGAGAAATAGACACTCTAGATCAGAGAAGTCCAGAGTCTCTGTCATGATACAATTAGCTATCTCTGTGTAGAAATGTTAAAAAAAAGGGGGGGGGGAAAGTCCTCAAAGAAAAAAAAATATCTTTGGCATAAAGGTAGTTCGTCCTGAGTAACCAGGGTTTCTGGTGTCTGATAAACATGTCTCCTTGTGTAAAAAGGGACTATTCTACCTTGTGTTCAACAAATTGGTTGACCCTGTATGCCTTCTCATCCATTAAATGAAGAAATGAAATCTGCTTGACATTGATGTGTTATTTCGTTGCTTGACAAACATAAAGAGCAATTTAATCGTGTCTCTCTCTTGGTTAAGCAACTTTAACAGCTAATTTTGTGATTATGCTGATTTAATATCTTGAGTTAACTGACCTTGGTTTTTGGAAGAATATAACCCGTCCACATATTGAAAGGCTAACTTTAACATGTTGTAGCTGCGTTACATCAGAACTAAGGGTATTTTGGGTATTTACAGAAAAAGTGTGATAAGAGTAAAAAGCTACTCGACAACACCCTTCTTGTTTCACACGCTTTCAACCTCAAACCCTTATTTCCCCTTGCCGCTTCCTATTCATCCTCGTGCCGCTCCACTTTGAGCGTCTTCTTCAAACCCATCTCCATCTCTTCCCGCTCACCTTCTTCCCCCCACAGTGGTCTATTCCTCTCTTCAGTCTAGCATCGCTTCCAATAGCAGCCTGCAAGAGAGAGTTGATACTCTGGAAGTTCCGGCAGATGGATCAGCTAAGGTCAGCAGCTCCGGGTGAAAGGAAGAGGAAGGGAAAAGAAATTGTTGAAGAGCCTTCATCTAAGCAACAGAGATGTCTTGAGCCAGAACCTGCTGCGGAAGTATCTTCAGAACAAGGTACCAGGATTTCTCAGTCTACCATGTTCTTAGAAAGTGGGAAAATCATTCCTCCTAGATTAATAGATTTCGGAGATGAAACCTTGGTCTCGAAGTTTCCAGAACTGTTAAGAATCTTTGAGTTTCAGGAGTGGAGAGATTTCTTAGAAAATCACCGTGTCTATTACCCTAGGCCGGTAATGGAATTTTACAATAACTTGTCCTTGAGCCGAGACAAGTCTGCCTTATTATCATCTGTTAAAGGGGTCGAGTTAACTGTTACATGTGAGTCCCTCCACAAAGCCCTCGGTGTTCCAGATAAAGGAGAGGTAGAGGAAAGCTTTCGCTACAGTCTCCATGAAGCCTTCTCAGTCATTACTGGTAAACCCAGTAACATTCATGATAAGGGGCAGTTGAAGCTAAAAGCTTATCAGACATCGACATTTCCTCCTCTTCACAAGCTCCTTCAGAACGTCATTGCTTCCATTATCACCCCACAGACTGGGGCTAGAGGAAGAATTACAGTCACACAGAGATTTCTACTGTTTTGTCTGATTCAAAATGTGAAGATATGTATGCCAGAGATCATTTTTAATGTCATGAAGGGATGCATTGGATCCAAGAGACATCTTCCCTATGCCGCCCATATGACAGACATCTTCAAGCATTCTGAGATTTGCTTGGATGGAGAGGCCACATCAGAAGTTAAAGCGCGAAACATTTTTAATATGAATTTTGTTTCAGTGTTTTTGGGCTTAGAGGACTCTTCTATGGTGGGGCAAGTTTAGGTCCAAAAGGCCAGGGAATCACAAACTCAGGGGGAGCATTTGGAAGAATTTCAAGTCTTACCCCAACTGGTGAGCAATTAGTTTCTAAGATTAATCATCAGGAAACACCAGCTGAACAACCTGAGTCCACCTTGCCAGCTGCACCCACCGAAGTACCCTTCTCCTTTCAGAGGCTATTTGAAGCTGCATCTGAGGACATCAGATTGTCTGACGAAAGCATTCAGACAGATCTAGATGCAACTATTGCTGGGCTATTTGATTCTTTTGGGAAGACATCTGAAGAGGTAATAGTGCCTGAAGAACTGCCAGCTAAAGAGCAAGACAGTACTGATCAAGATATTGCTGTTTTTGTTAATGAAATTTTAAGAGAAACTGTTGAGCGAAGCTTGGAAGAGGCTACCAACTTGGTCGTATCTGAAAGTCTTGAGCAGGCCTTTGTTGGCAGCCCTGCAGATCAGGAACTCATGGAAGATAGAGAAAAGGTTCCTGTCATAGAACTAGATACAGAATCTTCAAGTGAAGAAGAGGAACCTGAAGATGTATTCCCTCAGAAAGAAACTCAAGCTGAAGATGAAGTTCAGGTCCTAGCTGAGAGCAGTCAAATGCCAGTACAAGAGGAAGCAGCTGAGAGAACTGCACCTGGCAGTGAATTTTTTGGTACACCTCTAGGTCCACCTAGACTCTTATCTGCACAGGCGCCCAACATTGAATCTGCTCGGGCGCCCAACATTGAAGAGCTTCTCATAAACCTGACTCTGCAGATGCACAAGCAAGATAAGAAATTAGATGACCTGCTCACATATGTCACCCTCAACATAAATCAGGTACATTCCAGGCTACTGAAGCTCGAGATATCCCTCCTCACTGAATGGAAACGATTCCTTCTCAACAAAAAGGCTTCAGATGATGCCAACAGATCCCTGATGCAAGGGTTGCAGGAGGTGTGTTCAAAGATAGCTAAAGCACTGAGTGAGTTTCAAGATGTTCAAATCTCCTCCTTCAAAATGTCTTCTACCATTATAGATCACTGCTATGAGATCAGAACATCTTTAGAACTTTTGAAGAAGTCATCCAGTGTCCTAGGTCCAGGTATTCAGTAGGTCTATGAAAAATTGGCCGCCTTCTTAACAGAAATGACACTTCTGACTGACAGATATGAAACTATCAATGTTCGCCAAGAAGACATCATTTCTGAAGTGGGACAGGTCAGAAGCTCTGTGATATATTGGCTAGCTGAACTGTCAAATGACCTAAAGGAATTTCAGTCTACCTTGGGTTCAGCACCTAGTCACGCTTCTTCCAGCAGAACTCCACCTCAAGAACATTCTTCTGCTTCTCCAAGGGGGAGACCACCTCATGGCAGGCCGCGTGGCCCCTCTAGCAGACAAGCCAGATAGTTTTCTTGAAAAGTCTATGCTCTGTATCTTGTTGCCCATTTTGAGGCCTTCTCTTTCACACTCTTGGACTTATTAATTAAAACTCATATCATTTGCATTCTTTTTGTTTCATTTTTTTGATGGTGTCAAAGGGGGAGAAATCAGGCTAGCTTCGTTGAGAATGTTTAATGTGTGTTTTTCATGGAGAATGGCTATTTAGTGCTTTCTCTTTCTCTGCAAAGACTCAAGACTCATAGTGTTGCCATCCATCAAAAAGGGGGAGATTGTTGAGTATTGTTGAATCTTTACATGTTTTGATGATGACAACACTATAAGTCTTAGTGGTGTTCAAAAATATGTCTCTGTGGAAAATTAACACAAATATTTTTCTGTGAAGAATAAACTTTCATTTCACTTCAGGTATTTTTAAGGACTGTCTTCGTGTTGGTTGGCACTTCATCATGTTTGTGTATAACACATCGTGTTGAACTGTTTGTCTTCATGTCGTTTTATTTTTAGTACTGTTTGTATTTCCAATACGCCGTGTCGTCTTCTCTTACCACGTGTTGTTTATGTTTACTGTCCTTCAGGTCGTGCGTCTGTGTTGTTTTCACTACATTGCGTGTCATTTTTCTCTGTAGTGTTTTGATTCAGTGACACGTCGTGTCATTGATCTTTACTTCGTACTGTTTTCACCGTCTTCGTGTTGGTCTTTCTCATTAGATCTCGTGTCGTTCTCGCTTTGACCACACTTCTTTGTTGCTTTACGTAGACCTCGTGTCTTGCTTGTTTACAACTCCGTGTCAATTCTTGTATTTCATCTTCGTGTTGTTTTCAACTCCATGTCAATTCTTGTACTTCATCTTGGTGTTGTTTTTCAACTCGTGTCGGTTACTGTTTCGACTTCGTGTTATTTTCAACCCGTGTCGATCACTGTTTCGACTTCGTGTTGTTTTCAACCCGTGTCGATTACTGTTTCGACTTCGTGTTGTTTTCAGTATGTGTCAATTTCATCTTCGTGTCGTTTTTACCTCGTGTCGTGTTACCCCGTGTCAATTACTGTTTCGACTTCGTGTCGTTATCAGTCCGTGTCTCTCTTATGTTGAAATCACACCTCGTGCTGATTTCTGTTCTCAACTTCGTGTCGTTTGACTTCGTGTCAAATCACTGTTCTGTCTTCGTGTTGTTTCTTTGTATTCTATCTTCGTGTTGATCTTTCATTTTTTAGACTTCGTGTCTTTATCACATTGACCACACTCCGTGTCGCTTCTCCTCTCATAACTTCGTGTCGTGTTTTCTACACCTCGTGTCGTTGTCTCCTTGTGTCTTCACCTCGTGTTGTTTTCGTCTCTTCGTGTCGGGTTTGTTCTAGTGCGTACAGGACATCGCAGCACTTCGTGTTGCTTCCTGTTTCACTTTCGTGTCATTTGTCTTGTTGCTTCTTCGTGTCGTTTTTATTCTTCCTAGTCCTCGTGTCTCTCTTGTGTTGAAACCATACTTAGTGTTGGTTTCTGTTCTTGTCTTCGTGTCTTCGCGTTGTTTTTCTGTTTACCTTTTTGTCGTGTCCACTAACCTCATGCAGTTCTAGTTCTTATGGCACTCAATATTAATGGTTCTTATCTCGTTGCAGGTCCGAGGAAGAACATTCATCAGTGTCTGGGTGCACATGATCCGATACTGAAGGAACAAATACAAAAAAGGGCACGTGGCAGGAAGGTTCTGGATCGAGTGTGGGAGGCACACGCGTTTAGTGCCCTATCCATCTGCTGCCGCTATAAATAGAAACCTTCGCCCACCGATGAAGGTGGATGAGAGCCAAGAAAGAAAAGGCAGTGTTACAGAGAGCTCGATCCAGCAGAAGAAGAAAAATTGAGAGAGAGAGAGATAGTGCTCGTGTGAAAGAGGAAGAGAGTTTAAGAGAAAGAAAAGAGAGATAGAGAGTGAGCGAGAGAGCTCGTGGAGAAGAAGAAAGAAGCTTACCTGAAGATCTGTCTTCACTGGACCGTGGATCAGATCGAGGCCAGTCAGCTCTGTTAGGAGCCAAATTGTGCATTTCATGTTTCAACTTCTGTTTGCTGAAGTTATTTTCATTTATTGTTTTTCCTTTGTTTTCTGGTTTGCTGTGCTTTCCGATCCTCTGGTCTGAGGTCGGGTTCCCTCCGGTTTGGAGGAAGGGAGATCTGATCTCCAGTTGCAAGTAGCTGGGAGCTACTTGTGGGTTCCCTCCGGTTGGGAGGGAGAGGGGAGGTTGTTCCCCTGGTCAAGCTGTGTGGCAGCAACTGTTTGTAGACTGAGTCTGCTTGGTTCTAGCGTTTGCTAGTGAAGCCTCACTCCGGTTGGGAGTGAGGGGTGGATGTAGGTCTGAAGGACCGAACCACCTAAAAATCTATTGAGCAGTGGCTTGATTGTCTGGTTTACTTCCGCTAGATGCTTGAATAGGTGCGCTCAATGTGATTGTATTTGAGTTGAATAGAATTGGTTCTATTCTCTTTCTTTATCTAGCATCCGATTTTTAAATTTGGCCATTATTCGTAGAAGGATTCATTCACCCCCCTCTGTATATGGGCCAAGCACCCTAACACTTTGTTTCAGGGATGATTCACGACTACTCGGATCCACGCGCTACTTATACAAATTTTTGGTGGGACAAACAACTTTTCCTCACGAGACATGTGATTTCCATGTAGTGAATCAATAGCCCTTGTAGTGTTGAGTGGAATAACTGTAATCCTTATTAGATTGAATCATATATCTCAAAAAGTGCAATTTGTGTGGGTGTTTGTATTGAATGTAAGAAATGAATTTGTCTCATCATAGTCATGTCTCCCCCTAAGTGTATGCACAGTTATAGTAAAATCTCCCCCTTGATATGTGCCATTTAACAAACATTTCTAAACCAATGCAATTTTATTTAGCAAGAGTATATGTTGTAGGAGTAACCAAAGGATAAGAGTGATATGATATATACACTCAATCATGCACTGCGATAAAATTTTCACACAAGTTGACTACTGGTACATGGTAGAGAACGTAGGTCCGAAGACCACCATCGCGCATGAGAAAAGTTTCCAACTAGACATAATCCAACCTTCTGCAATAGCCATTTGATATACCGGATAATCATGGCATTCAAGCACACAAGTATGTAGAGTGTATGCAAGTATATGCATGTAAATGAAAGATGATTGAAAATTGTTCCTATCTACGAGTATGTAAAGATATGTATGATATGTGCAATATGTATAATGCAATTAAGTGTGTGTTCTATATATGCAAAACTGAATTGTTATTTGTAAAATGTGAGTGAATGTGTGAAAGACTTTATGTGCAATGTAAAACATTCAAAAACTGCATTTATTCACAAGATGTGCAACGGAGAATGTGTAAAGCTGACTTAGTCACCTAATCATTTAACGTGCAAATCCCAGCACTTATGTAATTGCCAATAATCCACAAAATAGGGATGCAATTTTTTAAATGTGAATATTTTTCTCCAAACTCAAATGTTACCTTTTCAGATTTTTCAAAGTAAACCTAAGCAAAATGAATTTTAAAACCAAACCATTTTTCTTTCTCGCCTTAAGAGTCCTTTATTTATTAACTTTCTTTGGCCTCAAGGTGCCCCTGTAAAATAAATTTTCATTTTGAAGATTTGGGTACCCAAGCCATCTTGGGTCCCGAGGGGTTAGTTCTAGCATGTGCAAGACATATTTTATTTTTCCTCTCAAACCATTCATCATCGGCCCTCATTAAACCACATACATCCATTGAATGACCATTTTGGCCACAATACAAGCAGTATGAAGATTTTCTTTTCATCGACCATTTTTCATTGAAAAATAGTTGTTCATCACATGTCCAACTTCACCACAATAAAAACAACAAGAAAGGTTTCTTTTAACAGACCACTCATCATCACTTTTCTTGGTAAAACAATTTTTGATAACATGTCCATGCGATCCACAATAGAAGCAATGAGTCTTGAATCTTTCCTTTATGGCTTTCTCATGATCTTTAGAACCAGCAACTATTTTCATTCTTGATTTTAATGCCACATCATCATCAGATTTCATCAAGAAGAAATCTTACATTTCATGGCCATATTTCCCACAGTAAAAATATGAAACATTCATTCTTTTTCTTGATGCATGATCATATTTAATAGTTCGAGATTTTTCATGCACACAAGAACAATCAACAACATTTTTCTATTTTTGATTTCTTTTATCACACAAGAGCAAAGACTCATTCAACCTCTTGATTTCATTTTCGAGAGACGAGATATGCAGTTTCGAAATAATCAATTCTTCTTCACATGATGTAATTTTCTCATTTAACAAGAAATTAACACTTTTGTGACTTTCAATTTCTTGTTCAAGAGCATGTAATTTGTCACAATCACTGACAAACACACAATTTCCTTTCTCAAACGTATTGAGTTTATCAAGCAGCAAATTGTTATGATCTTTCAATTTCTCAATCTCTTCAGTAAACTTTTCATTCTGAACAAGTTCAATAAGCAAAATGTGATCACTATCCAGAGAATTCAACTTATCTTTTAGTTCCTTTTCAACATCTTCAAGTTCTAAAATTTTAGCCATTAAGGTTTCATATTCAGTTTTCTGAATTGAAATTGTTTCTTTATGACTATCAACCTCAAGCATGGAAAACTTACTTAATTTCTCAAACTCAGCACATTTTTCACATGAGAAATTATCAACACAAGAGTTTTTAATTTTCTTTTTCAATTTCTTATTTTTAGATTTCATTATTTTATATCTATGAAACAACTTATCATAAGCATTCATCAATTCATCATAACTTAGTTTATCTTTCTCATCGGAATCAGAGTTTACCTTGGAACTTTCATCGCTTTGACGATCATTCTTGTTGTTTGCCACGAGGCATTAATCAGTCCAACTTTCTTCTTGAGCTTCACTTAATCCATCCCAAATCTCTTTGGCTGACCTATAAGATGAAACAAAAGGAAATACATCAGTGTTCATTGCAACCTTAAGAGCATTTAAAACAAAAAGATTGTCAGAATTCTTCTTCTTATGCTCATCACTCTACCTTAACTTATCTTTTGGTAGAACATGAGGACCGTGAGTAATTAAATTCATAAGCTTCGGATCAATACTAGAAATCCAAATACAGAGTTTTCCAAGCCATGATATATAATCAAAACCATCAAAAACAAGAACCAAATTCACACTAGCCATCATGAGTAGATCTTTACTCCTAGACCATGAGGTCTGCTAAAAAATCAGAGACCGTGCTCTGATACCAATTGTTGGCCCAGAATAGATGGCGGACAAGAAGGGGGGTGGAATTATCCCCCAGGCGAGATGTCGAATTTTAAAAACTATTTCATAGTTAGAACAAGATTGTGGAAAATGATTAAACTAAGATAACTCACTTCACTCAATCTTATCGATCACACTCGAATAATCTGTGCACTGAACGATTGAACCTATGCCAAACACAGATAGCAGATGTAGCAATGTGTAGTGGTCCAGTGAATACAAATCTATAAATTGACCCGTGAACAGAGATAGGAGAAATGGACAATCACACAGGCATGCCACAAAGAACACGGATATTTTTAAGTGGTTCGGGACCACGACGGGCTCCCTACGTCCACCCCTCACCGAAATCGGTGAGACTTCACTACCACGCTACAAATGTAGCAACCACAGGGACGAGCCCCAACACCACACACGCTGCTTCCGCAGCACGCCACACGCATGGGGCCTGGCCCCAAGACGCTGTCATCGCAGCACAGACTCACACATAATCAAGGAACACACCCCGCACTAAAACCTCACGTGGAGATGCAACTCCGTACACACACACAATGTATTTTAATGTTCAGAAAAATAGAAAGGTATACAAGATATGCTCACAGCTATGTATCAGTCAAGAAGGGCATCACAAATAAATGGATAAGAGATATAGAATGTTTCCCCTTCAATTTTCAATGGCCGTTGAAGATCTTCCTTGAACCACAGGTCGGAGGGAGTCGAATCCGCAGCAGGATGGAACAGTCGGTCGTCTTCCTTGAAGATCCCAGCTCGTTTGCAACTCGTACAGGATGATGGCCTTCAAATCCTAGCTCCAATCACACCTACAAGCATCAAAAAATGGTCAACCTCTCAAATCCCTCTCCTCTCTACATTGTGGCCGCCCTCCCTCTTCTTTTCTCTATAAAAGATGAAGCACGTTAGCCCATTCGGTGTTTTCCTTGTAAAAATCGCAAGGATATATAGGGCAGCAAATAGATGAACATATGACAAGAATGCCCGTGATAAAAAACCTCCCAAAACCCTTCTATTATATGTAAGGAAACCCTAATGGTAAAGGGGTCAAGTTGGATGGAAAATGGATTGGGTTTAATAGGATTCAAAACCCCATTCGCAAACCCGTTTCCTGACGACCTGAAGTGGTGTTGACACCTAGTGTCGACACCTACAGCACAGCAGGTAGCAGATAGAAGTCTGCCAAACAGGTGTCGACACCTACTGGGTAGCTTCACTGGATAGAGCCAATGAACACCAGGTGTCGACACTTGGTGTCGACACCTGCCTGCCCAGCACAAAGACTGCTCAAGGCAGTGTAATGCAGTCTTAAAAACCAATAAACCCCCTTGAAAAAATGATTTGGCCAATTAAATGAAATGCTTAGAGGGCCTTAAAAACATCATTCAACCTTGGTTTCAACAAGAAATATAGGAAGCTAAATTAGCAAATTACTACCACAAGACTATCATGAAAATCATGCATGAAGGACACCAGAAAACCCAATTCATGAATAAAACTATAAACCCATACAAGGTAATATGAGTGAAATTTGAACTTAAATTCTTACAAAAGATCCACTGGTTTGAAAGCAATATTAACATGCACTGGTATAAACAAATCACTCATGTCAATCTTCATTAAAGAATCATATCTAGGCATATAAAGCACAAGACTAAGCACATGAAGGACCAAGTCTAAGCATGTGAAACACAGGTCTAAGCATATGAAGGACCAAGTCTAAACATGTGAAACACAGGTCTAAGCATATGAAGGGTATGGTCGATGCATGTTAACAACCAAGGTTAAAGCATATAAAACACACAAGACTAACTCTTCAAATCTGAACCTGCAGATTAGTATCATAAAAATGCAGCTATGTGTATAGGAGATACTCACATATCAGTGCATACAATCCAAGTTCAGTCCAATGAAAACTGAACTCTACCTATTCACACAGATGTGACAAATGCAATCCAAGCCAATCGAAACTCAAACAGTCCATTGACAGTAATATTCAACTTTGAAGAATTTATACTCATTCCTTGAAAACCATCCATGAGACCAAACATCTTGGCTCATATTCATCAAGAGATATGCAATGCAAATTCAGTCCAATTCAAAGCCAACCAGTAAAGGGTCCTTAAACACCATTCAAAAACACTTAAAGACATGCATTACCATGGCTTAGAACTAAACCAGGTTCAAACCCAAAAACACAAAGAGAATTGTGTAAGATTCAAATACAAACTTAATCAAATTTCTGCATGAAGAAACCCATGACTCATCATTAAATGACCAGCTAAACAGTCCATTCCTCCAACCAACATTAGTATGCCTTATATCAAGATTTCCTTAATCCTGAATCAAGATCATATGAGCAACTTGAAAATCAATGTGAGAGACATACATCCTCAAAAGTCCCATGAGCAACATGAAACACTTCTAAAAGGTGAAATTGAACTTTTCATGCTTTCATTCAGTTTGAGGATCCTTCACCAAAAGTAAGGAATGAAATGGCCAA
The DNA here is from genome assembly GCA_022559845.1 of Amorphophallus konjac. Lineage (NCBI taxonomy): Eukaryota > Viridiplantae > Streptophyta > Magnoliopsida > Alismatales > Araceae > Amorphophallus > Amorphophallus konjac. The sequence goes on from CM040125.1 coordinate 281,194,715, forward strand.
CCTTTCACACAGTACATGGAACCAAACTCTTACTGAGCATGGTTCAGTTAAACTCAATCAAGGTTTGCCTGATGACATTAAAACACACATTCAAGGTTGTTGTGAATAACCCAAAAGAATATAATCCTTGGAGAACCATCCATCAAACTATTTTAGAAACCCATCATGAAAAACCCAATTATCACATGAAGGCTCCAAAGTGTCAAGCACACTATGCATGAATCACATTCATGATATCTGTTGAGTGGCGATAGGTGGATCTAGAGGGGAGGGGTGAATAGATCAGCCCCTTTTTGCCCTTCTTTAGGGAAATAAAAATTAGATCAAACACAATTGATAATGAGACAGATATTACTTAATAGCTAAGAAGCTAGAAAGACACATGATGTTAGGAAACGGTCCTATCAAGCTTCTACCGTTGGAACAAAAGAGAAACAATCCACAAGACAAGATCTTTTAAGGTGGTTCGATCTCAATCTAGAGACCTACGTCCACCCCTCACACAATACGGTGAGGCTTCATTGGTGTCAACGCACACACACTGATTCACAACTTCTAACCGTGAGAAACACTCTCACACTCCGCTGCCACATAGCTTGTAACCATGAGAAACACTCTCACACTCTGTTGCCACACAGCTTGAGGTATCACAACCCAAAACACAGACCGGTGTCAACACCGTCTGTCTTCCTACACGTAGGTAGGGATCAAGTGATATGGAGTTTATTTTTAAGAAAAGCAAATTGAAAATGGAACTGCCATATAGAGTATTGTAGTAAAACACAATGAAAGGAAAGTCTCCTATCTGGTAAAGAGCTTGAGGGGTCCTTGAGTTTCTTCTTCTTCTTCCTAGATATTCACCACCACCATAGAGGAAGAAGGTTGATCAAGCTTCAAGCTTTTTAAGAGATCTGGATGGAGCTTCATGAAACCCTTCTGCTTGTAAGAAGATCTCCCATTGTGAGGAAGAGGATCGTCGTCTTCTTTAAGTGCTCACCCCAACAACATCAGGAAGGAGGATGGCTTCCTCAGCAAGTCTTCCACCTTTTTCATTTTTCCTCTTGCTTGCATGCTGCTCACCGAACAGGAGCTCATGCTCCTCATATATTGGTGTCCTAGGGTGACACCAACGTTGTCCGCTTTTCAAGCAACACCCAGAATGTCACATCCACATTATTTGATATGCTTCCATTTGCACAGTTGACTCCTATTCTGTCAAGTCTGCAGGAATGTGGGTAGGTAGGAGACCATAGCAGTAAAGGTACGATATTCTTCAGAGGATATCTCTGCCAAATCACAGTCTTCTGACATAGAAGCACTTTGATGACTTTTACCAGAGTAAACAGATCCTCTAGATTAAGTTCCGGATCTTGAAGACAGCTTCCCTCGGATTCAGATCCATTCTGGTAGAACAAGAGTGTGTCGACACTTCACACCCAGTGTGTCGGGACATTTAGTGAATGTTATGAAGATCCATGGCTGATGTGTCGAGACAACACCAAAAGGTTTCGGGACATGTGAGTCTAGCGCAGAGTTGTTGTAGGAAGGTGTTGAGACGGAAGTGCCTTGTGCAGAGATTATCACACGAATGTGTCAACACTTTTCACTCAGTGTATTGAGACATCGTGAATCCAGATGCTTAGACAGAATGGCTTCAGCTTGATTTCTTCTGGATGTGTCGAGACATGGGTTGGATGTGTCGACACATTCTTTTATGCGGGAGCTCAACCGTTGGAAGAATCAACAATTTCTTTTCTAGATGTGTCGAGACATCATTAGGTCGCGTCGAGACATCACTTAGAGAGATTCTTCTACACTAGTTTAGTCAGTTTATCAAACCAAAATAAGTCAGATATTTCTCAAATATCTACTAATGATTTATGATTTATTATCATCAAAATCAGGGGACACAACATTCTCCCCCTTTCTGATGATGACAACCATGAATCATTATGTCCAAGCAACATATAGCAATACAATCAAATTGGTTTGAGGAGCCATTACCCAAGCAAAATTCATCCATTCACACAACGACTGAATGTTAGCATTTTTCAACATATAGCATTTTCAACAACAACAACAACAAAAAGGCTTGATTTATTAATCAACCATAGTTTAATACAGATCAAGCAAGGATGTGTGTTCTAGCTGTTATAACAACAAATCTACATGCAAAATCCAGATGAAAAAGCTAACTACATGCTAGATGCTTGATGATGCTTGTCTTCTCAGAAGGACCATCTTCAGTACTTCTCCCCCTTTGCCATCAGCAAGGAGGGGGTGAAGGAGGAGGCTGCTGTGGTGGGGGCATGAAGCTGGTGCTGGCAAGGTGAAGGATCTGTGCCTCTTGGAACTCATGTTGCAGGTGGGAGATGGCTATCTCTAGAGAGTCAATCCTTTGATTTAACTGCTCATCCCTTTGGCTGACAAAACGGTGTAAGTTTTGGACATTTTCTTTGATATCCTTGAGCCAGTTATACATCATCTCACAAATGTGTTCTGTTTCAGCCCTCTGCTGGGAGCCTTGTGGTGGAAAATGAGAAGAGGTGGATTCTGTTTGAGGAGGAGGACACCATTCATCACCTGCGTCCTGCAGGGCTAGTTATAGTTGAGCTTTATGCATACGAATGAGCTCCATGATTTTAGTTCAACCATATCCAATTTCTTGTACATGACGTCCATCTTGGCCTCAGCTTTGGTGGTGCTATTGACTGCTCTAGCTGTGTCAGTATGAAATGTGTCGGCAAGCCTGGAGGAGGCATCAAGTTGCGTATTGGTGTCAGAATACAGTTTCCCTTTCAACATTTGGGAAGCATCTAGTAAGCGAGAAGTGGTGGCATTGGTGGTTCTCTCCAGATTGGAGGTGGCATCAAAAGATCGGTTGATCTTTGCAGTCGTATGTGCTCGGATCGATGTAGTTGCGCCAGCCGCTTGAGCTCTGATGCATGTAGTGGCTCCAGCCACTTGTTCAGCTAGCTGATCGGATGACTCCATCAGTTTGGCACACTTAATGTTGAGATTACCTTGATCTTCTTGGATGTCATAGGCATGCAGGACCATTTCAGCAGTTTTCTCTTGGGTTTCAGTGTGGATCTCTCGTAATCTTTTCATGATTCTGCTTGCTCGTTCACACACATTTATCAAGGAGTTCATGAAGCTTTTCATCCGTTCATCTAACTTATGTTTGTCATGCACAAATTTCTTCCATCTGCTGGTTTGGACTTGCTCAAAATGGAGTTGTCTGGCTTCTATTCTATCCACCTGCAGACTGAGTTGACGAAAGGAGGAATTCATACTCCTAAATTGAGCAGTGAGGAATTGAATAAGGGCAGGGTGAATATCCATAAGACTGTCGGTGGCACCAAAAGTAGGACCTTGTGAGGTGGAGGCCTCGGTATGAAATTCAGGAGGGGCATCCCTGGCACTAAACACTCTAGGCTCATTGTCTGGAGACAGAAGAGGCTGGATGCCAAAAGCCATCATCATCCTAGGCTGGTCCATGGGATATGCAGACTACTGCAGCAGAGGGGCCTGCTCAAAGTGCATATCTGCATGGGACATTTCCTCGTGCTAATCTATGTGTGCCTCTAAAGCTGGTCGGTCCTGTGCTGGCTGATCTTGTGCATGCTGTTCCTCTGGATCTAGCTGTTCTGGAGGGTAAGGTAGACGTCTAGGTAGATTCCTAACCATTTTGTCACCTTCCTTTTTGAAGTGCATGTAGTTTTCTATGAATCTCATGTTGTAGACATTACTTCTGGGGATTGGTATGGACTTTTCATTTTCAAGAGAGATACCAACCTTCTGAAAAATAGCAGTGAGATGTGTATCATAAGGCAAGCTGCGCCGGTTGCAAGTGCAAATTTCCATGATCTGGAGCATGATCTCAGGTAAACAAACATGGTAACTATTGAACAAGCAGTAAAACAGGAACCCCTGGGTCTCTGTAAGTCTACTTCTGCCACCCCCTTATGGGGTAATCATGATAGTGAAAATGTGATGCAGAAGATGCTGTAAGGGGGGAAACCGGTTTGTGTCAAAGTGTTTGACAAGTAGTTGAGTAGCATCCTGAGGGTTTCGAGGCTTTCCTGTAAGGAGGGTGTAAGCTGCAGAAAGATCAATCTGAACCTCATATTCTATTTCCCCATCCCGGGGTATGTGTAAAGCTCTGTGAAGAAGTTTTGTGGTGAGCTTGATGGAAACCCCCTTGACTTCAGTTCGAAGGACTTTCTTATTCTCATCAAAAAAACAAGTTCTTGTAGAACTGCTGAACTAGAAATGGGTAGTATACCCTGTAATCAGACATAAACCATCTCCAACCTTGGAACTCAAACAACGGCAGCAGTTCAGGAAAATTCTCAGGAATTTCACGGTCACTAAAATCCATATACCTAGGGAAGAGAATCATGGTGGGATCACTGTCGTCTTCCCTGATGGAGGTAGCAGCACTGGGCTTCGGAGGAGCAGATTGAGTTTTGGCCTTCCCTTTTTCTTTGTCAGATAGCCGTGGCCGCTTGGCCTTGGGTTGCGGCGGCAAACCCTTGTCTATGTTGGACCCCTGGGCCTCGACAGCCCTTCTCCTGGCTGGTGCTGTAGTTGGGCGGTCCTCAATACTCTTGGATCGCCCTTCTGTGTGGTCTTTCGAGGCAACGGCCTTCCTGGAAGAAGCCGTGTAAGACCCAAGAATTTTTATAAATTATTCTTAGAATATTTAGTTATTTTCAGGAATTTATAAAGGCCTAAATAAATTAATAAATAGAATATTAGATCAATAAGTCATTATAAGGCCCAATTAGGTTAAATAATTAACCTAGCCTATTTAAAGATAATCTAAAAGGTTAATGGACCAAGCCCATTAAGTTTGGCCCTTGTTCTAGAAGGTTAATTGACTTATTCACGTATTTTAAGGATAAATACTATTTTTATAGATAATTATAAGGATAAATGAACAAGAGAGTTTTATTTAATTGAAACTCTGTATACGTTTGGTGTAACGGTCTATCGGGCGACCGCTATAAGCATGTAACGCACCAGTCTGGATGCGTTATACTCTGACAGTTCCGTGAAAGAAAGAACGTGCAAAAAAATTAGAACTTTAGGATCTTACCTACAAGCGATCGACTTGGGAGAGCTTATAACATTACTAAGGACTCTTAGGGATTAGGTTCTGGCAAATTAAGGACTCTAGAATCAATCTAATCTTCAAACCCCTATAAATAGGACCTAGTTCTGAACTGAGCGACCCTTACTTTTGGCTCGTGAAGAATCAAGGTAAGGAGATATAATTTCAGGTAAGTTCTTTAGAAGATTTTGTTTAGTATACTTTAGACTAATAGTTCTCCAAATTTCGTGCTAGGAGATCAAGCAACCAAGGAGATTGAAGCTTCCAAAGTTGCTGGTTCGACCATAGTAACCCAGGAATCAGAGCTACAGGCCACTGAAGATCAGGGAATTAGGACGTCTAAACAAGGTAATTAGAGTTCTGTTATTTAGAACCTTTTGTTCACCTTAGTTTGATCTTCTTACCCTCAAAATTTCACGTCCTTAGGTCAAGAGGCTAAGGAGCTAGGGCAGCGTGAAGTTGCTGAAGAGTCACAAAAAAAGAGGAACTAGGGCGGTCCTTGAAAGCTCAAATTAGAAGTTTAAACCCTAGTGAAGCGGTAGGTTATCTCATGATTGGCAAAAACGTCTTGTTAGGGATAAAAGCCCTCTGATTGTGTTTGATTTCATGCATTATAGACTATGAATTTCATGTTTTAGTGGGTTCATGCAAACATATATATTCTTAGCCCTAATCAAAGATCAAAGATGTCATCTTGTTAATTCACTGCAACCTATGCATCTAGATGACCTGTACTTCATTTTGTCATGATTAGGGTAGTAAATCTTTTCAAAACATAACATGGTTTCAAATCATAGTCTTTTTATTTTTAGCAGGGACTCTGACGCATCATACTAGGACCGTCAGATGATTGTAACGGTCTTACGATAAGCCATCACAACCCCTGTTGTATTTAAAGTTTCTCAGTTGTCTCTGACGCACCATAACAGGAGCGTTATAATACTGTAACAGTCCTACGATAAGCCGTCACAGCCCTGTGACGTGCCCATACTAGATCGTTAGAGTGTGGTTTATTGTCAAACCGAGATAGGACTGAGGACAACCAAACTTACTTATGAATAAGCCTAGTTATCTAAGTTTTAAACTTTATTTTCATGACTTTGAGTTTCTTAATTGATTCATGATAGGAAATTGTATGATTAAAGCATTTTGAGTTATTTTAGGTTATGCTAATTTCATTGGCTAAACTCTATAGTTTTGTATCTAAATCATGATTATTCCGAAGATGTATTGACGAGATTTTATCTTGGTTTCACATTGTTATACATTCTTTTCTATCTATAGAGTCATTTCTCTAAGTACATGGCGTATATTCAGGTACATGTCCATTAGTTACACTTTGCACAATAGAAACACTATTCTTGGACATGAGGACCTCTCTATTGGATATTCCTTCCAATGGACTATGAAATTTTGTTACAAGGCCTTTGTAAATCTCTGCGAGCCTGGGATTCCCACTAGGACGTCGAGTTGGTTGTATCATTAAAGCCCAAGTGAATAGATGACACTATCAATATTTCTGGTTATCAGTAGTGTAACGGACCTATATTGGACCGTCAGGCATATGTAACGGCCCAATATACAACCGTCACAGTTAACTGAGTCCAATTACTATTTCTGGATTTAGTCGTTCTGAGGCATCAACTCTAGACCGTCACATCATGTAACGGCCCAGTACACGACCGTCACACTGCATGAATATTTTAACCAAGGTTTGACCAAGGGTTGATATTCCAAGGTTTCTAGATGGACTCTTGATGATCTAGAACTTATCATATTGATCAAGAAACCTAATATAATAAATGGAAGATAAAGAATGTACCGTTATGTTGCCGATTTATTTCCATAAGCATAACATAGTATAAGTCATCCTTGATTTCTCATAATTCTCATTAAAGCATTCATTTGTAGAACTGTTGTTATCAAGAGCTTGTTGGAATTGTACATTCTTGGCCATACTTTATTGTTACATGCGTGGAAGTAGCTTGATTTATACTTGAAGATGCGATCGAGCACTGATTGTGTTCAAGGGCTCTATGCTAGTCCCCTCGGCTGATTGTCGGAAACATACTATTATAAACCATGGGGTATGATGCTACTGGCGTCGCATTACGATGGGAGTACTTTCTCTATAAACTAGTGAAGATCCACGACACGATATGACTTTCTTGTACATGACTTGATATTCCACAGAAATTCACGAAGTACTTGCTCATAAGCAAAAGATACTGGAAGTGATGATTATGTGGCTTGCTAGTACATTCTCGGCCATATCATGTTCTTATAACATTTTTACTAGTTCATACTTGTTCTCATTCTATCTTCATGATCATCGTGCTTGATCGCATTTGCATGATTTTACTGTATTTCTGTTGAGCTAAAATGTTAATTACTTTAATGACGCCTTCATGTTGATGCGAAGATACCTACTAGACAAGTGTGCTCATTACCTATTTCCATTCTTTTTTAGAAAATGAAAGTGATTCGAATTCGGATTCGGGTTATACAAGTAGCGGGTCCGAGAGTGAATGAAAGTATTGTCAAAGATGAGAGTGAAGACTTAGGAAAGTCTATATTGTTTAGATTGAGTCTATGTAATTTTCCTATTTATTGAGTCTGATAGATTGGAATAAGTTGAATTAGTGGTTGTATTTGAATACTTGATTATTATGAAATAAAGTTGAAGTTGAGTAAATATTGTGCAATTACATTTATGTGTGTGATTGTATTGCGCTCTGATCATTCTTGCTTGCAAGAGGCTTACCATGCCGGCTGTTCACATTTCTCGAGCGAGTCTTCCGCTGTCATAAAGGCTTGGGGCGTGACAGTTAAGTTGGTATCAGAGTCTAAGTCTCAGGACTTAGGAAGAAGAGTCATGTCATAGGATAAGTCCAAGGTTTAAGGACCCATACCTATAAACTAAGGATGAAATTTCCATACCCATGTGAGAATTGGGTAGAACCTGGGATAAGATAGTTAATTAGTTTTAAGATTGATTTTTCCTTCCATTTCCATGAGAAATAACAAGTTCTTATTTTCTCTCAGGTACCCTATTATTATCATGGCTCATCGCGTAAATTGGGATGGCATGCAACAAACGGTTGCTGGCCTCACTCAGGCATTACAAACCATGGGGCAAGCTGGCGCAGGAGCATGGGCTAGTGATTTGCATCGCAACTTTCGGAGCTTAAATCCTCCGCATTGCTATGGTTCTTCTAATCCTGACGAGGCAGAGAACTGGATAGACAAAATGAACCGTATCTTTGATGTCATCCAATACACCGATTAGGAGAAGGTGCGTCTCGTAACCTTTCAACTCAACAAAGATGCCCATACATGGTGGAAGTCAGTTCCGGCACCTCCGGCCGATGCACCTCATACCTGGGATGGTTTTCTTACCCTATTCCGTGCCAAGTATTTTTCTGAGCACGTAAAAGAGAGAAAGGATATGGAGTTTGCCGCTCTTCGGCAAGGAATGATGACGGTTGCCAAATATGAATTGCAATTCTCAAGGCTTGCACCTTACGCACCGCATCTTATTAGCACTGATTTATTGAAGGCTAATCGGTTCATGGACGGGTTACGACCCGATTTCATTCAGCAGCTCAGGACCCAAAACATCCGTACTTATGCGGAAATGTTTGAACAAGCGTATTTATGTGAAAGGACCATGGGAAAGGTCAAAAAATTAAAAGGGAAAGGAGATGAGTCTAGTCGAAGCTCAGATCGGCGTTATAAGAAAGAAAAGTTCAGCATCACGGAGCCTTACAAGAGCAGTGATAGTAAGAAAAGATCCAGGAATTGGAATGGTGGAAGTTCCCATAATCAAAAGAAAGTCAAGGAGGAGGAGCAGGTCGCCACGGCTTGCACAGTTTGTGAAAAATTTGGTCATTCGGCTGAGGAGTGTTGGAAGTGCCTTGGTGCTTGTTTATGTTGTGGAAGCAGGGAACATCGCATGCCAGATTGCCCCCTTATGAAAGACCAACCGTCTGGTGGAGGACGTAGGAGGCAGGCTCGCCTCAATGCCGTTCTAGAAGAAAAGGAAGCGCCCAGGGATGGTGGGCTTATGGAAGGTACTCTTCAAATTTGTTCTCGTCCTGCATTTGTGCTATTTGACACTAGTGCCTCTCATTTTTTTATCTGTACTACTTTTGCAAAAACATTATCAATTGCATAAGTCCCCTTACTTTCAGATCTCGCTATTTCAACACCCTTAGGTTTTGGAACAAAGCTTACCGACTATTATCCTGATACCGAAGTGATAGTAGAAGGTTACAATCTCCCCGCAAACTTAGTATGCCTTGACATGAAAGGTTATGATGCCATTTTAGGGGTAGATTGACTTATAGATCATGACGCTTATATCAATTACCGAAATAGGATTATATCCTTTCGAAAGCCCGATCTTCCGAGATTCTCTTTTCTTGGCATCAAGTACAAGAAGCATCCTACTATCATATCTTCTCTTCACGCTTGCAAACTTATCTCGCAAGGAAGTGAAGCTTTTCTTGCTTCTGTCATTGTTACCGAATCCAATGAGATTATCTTAGCGGACATTCCTATTGTAAATGTGATCCCCGATGTGTTCCCGTCTGAATTACCTAGTTTACCGCCCGAAAGGGAAGTGAACTTCACTATTGAACTCATCCCAGGAGCAGCACCTATTTCTATAGCCCCTTACAGGATGTCCCCCACGTAACTCAAGGAATTAAAAAGGCAGTTGCAGGAATTACTAGACAAAGGCTTTATCAGACCTAGCACATCCCCTTGGGGTACGTCGGTTCTATTTGTTAAGAAAAAGGATGGTTCTCTCAAGCTATGCATCGATTACCGGCGACTGAATCAACTCACAATTAAAAATAAGTATCCATTGCCGCGTATTGATGAGCTCTTCGATCAGTTTTCCAGAGCAGAATATTTTTATAAGATAGACCTCAGATCTGGTTATCATCAACTTAGAATTAAAGAAGAGGTCATTTATAAATCTGCTTTTTGAAGTCGTTATGGCCACTATGAATTCATGGTAATGCCATTCGGATTAACTAATGCCCCGGCAGCATTCATGCAACTTATGAACAGTGTTTTCCAACCATATCAGGACCAGTTTATCATCGTCTTCATTGATGATATCTTGATATACTCCAAGAGAAAGGAGAAACATGAAGAACATTTGAAAATAACTTTGCAATCACTTAGAGAACATAAACTCTATGCCAAGCTAAATAAATGCAAATTTTGGCTCAAGGAAATTTCATTCCTAGGCCACATTATTTTAAAAGAAGGTATCATTGTGGATCCTTCTAAGGTAGAAGCTGTCAAGAATTAGAGCCGGCCAACGACCGTATTGGAAGTACGAAGTTTTCTGGGTCTAGCTGGTTATTATAGAAGATTGAATAAAGATTTTTCAAAGATTACAGTTCCTTTAACTAGACTGATGAGAAAAGAAAATCCTTTTGTCTGGTCAGAGGAATGTGAGAAGAGTTTTCAAACTCTTAAGAATCATCTTACTACAACTCCTATTCTATCACTACCGATGGAAGGTGGTGGATTCGAAGTATATATGGATGCATCTGGTATTGGCTTAGGGTGTGTCCTCATGCAAAATAGAAAAGTGATCTGTTATTCTTCTAGACAATTGAAACGTCACGAGGAAAACTATCCTGTACATGATTTGGAATTAGCAGCTGTCATATTTACCTTGAAAATTTGGCGTCATTATCTCTATGGAGAAAAGTTTGTGGTCTACTCGGACCACAAAAGCTTGAAATATTTATTTTCTCAAAAAGAGGTAAATATGAGGTAGAAAAGATGGTTGGAATATCTCAAAGATTTTGATTTTTCTATTCAATATCATCCTGGCAAGGCTAATGCTGTTGCGGATGCACTCAGGAGAAAACCAATCGGTATGCTATCAAGTCTTATGATTAGTATGACTAATCTTATTCCTCAATTTGCTCAGTTGAACTTAGATATTGACAGGAAGGAAGAAGATTGCTTCATTGATAATATCCGAGCTCAACCTACCATTATAGAGGATCTAGTCAAGTTGTAAAATGATGATCCTATATTTCTAGAAATTAAGGCTAATATTGAACAACGGTCGGATTTCTCTATTACGGACGATGGAAGATTGCTATTCAAGGACCGAGTGTGTGTACCGGATCATGAGGATACGAAGAAATTGATTCTAGAAGAAGCACATAATTCCAAGTACACCATTCATCCAGGTGGTAAAAAAATGTATCAAGTTCTTAAAAGAAATTTCTGGTGGCCCAACATGAAGAGAGAAATAGCTGATTCCGTATCTCGCTGTCTCACTTGTCAACAAGTAAATGCAGAGCATTTTAGACCCGCAGGTAAACTGCATCCCTTGAACATTCTCGAATGGAAATGGGAGAGTATAGGGATATATTTCATTATAGGGTTACCTAAGACAAGAGGTGGACACGATGGTATATGGGTAATCATAGACCGATTAACTAAATCTACACATTTCATACCAATCAAAAGTCGATGGTCTATGGATATCCTGGCAGTATTATACATAAGAGAAATTGTTAAATTACATGGTGTCCCAGTCACTATTATATCTGATAGGGATCCTCGATTCACATCACAATTTTGGAAAGGTCTACAACAGTCACTATGGACTAGATTGAATTTCAGCATAGCATTTCATCCACAAACGGATGGTCAGACAGAAAGAACAAATCAGGTGGTAGAAGATATGCTCAGGGCTTGCGTAATTGATTTTGGAGGTAGTTGGCATGATCACTTGCCTCTGGTAGAATTTACTTATAACAACAGTTATCAGGCCAGCATACAAATGGCACCTTTTGAAGCTCTATATGGAAAAGGTTGTCGATCACCAATATGTTGGAGTGAAATAAGGGAAAGATAATTCCTAGACCCCGATATTATCAGAGATTCTACAGAGAAAATCAAGCTCATTCAAGAGAGAATGAAGATGGCCCAAGATAGGCAAAAATCTTATGCTGATAATCGAAGCCGCGACTTGGCATTTCAAGTAGGAGACCATGTGTATCTCAAGGTTTCTCCAGGTTGTGGTATTCAGAGATTTGGCATTAAGGGCAAACTAACTCCAAGATTCATTGGTCTGTTTGAAATTCTCGAAAGGGTCGGTGAAGTAGCTTATAGACTGGCTTTACCTTCACAATTAGTAGGAGTTCATGACGTATTTCACGTCTCTATGCTGAAGAAGTATGTATATGATCCTGACCATATTATCACTTATGACAATCTGAAGATTCAGAAGGATATGACGTATGTGCAAACGCCAATAAAGATTCTGGAACGGGAAGTGCGTCAACTAAGAAATAAAGTTATTCCTATGGTCAAGATTAAATGGAAGAAAACATGGCCATATGAAGCAACATGGGAAACCGAAGCAACCGTGCGGAGAAGATTTCCATAATTATTCAACTATAAATACACTCTCCATAATCCATGTATTAAATTTGGGGACCAAATTCTCTTAAGTGGGGGAGGGTGTAAGACCACAGAATTTTTATAAATTATTCTTGGAATATTTAATTATTTTCAAAAATTTATAAAGGCCTAAATAAATTAATAAATAGACTATTAGATCAATAAGTCATTATAAGGCCCAATTAGGTTAAATAATTAACCTAGCCTATTTAATGATAATCCAAAAGGTTAATGGACCAAGCCCATTAAGTTTGGCCCATGTTCTAGAAGGTTAATTGACTTATTCACGTATTTTAAAGATAAATACTATTTTTATAGATAATTATAAGGATAAATGAACAAGAGAGATTTCTTTAATTGAAACTCTGTATACGTTTGGTGTAACGGTCTATCGGGCGACCACTACAAGCATGTAACGCACCAGTCAGGATGCATTACACTCTGACAGTTCCGTGAAAGAAAGAACGAGTAAAAAGATTAGAACTTTGGGATCTTATCTACAAGAGATCGACTTGGGAGAGCTTATAACATTACTAAGGACTCTTAGGGATTAGGTTTTGACAAATTATGGACTCTATAATCAATCAAATCTTCAAAACCCTATAAATAGGGCCTAGTTCTGAACTGAGCGACCCTTACTTTTGGCTCGTGAAGAATAAAGGTAAGGAGATATAATTTCAGGTAAGTTCTTTAGAAGATTTTGTTTAGTATACTTTAGACTAATAGTTCTCCAAATTTCGTACTAGGAGATCAAGCAACCAAGGAGATTGAAGCTTCCAAAGTTTCTGGTTCGACCATAGTAACCCAGGAATCAGAGCTAAAGGCCACTAAAGATAAGAGAATTAGGACGTCTAAATAAGGTAATTAGAGTTCGGTTATTTAGAACCTTTTGTTGACCTTAGTTTCATCTTCTTACCCTCCAAATTTCACGCCCTTAGGTCAAGAGGCTGAGGAGCTAGGGCATGTTAATTTGTTTTGCCTCTCTTCTTCTTTTTGTTTTGATGTGTAATAAAGATGATAAGCAAAAATCAAAGATCTCAATCAACCTATGAACATGTGAACCATGAACCTTGGCAACCAGAACAAGCTCTATCATGGGCATGCTATCTCAATCATCAAACTAAACTAAGGGAATAAAGAAAACACACGCCGGGGCGTGGAGCAAGAGCAAATAAAAACACACCACGAGGGTGGAGCAAATAAAGGAAATAAGAGATATGAGATGGAGAGAAAGCTAATGCCCAATACTAAGAAAGAACGTGATCGCCACCAAAGTAAACACAAGCCAGAGACTTGAAAATACCTTGGAAATATGTGGATGAAGCACCCGCCCACGGGAGAGAGAAAACCAACGAAATCTGCAGATCAACTGAATGTAACGGCCCCAACCCCATGCGTCACAGAAATGTGACGGTCGCACGATGCACCGTTATAGAAGCCTGACGAGCCTATAGAAGACCGTCAGAAAACCTGCAGTAATAGCTTATGAATCCTTTGAACTCCAACTCTTCCAGCCGGCCAGAAGCCTTGGGCCTCGTGTAGTGAACCTGCAAACCTGCCAAAGAACGTGAAACCCAAGAATACAAACCTAAATTAGCCCTTTAAACAAGCGTAGTATCAACTCTCAAAGAACTTAAGATCATGCAAAAGGAAATGGAAGTACCAGGAGAGTTTTGATTTTTTAACCCCTCTGGATGTTTTAAAAGATAGGAAGGATGTTTAGATGATGAAAACCAAACACAGAACGTGGAAACAAGGAGAGGGACAATGCCTATGATGAGAGGGAGGAGGAAGAACACAATATGCAATGATGAACTTTGAAGCTCAATAGAACGAATACTCCCTTCACCGTGAAGCAGATGGACGTGAAAGATAAGTCCCCTTGATTAGATGTGGCTCCAGAATGCGACAGCACTTCGACGCGAACTCCAGATCTTCCTCCCTCGGGCCATGAAGTTAAGGGTGCTATTTATAGGCCCTCAAACTCTCCAGTCGAGCAGAGGATAATCCAGAAAGAAAAGAGGATAACTCTCAGCAAATCCTTGAAGATAATATCACCAAGAGTCCATAGAAACCAACAGAAGGTTATGAGGATCAGATTTGGAAGAGAAATCACCAATTCAAACTCTTATCTCGACCACGGAGTAGCAGAGAAAAGATTTGAACTGCCAGGACTCTCTGTTGGATGTAACGGCTACTCGACAGACCGCCATATGCAAATAACGCGCCAGGGGGATACCGTTACATTTAACCTTATCTCAAAAGAGATAAGATCAACGGAAGAAGATCAAACAAATTGGACTCTGCAAGATAAGTAACGGCCATGTCTGGACGCGTTGGAAGAAAGTGACGGCCGCACGACAGACCGTTAGATTCAATGCATAGACAAAAGGATAAGCTTGAACAAAAGACCTTAAGTTGTAGGACTCTTCAAGAAGTAACGGCCATGGGACCATGCATTAGAAGAAAATAACGCCCATGAAGAGGACCATTAGAAACAATGAAGATCATAATTGATTAAGAGCTTGCTAAGCTTCATCCAATGAAAAGTCACAAGGAACCACACTCAACCAAGGAGAGAAGACCCATAAAATGAGCTTCAAACCGACGAAGGAAACTCAATGAAGAGTGAACAACTTGGAGCATCACATGGATAGAACAAGGAGATGACCCAACTTATCGGTCATAAAACGGGTGTCAACAGATGTCCCTCCTTAACGTCCTCTTTGCAGGGGAGCGAGTGGAGGTGAAGCGAAAGCGAAATGGAACATGGAGATGAAGCGGAAGTGAAGCGGGGTGGACCAAAAAGTGGGCGTTAAGGTAAAACGACACCCGTTCTTTACCAACAAGCGATAGGAATTTTCTAGAAAACTTCGAACCGATCACAAGAATAGAGCCAACCGAAGGACGCAAGTCTGGAGGAACTAACTAAGGAAAGGAAACACGGCTAGCCGCCGGAGGCAACGGAAAGGAAAGAGAACTGACTAAACTCCAGACAGGAATCTTCAGCCAACCAAATCAAGCAAGAGATCGAAGGAAACCTTCTAATTCAGAATGGAATGATTCTCCTTATTCGAGATTAAGAACACAGTTATTCACCGTCATGGAGACACCTTGAACAGATGAAGATGTCACGCCCCGAGCGCGGAAGGTACCCGGAGATGCGCGACGAGTTTATATCAATCATGTCAATCAGAGTAGTAGTGTATTCGACACAAAGACAGAGTGCACAAATATAAAGATAACCCAATCCATTAATTCCTTTAATAAGAATATGTCTATTACAAACCCTTGCAAATACTAGACTCAATAAAAGAAAAGTACAACGCTTGACTCAAGGAAAATAGAGAAAAGACATGACTAATTGATGCTTGAGTAGCTCTAACTCTTTCACTCTTGGCTTTCCCTATCAGATTGAATTCCCTCATCGTCGGACTTACCTGAAAAGTAGGCAAACACTAAGTGAGTGAACGCTCAGTAGGAAATTATATCTCAAGGACTAGCAAGGGGTTTAAGTAATTACATTTTTCCATGAATGCACTATAGCTACGCATGCTCGCAAAACGACAAGATAGCAAGAGAATATAACAATAAGATGGCAAGAAGAACTAGTCATGGACTTTAAAGAACTTATACCAAAAGATATCAAGATATTTAAGCAAGTAGACTCATCATGTCATGTTAGAATTTGGCTATCATGTTTCGAGCATGCGAGTATACAATTACCCTTTCTCGGGCCACGCAAGTAA
Source organism: Amorphophallus konjac (assembly GCA_022559845.1). Classification (NCBI taxonomy): domain Eukaryota; kingdom Viridiplantae; phylum Streptophyta; class Magnoliopsida; order Alismatales; family Araceae; genus Amorphophallus; species Amorphophallus konjac. The sequence continues at coordinate 281,211,032 of CM040125.1, forward strand.
TGTAATATCAAGTCAAGTACAAGATTTGTGGAATGTTCAATCAAGCTAGTCATGCACTTCGGTATAATGCCAATACCATGATCAATCAACTCCCATGGGCACAAGTACTTTTGGGTGCTCCTCCCAGGACCAGATCGGGCCCTATATGCGCAAGCATTAATCATGTATTTTAACATCCACTCTTGTGTATAGCCAATATGAAATTTCAAGAATAAAGCTTGTAGTCATGTAGAATAGACTTTGATAGAATGGAGTCTAAAAAATAGGACACTTGACATAGATATGCGATAATAACGGTACAATCCACGATTATCGATAAAACTAGGTAGAATTGGTTCCCTAACTTGGGTACCATGACAAGTAAGTGCCCACAAGTAGATGGTCACTTCTTTTAATATAAAATTGAGGTCCACAAGAACATCATGTTTGATATAGAATTGGGGTCTATAAGAACATCATGCTTGATATAGAATTGGGGTCTATAAGAACATCACATCAACGGCATGTTTTCCCCGCTTATTAAGATAATTCTCACATCATACCCATGGCATGACATGAGGGCCGGTTTACCATGTTTCTATAGAGTGACATGGCCAAGATTGTGTAATGGGTTTTTATGGTACAACCAGCTCAGTCGACCTTGAGGGAATCCAAGGCTCGAGGAGTCTTACGGAGGTCTCTATGACTAACTTGCTAGTCCAAAGAAACGGAATGTCCAATGGAGAGCTTGTGTGTCATCGAGAATTGAGGGTAATGCGATAAGACATCATAAAACATGGGACTATATTCACGGACTGGAATATAGTGCCGATATATATATATAATATACATATGAAACCCTCGGTTAACAGTAACAGTGTAAAATAGTATCACAGGAAACTAGCGACTTAATCTAAGTCATTAATCATGGAATTAACGCCTTACACAGGGGCGTTTATTTACAAATTGACGGCTTGTTAAACAGTCATCCACTCTGTATTTCTATTTTTTGCAGAATTTAGATAATATGGAATTTAATAAAAATGCCCCCTGGACAGGGGCGTTATTTTTCAATTAGCGCCCTGTTCTGGGGCGTCACTTTTATAAGAGACATCCTGCATCAAGTCGTTATTTCAAGATTTTACAAGATTCCAGGTAATAAAATTTCAGGGAACAATTTCATGGTCAAGATAAGAAAATAGCAGGATTCGATAGGTATGTTCATGCATTAATTTAGATTCATGGTTTCATAGTTATAGAATTTTAAACATGGATAATTATCAATTATATGAAATTGACGACTACTGGATAGGGCGTCAAAATAAGAATTAGCGCCCTTGTCTGGGTCGCTTCTTCAAAATCACTCAGAAATCATTTGGAAAAGCAGTAAAACTACATGCATGAGATCATGGAGGAGTTTATTTCATAGTTTATACTAGTTTGGGCTACGTTCTTGAGAAAACCTACCTGATGAATGTTCTGGTGAAGGAATGTGAAGAGAGTTGAAGAGAGAACGATACTCTGTTCTAAACAGAGTGTTCTGATCACCGGAAGAAGAAGAAGATGATGAAGAACTCCACGTCATTCAATTAGGCAGAAGAGTTACTACTTACGGCAGACTTCCTACAGCAATGATGAAGAATCATTAATATTCTTCATGATTATGACCGAAGGCAGGGAAGAAGAACATTACCTGTTCTTTACGTACGCAGCAGCAGAGCTTCCTTCAGCCAAATAGCCTATTAGGGTTCGACAGGAAGGGTTATTTATAGGATTTTGGGAATCCTAATAGAGTTAGAATTTGATTAAGGGTAGTATTCCCTTGATAGAGTCCTTACTATATTCTATCCTTGACGTAGTTATCCAGAACTTGCTCTGGATAGTCTCCTGGGTCGAACGAAACTCGAACTGAATTGACGTCTTAAGTGAGGGCGTTGAATTTAAATTGACGCCTGTGCCTATGTCGTTTCTTGTGAAAAACGCGCCCAGGTAGAGGGCGTTACATTTACTTCCCCTTTTTTATTATTTTGGCCGTTTGATAATTGACGCCTTGTTGTTTGGGCGTCCCTTTTTAATTAGCGCCTTATCTAGAGGCGTTTCTTAATGAAGTAGCGCCTTGACCAAAGGCGTTATTTCCATTCTGTCGTTGTATTGATGTTTCTCATTCATTTATTTAATACTTTATCAAATTTGATTAATTTGGGGTTTTTTTTCCTTTTATTTTTTTCCCAGGGTTGCTACAAAGATCATGAATGCTTAAATATGCGGATGATGCATGCTGGGCTAAAAAATAAAGAAATCATTAAAACGAATGCAAAGAAAAGTAAAAATAACAAGATACTCTAGAATAATATTGCTAGACCGGAGAAATCAGGGTCAGGACACCATCTGCAACCACTACGTGCAAGACAGAACCATCGTCCACAAAATTTTCCAACCTAACGGCCTATCCAACGATTAAACATGTGAACTTAGATCATCATCATTTTTGTTTAAGGGGAACATCAGATCCCAGAACACATGAATGACCAGCCGGTTCTCGAGATAATATATCATAGATAACATATAGTAATGCATTTAAGGGATTTGAGGGAACGAAATACAATACCTGGCTTACCTACCTGACCGGCAAAGCATGTTGTTATTCATAATTTCATTCATAAGAAAGAGGTTAGCCAAATAATAGATATGAGCACGAAATAAGGCATAACCATTCGTACGTGTTAGAAGCATTAATAATACGTGCCGTGGCAGAAAATGTGGTCATTCAATCATCAAATGGACCATTTTATTCCTCAAGAAACTTGCAAGCTGTAACGGTCTGCAGAGAGGGCGTTATATGAAGTAACGGACCAGACTAGGGCCGTTAGAGATTGGGCGGTTCATTTTCTTCAATGAAACAATTCAAATCCATGTAACGATCAGAAGAGTACGTGTCAGAGTATGTAACGGTCGGACGACAGACCGTCACATTTCCTGAGTGTTCAAAAAAAACAGACTGAACGGTCACAGCCTCATTCGTTCATTCATGCAACACCCAAACGCCAAAAGCCAAAAACGCTCTCCAAAACCTCAACGATAGCCACCGGCGACCACCGTCAACCACCAAAGAGATGGCCGGTGACGAGGCTCCACAGCCACCGAAGAAGAGGGAGAGAGGGATGAAGAAAAAGGCGATACACCTCCTCCACTGCCGGATAGAGCGAGAGAACGTCCCGCCATCCGTGGAGAAGAAAACGACAAGGAAGAGGCCAACGGAGGAGGAGAAGGCACCAACGGCCAAAGAAGATCAAGGGGAAGCTTCCCTGGATGAGGGAGAACCCAAGGAACAAGAGAAGAAGAGGAAGAGAGGGCAAGACCGAGAGGTAAGCTCTCACCCTAATTTTAAAACTCTTAATTTTTTTGTGTTTTTATACGTGGATGCATGTGGGAATGGAGGTAGAAAATGGGTCTACGAACCCATTAGGATTGATTGTAGGCCCTTTTGGCCAAAGTGGGAGAGCCATGGAATGCTAAGGAAAAATGCCCTCTAGCAAGGAATGTGACGGTCCTTCCAGTGACCATCACACACCTAACGCGCCACCCCTGGTGCGTTAGAGACATGTGACGCCGCACTCCAGGGCTGTTACATCCACCAGAGGTTAGAACTATTTTTTAGGTTTTCAATTATTCAATTTTTGTTGTTTTGTTTTTATTTTATAAATGCTATGCAATGATTTTTATGATGCATTTGACTGACTTATGATCTAAATGAATGCAGGGAAAAAGGTGGACGAGGATCTCCTGGCTCCATATCGGGGTGGTGTACCAGGCACTGCCCGATTACCAGAGAGAGAGACTAGCAGGGATGGGATTCGCCGAGGTGCTGAGCATCGAGGTGACCAGAATGGACACGCCTCTACTGTATGCCTTGCACGAGAGGTGGGATCCGATCAGCAGAGCATTCATCTTCCCGTGGGGTCACATGATCCCGACGCTGGAAGACATAGCGAGGATTGCCGGACTGAGAGTCCATGGAGCCGCAGTGACCGGGTGGACGTACAGAGACTACCGAGAGATGGCCCAGGAGCTGCTGGGGCTAGATTTGATCAGACCAGGGCAGACGTCATCCCAGCTCTCGAGATCAGTACTACAGGAGAGCCTAGGACTGAGGGGAGCGGCGATAGCCGTGGGTGAGCTACCAGAGGAGCATCTGGGTAGAGTGATTGATGAGGACATCTCCAGCTATCCCCTTTGTTCAAGGATCCAGATGCTCGCTAGCTACGCTACATCTTGTTCGCCACTATATTTTGAGTCACATGATGTAATTTTCATTTTCTTATCATGTACTTTTTCTTTTATTTGAGTCCAATACCTAGGTTAAGTAGCTATTTACCTAAGTCTAGAGTCATTATGTTGATTAATGGGCCCAATTATATGGGCTAGGCCCAGGGGCGCCCCCTTCCCCCTGGTTAATTGTTAGTAGTCCAAAAGTTAGGTACTTAAGTTAAATTGTGGGGTTCCTATAAATAGGACCCCAATCCCTCATTTGTAAGCTAATGAAGATTTGATAGAAAAAGTTCCCACAAGATTTGTGCTTCTCTCTCTCTCTCTAGCTCTCTCTCTCTTCTTCTCTCTCTCTCTAAAGGGGGCGAACCCCATTCTCTCTCCTCTCCACCCCAAATTCAAAATTCACTCTCTCTCCTCCCTATTCACCTCTAATTAAGACCCCTCCCCCTTCCCCATACCTCCCATTTAAGTCCCCTCCAACCCCTAGGTGGAATCCCTTTCTCCTAGGCACCTCTCCCTCCTCCCAAGCAACCTTTCCCCTTCCCCATACAACCTTTCATTTTTCCAAGGGAGAATCCCTTCTCCCAAGCACCCCTTCCTCTCCCCAACACAACCCTTCCCCTTCCCAAAGCAACATTAAACCCCATTAACCTCTCATTCAAACCAAAGGAGAGAGATCTCCCTCTCTCTCTATCCCAACCCAAATTCGCAGCTCCCCCTTCCTCCACCTGCTAGACCATCTTCTAGCCCCCATTCTGCCCCTCCCACATCTTAGATCACCCTATACCAGACCCCCACACAGCCCGGGGTCCCCCCCACACACATCCACCCCATCTCCCACCCCATCTACCCCATTTTATATATACTAGTGAGCAGCTGCAGTTCTGCAGAACCGCCCCCCCTGTTGCAGCACCGCCCACGACCTCATCCCGGAGCTCCTGGGGGCGTGGCTTACATCGACGGAAAGGTCTGCGAGTCTTCTTCGCAAGCAAGGTGGAATCATCTCATTCCGACTTCGCTACAGTTCGTGGTGCCCCTTATCGTCCAACTGCGCAACAAGGACCAGAACCTGGACGTGATCTGCAGTGCAGAAGCTCCCACGGTCACATCTTCCAACTTCTGGAGGCGCCACTTGGCTGAGAGCTGCAACCACGAGTCATACACCACTACCAACAAGCGGCGTCCCGTTCGGCATCAGGAAGTGCCTTTTCCATTTTTTCTCCCCCGGGCGCGCAGACAGTCTGTTTAGGTCATGCCCCGATAGTGCCTCACTCAACGGACTCCTCCTCACCGCCCCGACATCCTCTGGTGCTGTTCTTGGTTTTTTCTCTAAGAAGACTCATCCACGGACGTCCTCGACTTGGTCTCGCCTCATTCGGACTTCGGGAGCCACTATGGTGACTTCGGCCATCCGCTGCTGCCCCTGGGAACAGTCTGCTTCTGCACGCAAGGGACCTGTTCCATAGCCCGTCCCCGCCGGCGATGACTTCGGGACCGCCCACAAAACATCACAGTCGTACCTGGGTACGTCAGAAACATTTTGGCATAAGTCTCATCAAGTTATGAGTCTGGGAGAGCTCACAGCGGCAACTACATCGACACCCTATCTTGCTGCCCAGACCCGGGCAGATTCGGCCGGGTGCTCTGTCGGCGCGATTCGAGCGAATCTCCCCTCCCCGCCTGGCTGGCTTAACGTCCCTCCCTGCGTGAAGGTAGTGTTTGCATTGTAATACTGATATCCCCACCTCAAGTCCACCATCCTGTGTGAGGCGTAGTGGTTGTATAATTTAAACAGGGATCAAGCTTCATCGGCGCAGTGTGCGGGGAACCCACACTTCCCCGCTCGCCCTCATCTCCGACCGGGATCGGTGTCTTCACACCGATCAGGTGAGCCTCCGGTTGCCCTACTCTACTGGAATTGTTTTGCTTGTTTAGTATTGCTGCTTAGTGCCGTCGGTCAGTGAGTGAGCGCCCGATCTCAAAATATCATCAAATTGAGTGCCACCGCGGAGCGAGTTGTGAGAGAGCCACTACATCCCATGCCCTTGGCGTGCTGGTCGCCCATGGAATTGGGGCATCCCAGACCCTTAGGGGGTACAGCCCAAGCTAGTCAAACCTCCGGAAAGGCGAGGTCCATCCTCGGACCCTCACCGCTATCGTCGGTCCACTTACGGACCCAGGTGTGCGCGACGCGAGTGAGTTCACTTGAGTGGGTCCGCCGTTCGGTTCGATTGCTTGCAAATTTTCAGGTCCAAGGGGTTGTGTCACATCAATGATTGACCAGGTGCGCCCACGAGTGGCGGCAGAGGCTGGACCAGAGGGAGATCACACCCTGAGGCGCTTCCTGATGCTACTATTCGGGAAGCTCCTGTTCGCGACTCGGGTAGATGTGATCAGCTGCCGGCTGCTGTCGATGATCGAGGATTTGGGCATAGTTAGAAAGCACGCCTAGGGAGCGGCAGTCTTGGCCTTCTTGTTCGAGTCCCTTAGCACGACGGACCGACAGACGATGCTGGGCGGCTTCTCGCCTTTTCTACAGGTAAATGCAATTTAAATGCTTCTATTATGATTTGATGCAAATGTTCGTGCAAATTGACTGACTTGACTTGTAAATGCAGATCTGGAGCTACATGTACCTCCCGGGCATCGGGCGGGGCACACTACTCCACACCGGCCGCATCCCGATCGCGAGGCGATGGGTGGTTGCAAGGGACCCGGGGTCGATCATCAGATTGACCCGAGCGATCCAGGACGATTTGGATTCCTTCCCGCACACGGCGGTAAGCCCGAACTCAAAAAATGCTTTCTAAATGATTTTGAATATTTCTATATGCTTCTATATGATGATTTGATTCATGCTTTTAGGTAAGATGGACCCCGTACAGAGGCGAGAGCTTCGAGGGACAGTCATGGGTGGAGGCAGCCCTTTCGTATCGGGGATGAGACATATGGTTGCACTGCATCCATATCATCGAGCCTCTCCACTACTGACTGATCCTGCGGACTCGGGGACTACACCAGCCAGAGGTGACCTTTCTACGCCACAGCGACGACCGCCCAGGGAAGTCAGCGAAGGGAATCAGCGGCGAGATAGATTGGTGCGCCCGGAAGGTGAAGTACGTCCACGACTGGAACAAGCGGGGTAGAGCAGTGAAGGAGCGGGACGAGAGCGATGAGGCATACTTGAAAGCCTTTGCTCGACTGTACGGGGACCGGGTGTACCGAGGTACCCGACGACTGGTATGCAATAAAACCCTATACTCTGAATGCTCTTTTATGAAAATTTTATTCTATATGCACCGACTCATACGCTTTCTAAATGCAGCTAGACCCCGAGGGAAGGATAGCCGAGCTCGAGGGGCTACTCCACTCTACCGTCCAGCAGCGGGACGAGTACTGGGCCGATCTGGAGCTCTTGGTAAGACTCTAAAAACCTTGGACCTAAATGATTATGTTTATGATTATGATGCGAATGCGATGGACTGACCAATGTTTTCTAAATGCAGTGGGCTGAGGGAGCCCAAAGAGCCGGACCGGATGCCCCATCATCGTCCTCACAACCTATCGGGGACAGAGCTGAGCGAGATGCCGAGTTTGCCCGAGCGGTTTCCCGGGCCGAGGAGGCGGAGGCCATCCTTGCGGAGCGGGTAAGATGCCAAATGCTAGACTCAAAAAAAATGCTTATGTTTGTGCAAATTAATATGTGACTAACTATATGAAATGCAATACTACAGGCAAGAGAGCTAGCCGCAGCAGTGGTCGATGTGAAGCTGGCCCGAACGGAGGCAGAGCGTCTCCAGGCAGAGATGGAGCGAGGACGATCAGAGGCGGAGCAACTCCGGGCAGAGCTAGCTCGGTCACAAGCTGAGGTGGTGAGACTCCGAGCTGGGACGGTGGACTTGGATCGTTACCGGACCGAGGCACGGGACACGCAGCGTCAGATCTTCGAGTTGAAGATTGAGCTGCGGACGATGGAGCGGACGGTGAGAATGATGGGCCGGGGAGCGGAGCGGAGTGCCTCCCAGAGTGGGGCACAGAGGAGCGCTGCCCCGAGCGGCTCGATAGGGGATTTCCTTGGCAGCTCCTCTGGCCAGCAGAGGAACGAGAGGGCAGAGAGAGGACAGCAGGAGGAGAGCGCCTCTATAGCGCCACCCGCGAGGAGACCTGAGGGCGGAGATGATGATGGCGGCCCGGCGGATAAGCCGGCCGAGTGATTCATGTTTTTTTTTTATTTTTACTTGTACATGACTTATGATGAAAATGGAATAAGAATTTCTTTTTGGTCTTTTGTTTGTTCTTGTGAATGAATGGATGTGTGTATGTGATAAATGCAGGAACAAATGTGGACATGTATGGATGAAAGGTGTGGATGAAATGATGGACATGAGAAATAGAATGAAAAGTGTGAGCCCGCTAGGTCTAAAACAGAGGCAGAAAGGGATAGCACAATCTCAGCAGCAGACAATGTAACGGGCTAGGTCCAGACTGTCAGGATCAAGTAACGCATCAGATGGAGGCCGTCAGAGAGGACAGAGCCCAAATTTGCAGAACTGAGCAGCAGGAAGAATGATGGCTCAGAGCTGGTGCGTCATAAGGATGTAATGGTCAAATTCGAGACCGTTAAAGATGGCAGAGCAATATTGGACTATGAACGTGCTGACCATACTTATGAGTGTATAGACTTTGCCAAAATGATGTATAGACTTCGAGTGCAGTCGTCCAGATGATGTATAGACTTCGTTTTAACAAATAATATTCAAACTTGAAGAGTGTATGGACTTTGGGCAAGGAATGTACAGACTTGGTTGTACACACTTGTATGAAGAACGTACAGACTTGGGTCAAGAATGTACAGACTTGGGGAATGTACAGACACATGGATGAGGAATGTACAGACTTGGGGAATGTACACACTTGCATGAAGAATGTACAGACTTGGAGAATGTATGGACTGTATAGACTTCAACCAATGTATGGATTTGGACAATGTATAGACTTCAACAAATGTATGGACTTGGACAATGTATAGACTTCAACAAATGTGTGGACCTCAAAATGTGTAGACTTCAACAAATGTATGGACTAGGATGACGAATGGGATGTATAGACTTTGGACGAAGACTGTACAGACTTGGGGAATGCATGGACTTGAGAGCTGATGTACAGACTTTGGGAAACGCATGGGACGTATAGACTTCACATGATGTAGACTTGGATGAAGAATGGGATGCATAGACTTAGCCAAAATGTACAGACTTGGATGAAGAATGTATAGACTTAACAAATGTGCAGACTTCAAGATGTTGTACAGACTTCAAAGTGATGTATAGACTAGGATGACGAATGGGATGTATAGACTTAACAAAATGTACAAGAAATGTGACGGTCCACGCACAGTGCGTCGGAGATAGATAACGGTCATGAGCAAGACCGTTGAGAATGATTGACCAAGGAGAAACCAAAACTGATCAGCAGAGAATGTAACGGCTCAGTGAGAACGTGTCACAAGATTATAACGGTCTGATGCTAGACCGTTTAGATTGACAGAACAAGGTTGGACTAAATTTAAACCCACAGGAAATGTGACGGCCCAGAGCTGGCGCGTCATAGTCAAGTAACGGTCTGACGACAGACCGTTATAGGATGAATTGTAATCCGAGACGGATTGAGCCGTAAGGGGTAAAACCTGAGATAAGAAGCCCTTGATCCGTTCTAGATTTCTCCAGAACTTAAGATAACGCCTTCCAATCTGAATCTAATCACTTTAAAGCCAAAGCCAAACCTTTAAAACTTGGAAACCTAGCCAAAATCATATCTTTCTGAATTCTCTGCTACAAGGCTGAAAAACCCCTCCTAAGGGCAGGAAACAAGATGAAGAGAAGCTTCGAGGCGATGGCTATGGAGGAGAGAGTCTATACCGGCCCCAAAGCTGCAAGAAAGGAGTATGGAGAGCTACAAAGGCTAACCTCGATTCCCAAGCATCTAAGCTCTAATACTCAAAGAGTGGTAAGCTTCCATAACTTAACCAAGTTCAGAAATTTCTGCACTTCATCTTCTTCCTCATGATTTTCTTTTTTTTCTTCTTCTCTTCAAACCTCTCCCTGGTCCAAGATGCTATTCTAATCTGAAGTGGGTGGCTTCCATGGTAAAGGCACTCCCTTTAGAGGTTACATCAATCCTTAAAGCGTGGCACCTTCAACCTCTCTTGGTTTTAGGCAAGAACTTCCAGAAATTGATATTAGATTGGCCTAGTATTTCAGCCCTAATAGAATTGTGGCATCCACAAACACATACCTTCATCTTCCCTTCCGTCGAAGCAACAGTCCTATTAGAGGAGGTAGAAACCTACCTAGCCCTTCCTAAGACTAAGGCGGGGGATGAAGACCTAGTTTGCTACACGATTGAGCCTATTGACCCGTCCTTGATCTTGAGTGATTTCATCCATAATCCAAAGGACGTGAGGACCATGATCAGCCCACACCACATACACTTGATACCCTTGGCACAGTGGATAGTGTCTCATTGCAAGAACAAGTGGGAGAGACATGAAGCAATAGCCAAGGCAGTGGCGGTTTGCTTATGTGGAGTCTTCCTTTTCACCACGACCGACCACTTCTTAGATACCCAAAATCTCATCATAATCAGTGGGTTGTGGCGGGGAATGTCCATCTCTCAAGCGATCCTCTCATATCTCTATGAAGGACTAAGCTCGGCTTGCCTAGGAGGACCCTTATTCGGTTCCATGATACTCCTTGAGTGTTGGATGGGAGTGAGAATCAAATTCCAATCAAAGGAAGACATAACTTCTGCTAGTCGGATCTTCAGGAGCCACCCTCTTTTCTTCATTGGAGGGGCATCTGGATTTTCTTCACAGGTTTAATGCAAGATGGCGGACAAGAAAACTCGGGATGAATGACGCCTCTTCTTCAACACCTTTCCAATAGATAATTTCATCATGCGACCAAGAATCCTTTGGAGCACTCTTCTTAGAATACCGCGGCGTCAAGGCCTGGACCTCCAGCTAGTGGGAAATACTACCATGGCGATCTACAACCCACACTGGTGCCACCTTCAGATCGGGCTACCTCGAACTGAAGTTCCTACACTATCACACTACCCTCCCCTTCTACCTAGGAAGATGGGGACCGAGGAAGATGAGAGAGCAGTTCGCAATGCGCTGATCATGTGGGAGATCAGCAAGGTGCGTCCGTGGCAAGCAGAAGTGGAAGAGAACGACGAAGCGCGCCGTGGCTACGCGAAAGAGTTGAGGAAGACCTGCCCTCTTGCGGATAAGAAACTGAATGTAGCTTGATTTTCTTTTTGAACGATGTAATTGACAATTAGAGTTGGAATTTTATCAGTCTCATGTTGCATTAAGTTTATTTGAATAAGATGGGATTGCCTTAGTTGAATGGACATGAACTTTGTGTTTTGATTTGGCTAGAATGATCAGCAGAACAGAGCTTCTGGAGAATGTAACGGATCGGATCAGGGCCGTTAGAAGGGTATAACGGTGGGGAGATAGGCCGTCATAATGTATGTTCTGAGAACTAAATTCTCTGGAGGAAGTAACGGTCCAACGATGGACCATTGGGAAGAATAACGGTCGTGCCCCAGGCCGTTTGAGAGAGAGCTGCTGAGAGCATCAAAGCCAACGTTCTGAAGGAAAGTAACGGTTTAATCAAAGACCGTTACATGAGTGTGGCGGTTCACTGATGGTGCATTACAGACCTGAACCTACATAGTTATGAGATTTCAGCTTTGTTCTTGATCCTACGTTCTGCACACACTTAAGCATGGAACAAGTTAGATCTGTTCTGAGACTCAACCCCTTGCCTTGAAGAAGGTTAGATAATGACTATTTCTTGATATTTGGTCAAGGGGTGGAGCCTTATTAAATAGGCGGGGAAAAAAATATAATAGAACTAATGCGATGCATGCGATGCATATGATGGTATTTTTTTCTTTTGGATTTTGGAAAATATGTTCAAATTTTTGTGAGATTTTGGAAAATAGTTGATGTTTTTTGGGATTTGAGATATGTGATTTTTTTTTGTTTGATTTTTGGATTTTGTTGTTTTTGGTGTTTTAAATATGCGTTGTTTTTGGATTTTGAAATATATGTTGTTTTTTTTTAGATTTTGAAATATATTTTGTTTTTGGATTTTGAAATATATGTTTTTTTGAAAATCAGTGCTTTCCCCTAGCAATGTGAGCCCTCCGTATCGTATTGAGAGTCCCGAGGTTGGGGTGCAATGAAGTGACAAACCCTGACCAAGGCCCAGATTTTCATGACGGTGTTTCTACCAGGGCCATACCTAGGGTACTAGTTTCAATCCTGAAAAAGGAAAATAGAACACGGGGGTAAGCTTAGGCCAGACTTAGAAGCTTTTAGGACTTGAGTTCCTTTCCAGACAACCCATTAGAAATTTGGTCTGTTGCGCCGGGGCTTTGTGTCCGTAATCGAACCTTAGTCCACTCTATGCATGCATGCGACCGGGCTCATTCGTCCTGCGGGGAACTGTACTGCCACTCTTGTCATACCTAGATTCTTTTTCTTGCCTTTCTGGAGCTTCAATAGGCCATTGAGATGATGCTTTTTGATTTTGTCCTTTGCTTTCTTTTTTTCTTGTTTCTTTGCTTGTGGCATCAGGTCATAACGGACTGCCCCTATTTGAGACCCCTTCTTGTCAGGGTGCCTGGATTGGTTGTCGCCTCCTTATTCACTTCTTGCCCCTGGATTCAGCCGATGGAAGGAACGAACAGGGACTTCGACTTTCCCCCAAAGCATGGCCGAGGAGAAACGGTGTCCTTTAAAGCGGGAAACCTGACCAGGGATGTTGTGTAGTGTGTGGTTGCCTTACTCGGGACCCTCTTTAGAGAAATAGAGCAACATCTTGCTGCCGGGGTGACACGGGTTAGACTCTAAGGAAAGAAACGTTTAAGGTACAACCCATTCTACGGGTGAGAGAGCTCCTCACCTTCCGCGTTTACCAAGCGATAAGCATTCCCTGGATAAGCCTCTTTTATGACAAATGGCCCTTCCCAGTTAGGTTGCAATTTAGACCCAGGTCTTGCAGACCGAATAAATTTGCATTTCAAAACCATATCACCTTTTTGAAATTTACGTTCAATTACCTTCTTCTGAAAATAACGTGAAACTCTCTTTTGATAAACGGATACGTGATCGGCCGCGTTCATCCTCTTCTCATCTAAGAGTTCCAGCTGAACCAGCAACGCCTATCGACGTTCATCGAGATTAAGTTCCTTATCAAGCTGCACTCTAAGGGAAGGGATCAAGATCTCATATGGGAGCACCGCCTCCATCCCGTAGGTAAGAGCATAGGGAGTTTGTCCCGTGGGAGTACGGACGGAGGTGTGGTAAGCCCACAGAGCTTCCACTAATCTTTCTGGCCAATCAGAAAACTTATGAGATTCGCATGTTTTCTTTATGATTTTAAGAAGGGTTTTATTAGTGGCCTCGGCTTGACCATTGCCTTGAGGATAGTATGGAGATAAATGATACAATGCAATATTGAACTTCTTACATAGGTCCTTGAGCTCTTGGGAGACGAACTGGGGTCCATTGTCGGTGATGATACTGCTTGGCACTCCAAACCGCGAGATGATATTCTTCATGATAAAGCTGCACACCGTTGAAGCTTTGATATCTGCGTACGCCTGGGCTTCGGCCCATTTGGTGAAGTACTCAGTGGCGGTAAGGATAAATGATTTCTGCTTGATCTGAGGATTACGATCACCGAGCGGGCCGACAACGTCAAAAGCCCACATAGAGAATGGCCAAGGAGCAGAGAGAGGATGGAGAGATGAAGCTGGAGCATGGATTTTATCAGCATGGAGTTGGCATTTAAGACACCTCCAGACATAGAGGGAGCAATCTTCCTCTAGAGTGGGCCAGTAGTAGCCCTGCCTAAGGATCTTCTTCGCTAGAGCCTGGCCATTGACATGACCTCCACACTCACTGGAATGGGCTGCTTCAGCCACTTTCCAAGCCTCATTATCATCTAAGCATCTCATGAGCATTCCATTAGTAGCGCGCCTGTATAGTTCTCCTGCAACAATGGTATACCTTGAGGCGACTCTTCTTATTGACTTGCGCTGCTCGGCGTTTGCCCCTTCTGGGAATGATCCTTCTTTGCAAAACAACTTGATTTCGTGATACCAAGGAAATTCTTCTTCATCCAGAATCTCTTCTAGCTCTATTAAAGATACTTCCTTTAGATCTTCCTTCTCTGCCCTCGCCTCTACAGTCTTCCTAAGGTTGACGAACCAAGGATCCTGAAGGGAGGGTGCGTCCAATCTCTGAATGACGATAGTCTCAGTGTTCCGACTGAGAGGGAAAGATAGAGAGGAAACAAGAGATGCTAGAGCATCGGCTAGAATATTCTTAGAACGGGGAGTATGGATATAGATTAGCTTACAGAATTGCCTTGCCAGAAGCTTGACCAAATCTGGATATGGCTTGAGTTTGGGGTCAAAAGTGCGGTAAGTGGACAGAACTTGCCGCAAGACGAGCTGAGAGTCTCCTATGATATTTAAATAGTGCGCACCTAGGAGATAGCCATGCTTCAGTCCAGCTAAGAGAGCCTCATACTCAGCGATGTTGTTGGTAGCAGGAAATCGATGTTTATAAGCAAAAGGAATAGTCACTCCCTCTGGAGTGAGCAGAACAGCGCCGATCCCTCGGCCTTGAGAATTGAGCGCACCATCGAAGTGCAGAGACCAAAAGGGATGATGGGTGAGTACAGAGAGATGCTCATCAGGGAAATCATCCTGAATGGAGTCAGTGTGAGGAATAGGAAGATGGGCAAGATGCTCAGCGATGGCGTATCCTTTGACAGCCTTCTGAACGACGAATGTGATATCGAATTGGGAGAGGAAGCTCTGCCAGCGAGCTAACCTACTAGAAAGGACAGGATTTTCTAAGAGATAGCGAATCGGGTCCATTCTAGAGATCAACCTAACTGGGTGGGCAAGGAGGTAATGTTTAAGCTTCGGAGCTACCCATACTAAGGCGGCACAACTCTTCTCCACAGCGGTGTATCTGGACTCAGCTGGGTTAAATAACCGAGAGAGGTAATATGCAGCCCGCTCTTTCCCATCATCATCCACTTGTGCTAAGACCGCCCCTAGGGAGTCCTCAATAACCAAGATGTATAAGATCAGGGGTTTCCCAGGGACAGGAGGTTACAATACTGGGGGATTGGATAGATATTCCTTTAAGTATCGTAGGCCTTCTGATAGTCTTGATTCCATTCAAACTTGACCCCCGCCTTAAGTAATTCATAAAACGGACGGCATCTTTGAGAATGTTGGGATATGAACCTTCTAATGAATTGCAATCGACCAATCAGTCCTTGAAGTTCCGTAATGTTCTTAGGCGGAGGCATGTCCATGACGGCCTGTGCTTTGTTAGGATCAATCTGGATCCCCCGTCTGCTCACTATGAAACCTAATAGCTTCCCTGAAGAGACTCCAAATACGCACTTCTTTGGATTCATTTTGAGCTGGTACTCTCGTGCTCTTTGCAGCACCTTAGCCAGAATAAAGGGGCATCCTTCTTTGGTTCTTGACTTCACCAGAATATCATCCACGTAAGCTTCCATATAGATATGCATCATGTCGTGGAAGATGGCCATCATTGCCCTTTGATAGGTGGCACCTGCATTCTTCAAACCAAACGGCATAACCACATAATAGTACGTGCCCCAGGGCATGGTGAATGAGGTTTTCTCTTGATCTTCTGGAGTGAGATGGATTTTATTGTAGCCTGAGTAACCGTCCATAAATGATAGAGATTTGTACCCGGTGGTGCTATCGACCAAGACATCAATATGAGGCAGCGGGAAATCATCTTTGGGACATGCTTTGTTGAAATCCCTGAAATCGATGCAGATATGCACCTTTCCATCCTTCTTGATAACAGGGACTATGTTCGCCACCCACTGAGGATATAGAACGACTCTAATGAATCTGGCCTTGTACAATTTGTCGACCTCTTCCTTAATCCTTAAGGCCATGTGGGGGTGAAATCTCCTTGACCGTTGTTTCACAGGCGTTGCCCCTGGTTACGGCAATAATGATGGGCCTTGGGTCTTCTTCAGTTCCCAAGTTGATTTCCTTCGTAGGTTCATCCACTACCGACGACGGCTCGTCGAATTTCTTAAGTCCTTCTGCATACAAATCGGCAGTGTCATCTACGTTGCTGTCCTCATTGATCGGATCTTTTTCATCCAGGATTTCATAGACACCGAGTCCGTCATCGCTCCACACCCCTTCTATTTCTTCTTCATCTTTGATCATAATTGTCGTAGCAACAAATTCTCGACACTTCAAAAGAGCATGACAACGCTGTGCTAGATCTGGCAAGAATCTATCAGGGACGGATTTGGGAGGACGCGCAAGTGGGCGCGACTCAGAGGAGGAAGGGTTGGACGACGTAGAACAAGACCTTACTTCTCTAGACCTAACTGACTCTACTTCCTTAGACTCGATAGACCCTAATCCTAATCTAGGAGGAAGAAGATCTAGTGGAAGGGAAGGAGCAGGGGACTCGTGCCCCTGGGAGGAGGATGGAGACAAGGTAGCATAATCTTCCACTGAAATCTCTGTTTCAAATTTGACAATTTTTTTTTTGGAGAACAGTGGAGACTACACAATAAGATGGAGGAGGCGGGAGCTGTATGGGGAACAGCTCAGGGAAGATGCAATCGAAGAAGGGATCGGAGGAGGAGAACCACATCTCGTGGAGCTGGGCGTTGGGAGGAGGAGGAGTGAATAGAGTGGATAGATCAATGGGCAGGCAATGCCCGCAAGCACAAGGAACAAAGAGAATCTCAGGTGGATCAATGAAGGATGGATTTACCATGATGGGAGGAAGACGGGGTAAGAATTACCTCTGCTGTAGGAGAGATTGAAAGCGTGAGGGAGACCAAGAAAAGATAATCGGCGAGCTCTCCTCCTTCCGCAGATGCTGAGCCGGCTGCTCCTTCGGCCTCCATTGGACTAGCCGAACCTCTTGACGCTGCTGGCAGTCTTCTTCATGAAATAGCCTTTGAAGGGCTAGACCATAGTCAATCACATCATCAACTGGCCTTCTTAGCACTGGGGGTGGACTGGCAATTGGACAGACTGTATCTTCCCTTGGCGGAGCTGGCGGTGGAGCTAATGTGCCGGGCTGGAGAGGCCCTCGAACAAAGTGTTGACGGTAGTCCCAGGTGAGTGGCCCAGAATCACCCATCATGGACAATGCAGTCTCTCGATAGCCTAGACCTCTTCTGTTCATTTTCTTGCCCTTAGGAATGGGCTTAGTTCATCCCTGCAATTGAGCACCGAGGCCTCTCCCCGGTTGGTAGCCTAGCTTCAGTATAATGTCCCAGCCCTTGGAATCTCAGATCTGGGGCTTCACCTGGATGTCAACTACTGCGGTGACGGGCTTGCGAGGTGCGTAAGCCCAAGGAAAGTCAAGATCTAGCACTGACATAACGGGCCGACTTATTGGCCACAATGTGGGAAGAACTTTCTCTGAAATTGCCTTCACTGATTGGACCGTGGATAAGCTTTTGACTTTGACGACCCTCCCTTTGAAAGGGAATTTAATGCATTGATGTGCAGTAGAGGGTACGGCGCTGAGGTTGTCGATCCACGGATGACCCAAGATAGCCTTGAACATAGGGTCAATGTCCAGCACATAGAATTCCATGGGCATAGTAAGAGGCCCAAGCTCAGCTTGAATGGTGACAATCCCGTGACATGCCCGCCAAGAGTTGTCATAAGCAGCTATGGTAGTGGGAGTTTGGAGTAGAAGTTCTTCTGACAGATTACAAGCCCTTATGGTGCTGAGCGGGCATACGTTGATAGATGCCCCTGTGTCAACTAAAGCCGCATCGATGCTAACTTTGTTCAGAATGATAGTAATGCACATCGGCATTTGCCGAGCTTCTGGTGGTGCTAGCTCGGTTTCAGAGAAAGTAATAGCTGGCCCCTTGGAGATTGTTGCCAGTGCGGTAGGTAAGCTATCAACTGCCTTATCTTCACTAACCATCACCTTTTGAAGAAAGTCTCTTAATGCATCTTGGTGAAGGGTAGATCTCTTAATCAGTTCCAGCACAGATATCTTGGTGGGCACCTTATCCAAATGATGTAATAGATCATATTGGGTCCCGGGTAGTGGCTCGGCCTCTTCTTATTCAGCCACTGGTTGGGAAGACTGGGGATTGGAAGTTGAAGGATAGTTTCTGTGGAACATGTGCCCGCTCCGTAGGGCGAAGTTATAAGCTACCGTGGCCTCAGATGGGCTTAGGATAAGTGATTTAGTAGGCCCAGTGGGATGGACGAGCGGTGCGGAAGAGGGTGTGGTGGAAAGGACGATAGGCGAGGGGTTAGTTGCGGTGGGCACGAGCGGCAGTGGGGGTATAAAAGTGGATGGAGGTGTGATGAGTGGAGGGTTAGACGGAGGTATGGTGATAGTGGATGTAAGCGCGAATGGGGAGGGGGTGATGGTAGCGGTTGTGAGCAATGGTGAGTGCGACGGGGGCACGGGTGATGGTGCGTATGATAGAATAGGGGTAAATGGGAGGACGAGTGGAGGAGGAGTTTGGTGGGTAGGTATAAGGATAGGGGAAGCGGGAGGATTATGGTAGTTGTGGTGAAGGGCCATGACCTGCGGCGTGGAATTATTGTCGTCGAAGGACCACTCGGGGTTAGGAGCCGGGGGTTGGATGACATTGACTTGAGCTGGTGCCGGCGGTGGAGGCTGCGGAGTAGGAGGATGGTTTGGCATTGGGTTTTGATGAATGCCCAGGTCTTGCACCGGCTGCTGTTGCTGCTACTGCTATGGCTGCGGTACCTGTTGCTGCTATACTTGCTGCCTCGGCGGCTGCCTTCTCGTCTCTTTGCTTTTTGTGATGGCCCGGTGCATTTCGGCCCAATCTATCTTCTATCCTTCATGAAGATCATATACTAGGTCCCGGAATTGAAAACACCCTTCAATGGTATGTCTTGGTTGCCTGTGGAACATACAATACTTCGTTTGATCAATGGTCGGATTCCAGTTGGGCCATTCCGGAGGGAGCTGTATGGCATTAACCGACATAAGAGCCGAGAAGATGTCGGTGAGTGTTTCTGGCAAGGGCGGGTACTGAGCTCTTTTAGGAGGCGGGCGCTTGTTGTTCGGGTTGTTGTTATAGACGTTGGGTGGAGGGACATTGTGGTATTGCGGAGGTGGTGGTGGTTGTTGCGGTGCGGCGAAGGTGTTTTATGGATTGGTGAAAGCAGTTTGTGGGATGGTGAAGGTGGGCGGAGGGTTTTGCGGAGTGACTTGGAAGTTCTGTGGAGTGGGATTCTGTGGAGTGCGGGGATTTTGAGGGAAGCGGAAAGGTGTGGCTTGGAATGGGAAAGCAACGGCTTGAACTTGCTCGATCGTTTGGACCCCCTCGGTGACTGGCCCTTGAGGTTTCTTGTGATACTTGGGCTTTTGGTTTTCAAATAGAGAGTGAATGGGGGAGTCCTTGAACTGTGTTTGGATGAACCGCACCCGGCTGTAGAGTTGGTGCATATTGGCTATGTCATTCATTTCCAGAATGTTTCGGAAGGTTGGGGTAGCATTGGAATTAAGTAGCTTGACCTTCTCTTCCTCCGGAATGTGGCCGGGCACTCTAGCGACCATTTGCCTCCACCTATCTGCATAAGTGGCAAACTCCTCATCCGATTTCATCTTTTCGACCACCACATCTGTGAACGAATATTCTGGGCCAACTCTATCTTGAAACCGCTGAATGAACTTACCTATCACTACCTTAAAGCTCTTGGCTTCTTCCAATGGTAGAGAATAGAACCATTCTAGTGCAACACCGTCTAATGAGCGGCGGAACAAGTACGCTATAAGGCGATCATCATATTGGAATTGGGCCGATTCATATAAGAAATCCCTCACGTGAATAAAGGGATTGCCGTTCCCATCATATTTGCGATAATTGGGGAGCTCGGACTGCGGAGGGAACCGGATGTTCTGAAAGCTAGGAATCGGAACATCTGCCAAGGATTGTGGGCCAACCCGCTTCTGGAGGAAATCGAGTTGCTGTTGCATGGTGGCCCATTTATCAAGTAATTCCTGCACTCTGGATGGAGCAGGGGTAGTGAGAGATGATGGCTGAAGTTGGGGAGCAGCAGGGTGAATCGCAGCAGAAGGTGGGAGCCCATAAGCAGGAGCAGAAGGATAAATGGCCAAAGTAGGGGGCCCATAAGAAGGATATTGGGCCTGAACTTGACCCAGATTGGAGTGGGCTTGGACAACCCCTGGCTGAGGGCACAGGAAGTCGGAGGGACCCATGAGGACTTGCGGAAACGTCGGGCTAGGCGTATGATGATCCGCCTGAACGAAGGAAGGGACAAGAGACTTCCCCTTGTCAAAAGATTGCTGGGCCGAAGTAGAAGATTGGCCCGTCTCCATGGCAGTGAATGTGATGGTCCGGGGTTGGACCGGAGTAAGAATAATCGGAGTGAGCTGGATGGAAGGATTGGATTGACCCTGCATAATCGTGGGAGGGGAGATATTGAATCCTTGCATGACCTGATAGACAGTTTAGAGTTGGGCCGGATCCAATTGGGCCATCATCTGGAGAATGGAGCCCGCAGAAGGAGTAGTGAAAGAGGGGGTAGCTTGACCACCTTCCATGGAGGTAGAGGACGGAAGAGGGGTTGTCCCCTCTCCATAAGAGAATGAGGTAACCCTAGCAGGGTTTTCAAGAAGCCCTTGAGGAAGGGAATCCTCTTGGGAACGGGGAGGATTGAAAGAAGCCATGGTGGGTTCGAAAAGCGGATTCGAGTAGAACCTGGAGAAGGAATTGACCCTAGAAGGTGCTTCTAACTGACGAAAATAACTCCACATGCAACGAACAACCTTAACAAGATGCAAACAACACAACACCAACACACAATGAGCAACCAAACTTGGATGATTTATAACAAAGATATAAGTAACAAGAGATGAAGACACTTCAAGTCAACCAAGTTGTTTAAGGTGATGCTTCAAGATTCTTATGATCTCTCCTTTTGAACTTTAGTGGATTGATTAATATAAGCTCTCAACAATGGGTTCCTGATAGGAGATGGATGTAAAGCTTGGTTTGACTCTAAATGTGATCACTCCCTCACTTATGCAATCCTAGACACGGGGTGGGAAAGGTACAACCGGCCCGGCGTCCGTGTGAGAATCCACAGCTCGTGGGGACTTATGGAGGTCCCTGGTGTGATTTCCTAGTCGGCCCCAAGAAATATGGAGACGAGAGGTCCGCACACCAAGGTATAAAAATGTGATCTAATGTATGAAAGTATGAATGAATCTATGTGCACCGGAGTGCATGCAACTTCTAACCTAGAATCTAGCAAACAATTATGCATACAACGATGTAAGTATATAATCCAACCAAGGAGGAAGTCAGATAACACCCAAGCAAGAATATCACAGCAAAAATTGCGGAAATAGAATGCACCTCGAGATGCGTACCTATCTGGAGTGTAACGGTCTAGAAGACCCGCGTCAGAAATATATAATGGTCAGAGGCCAGACCGCCAGAAGAAATATAACGCAGGGACCCAGGACCGTCGTATGAGCCAGGGAGCCAAAAACAAACCAGAAATAAAAGGGAAATCCATGAAAAGCTCAAACAACAGGATGAGGAGTGTAACGGTCTAAAGCCCATGCGTCAAAGTGGAGTGACGCAGGGTCAGAGGGCCGCCAGACTACCCAGGGAACCAGAAACAAGAGGAAGTAAGAGGGAAATCTAAGGAAACTAAACAAGGAAATGATGGCAGGTTTAAACAGAGATCAAGACACGATTGGCAAAAGTTGTCCCACCGTCATCGTCAAAAAATTATCTGTTGATTTGTTTTGCCTCTCTTCTTCTTTTTGTTTTTATGTGTAATAAAGATGATAAGCAAAAATCAAAGATCTCAATCAACCTATGAACATGTGAACCATGAACCTAGGCAACTAGAACAAGCTCTAGCATGGGCATGCTATCTCAATCATCAAACTAAACTAAGGGAATAAAGAAAACACACGTCGGGGCGTGGAGCAAGAGCAAATAAAAACACACCGCGAGGGTGGAGCAAATAGAGGAAATAAGAGATATGAGATGGAGATAAAGCTAATGCCCAATACTAAGAAAGAACATGATCGCCACCAAAGTAAACACAAGCCAGAGACTTGAAAATACCTTGGAAATAGGTGGATGAAGCACCCACCCATGGGAGAGAGAAAACCAGCAAAATCTACAGATCAACTGAATCTAACGGCCCAGACCCCGTGCGTCACAGAAATGTGACGGTCGCACGATGCACCGTCATAGAAGCCTGACGCGCCTACACAAGACCGTTAGAAAACCTACAGTAATATCTTATGAATCCTTTGAACTCCAACTCTTCCAGTTGGCTAGAAGACTTGGGCCTCGTGTAGTGAACCTGCAAACCTGCCAAAGAACGTGAAACATAAGAAAATAAACCCAAATTAGCCCTTTAAACAAGCGTAGTATCAACTCTCAAATAACTTAAGATCATGCAAAAGGAAAGGGAAGTACCGGGAGAGTTTTTATTTTTTAACCCCTCTGGGCGTTTTAAAAGGTAGGAAGGATGTTTAGATGATTAAAACCAGACGCATAACGTGGAAACAAGGAGAGGGACAATGCCTATGATGAGAGGGAGGAGGAAGAACACAATATGCAATGATGAACTTTGAAACTCAATAGAACGAATACTCCCTTCACCGTGAAGCAGATGGACGTGAAAGAGAAGTCTCCTTGATTAGATGTGGCTCCAGAATGCAGCAGCACTTCGACGCAAACTCCAGATCTTCCTCCCCCGGGCCATGAAGTTAAGCGTGCTATTTATAGGCCCTCAAACTCTCCGGTCGAGCAGAGGATAATCCAGCAAGAAAAGATGATAACTCTCAGCAAATCCTTGAAGATAATATCACCAAGAGTCCATAGAAACCAACAGAAGGTTCTGAGGATCAGATTTGGAAGAGAAATCACCAATTCAAACTCTTATCTCGACCACGGAGTAGCAGAGAAAAGGCCTGAACTGCCAGGACTCTCTGTTGGATGTAACGGCTGCTCGACAGACTGCCATATGCAAATAACGCGCCAGGGGGATACCGTTACATTTAACCTTATCTCAAAAGAGATAAGATCAACGGAAGAAGATCAAACAAATTGGACTCTGCAAGATAAGTAACGGACATGTCTGGACGCGTTGGAAGAAAGTGACGGCCGCACGACTGACCGTTAGATTCAATGGATAGACAAAAGGATAAGCTTGAACAAAAGACCTTAAGTTGTAGGACTCTTCAAGAAGTAACGGCCATGGGACCATGCGTTAGAAGAAAATAACGCCCATGAAGAGGACCGTTAGAAACAATGAAGATCGTAATTGATTAAGACCTTGCTAAGCTTCATCCAATGAAAAGCCACAAGGAACCACACTCAACCAAGGAGAGAAGACCCATAGAATGAGCTTCAAACCGACGAAGGAAACTCAATGAAGAGTGGAGCATCACATGGATAGAACAAGGAGATGACCCAACTTATCAGTCAAAAAATGGGTGTCAACAGGGCAGTGTGAAGTTGCTGAAGAGTCACAAAAAGAGAGGAACTAGGGCGGTCCTTGAAAGCTCAAATTAGAAGTTTAAAGCCTAGTTAAGCGGTAGGTTATCTCTTGATTGGCAAAAACTTCTTGTTAGGGATAAAAGCCCTCTGATTGTGTTTGATTTCATACATTATAGACTATGAATTTCATGTTTTAGTGGGTTCATGCATACATACATATTCTTAGCCCTAATCAAAGATCAAAGATGTTATCTTGTTAATTCACTGCAACCGATGCATCTAGATGACCTGTACTTCGTTTTGTCATGATTAGGGTAGTAAATCTTTTCAAAACATCACATGGCTTTAAATCATAGGCTTTTTATTTTTAGCAGGGACTCTGACGCATCATACTAGGACCGTCAGACGGCTGTAACGGTCTTACGATAAGCCGTCACAACCCCTGTTGTATTTAAAGTTTCTTAGTTGTCTCTGACGCACCATAACAAGAGCGTTACAATACTGTAACGGTCCTACGATAAACCATCACAGCCCTGTGACGCGCCCATACTAGACTGTCAGAGTGCGGTTTACTGTCAAACCGAGATAGGACTGAGGACAACCAAACTTACTTATGAATAAGCCTAGTTATCTAAGTTTTAAACCTTATTTTCATGACTTTGAGTTTCTTAATTGATTCATGATAGGAAATTGTATGATTAAAGCATTTTGAGTTATTTTAGGTTATGCTAATTTCATTGGCTAAACTCTATAGTTTTGTATCTAAATCATGATTTTTCCAGAGATGTATTGACGGGATTTTATCTTGGTTTCACATTTTTACACATTCTTTTCTATCTATAGAGTCATTTCTCTAAGTACATGGCATATATTCAGATATATGTCCATTAGTTGCACTTTTCACTATAGAAACACTATTCTTGGACAAGAGGACCTCTCTATTGGATATTCCTTCCAATGGACTAAGAAATCGTGTTGCAAGGCCTCCGTAATTCTCCACGAGCCTGGGATTCCCACTAAGACGCCGAGTTGGTTGTATCATTAAAACCCAAGTGATTAGATGACACTATCGATGTTTCTGGTTATCAGCATTGTAACGGACCTATATTAGACCGTCAGGCATATGTAACGGCCCAATATACAACCGTCACAGTTAACTGAGTCCAAATACTATTTCTAGATTTAGTCGTTCTAACGCATCAACTATAGACCGTCACATCATGTAACAGCCCAGTACACGACCGTCACACTGCTTGAATATTTTAACCAAGGTTTGACCAAGGGTTGATATTCCAAAGTTTCTAGATGGACTCTTGATGATCTAGAACTTATCATATTGATCAAGAAACCTAATATAATAAATGGAAGATAAAGAATGTACCGTTATGCTACCGATTTATTTCCATAAGCATACCATAGTATATGTCATTCTTGATTTCTCATAATTCTCATTAAAGCATTCATTTATTGAATTGTTGTTATTAAGAGCTTGTTGGAATTGTACATTCTTGGCCATACTTTATTGTTACATGCGTGGAAGTAGCTTGATTTATACTTGAAGATGCGATCGAGCACTGATTGTGTTCAAGGGCCCTATACTAGTCCCCTCGGTTGATTGTCAGAAACATACTATTATAAACCATCGGGTATGATGCTACTGACGTCGCATTACGCTGGGAGTACTTTCTCTATAAATAAGTGAAGATCCACGACATGACATGACTTTCTTGTACATGACTTGATATTCCACAGAAATTCACGAAGTACTTGCTCATAAGTAAAAGATACTGGAAGTGATGATTATGTGGCTTGCTAGTACATTCTCGGCCATATCATGTTCTTATAACATTTTTACTAGTTCATACTTGTTCTCATTCTATCTTCATGATCATCGTGTTACTTTGATTTAATCGCGTGTTTGATCGCATTTGCATGATTTTACCTTATTTCTCTAGTGCTAAAATGTTAATTACTTTAATGATGCCTTCATGTTGATGCGAAGATACCTACTAGGCAAGTGTGCTCATTACCTATTTCCATTCTTTTTTAGGAAATGATAGTGATTCGAATTCGGATTCGGGTTATATAAGTAGCGGGTCCGAGAGCGAATGAAAGTATTGTCAAAGATGAGAGTGAAGACTTACGAAAGCATATATTGTTTAGATTGAGTCTATGTAATTTTCCTATTTCTTGAGTCTGATAGATTGGAATAAGTTGAATTAGCGGTTGTATTTGAATACTTGATTATTACGAAATAAAGTTGAAGTTGAGTAAATATTGTGCAATTGCAATTATGTGTGTGATTGTCTTGCGCTCTAATCATTCTTGCTTGCAAGAGGCTTATCATGCCGGCTGTTCGCGTTTCTCGAGCGAGTCTTCTACTGTCATAAAGGCTCGGGGCGTGACAAGCCGCGTCTTTCTTCTTGTCGCGGGTGACCGGTGGAGCCATGGAGAGTGGACGGAAGGAAAGAGAGGAGACAGAGGGAGTGTGAGAGCTAGCTAGGGCTATCGTGCACTAGGGAGCGGAGAAGGAGCGAAGGCGTCGACCTCCACGGTGGATGTGCAGATTCACCGGAGAGCATATGCGAGAGTGAATAGGGTTAGAAAATGACAAATGGTAAAGATTGATTTTTACCATCGAGTGAAATAGGGAAAGTTGAGAATTTTTGAGATTTAAAATAACAACCCTGAAGTAAGAAATGGCATATATACCGCTATGTTAAGTTCAGATGGTTTAAAGCCGATGAGCTCATTTTTGAGTAATGAAAGTTTGAGAAAAATCATTTTTGCAACAAATAATATGAGTTAAACATTTGAGAAAGTTAAGAGAATGGAACCACGCCCATTTGACTTACTCATCACATTCATTTGGCATGATTGGAAAAAGAAGATAGGCAAGTATTGAAGGTAAACAATAACCCTTTTGTTTTGAATCAAGTTGTAGAGTCAAACCCAAACCAATTTTTTTTTAAATTAAACAGTCCTATATAGCATGCACTTTTTGACTCAAGGAAGCACATTGTGTAGACGCCAGAGTGCCTGGTTACTCAGTGTAGCTTATCTTTCTGAATTCTTTTGAACAGAGGTGACTTTCCTCATCATGACTAGATTAACATTCATTTCATTGATGGATGATCTAATTTCTCTGAAGAGAGGTCATTGCTCAGAAAAAAAAATAGCAGCATGGTTTTTAGAGGCGTATTCTCTAATAGACATCAAGTAAGGAACATGTTTAAAGACAATACATGCCAATCATTTCAAACGCCAAGGAGCCTAGTTGCAGTGAATTTTCAGACACAGGGCCAAAGATCATTTTCAAGGACTTAAGAAATGTTTCAATCCTAGTATGAATGCAAGTTAGGTAGAACTCAATGCAATGATTCACGAAAATGAGGATTATAAACAAGAAACCATTTCTTTAATAGGAGTAATACAATTGAACTCACCCAGGGTTATATAGATGAATGAAAAATATTCTCAACTCCCCCTCACTTAATGCTCGGTGAAAAGTGAAGGTTCATAGGGAAAAGATTTGAGGTGGAAATGAAAGAAGCAATGGGAAGAAGGAGTCAAGGAAACTCTTCATTTTATCTTCAAAACCAAGGTGGCTGTGAGACAGTCTTCACACATGACTTGAAGGTGTCGATCAGAACAACAGGTTCTAAGCTGCATGTCTCAACACATATCAGTGAGGGTGTCGACCTGTTCAAGAAATTTTTTCCTACCCGTCTCGACACCTGACTGTACATCAAACTATTTTCTGCTAGCATCTGAGTCTTCATTTCTGACATACACTTGCCATCTTTTACTGCTAGTGCCTCTGACTTTCTTCTTTCAGACCATCATTCAAGAGTGGTTTTACCTTTTGCTCCCACTGAGAAGTGCTTCAATGGATGCTAAAGCTTTAAACATGCTTATGCACTAGAAATCAAATATGCAGATAGCAATATGCAATTCTGACTCATTGTACTTGGCGGAGGCCTGTCCTCACGCATGAGGAGAGTTTTTTGACAGCCGTAACCTGTCATTTCACTTCTCAACATTTGATATACCATGCAGTCGGGAGATGATGTTCAATTAAAAACATTCAAAAGTACAAGCATGCTCCCCCTGAATGTGACCATTATTCAAAGCAAGGTTCATACACCAAACGGACCAGATCTAAATCAAATCAGATATGTTTGTTCCAATCGTGGCATATTCATTCGGTGCATGTTTTGCGCAAATATGAGCATGAGACGCAACATGAGACAACACTGAGACGCAAACGTGCACCGTCTTCAAATGTGCCTGAGGGAAGAAATGCACCGACCTATGTATCCCTTCTACAGTGACTTGCACAGACGTTGTATGTTGACAGACGTGCACTGACCTGAATGAGGCAAAAGATGCACCGACTTATGTATCCCTTCTACAGTGACTTGCACAGACGTTGTATGCTGACAGACGTGTATTGACCTGAATGAGGCAAAGGATGCACCGATGTGTATATGCTCAAAGTGCAAAAGTGCACGGACCTATGTATGCAAAGTACAAAAGACTAGCACCAATGTAAAAGTTGCACCAACCGTAATAGCGTTGCTACAGGGATATGCACAGACTTGGATACAGAAGATGAAGAAGTGCACCGATGTTAACTGCCTAGTCCAAAGTATGCACCATGCTCACAAGCTGCTCGATGAAAATGCTATGCACACTAACATGACATGCACACAAAGTGTTCAATAAGATGACGTACATCGACCTTCATGAAGTGCTACAGGAACTAGCACCGACTTCATATGTTCATGTGAATAGTTGTGTGAATTGATAGCTCAAACCAGAGTGGACTGAGGTCTGCATAGACCAAGCTCTCTCCTTAGTGTTGTGAACTTGTCATTGCTTAAGGGCTTTGTGAAGATATCTGCAAGCTAATTTTTTGAATCTACAAAATGGAGCTCAAAGTGATTTTTGAGAACTTCATCCCTTATAAAGTGATGCCTAATTTCAATGTGTTTTGTCCTAGACAGCATGACTGGATTTTTTGCAAGATTTATAGCACTTGTGTTATCACACAGAATGGGTATACAGCCAAGATCTATTAGATAGTTTTAGAGTTGGTGTTTGATCAACAATACTTGGGTGACACAACTCCCTGCAGCTACATATTCTGCTTCTATAGTTGAGAGGGCAATCGAGTGCTGTTTCTGGGAAGCCCAAGAAAACAAACACCCACTGAGAAATTGGTAATAGCCACTAGTGCTCTTGCGGTCCAGTTTGCATCCTACATAATCTACATCTGAATATGAAATAAGTGAAAGATCACAAGATGCAAGATACCATAATCCCAATTCTTGAGTGACAACAAGGTATCTAAAGATACGCTTGACAGCAGTCAAGTGGGACTCCCTAAGACTAGACCGAAATATAGCACAAAGGTAAACACTAAACTGAATATCTGGTCTAGATGCAGTTAGATAGAGTAATGATCTAATCATACCTCTGTATCTCTTTGCATCTACAAGAATACCTTGTTCATCTGCATCCAGTGAAGTGGCAGTCCCCATTGGAGTTCCTAAAGGTTTGCAGTTGGTCAGATCAAACTTTTTCAGCAACTCCTTCACATACTTGGCTTGATTGATAAAGCAGCCTTCATTGCTTTGATTAATCTGTAAGCCAAGAAAGAATTGAAGCTCACCCATTAGACTCATTTCAAATTCATTGGTCATGAGTTTAGCAAACTCCTCACACATTTGAGGTTTAGTGGACCGAAACACTATATCATCCACATAAATCTGAACTATCAAGATATCTTTACCTTGTTTCTTGGTGAATAGTATCTGATCTACATTACCTCTTGAATACCCTTGTTCGATGAGGTATAAGCTTAGTCTGTCGTACCACGCTCTAGGTGTCTGCTTCAAGCCATATAAAGCCCTGTCCAACTTATAAACATGATCTTTGAAATATGTGCATTCAAAACCAGGGGGTTGCTCTACATAGACTTCTTCCTTAATAAGACCATTTAGAAAAGCGCTCTTAACATCCATTTGCTGCAGTTTGATTTTATGAGAACATACAAATGCTAGCAAAATTCTAATGGCCTCAAGTCTAGCAACAGGAGCAAAAGATTCTTCATAATCTATGCCAAATTCTTGATTATACCCCTGAGCCACCAATCTGGATTTATTTCTGACTATCTTTCCATCTTCACTTAGTTTATTTCTAAAAACCCATTTAGTTCCTATGACAGATTTTTCTTTAGGCCTTGGAACAAAATGTCATACTTTATTTATTTCAAACTGGTTTAATTCATCATGCATGGAATTGATCCAGTTTTCATCTTTTAGGGCCTCTATAATATTTTTGGGTTCAATTTGAGACACAAGAGTAAGTTGTTCAATTTCATCCATAATTTTGAAAAGAGACCTAGTTTTGGTTTGGTCATGCAGATTACCTAAGATGTTTTCCAAAGGATGATCTTTCAACACTCTTAGATCAGGTTGAGCATTACCTTCATCTGCCTCGGTGACTGGAGTATTACTTGGTTCTCCTTGGTCCTCATTTGCTTGTGTCTCTTCTTGTGGAAGTTCCTCTTTTCCTCTTGTGTTCAGGAATTCCCCATCATCATCTTCCCTGCAAGTGTTGTTATGATCAATGTCATCAAAAGTGATGTGAGGGGATTCTTCCACGCAAAGGGTCATAAGATTATAGACTCTATAAGCTCTAGACTTGTCAGAGTACCTAAGAAATATCTCTTCTTCACTCTTGGGCTCAAACTTATTCAGAACTATTTTGTCATTATTATGAACAAAACACTTTGACCCAAACACTTTCATGTGAAGGAGAGATGGCTTTTTACCTTTCAACATCTCATATGGAGTCATTTTGATGAGGGGCCTTACCAAGGAACGGTTGATGATATAACATGCAGTGTTTATCGCTTCTGCCCAAAATCTCCTTGGGAGATGCCTTTCAGCAACCATTGTGCGTGCCATCTCTATGAGAGTTCTGTTCTTCCTCTCAATAACCCCATTTTGTTCAGGAGTCCGTGGTGATGAAAACTTATAAATGATTCCTTCAGTCCTACATAAATTTTCAAAGTCAGCATTGTCGAATTCACCACCATGATCTGAAATAATGTTGAAAATTTTAAACTTACCATCTTGCTTCACTTGCATATACAATGCCTGAAACTCATCAAAGGCATTATTCTTATGCGCAAGATAGAATACCCAAGTGAATCTAGTAAAATCATCTACCAAGACATAACCATATCTTTTACCACTTAAGCTAGCTATTTTGGTTGGACCAAACAAGTCCATATGGATTAGTTCAAGTGGTTTAGATGATGAATTTTCAGTTCTACTTTTAAATGACTTTCTAGTCTGTTTTCCTCGAGCTCATGCATCACAAATCTTAGCGTTCAGTTTGAATTTAATTTCAGGCAGACCTTTGACAATGCAATGCTTCAGCAATTTATGAAGAGTGTTGTAACTAACATGTCCTACTCTGCGATGCCACAAACAAGCTAATTCAGATTTGGGTGCGGCAAGATAAAGATTTATGTGAGTAGGGTCATCTAAGTCAATCATGTACACGTTATTGACTCTTTTACCTGAAAACTTGGTTTCTTTTGAATTTGGTTGCAAGATTCTACATTCATTAGAGTCAAAAACTACAGTATGACCTTTATCACATAGTTGACTAATGCTCAGCAAATTGTACTCCAGACCATCAACAAGCAATAGATTATCAATTGAGTTGGAGGGGTTCTTACCAACTTTACCAGAACCAATGATTTTTCTTTTGTTATTTCCTCCAAAGGTGACATGTCCAGCTTCCTTTTCAACCAGGAGACAGAATTTGGTTTTGTCACTAGTCATGTGTCTTGAGCAGCCATTGTCAAGATACCAACGGTTGTGCACGGCTGCAAGACACTCCTGCACAAGGAATTAAGTGACAATGTTTAGAACCCAAGGACAGTTGGGTCCCAATAATTTCCTCATTTCTGTAAAGCAGGATAACACGGATTTTGAAATCAAAACTTTCTTAGCATCTTTGCTTTGTTGGGAGTTCATATTTTTCTTCTCTTTAGTTTTTTGGACTTTGTGAGTTTTGGAAGTGGTGGAGGAGGATTGTTGATTAGGCCATCTGTTCCAGTTGGTTGGTCTAGATGAATAGGAGGTATCATATTGCCTAGGTCGTGGAGGTTGAGTGAACCAATGACCATAGGGAACATTTTTGTGTTGGACTTTTGTGACTTCCCTAGTGTTTTGATGATGAGCATCACTATCTTAAATATTGTTATTTTTAATCAGATATCATGAGTAATGTTATGCATTCGAACATTCCATGATTAACAAGAAAAACTGCTATGAGATAATACCCTGCATGTCCGTACTGTTCCTTTCATACTTCATGTTGGTTATGTTCACTTCACTTCGTGTTGTCTTTTTCAACATCGTATTGTTCCAACTATGTTTGTTGGTTATCTTCGTGTCGTGTTTTGTTCCAGCGCGTGCTGAACACTGCAGCACCTCGTGCTGCTTTCTGTACCACCTCGTGTTGCTCCATCCGTGTCACCCCTTTGTCTTCGAGTCTCTTGTTCTGGCCAAGTCTATACAGCCTCATCTTTACCTTCGTTTCAAGCCAAAGTCTACACATTGGCTTAGCATCATGCATCAGTCTTCAAAGTCCATACAATGCACTGTAGCTTGTTCGAAGCTAAGTCCATACATTGGTTTAAGCTTTCAAGTGTGTACATTGGCCTTCAAGCTTTCCAAGTCTATTCATTGGCAGCTGAACTTTGAAGTCTATACATTGGTCTTCACTTCAAGTATGTACAGCCATTGTCTTGCCAAAGTATATACGTTGTGAACCCTCAAGTCTATACAGACTTTGCCTTGTTCAAGTCTATACATCGTCCAGTTCCTTGGCAAGTCTATACCTTGTTTCAGTCCGTGTTGTTTTCGTGTCGTCCTCATCTTCGAGTCGTTCGTACGTTCGAGCAACTTAGTACTCGAGTTGTTTTCGTGTGTATTCAAGTCCTTTTAGTAAAGTGTCATTTCACCTCGTGCCGTTCTCTTTGCTGTTTGTTATGTCGTGTTGTTTTTTTTGTATTCATGTCTTGGTGTTGCTTTTGTATTTGTGTCTTCGTGTTATTCTTGTGTTTATGTCCTCGTGTTGTTTATTTCTATCTTCGTCCATGTTCCTTCTGATCGCGTGTCTGTCTACCTTTTCACTCCGTGAGACTTCCTTCTCACCTCGTGCTGTTCTCTTCTGACTTCGTGTCATTTTCTTTATGGTGTTAGCTTTATTATTATGTATCTCGTGTCGTTCTCTTCGTAGTGTTATTTTTGTTACAGTGATACTTCGTGTCATTTTCTTTGTGGTGTTAGCTTTATTATTATGTATCTCGTGTCGTTCTCTTCGTAGTGTTTGTTTTGTTACAGTGATACTTCGTGTCGTTCTCTTTTTACCTCGTGCTGTTTTCATCTGACCTCGTGTGATTCTGTCCTTGTCTCGTACTGTAATAATCTTGTGTATCTCGTGTCGTTCTTAGTAAAGTGCATCTTGTATTACTATCACATACCTCATGCAGTTCTAGTTCTTGTGGCCCTCAGTGTTAATGGTTTTTATCTCCTTGCAGGTCCGAGGAAGAACATTCACCGGTGTCTGGGCTGCACGTGATCCAATGCTAAAGGAACCAATGCTATAAAGGCACGTGGCAAGAAGGTTCTGGATGAAGTGTGGGAGGCACACGCATTCTGCACCTCATCCACCTGCTGCTGCTGCTATATATTGAAGCCTTCGTCCACAGATGAAGGTTGATCGAAAGGAAAAAGCAAAAAAGGAGAAGTGCAGAGAGTTCGATCCAGAAGAAAAGAAAGAGAAGAAGAGCAGAAGGAAAAGAAGAGAAAGAGAGAGTTAGAGAGCTCGTGAGGGTTAAGAGAAAAAGAAAGTGAGAGAGAAGAGAAGAGGAAGATAAGCTCACCTGAAGATCTGTCTACTGGACCGTGGATCAGATCCAGGCCAGTCAGCTCCGTTGAGAGCCACATTGTGCATTTCATTTTTCAGCGTTCTGTTTGCTGAAGTTATTTTCATTTCGTGTTTCTATTTTTCCCTTTCTTATTTGGTTATCCTTGTTCTTCCGATTCTCAGTAGTGAGGTCGGGTTCCTCCTGTGGATCAGGAGAAGGGAGATCTGATCTCCGGTTGCAAGTAGCTGAGAGCTACTTGTGGGTTCCCTCTGGTCAGAGGAAGGGAGACTTGTCTCCGATTCTGGGCTTGCGGGTTGCAAGTCCAGGGGTCCCTCCGGTTGGGAGGAAGAGGGGAGGCTGTTCCCCTGGTCAAGCTATGTGGCAGCAACTGTTTGCAGACTGAGTCTGCTTGTCTAGCATTGGCTAGTGAAGCCTCACTCCGGTTGGGAGTGAGGGGTGGACGTAGGTCTGAAGGACCGAACCACCTAATAAGTCTATTGAGCAATGGTTTACTTTGTGTGCTTGCTTCCGCTAGATGCTTGGATAGGCGCGCTCCTTGTGTTTGCTCATAAGTTTAAATGAATTCGTTTCATTCTGTGTTTGCTTCTAGCATCTGAGTTTTTAATTGGCCATTATTCATAGAAGGATACATTCACCCCCCTCTGTATCCGGGCCTAGCACCCTAACATTTTGTTCCTTACCCATGGAGGTGTCGATCTGTAGAAGGCAAAGTCTCGACCTGTCCACTGTCTATAACGGTCTCTAGATAAGGGATGTGTCGACCTCCTGTATAGAAACTGTCGACCTGTTGGTGCAAACCTGGGGTATTGTTGGGCATTTGACCAGGTGGGTGTCGACCTATTCCATGGAGTGTCCCGACCTGTTCTAGCATTGTAACTATCTCTTCCTTTGTGATGTGCGGGCTGAGCCTTGGACGGGTGTCGACCTGTTTGGGATTGTTTGTGAACCTTTTTAGGTTGTTGGAAAGTTTTGTTGGTTGGTTCTCATATCTTTTCTTTCCCTTTGTTTTCAATGTTTTCTTGGTGTGTTGATTTGGAGGTTGATGCTTCGGAAGATGATACAAAGGTGGTGGTCTTTAGCCCAAATATTTTCTTTTTGGTAGGCTCATATCCAAGCCCTTCTTTGTTGAAGTTTATCTTGGTTCCTAGCAGGGCATTCAAGTTTTCACTCCAATCTACAAAATTTTCAAGAGAGGTTTGTTTATCTGCTAGGTCCTTTTGAAGTTTCTCATTTTCTTTCAACAGTTGAGAATTGACCTGTTTAAAGGCTTCAGACTTTTCATTGCACAGATTGTTATCCTTTACATAGATTTACATTTTTAATTTCAATTCATCAATTTCATCTCTTAGCCTTTCATTTTCATCTTCCAAATCTTTCATTTCTTTTCTTCCTTCTTCAAGATTCTCATTCATTTTTCTTAGATCTTCAATTTTAGTTTCTAAAGAGATTATCTTTTCATTGAGAGTTTTATCATGCCCATAAGATTCAACATTCTTCTTTAAGGTTTTTTTTTCTTTTCTGTATACTTCATATTTGTTCATCAATTCAAAGTAAGCTTCTTCCCAATCATCGGTGGAGAAGTGCTCAAAGGGAGTGCTCACCTCGCTGTCATTTTCTCCTTTGGCCATTAGGCAGAGATCATCTTTTTCCTCTTCAAAGGAGTTGTCTTCAGTTTCTTCTTCTTCTTCATCACTCCAACTACATACCATGGCCTACTTCTTCTTGCTCTTCCACCTAGGCATGGCTTCCTTATTTCCTTCTAGACACTCAGACTTGATGTGTCCTGGTTTCTTGCAATAGTAGCACACAAGCTTTTCAGACTTTTTAGCATTTTTAGGTCTTGGACTGAAACCTCTTTTTACCCGGGGCTTCTTTATGGTGAAGCATGTACCTTCCTTTCTTAAAAACCTTCTGAACTTTCTTGTCAACAGGGCAACTTCATCTTCTTCAGTGTTGCTACTTGAAGGCTCTTCATCATCAGATAGGTCCTTGGTGCTTGGTCCAGCTTTAAGAGCCAGAGGCTTCTTTTTACTTACCTCAGCTTCTTTATTTTTCAGATTCATCTCATAGGTCATCAGGGACCCTATGAGTTTTTCTACCTTGATGGTAGTTAAGTCTTTTGATTCTTCAACTATAGTGGCCTTTGTATCCCAAATAGGAGTTAGTGATCTCAGAATCTTCCTTACTATCACCTGCTCAGAATAGGTCTTACCTAGCTCAATCAAGCAATTACTCAGCAAGGTTAGCCTAGCATACATGTCCGAAATGGACTCATTGGATTTCATTCTAAACTTCTCATATTCAGATACCAACATGTTAGCTTTGGTTGCACGTACCTATTGTGTCCCTTCATATATTACCTCAAGGCGGTCCCATATTTACTTTGCAGTGTTGCAAGTTGACACCCTTGAGTACTCAGTTTGATGAAGGGAGCACTGCATGATGTGCTTAGCACCCCAGTTCAGAGTTGATTACCTGATCTGTTCTTTAGTCCATGTATCTTCGTCCGGAGGCAGCTCAAATGGTCCTATGCTGATCACACGCGCGACTTCATGATCCTGGGCTCTAATGAAGACTTGCATGCGAGTTTTCTAGTAAAGATAATTTATCCCAGTGAAAAATGGAAGCCTATTTATGAAATGTCCTTCGGCCATAGGACCTTTAGTAGCCATATCACCAGTTCTCTCATGGTCGTTAAACCACATACAGAGAGACTAGCTCTGATACCACGTGTTGAGTGGTGATAGGCAGATCTAGAGGGGAGGGGTGAATAGATCAGCCCCTTTTTGCCCTTCTTTCCGGAAATAAAAATTAGATCAAACACAATTGATAATGAGACAGATATTAGTTAATAGCTTAGAAGCTAGAAACACATATGATGTTAGGAAACGGTCCTATCAAGCTTCTACCGTTGGAACAGGAGAGAAACAATCCACAAGACATGATCTTTTAAGGTGGTTCGGTCTTAATCTAGAGACCTACGTCCACCCCTCACACAATACGGTGAGGCTTCACTGGTGTCAACGCACACCCGCTGATTCACAGCTTCTAACCGTGAGAAACACTCTCACACTCCGCTGCCACATAGCTTGTAACTATGAGAAACGCTCTCACACTCCGCTGCCACATAGCTTCAGGTATCACAACCCAAAACACAGACCGGTGTAAACACCCTCTGTCTTCCTACACGTAGGTAGGGATGAAGTGCTATGGAGTTTGTTTTGAAGAAAAGCAAACTGAAAATGGAACTGCCAGATAGAGTATTATAGTAAACCACAATGAAAGGAAAGTCTCCTGTCTAGGAAAGAGCTTGAGGGGTCCTTGGCTTTCTTCTTCTTCTTCTTGGATCTTCACCACCACCCTAGAGGAAGAAGGTTGATCAAGCTTCAAGATTTTTAAGAGATCTGGATGGAGCTTCACGAAACCCTTCTGCTTGTAAGAAGATCTCCCACTGTGAGGAAGAGGATCATCTTCTTCTTCAAGTGCTCACCCTAGCAACATCAGGAAGGAGGCTGGCTTCCTCAGCAAGTCTTCCACCTTTTTCATTTTTCCTCTTGCTTGCATGCTGCTCACCGAACTTGGGCTCATGCTCCTCATATATTGGTGTCCTAGGGCGACACCAACGTTGTCCGCTTTTCACATCCACATTATTTGATCTGCTTCCATTTGCACAGTTGACTCCTATTCTGTCAAGTCTGTAGGAATGTGGGTAGTTAGGAGACCATAGCAGCAAAGGTACGATCTTCTTCAGAGGACATGTCTGCCAAATCACAGTCTTCTGACACAGAAGCACTTTGATAGCTTTTACCAGAGCAAATGGATCCTCTAGATTAAGTTTCGAATATTGAAGACACCTTCCGTCGGATTCAAATCCATTCTGGTAGAACAAGAGTGTGTCGACACTTCACACCCAGTGTATTGGGACATTTAGTGAATGTCTTGAAGATCCATGGCTGATGTGTCAAAACAACACCAAAAGGTGTCGGGACATGTGAGTCATGCGCAGAGTTGTTGTAGGAATGTGTCGAGACTGAAGCGCCTTGTGCAGAGATTATCACACGAATGTGTCGACACTTTTCACTCAGTGTGTCGAGACATCGGTGAATCCAAATGCTTAGACAAAATTGCTTCAGCTTGATTTCTTCTGGATGTGTCGAGACATCGATTTGATGTGTCGACACATTCTTTTATGCTGGAGCACAACCATTGGAAGAATCAACACTTTCTTTTATAGATGTGTCGAGACATCATTAGGCCGTGTCGAGACATCACTTAGAGAGATTCTTCTGCACTAGTTTAGTCAGTTTATCAAATCAAAATAAGTTAGATATTTCTCAAAATCTACTAATGATTTATGATTTCTTATCATCAAAACCAGGGGACACGACAATATCCACCATGCATTTCAAACTTGCAAAATAAGATAATCAACATATGAGCTCATTTGGCATCAAGACGTTCTCCACAAGACGCGCACACATGATTTTCACTTCAATACATACACAAACCACACAATATTTTGTAATCATCAAAACCATTATCAAAGATAAAGAGGGAGCGCAATGAACCCAACATGCTCCCCAATGGTGAAACCTGTAGGTTCATGACCCCAGGAACTTCCACGCATGAAAGTTGGTCTCTTTTCCTAGTCATGCCTGAGCGCACATTATTTTCTCCCTTATTCATTTACCACCCAAACAATCATCTATTTCAGAGAACCATCTTCATTGTTGCTTCGTTGAAACCCTGGAAAGATTCCAACCTTGTAATGTTGAGAGCGTGTCTCATCACACCTTGGCATCTACTTTTCAGTCCACTCCCACTTCGCTTCAATACTCGTCATTCCATTTTCACTACGTGTCACTCCCCTACAAAACAGACGTCAAGGTGGGGCAGCTGTAGACATGACATTTTTGACATTACCGTGAGTAAATCTCATATTACACCATGATGCCCCCAAGTGGCTCGCACATTTGAGTTATTTTCTATTTTTTTGATATTTTTCCCCATTTTTAGAATTTTTTCAAAAAAAGTCCAAGAAGGAAGGACTCTTCGTTGGGGAATTCCTCTCGACGAACTAGAATCTTCTCCATCGGGAACTTTGTAAGTCCCCGATAGTGAAGGATTTCCTCTTCGTTCACTAGGCCGGTTGTACCATGGAAGTTCCCTAGAGTTAGTTACCCATCCGTGGTGAGGCGAGTGACCTTAGTTGGCATGGCGGTGACCAAATTGTAACTAGGGTCCTACCTTTTGTGTGAACTTCTAATCTGTGAAAAAATCACCTTCTTTTAAGAAAATAAAAAAAGGACGTAAACCATCTACTTGTGTGTTCATCTCTGCTATTTTTCTGTTGGTGCATGTTATTACGTTCTGGTAATGTCTTGAGGATGGCCGAATACAGTTGCGATGATTTTGAGGCCCGGGCCTTTGACTATAACCCCCAGATGTATGGCCAAGGCCATGATGCTTATGGAGAATACCACCCAGACTATGGCCACCAAGGTGAGCCACAGGTCCATGCTATGGGCGCAGGACCATCCTCCGAGCCCTCTCGTGAGGTGCAAACTACTGCTAGGGAAGCATCCCCTTCCCAGGACATCTCCTCCATGCTAGGTGTCCTCGCCACCACCCAACTCAGCCCTGAGCAACTACAGGCCCTTCAGGCCATCTTAAAGGGGAAATCTATTTCTCCCTCTCCCCAGTAGCAAACACTGGCTGCCACCCCTATTCACGAGCCTGCACAGGCTATTCCTTCCCCATCACCTCACGGGCAGGTGAGTCAAAAGGTTCCCTCTTTCCGATTCCCCTCACAATCTCTGACTCTAGCCATCCCTAAAACACCAATTCAGCCGGGTCCATCCACTTGTAGACCCCAATACCCCTCTCATTTGATGTTCCTTTCTCAGGCCTTCGGAAGGCCCGTCCCTCCTCCGTGGCAAGCACCACCTTCCCCAACCGATACGCTCACGCAGTCTCTCCTCACTAAGCTGAACAAAATGGATGAGCAATTTCGAGATCTGAAGAAAATGGTGGACGTAAAGTCCACCCCAGAGGTCACCCAGTCGGTCCTCCCGGTATTCCATCTCCGTCCTTCTGAAATGCCTACATACCGCAGGTACAACGGCACTGGCAACCCCTTTTTCCATCTTAAGGACTTCATGTACGAGTCCTCTGTCTGGCAAAATGATAAGAGATCGCTGGCATATTTGTTTAGGAGATCGTTGGACGCCCCTACACTAGAATGGTTCTATGCCTTAGAGCCAAGCGAGGCTGAGAATTTTGATGTGGTCCAAAGGAAGTTCTTGTAGAAATATCGGGACCGGTCGGCCCATCCCTTTCTATCACTGACCTACTGGCTGAGAAAATGAGGACAAACGAAGATTCATCCAATATGCTGACAGATGAAGGTCCCTGGAGGAGAGAGTAAGGGATACCCTCTCAGAGTCGGAGCAAGTAAAGATGATTATGTCTAATGCCACTCCATAATTTAGACACGTTCTGACCATGAACAAACTCAACATAATGGAAGAGTTGTATGAGAGAGCTAGGTATATTCAAACACAGCTGAAAGATTCCCCTCTCATGCATATGTTTGAGCCGCCAAAGTCAAGGGCAGTGAGGAAAGCAAATGCCAATGTTCAGGGTGGAGTGACATAAGGGGTCGTCATGAATGAGCAAGTGAAGAAGCACCAAGCAGCTAGCCAATCCAAAGCCTCCACAAACACCACAACTCCCCTTCCGAAAGAACCAACACGGTCCACAACCTTTTCATCCTCCACCCCAAAACAACCTCCTCCAGAACAACATGCCTAAACCCTTTCACCCCCAGCAACAACAATGTGACGACCTAGACTCTGGATACAGGGTAAACCCGATACCACTTTGAACCTGCGAGGCCTCCCAAGAGCCGAAAAGCTCCGAAGGGATAGACAGTATGTGATAGTATATTGAACTTACAGATAAAGCAGTAAGCAATTAAATTTAAATGATTAGGATTGCTAAAGTAGTAGAAATAAAATTATATTTTCTATAACAATTAAACTAACAGAGTTCGGTCCAAAGAAAGACAAGTACAGTCCAACAGTAAAGAGCACGTACTCTCCAGTCGGGGGAAGCCCGACACTGGCAACGCTGGTAACTAAGAACCACGCAGCAGGTACCTCCTAGCACGTGGAAGAACAGCTACACATGAAAAGTCAGGGGTGAGCCTCCTGTCACTAGCTCAATAGGGATCCCGCAGAACCCTACCACAAAAAAACACAGTAACAGCAGTGCTACACTAAAGTAAAGTAGTAACAACATGAGTAACAACAGTAAAAGTAACGAGAAAAGCCGGAACACGGAATCACGACAGTCGAAGGAACCTCGGACCTCTAAACTACTCCAAACAGCAACAAAAAGGGGAACCCCGATCTCACAAAGTCGGGCATTACCGATCCATTGACGAATCACGAAACCCTATCATAAAAAGCCTACAAAAATAGTTAAAGGCCTACCACAAGACCTACACGGTCAAAGGCACAAGACATACACGAACCCACTATCGTGTACGCTACAAAAACCTGTAACCTCGAGTTAAGCCAAGCACATGCTACTTGAAAAAGTCACAAAAACACAAGTCATCGTGTCAATTGACAGAAGCACCTCATCACTAGAAGAACAACCATATGCATCCACTGACGTTTTACAATGTGCCTCAAGTGTCTCCCACTCGCCTCAAATGCGGTAACTACGACACGAACCAAGTATAAGGAACAACAGTAACGAGTAACTAGTCAGGGTCACACCCGTCAGCACTCGTCCAACCGCCCTTGACCACATGTGCACACAGACGCCCAATGCCTTGAGCCAGGTCGCTAGCTAGTTTCCCCCCCCCCCAATAGGATGCTACTGCAAAGCAAGGGGGCCCACGAAAACTAGTCTAAAAACTATCAATCGGGAACTGCCCCGCCACCACTCCCAGGTAGGGTGACACACAGAAGTGTCGTTAGGCTACGACTAATGGACGTTCACTAGACATAAAGACTCTAAAACAGCGAACACCGAAGTACAGACAGGGTAAACACACACTTGTCGCACGTACCATGGAGCACAATGGAGTATACAACTGCTACCAGACTCAGGACAGTCAACTAGACCTGCTAACAATGATCCTTGAGTCACAACACTCGGGTCAAGATCGTCGCAAATCACAGCAACATGTTGCTAATCAACCTAGTCTCTAAGCCAAAAACATGAGAAAACACATTATAGAGAATGACACATAACGGCCAGATCAATAACAACAATAATAACGATGAGTCCTCGGCCACAAAGACCCACAACGGACTCACAATTCCGTATAACACGAAACACGGAACACGAGGGATCACCAAAAGCACTCAAACCACATGGTACGCAAACTGAGGTAGAATAACATCTCCTAGTGCCCAAAACCATGTCTCGATCCTCACAGGATAGATGAGACACTCACGAGGTCACGTGTCAACCATTGGGTCACAATCGGGTTTACCAGAAACCATAATGACCCTCGAAACAACTCAAAACACTACTCGGTAAAATGGCCCTCTCAGACACCCTATAACACGGTCACAGCGCTCATAGGATGTCCAAGACATCCATGAAACAATGGGCTATCCAAGGGGTCAAAGCCACGTGAACCAAAAATCAAACCAGCACAAAGAACACTCTGGGCAGGTGGTAGTCTCACCCTTGCCCGCTAGACCAACCTGGCGGTCATCCAAAGAGCCGCTACCCTCAGTAAATCCCAGACACTAAATTCAAAAAATCAGGAGCCT
This sequence comes from Amorphophallus konjac, assembly GCA_022559845.1. Classification (NCBI taxonomy): domain Eukaryota; kingdom Viridiplantae; phylum Streptophyta; class Magnoliopsida; order Alismatales; family Araceae; genus Amorphophallus; species Amorphophallus konjac. The sequence goes on from CM040125.1 coordinate 281,253,685, forward strand.
TGCGGTCTGCCTGAGGCCGTTTCTAGCACCAGGCGGTCTCCTCAGGGCTGCAAGCTTGGACCTAGCGGTCATGACCTGGCCGCTACGCCCAGTCAAACCAAAAAATAGTTACACCTACTTAAACGGTCAAAAGCACCTAACGGTCTACCTAGGACTGTTTCCTCTGGATTGGCAGTCACCCCAAGTCCGCCAAGGACCCCATGCGGTCAGAGCTAGACCACTAGCCCGAACCGACTTAAAACTGTTGACCAATTCAAACGTTGCCTAGCGGTCGCCCAAGAGCCGCTAAAGCCAGCCTTGCGGTCAATCGCATGACCGTTAAGCCAAACCGACAATGGCACTCAGCCTAGCGGTCTCCAATAGACTGCCAAGCAACCCCTTGCGGACTCTGATAGGACCGCTAAGCCGTTCCGACGGGAAAACAACAGAAGTAACCGAAACCCTATTTTTCCACGCCCCAATTGTGTCTAAATGATGGGGAAACAACCCTAATCACAATACCATCCTTCCACAAGCCAGAAGGGATCAAACGATCCGCAAAACGGTAAGAAATGGGTGATTCCCACAAATTGACCCAAAATGACTCACATGGACAGTCAGGGAAATATCGGCTACGATTCTCAACCAAATTTAGTAAAACTGACGGGAAAAGATTCCCAACATGCTAGGGGTTCAAATGAAACCATTTAAACTACAAACTATCGCCTGGAACGGTGAACGTGGCTCACACCCCTCGAACATGCTTTCACCTAAAACAAGGTAAATCCCGCTCAAACTCATATCGTTCGGCTCCAAATCGCGAGAGAACGCAGTTAAAGAGTAGGGCATCTATCCCCTTACCTCCACCTAAGATCTCACGAGCCGAAAATGCCAAACCGCGCTGAAAACCATTACACGGACAACCCACGTCGGCTTTGAATCCACGAACGGGATCGCGCCAATGTCACGCTCCGATACTCGCGTCATCACGCCTCAGGTCAACTCCACGGCGTCACCACCTCACCCAGCTCCACACCAGTCGCGTGCCCATGGGAGAGGAGAAGAGAGGAGAGAGAATAGAGGGAGAGAAAGTGAGAGAACGTGAGGGAAGAGAGAAGAGAGAGAAAGAGTTAAGAAGAAAAAGAAAATAGGAAAATTAGCAAATTTCTAAAATCTAATTTTCTGCACAAAAATCTATAAATTCATAAAAATATAGAAATATAGTCTCTGTCATCCTCGAAACTAGCACAATGCACCTGTAGCGTCCCTGAGTCGCAAAACTCAACGGTCAACTCTCCACAGGGTTCCGTAAGTTATACAAGGGAAAAACCCGAGTGGATCATAAAACACGTATCAGGACCCATGAAAGTGCTCCGAAAGCTCTCTGATTCCGATCCGAAGAATCCTTGATATTACGGCCACCTCCTCAGTACCATCAAGTTCCACCCCCTAGAAATTATAGCCCCCACCAACAAATAAGGCTGATTGGCCCTAAGAGAGCTCACTACCCACCATTGCCGAAAACATTATCGGACATCTTTAATGCTCTTATGGCTACCAATGCACTCACCTTGCCCAAGGAAAAGCCCTTATGGCCCCAGAACGTCGATACCACCAAATACTGTGTTTTCCATAGGCAGTCGGGTCATACAGTGAAAAATTGCTTCCATTTCAAGGATTATATCTATGATATGAATGATCAAGGAGGGATTAATTGGGATGAAATGAGGCAATACATCGCCACTTTGAAGGCCTAGAGACCTCCTCGTAGACCACAGTTTCAACAACAACAACCCCAACACCAGCACCAGCCTCAACAGGCCCCACACCAGCAACCAAATATGGGCATCATTCACAACCCACTCTCGGAGCGCCAATAGCCCAACCAACAGGTCAACCGTATCTCTTCCTTCTCGGAAGTTAGAAGAGGGCAAGGTTGGCATACGGAAAGCACCTCCGTTCTTGCCACCAACCACATTCCTAGGCAGTCACCTCGCCTCATCCGGCCAGCACCTTTCCCTCCAAATCCGTATCACAACCTACGACCAGGCCTCCCTCATTCCCACATCCGTCGCGCCTTCTTAACCGTGCCCCTACCACTAATTCCCTGTTGGTCCACCAGCAAAAACCCTTCACCATGCCTCTACCTACACCTTAAAACACTCTCATCTTCCCTCGGCCATCTACGACGCCATCCACCTCCACCGTACCTTCACCCTTACCCTCAAGACCCCTTATCATTCATCGACCATCCGAGGCCCCGTCTACTTCCACCACGCCTTCACCCTTACCCTCAAGGACCCTTACCATTCACCACTCATCCGAGGCCCCGTCCACTTCCACTCTGCCTCCACGAAACAAACCCCTCATCAGGATCCCTCCATCCACCATCACCCCTGTCCCATCAACTGTTCCTCTGCCACTACATCTTAAACCCCTTCTTAAACCCATAATCACCCCCGTGGAAGTGCAAAAGCCGCAAGCAATGGTACTCCGAAGTGGAAGTATCTTCCACCGGGTTTTCCCGCAGAATAGTCAAGGCCCAGAACAGTCTCAACAGGAAAGGGGAACGGAAGAGTAGCTAGAAGAATCTACCCATGGGACAAAGTACGACCTATTGAAGCATTTAGATAAGACACGTGCCCAGATCTCTATCCTTGAGTTGATTAAGAGGTCCAAATCTCATCAAGAATCTTTAATGGAATATCTTTAGAAGGTCATGATAAAAGAAGACCTCCCAACAGAAAAGATATCCACAGTGCTAACACCGACCAGTACACAACCAGCCATCAAGTTACATGATTATGAGCTTGCCCCTAAGGAAGCTCAAAAATATGCATTGTGTATTGCAATAAAGATCAATGGGGTGTCTGTGAACCCATGTTTGGTGGATACAGGTACGTCTATCAATGTGATTTCTATGAGCACCCTTCATTTATGTGGGGCCGACATAGCGCAGATAAGGCGTTCGACGATCACAGTCACCGCCTATGACAACAGTAAAAGGCCGCCACAGGGGATGATTACCCTCAATGTAGAAGTGGGTCCGGTGGTGGTTCCTACATAATTTCATATTCTTGACATGGACCCAACATTCAAGGGCATATTGGATCGTCATTATATAGGGGCAATGAACGCCGTCCCATCTACAAACCACCAATCTTAAAGTTTCCGTACAAGGGGCGGATTGTCAAGGTGCTTAGCATGCCCATCCTTCCTACAGTGGATGCTATTACCACTTCTTTGCCCTCTATTTGGCCTACCCACAGGCCCATTCTTTCACTACTGGATGTGTGTGACCCTTGTCGTGCCCCATCAACACAAGAGAAGCCACCTTCCACACCAATGTCACGACTTCCTTCCCACTCTAAAGGATGGGATATTATGAGGAACTTGGGCTACCAGCAGGGCAAAGGTTTAGGGGCACAATCACAGGGGAGGCTGAGACCGTTGAAGAAAGCAAGGTTGATCCTTAGAGCTGGTCTGGGCTTTGAAGGGCCAATTGAAGCAGATGGAAAACCCCTTACATAGACCTTATACTCTCATTTCAAGAAGGGCCTTGTTGTGCAATTGGGGGACTACCCACAAGAAACACACGAGGCGCCACAGATTGCATACTTAGCTGGAAGTTGCTCGAGCACTCTCAAGAAAGGGAAGTTTGATGACCCGGATTGTGAATGGAACAAATGGATTGACATACATGATATTGCCATCACACTTGAGAGAATGTTCTCACCTCCGCACCTAGAAAGGCCGCTTTTGATCTCCGATATGCCAGAAGATGCCACGAATGTTGCCAGAACTCCAAACCCTCCTCGCCAAGAGGACGTTGTCATCAACGGATCATTATCCGTCATTTTCTCTATCCACTCATTTCAGCCTCTGTTGCTGACCTCCTCCTGGACCTGACGATTGTGTGATGATCTTCCAAGGTCCCCTTCTTTACTCACATTCCTGCGCGGGTTCTTCAACCCGCATAAGATTTTCAATCATGATTTGCTCTATGAGCCACCCAACCCCTTAGCTATAATCCCCTTTTCTTCTTCTACATTTGCTTTTGATTGTTTTGTCATTAAAAATGAAAACGAAAAAAAATGCCAATTTCCAAACTCCTCAATAGCACATCACTTTTGAGGAGACCACCTACATCTTCCATGAGTGTGCCCCGACTTACGAGCCACTCATCCAATGTCCTTTGAGCGACCTCCTTGACCACTCCTCTGAGGGGACTTTTCATGTACATTCTTCAGCTTCTTGTTCTTTTATAGGACAAGTCAGTCTATCAGGGTAGTGTCCAAAAAAAATCCAAGGTTAGGCGAATCCCTTGCTGATTCCTCCTAGATCTAGCCAATAGGTTTCAAGCATGCCTAGCCATCCCTCGACTGTTAGAAGATCCCATTCAATTGTCGGAGCTGAGGAGAGCTGTACAATTCATGAAGGGTATGGAGTCTATGAGATCACAGATGAAGAGTACCCTACATAAGAAGGGGGCGAAGAATATGAGGACGCGGCTGATGCCTATGCTAGTGGTATGAGAAGATTTGATGAGCCGTCGACCACTATAGAAGAATCCACCAAAGATAAAAACTTGGGAACCCAGGAAGACCCTAGGATCGTGCTCATAAGCGATAATTTGCCATCATCAGAACTAGAGGCATTAATTGAGGTCCTCAAAGAATACAAGGACACCTTTGCATAGAGCTACGAGGATATGCCGGGTCTGGATTCCACCTAGGTTGAACACCGTCTAACTCTAAAACCAGGGTCCATCTCGATAAAACAAAGGTTAAGGCGTTTCCACCCTCAAATGGCTTTGTAAATGAAGGAAGAGGTCGACAAGCTTCACAAAGCCAGGTTTATTAGAGTCATCCTTTATCCTCAATGGGTGGCAATCATCGTCCCGGTCATGATGAAAGATTGAAAGGTGAGAATCTGTATTGACTTTCGGGACCTTAATCACGTGTGTCCGAAGGATGATTTCCCCTTGCCTCACATTGATGTGTTAAACGACAACACGGTACTATATGAAACCCTCTCATTTATGGATGGCTTTTCAGGATATAATCAAATTCGTTTGGCAGAAGAGGATCAGGAGAAGACATCATTTACCACACCTTGGGGGACATATTGTTATGTGGTCATGCCGTTTGGGTTAAAGAATGTTGGAGCTACCTATCAAAAAGCTATGATGGTAATATTTCATGATATGATGCATGTATATTTAGAGGTGTATGTGGATGACTTGCTGGTGAAATCGAGAACTAAGGCAGAGCATGCACAAGTTCTGGCTAAGGTTTTACAAAGATCGTGGGAATTCAATTTTAAAATGAATCCAAAGAAGTGTGTAATTGGTGTTTCGTCGGGTAAGTTGCTTGGCTTCATTGTGAGTAAAGGGGGTATTGAGATAGAACCCAACAAAGCTAAGGCAATCAGGGATATGCCACCTCCCAAGAATTTGAGAGAAGTTCGAGGTCTGATTAGGAGGTTACAATTTATTTGTCGATTTGTGTCCCAACACTCGCAAAGGTGTAAGCCTTTCTATGAGTTGACCAAGCCCGGAGTAGACTTCCATTGGGATTCTAAGTGCCAAAAAGCTTTCGAAGGGTTAAAGGACTACTTGGCCAATCCACCTGCCCTAATACCACCCACACCAGGCAAATCATTGATTATTTACATCTCAGTCCTGGACGACTGTGTGGGAGCTGTCCTGGCACAATCCAACGAAGAGGGCAAGGAAAGGGCAACCTATTACTTGTCCAAACTTCTCAACCCCTGTGAGCGAAGGTACACAGCTATGGAGAAAACCTGTGCCGCCCTAGTTTGGGTAGTGCATAAATTGAAACACTACTTCCTGGCTCACGAATCGTGATTCACTCCTTGTCCAATTGGAACTCTTAGACAAGAAGTGATTGGTCGTTCCCGAGCATGCACATGTTTCCCAAAATAGACTCACACATTTTTATCAAAAGAGGGTCATTGAGAGAAAATTTAAAGTCGGCGAGCTGGTAGTGAAACGATTTTTTGTAAAACCTGGTGGGCTGCGTTCTAAGCTCCAACCCAACTGGGAAGGGCCATACGTGATTCAGGCTGCGCACCCTGGCAATGCCTACAGGCTAGTCAATGCTGAAGGCACCAAGTTGTCCCACCCTTGGAATATGCTTTATCTTAAGAAATACTACCCTTCAATAGATGTAACAATCGGCATGGTACGAGGACCATCGAAGTTGGAAATTCGTTCTTCGGTCTTTGTAGTCTAACACTAGGTCAACTCGCGCACACACTCACACTCCATTCTCAAAATCAAAAGGTGCGAAATATGAGGGAAGCTAAAGCCAGACTGAGAGTGTAGGGTGCTACCCATTCTCTCTTTCTCGGTTCACAACAAAGGAGTGGGACCTTAGGCTAGACAATTGAACCTAAACACCACCTTCGTAGGGGGAAGTCTGGGCACAAGGGGCCCCAATAAAAAATGCGATACCCCGGACACATGTTAGAAAAGGGCAAAGTCCCCACAATGAAAAATCTTGGTCATGTCTCCAAAAGGGGCAAAGTCGCAATAAAGAAAACCCTGGTCGTAAGAATGCGTCACAAAGGCAACAAAGGAAAAGAAAAAGAAAATAAACCCCATTAGTTGAGGACCGAACCCCAACAGGTGGTAGGGCAGGGGAAGGACATCTTTCGAGGTCTCTCGAACCCTCTCGTGAACATTCTAAACACATTCTTCCTTCCTCCCTAAGTGGTACACCCTGAACTCAATGGATGGTGGAAGCGGACTAAGGAGGATGACGTCGAATGAGACCTTCAGTGGGAGGAGCAAATTGAGCATGTTGACTCTGTGTTGAGCTATTTAAGAATGGTTTGTATATAAGTAAACAACCTTAATCCGAGAACCATGCCGGTTGTTATAAGAACAAGTGTCCTTTGTGTCAAAAAAAGAAAAAAATAATAAAAACAAAAATGAAGCAAAAAAAGAAGAAGAAGAAACACAAAAAGGGAAAAGAAATAAAACCCCAAAACATATATATACAAAAAAACAACAAAATGCAACTTGCATGATTGCATTCGTATGCTACATCCTTAATTTCTCGTTCATTTTTGTATGCTTGCATGTTGCATCACATTTCATTATTTTCGCCTTAATTGATAAAGGCTTGACCCCTTGACCCGCTATCAAGGTTAGTCCTAAAGCAATCACTCATTTATTGAGCAGGGGGCCAAGATAGAACATAAAAGTTGACTTGTTTTGTCTGAGTAATTTATGCAAGGCTGAAGGTGAGAAAAAGCAGAAATTCAAAATTATTTTATTTCCTCCGGAAGCATCTCATAATTGAGAGTGAGTACATGATCCCGCTCTCAGTCTCACCACCTCTCCCAGCATGGCTCCTCTCACCACTCTTCGGGTGAGGAGCCCTAGAGAGTGTCATCAAACCATGCGAGGTGGTACTCCTACCGCCCTGCATTCCTCTTTTCATCTCCACACTCCGCCATCGCTTTGTGGGGGCAACAAAGAAACTGCGACATGAAAGTCACGCTCACGTGCTCTTCGGTAGCGCTCCTCACCATCCCTCAGCCACTGTTCGGCAATACCGAGGCTGGTTCGGAGCTCAAACAATTGGGCCTCTAAGGCCCTTTTCTCTTCTCTCTCGGCCAAACTCTCAGATCTTTCTCTTTCTCTATCCCTCTCTTTCTTAGCTCTTTCCCTCTCTCTATCTTCTCTCTCTAGCTGGAGGGTGATCCTCAACTCCATGGCATCCCGAGAAAGGTCATCATCTGAACGACACTGTAATTTCTCGTCTAGCTCTGCTACTCTGGCCTCCCCTGTGCGGCATGCGCAAGCGTCTCTTGCATCTCTTCGGTCTACCATGTCCATCATTTCAGGGATGTGGCGAGAAGTGAATAATTTTTTTTTTGGTGAAACCCTCACCTGTGTAGAAAGCACTCCTTCTGCCTCCGCAGCACGCTGCATCGCACGAGCAAGTTGCTCATGAAGCAAATTTATTTTCGATGAGGGGATCCATAAACTATCGGAGGCACCATCTGCCCCCATTGCTGATGAGGTTGCGTCAAGCTGGGCGCACTGTAACAAATATAAGGTGATATCAATGGCTTAACAACAGGAATGTAGCGTCATAATTAGGAACATGCATTGCATACACACTCACCGAGGTATTCAAACCTACACGGGTGTCATCCAACTTTTGCTCAGAGGCTGCCAAGCAAGCTCACAAGTTCGCTATCATGGTATCACGAGCATCCTGCAGCATGTCATGGGAGTTGGCATTATCCATACAAAAAAACAAACAAACAAACAAAAAAAGGAGAAATGAGAGAAATATGAATCGACCTCCACAATCCCTGCAAGATGAAGTCGCTACTCCGCATACATCACCCTATGGAGGCGCATGTAATCCTCACTGTCCTACACATGCGACTCCATGAGCATGCCACCTCGTTGCAAGTCTTCATACTATTCAGGGAAGCACACCCGCCAATAAACGGAGGTTGCCCTACTGCGTGTCTTCCTCCCAACGCGAGGTGGCGCAGTCATATCTACCCCTTCCTGGGCAAGCCCCAAGGTTCGGATGACCAATCGTAGCCGAAGTGGCTCGATTTCATTTAGATAATGAATCCAAAGGTCCCGTCCAAACTGGGCACGGCTTGTGATGACCCACGGCTGATCGGCATCGACCATGCCCGAATAAGGTCTCCAAATCACCTACGTTAGAATGCATATATCTTTTTAGTCATTTAAAAAAAAGAGAAGAAAAAAATCCTACCATTGCTGCAGGGAACTATTGCAGCTCGCGCCTTAGGGCCATCAGTTGGTAGGATAAAGGGGTTGTACTCATGATAGGCTGCCACCGCCGAGCCAGTGGAGCCACCGTTGAACGTCAATGTTGAGCCCACCCCATCGGGATATAGTAGTAGCACCATAGTTGTATCATCATATACCATTAGCATTCCATAAAGTAGATTAATTGCATAAAAAAACAAAAAAACTACCTGGATGAATGGTGTGAAGCCACTCACAATCACCACTCGATCTGTCCCTATGGACAGACCTGCAAACAAATGTGCCAATACGGCGGCTCCTGATCACGTGAAAATGTATGTCGTTACTACACACACGCTAACAATCTTAAAACTAAACTCGCACAAAATGATCAAAAGAGAACGTTGTAATATGGCAAGCTCGGGTCGAATCCACAGGGAAGAAGAGATTTTTAATGTTCAAAACCTTGTAACCTTTTAGAAAATGTTTGTGATTTTTTGTAGCATAAAGAGAATGATTAAACAAAGAACGATTCCAACAATTAATTCAAAATGCCTATGATTATGAGCCTATGCCATGGAAAATAATTGCATAACATTGAGAAGAAGAGGTAGAAGGAGGAGGAAGAGAGGGAAGATGAACAAACTCTAGATTAAATGAACACTTCTTTCATTAACATAAAGAAACGAGTACATGAAGTGCAAGATAAGCTTACAATAAAGATTTGACAAGATTACAATGAAGTAAAATGAAACTAAAGCAATAGCAACAAGATGAGCCTGAGATGTGAAGATAGTGGCAGCAATGGTGATGACGGTGCCGTCCTATCTTGGCCTTGGATCATGAACCACCTTGGAGAAGATGTCATCTAGGCCGGGAGGAAGTCACCTTCGTCATTGAAGCGGCCTTTGGAGGGTGAATAACGTTAACACCAAGACGAATTAGGGGATTGTGGACGTCGAAAAATGTCGATGATGATCATACGGCATGCACGTCTTGACACTCGAGAGCAAGCCGATGCCGAATAAACCTCATACCTCGCCCGATCAAGATGAGGACTCGCTTGGTGGTCCGCTAGCCGATGAGAAGAAGAGTCCTCCGGGCAGAAGAGACGGCCACAACTCTACAGCCGACCGTGCCGAGAGCTGAATCAAAGAAGAGCTGGGAACTCTAACATAGTCTCGGCGTGCACCGAAAGTCACACAAAGTCTGGGACCGAGCCCTAAAGGCTACAAACAGAATATTATGGAGGCCATACATTGCAACTAGAGCATTCCAGGAACGCCAACATTCATATAAATGGCCGTGACTCTGAGAATAATCCATTTGGTGCTTAAAATGACGCAGTCTAAACCGGCGCGCCCCTCTTCATTGCCTTAATACGGCGCCCCTAAAACCGGCGCGCCTCATCTTTCATTTGCACCCTTGCTTTCGTTAAAATGGCACGCTCCCTTTTGGTTAAAACGGCGCGGCACCTTTGTATGTTGTTAATCCTGCGCGCACAACACCGTGCCAGTTTAACCTCAAATGCCACCCCGTTGCAATGCTTACACGGCATGGCCCCCTTGCAAAGCTTTAATCCTACGCGCTCCCCGCAGCGCCGGTTTAACCCCATGCCATCCCATCTACACTCCGACACTCTGTTTCACGCCAGTCTGAGTACACAGAGAACATTCAATGCCACGAGCCGTGTCTCCACCTCCGTTCGACAGTGCAGCAGCGAAGGCATGCATCGACGGTGGAAGCAGCAGAAGATCTCCCGACAAATCCGCGAACGTCCCATCTTCGGATGAATGTCAGTGTACTCCAGGAACTAGCAACAGCCAGCGCAGCGGGTCAACCTCCGGCGTTGCTGCGAACAAGGCAAAAAGGTGGCGGGAATTCTCCCCCACTGGCCATTCCTACAAGAAACGCAACCCATCCTATATATAGGTGGGTGAAAGAAGAGAGAGAGGGGCTGGTCCGTTCGTCAACAGAAAGGCAAGCCTCCGGAGGAGAAGGAAAGCTTCGTCCCCGTGCCGGAGAGGTGAAAAAAAGAGTGGAGAGTGAGAGTGAGAGGTGAGTCCGAGGGGGGGGAGAGCTTGTGCTCTGTTCCCCCTCTCCCATTGATGTATCTCCTCCTCTTGCCCCCTAAATGTATTTCTCTCTGCCCTAGGGTAGATCCCCCTTCTGTATTTCGATCTTCCCTTTCTTGTGGATGAATAAAAGGAAGTCCGTTGGCAAGCACGGTTCTTGGCTTTAGCTCCCGTCCCCCGTTTTCTCCCTATCTTCCATTCATCCAGGGTCTTTGAAGCCTGCCTCTCCGTGGCATGGCCTTCGAAGGAACCCACATGAGGGATGAACATTCATGGCCCTCTTGAGGCACACATTTGTCCAACTTTGAGGAATCACCACCAGTAAGCTGCTGGAACTCTTGAAGGCTTGTCCTCGAGTCTCCACATGCACTTATGGGTTAACGGAGGCCTTACTCCGTGTTTTGAGGCTCACCCCGGAGCAATCCGTTTGGTGTTCCCCATTTTTCTCTGGCAAGCTTTAGTCCGGGGGAGATGCTGCCCAATTTTCGCCAGGAACTTGAACAATAAAAACTAAGAACGAACGCACATAGAGGTAAACAAACTAAAGTTCTCCCTGTCAAAAAATGCCTAGATAAGAAAACCCCTCTGAATAAAACACTTGAATCCTCGTGCTAATTCAGCTTAACAAAAAATCAAAATACTTAAATCTCCTCTCCACAAAGCTAATCCATCAATTGGACGAACAAACTAATCAACAAATCAACCCACAAGTGAAAGAAAGAAGAAACAGAACAAACAAGATTGAAATAAAACCCACAGAACTTTTCAGACTTATCCGATGTGATCTTAATCCGGCGTGGCCTTATCCGGCGCGGTCCCCCCCCCCCCCCCCCCGCGCCGAATTAACTCTACACTCAAAACCACTCTCAAACCCTTGGGATGAATAGTGCGCGCCCCCATTACCTTATAAGCTTAAATCTGGCGCGCACCCCTATCCTTGGCCTTAATCCGGTGTGCCCCCCTGTGCTCCCTTAAACCGGCGCGCCCTCTCCTGTATCATGCTAAACCGGCACGCCCCTAGTGTATTGCTAAACCGACGTGCACGCCCCCTCTCTTCCCTAATACCCATTTAACCGGTGTGCCCCTTGGCATTCCTTAATCTGGCGTGCCACTCCTTCATTTGTTAATTTGGCGTGCTTCGTAAGAAGTCAATCAACCAAATAAAAGAAATAGTAGAATGCTTTAAGCTAATGAATAAAACAAATGAAAGGAATATGAAGCCAATAATCAAAAATTACCCCTGCTATAACTAAAAATTTTCTTCTGGGGGCTCCGCCCCCGGAAACCCCCGTAAGGGGCGCTGCCCCCTTGACCCCTGCGACCTGACCGGGCAGGTCGATCCGCGTGCGAGGCCGCATGTTGGCGAGTTTGGGCTTCACACTTAACAATTTACTCCACCGGACTGGGTGCAAAGAGAAAATCAATGATTGCTTGTGGTATCGGACGTGGACCTCGGAATCCCCGACGTGGTCATGATCCGTGCACCTCTTGGGCCGATAGTCCATTAACTCGACCCGCTTCTCCCGGGATCCAATCCCGCAACCCTACATTAGACTTGTCGTACCTACGGCATACACCTGTATGGGTTTATCATCATCTTCGATGCTTCAAATGTGGACTCTCGTCCGAACAATGAATGGTCCGTTAGTGACCGACATATATACCGGGATCTAGTCCTGCACTTGCGTTGAACTTGCCGCACTTACGGCATCCATTTGTACGGTTTGTCACAGTCTCTTACGCTACAAACACAGACCTTTGTCCGAACATAAAGTGGACCATGAGCGACCGACAAAATCTAAATGGAACAAGACGGCTCTCGTCATCCCCGGACCCTTTGCATGGGAATATCAATAAGGACTCCGTGGGCCATGCTTAGACCTCGGGTCCACCCCGATCGTGGTCATTGCCTGACCCATATCCTCGGCCTATAGCCTGCTCCATTTGAACGCATACTGGTTCTGAGATCTGATCCCGTGGACATCCTCCCGTTGCCGCTCGGCACCGGAAACATTGACGATGCCCACGAGAGCCTGACTTCGACCGCGGGGGGCCCACCGCAGTATGGTCGTAGCTTGATCTCGCACCGGGCCGACAAACTTATTGGTTTCCGACCCCTCTAACTGGGATTTCACTGAATATTTCTTGTTCCTCCGAACAATAAATTTGTCACATCGCGACATACATGTGCTCCAGTTTTCTCGTGACGATTACGTGATTCTCAAGCCGGACACTCGTCCGAACATCAAATGGTCAACACACGACCAACATGATCTCGAATGCTTTCTTCTCACCCTTGTACGAGGATTTCAATGCTTCCTAATAGACTTTTCATGTAACTAATTTTCTGGTCATGAGGCCCCTTTTCCTGGCAATCAATCTGGTGCGGACACCCGTGCGATCGAGAAGCATGATACGCCGAGCCACCGGTACCGTACGCGGAGCACCACCCAAGACACTTTGGCGTCCATCTGGCTCGGAGACTCTCTGGAGTCTCGGCATTTATCACATTTACTGGGACTTATTTGTGTGTAATGTGTTTTTATTTATATTTATTTGGTTTGTAATTCGTATTGTAATAAGGGTTTATGTGCAAACTGGGACCACCCGGGTCCCACGGGCCCCCCATCCCTCCTCCCATTGATCCACCTCACTCCTAGGGCCCATGTGGGGTCAGTCAACATTTCAAATGTGGGCTTCTAGAAGGGTGGGCCAAGTGGGGGGACAAGTGTGCTTAAGGGTCAAGGTTGGCCACCAACCTTAACCCCATGGTCAAGGGGGCGCCCCCCTCTCACCATCACCCTATTTTAATTTTTGTAAAATGTGTGTAGAACTAATTAGTTCTACTCCTTTTTTTTATTCCCCAAAATCCTAGATCTAGGGGTAATTTGAGTCTTTTGCCATTTCATATCAGTACCATGTATTAAACATTTTAGTAGAATTAATGCATAAGATTTGTGGAATTTTGTTGGAAGCAGCCTTGGCCGCCCCTCTCTCTCTCTCCCCTCTCCCCCCTTGCAGCTGGGAAGGCTGTATTCTGGGGGTCGCCGCCGCCGCCACGAGCCGCCGTCGCACCGCCACCATCGTCGCCGGTGTTCTATCCATCCAGGACAGATGTACCTTCCACGATTTACTGCTCTCAGCCACGAGCACCCCTTGAGCTCCAATTTTCAGAAGGTGTTCCAGAGGTGTCTACCACGATCCACAAAAATTGGTTAGTCATATAGCTTCCATTTGATAATTTTCCATTTTCGTCCAACTTCTGTTTCCAGATCTGTCTGTTTTCAGTTTTTATTTCCACCTGTCCTGAGTTTCCAGTCATCGGATCCCTCTTTGATTTATCCAAGAACTCTAAATTTTACTGGAAGTTTTATCCACCAACCCCTCCACCCAAGAATTTTAGTGGAATTTCGGGAGATCATCTCATATTTTTTTAAAATTCATCTTTAGATCCATCTACAATGCTGTCAGCCAGTTTTCAGATCCGACCACCAGTCAGTGTTAAAATCCTCACAAATCGTAGTCTCCACCAATCCTTCCACAAAAATTATTTCCGTTTTCCTCTCTTTCCCCTCCAAAACATTCATGAAGAGGTAGACGTCTGATTCGAAGGTTTGCTTTACGGTCAAAGGTAGTTCTCAGGAAATTGCCCTGCTGTTCTAAGGGTTCAGGTACTGTGCCACAGAAATTTCAAATTTTAACAAAGTCCAGATCCGTGCAGATCCAGATCCTCTCTCAGGGCCTAGATTGAAGGACTTCAAGAGAGCTTTCCAACGGTGCCTCCTGTGCCCCGATCTGACATCGGGATTGGTCGCAGCGGTCGATCTCGCCGAAGCGGGCGCTGAAAAATAGAAGCTTCAGTCCATGGACAGCAATTCCAAAGTGTGGAGATCAGAGCCGATCGACCTCCGACCAGTAGTTCCGACCGACCGCCGTCCAGGGAGGCGCGCCACTAGGGGTCCCCATCACAGCGGGTCCCACCCCACCATCGGGGGAGGTTGGAGTGGTCCGTGGGCCCCACGGACCCGTAGACCGCGCCGTCCGGACAGCACCATAAACGCGTGTTCGGCACCGCCGGGCGACATCAAGATGCTACCCATCAACCCAGTTGTCGTGATTCCTGGGCCCCATATATGACCTATTACCTCCCTGCGTGGAGTGGGTCAAATTATTGTATTGCTGTAATAATTGTTAACCGGGAGTTCACAATTGGCCGGGGTTGTCTTCCCCACGCCGGGTGCATGGAGGTAAAGGTCGTAACTTCTTGGCATTTACTTGCTAGTTTAGTATATGATCTTAGGCCGCTGCTGAGCGCAATAGGAACTAGCCCGTGAGTCCATGTCACCGCTGTGAGTGTGAGAGTGACCCGTCCCGTGGCTCGATCTGAGTCCGGAAGTCAGTCGACTACCCTTGAACTCTGCCGGTTCCTCAACCGTGCACGATCCGCGTTTCCCTCGCTTAGGACGACGAGTGAGCTTGCGTTTCTGTTAGCGACGTATATCCCATAGGAACTCATAGTGTCGGGCCAAAGTCTCTCCAATTTGTGTGTTGCTGGTCGCATCTCCATCTAGAGTCCGAGGTCCGCATCATATAGAGTCGGTCTCCCATGTCCGTCCCGCATCAGTTTGGTATCAGAGCGAGTCGAGTCTAGGGTAGTCGTTGCATAAGTCTTGCATAGTCTAAGTCAAGTCTAGGATCATCATTATTTTCAAAAAAAAGAGAGGGTGTTTTAAAATTACATTTCATCCCGATAATCTGGTATCTTAAAAGGTGTTGTCCGAATGTAGGCTACGCCTATCGGGAAGGCCGCACACTTGCGGGAGTGATCTTCGGATCTATTAACTCCGCTGCGTACCGGATATTGGTTTAGGTCTAGGTGCATTAGTCGGTGTTGCATCAGTTTGTGTCTCCTAGTTCGTGTGTCTTTGCATGCCCACCCGTCGAGGTACCCAATACTCGCCACCACCACCTATGGCGGATTCCCAGGCCCATAGTTCCGATGAGCCTTCGATGGCCGAGATGTTCTGAGCCCTCATGGATCATCTCGATACACGTATGGATGGCCTTAGTACGCGTCTAGATGGAGTAGGGACGCATTTAGAAGGGCGGATGAAAGCCCTCGAGGATCAGGCCGAGGTTTGGGATCAGTCCATCCAGGGCCTGGTAGGGAGGATTGCTGTCCTCGAGAGGGGCCCAGTAGCGGCGCAACCCGCACCGACGAATGGCCAACAAGAGCCGGCTCAGCAACCTGCTGTGCCAAGGGCTCAGGCGGAGAATGTTGGGGGACAACAGGTGCATGTGCTGGATGATTATGCATCTGATAATGATCAAGGGGGTAACGATCGTCGGAATCAATGACGGAATCGTGATGACGATGATGACGACCGCATTCTTAGGGGCGTGCGCGCGGACCCTCCCACTTTTAGCGGGTCCTTGGACCCTAGGGTGTATCTACATTGGGAGGCCGGCATGGATCGGTACTTCGAGTGGTTTGAAATGACGGACCACCGAAGAGTCCGATACGCGAAGATGAAGCTGCAAGGGCAGGCCCAAACTTATTGGACCAATGTGGAGAGCCTGCTCAATCAGCGACGTCAACCCAAAATCGGTACTTGGGATGATATGAAAACCAAGTTGAGGGAAAAATACCTTCTTGCCTCATATCGCCAATGTCTCATAGACAAATGGCAAAGCATCTCCAAAGGGAACCGATCCGTGACCGAGTACACCGCCGAGTTCGATGAGTATTACTTACGGTGTGGAGTCACGGAAGAGAGCACCATGACTATATCCCACTTTCGAAGAGGTCTGCGGCCCAACTATTAATATGAACTTTTTCGCCGCAATGAGACCACTTTGGAGCAGGCATATCAGATTGCTCTCGAATTGGAGCATTTCGAGGCCGAGTTCGAGTCACCCCATCGGTTGGGCTCCTTCCCACTTCGTAGTGTCGAGCCCCGTGGCTCATCTGGCACGTATCCGAGGGCCCCCATGGCTCGACCTCAGGAGCCCGCTCGCCCTGAGCCCTTTGCTCCTAGGTCTCGCCCTCCACCCCCGAGGGACCTTCCTCGTCCCCAGCATCTTATGGCACCCACATCCCGGCCACCGGCACCCGCACCTCATGCACGTCCTTTGTTGCCTACACCTCCTATCCGTCGGGAGGATAAGGGGAAAGGACCTTTGATTGGGGAGCATAGTGGATCACGGTAGCAGTGTTACCGCTGCAATGGGTTTGGCCATTTTGCCAACCAGTGTCCCACCCGCCAATCTTTTATCATTGGGGACACAAAGGCCGAGGATACCACCCCTGCGGGCCTCGAGTTAGTCACCTATGAAGCAGATTAGGAGCTAGCTGACGAATACTATGAGATTGAAGGTGACGACCTGGATGCCCCGCATACTGATGATGCCCACGTGGGGGTCATCAGGTGTATTCTCACCCAGCCACGGGCCAGTGATGACTGGAGTCGGACCATTATTTTTCATACCTTCTGTAGGCTGGGCAAGCATATGTGTAAAGTGATCATCGATAGCGGGAGTTGCATCAATGCAATCTCCACGGGTGCTGTCTCCCGTCTTGGTCTTACACCCGTGGATCACCCTAGCCCCTATCGTGTATCGCGGGTGGATTCCACTTCCATTCCGATCAGGCTACGGTGCCTGGTTCCACTGCAGTTCTATGCCTACCGTGACGATGTATGGTGTGATGTCCTACCCATGGAGGTGTGCAATATTATTCTGGGTAGACCATGGTTATTTAATAGGAATGCCACACTCCATGGCCGGTCGAACGCCTGTACCTTCGACCATGATGGCCAACGGATTACTCTCCAACCTCATCAGCCCAAGAGCCAATCAGTTAGGGATTGGCCCTAGTGCTCCGGAGCCTTCCATTCCCGGGCCCAGTACCCCGTCCCCAGCTCGGGCTATGACCGTTACATCTGGCCCAGGTGAGCCCTCGACTAGGAGATTGATGTTGATTAGCTCCCAGGAAATGGAACGGGAGGCTAGTCGGGGCTGCCCCGTGTTTGCTATTGCGGTCCGAGAGGTAGAGAGAGACTCCGAGGGTGAACTCCCACCCGATGTCATTCCTATTCTGCAAGAGTTTGCAGATATTTTTCCTAAGGAGCTTCCCGAGGGACTCCCACCTATGCGGGATATTCAGCATGCCATTGACCTTATTCCGGGCTCTTCATTGCCCAACCTTCCACATTATCGCATGAGTCCCACGGAACATGCCGAGCTAAAACGGTAGGTCGATGAGTTGATGCAGAGAGGATCTGTTTGGGATTGCATGAGCCCATGTGATTTACCCGCATTACTCGCCCCGAAGAAGGATGACACGTGGAGACTGTGCATTGATAGCCATGCCATCAACAAAATCACCGTGAAGTACATGTTCCCTATTCCCCGCATGGATGACATGCTAGACATGATGGCTGGTGCCACTATCTTCTCAAAGATTGATCTTAAGAGTGGCTACCATCAGGTGAGGATTAGGCCAGGTGATGAGTGGAAGACCGCATTCAAGACCAAGGATGGTCTATATGAGTGGTTGGTCATGCCTTTTGGGTTGGCCAATGCCCCTAGCACATTCATGCGACTCATGACTCAGGTCCTTCGACTGTTTATTGGAGTCTTTGTGGTTGTGTATTTTGATGATATCCTTATCTATAGTCGCACCACGGGGGACCACTTAGACCACCTTCGGCAGGTCTGTCTTCTCCTTAGGTGAGAGCAGTTGTTTACAAACCCACAGAAGTGTGCCTTCATGACACCTCAGCTTACCTTCTTGGGTTTTATTGTGTCTAGTACTAGGGTCTCCACCGATCCGGAGAAGGTCCGGGCCATTGTTGAGTGACCGGAACCCCGTACGGTTCATGATGTCCGCAGCTTTCATGGCCTTGCGACGTTCTATCGTCGCTTTATTCCCGGATTTAGCTCCGTCACCGCCCCGATCACGGATTGTATCTGGAAGGGCACCTTTGTATGGACGAAGGCCGCAGCTGCCGCCTTCAAGGACATCAAGGATCGCATGACCCAGACACCTATCCTTCGATTGCCTGATTTCTCGAAGGTGTTTGAGGTCTCTTGTGATGCGTCGGGTGTGAGGATATGAGGTGTGTTGAGTCAGGAGACCCACCCGGTCGCATATTTCAGCGAGAAGCTGAATGACGCGAAACTGTGATACTCCACTTATGATAAGGAATTTTACGCAGTTATTCAGGCTCTTTGGCATTGGAGGCACTATCTTTTACATCATGAGTTTGTCTTATACTCCGATCATGAGGCGTTGAGGTACCTCCATTCCCAAAAGAAGCTTAATTCACGTCATAGTCGTTGGGTTGAGTATCTCCAGTAGTTCACCTTTGTGCTTAAACATAAGGTTGGAGTGGAGAACAAGGTGGCCGATGCCTTGAGTCAGCGAGCATGCTTCCTTACCACGATGAGTGTCGAGGTCATAGGGTTAGAGAAGATGAAAGAGGCCTACGGTGACTGTCCTGACTTCGGTCGGATTTATACCACTCTCTAGGCCGGTCCCTCGAGAGGTCATGATGAGTATGTGCTCCAGGAGGGCTACCTCTTTCGAGGTGGCAGGCTTTGTGTTCCCCGAACTTCGGTTGGAGACTTCTTAGTCTGGGAGCTACATGCGAGAGGTCTAGCCGGCCACTTTAGTCGGAGCAAGACTATTGAGGCAGTTGAGCATAGATTTTATTGGCCGAGCTTGAAGCGCGATGTTGCTCACATTGTGGCTTAGTGCCATACATGTGCTACGGCCATGATGGAGGCATCATCCACAACTCCCTTTGGCTAGGGTCTTCTTCACACTCCGGCATCGTTTGAGTTCGGGCCTCTCTCAATAAAGGCCCAATTATCCCTTTTGTGCTATCTTCTTGAGTCATTTGATGTAATTTTCATTTTATTTGAGTCATGTCCCTAGGTCTTGCATTTATTTTCCTAAGTTTGAGTGTCATTAGATTGTGTAATGTGCTATTGTGCCCAATTCTTCGGGCTTGGCCCATGAGCCCCCCCTACCCCTTCGGTTATTTATTATTGAGTCTTTTGTAAGGGACTTATTGTAAAATGTGGGTTTCCTATATATAGGGCCCCATTTCCTTCATTTGGAGGTAATGAATGATTCAATACAAAAGATTTCCATTTGAGTGTTCAAACTTAGTTCTAGTGGAGTGAATCCTATAGTTGGGTGAGAAGCCCTAGGGGAGTGATTCCCCACCCCACCTCTCTCTCTATCTCTCTCTTCCCCCAAGAGGGGTTCGCCCCATTCCTCTCTCCTCCCCTCTCCAACCACCTCCAACCCCCACCTACCCCTTTAAAGTCACTCCACTTCCCATTGCCACCATTACTCCACTTCCCCCTAGTTCCAAGGAGATTCCTCCCCATTCCAACACCACCCTCCACATTCCAACACCACTTTCTCCATTCCAACACAATCACCCCTCTTCCCCACACAATCCCTCAACTTCCAAGGTCATTTCAAATTTCAAATCCCTTCCCTCCAAGCTTTGGCTGCCCTCCCTCTCTCCCCTTTAGCCTAGGTCGCCCCCACCTCCCTCCATTCTTCATCCCCCCCTTGCAATCCCCATCCCCCCTTACCTCAGCTGAAGCCTGCACCCTCCCCCTCTTCCTCCATCTTCCCTCCACCATTAGACCCCCTCCACACCTCCCACAACCCCCCCTCTCACCCTTCATCCACCTCCCCTTCACCATATACTCCATTCTCCTTCTTCTTTCTAGGCAATGGAAGTTGTCCCTAGGTTGCTGCTTGCAGTCCAGAAGTTACAGGTGAACCAGCAACTTGCAGCAGCAGCCACGACTTCCTCCGGACGAGTTTGAAGACCCAAGAGCCACCGTTGGAAGCGTCTACCAGTCTCCTTCACAATGGCAGTGGTTTCGTCTTCTTCCGATCTGTGTGCTGCTCAGAAGCTCCGTTCTCCCACAACTGTGCATAGCTATCCTGCTGAGTGCCATAGCCGGATTAGAAGCTCTGCCATGACGAACCTCGGAGGAATCAGCCCACAAGAACTTCTACAAAGTTCTTCTCCTTCTTGTCTACTTTCAGAATCAAGAAACGGAATCCCGTTCGGCATCCGGTAGCAGAAGTTATCATTTTTCTCCCTCAGCTCCGTCGTCCTGCTACCCACAGTCTGCAACGACCAGTCTCCATTGTTCTGCATCCCCTAGTCTTCTCCGACGTCGGTTGGCTTCCCCGTCAGTTTTGCTGCGAAGAGGACTTGTCCACGATTCTAACGACTCTACTGGCGCTTGATTCCGAGGTCAGGAGCTGCCGGGGCATTCTCTGCAATTTTCTGTTAGAAGTCTGCAACTGCAGGTCCAAGAATCTGAAGCTCTGTTCAAACCTCCATCCCAATCAGCAACGGCTCTAGAAGAAATTAAAAAAATTCTGAGACATTCCCTTCCCAGCTACGAAGATTTTCTCACTGGTCTCATCATCAGCAAAATTCCTGAGCGAGTTCTACAGCAGCAACACCGACTACCTGTCCTTGTTCGGAGAAAGCAGGCAGAACCGGTGACTTCATCGTTCAATGCTTTTAACCCTAGTTTCCCCTCCCCGCTTGGCCGGCTGAAGGCCCCTCCCTGTGCGGAGGTAATTTTGATTGTAATATCCCATAACCCCCACCCCAAGATCCCCCTCCTGCGAGAGGTGTAGTGTTGTAACTTATTTAGGCAGGTCAAGCTACCCCGACGCGGCATATGGGGATCCACTCGCCTCCCCGCTCGCCCTCGTCTCCGACCGGGACCGGTTGTTTCAAACCGGTCGAGTAAGTGCTCAAACCCTCACTCCATTTAGTGCTTGTCCTTCAATATTAGTTCTTAATTCCGCTGGTTATGCGAGTGAGAGCCCGATCCTCAAGCTCTGTTGTCTTGAGTGATCACCGTGGGAGAAGTGCAACCGGTGCCTTTGGCACTTTGTCGGCCCCCCTTGAATTGGGCATCCATACCCATTGGGAATCCCATCTTGGCTTTGCTGGCCCTCTACCAGCAAGGGCCCAACCCCTCAACCTCACCTTGGCATTGCCAAGTTACCCCGGGCTTGGGTGAGTGTCGATAGAGCGGTGGCCCAATTCGGCCCATTTGAATGCGATTGTGCTTGCTTGCATTAGGTCCGAGGTTGTGTCACATCAATTGGTATCAGAGCAAGTCATTGACTTGTCTCTATCAAGTCTAAGTCCTAGGACCATTGCATTGTGTGTCCAACATCTTTGGCCCCTTGTCTTGCATGTCCACCCGTAGTGGTGCTAGTTACCGATCCGATCCTTCATCTTCAAATCCACCCATGGATCCCCATCCTCAACTCAATCAAGATGCTCCTAGGGAGGAACCTCAAGGTAAAATGAATTGGGTAGATGCTGCCCTTACCAACATTCTTGCCCAACTTGCATTCCTTACCACTCAAATTGCTCGGCTTGAAGAGCATGAGTTCCACCCAAGGAACAATGAGCCTAGAGTCCACCCTCCACATGTTGAGCCTCCTAGGGAAGACCCTCATCCAAGGAATAATGAACCAAGAGTTCTTCCACCACATGGTGAGTTGCATAGGAATGAGTTCCACCCAAGGAATAATGACCCAAGAGTCCACCCTCCACATATTGAGCCTCATAGGGATGAGTTCCATCCTAGGAACTATGGACCAAGAGCCTATCATCCACATGCTGAAATTTATAGGGAGGACTTGGACCATGACCCTTACCATGATCATGAGAGACCCCGACACCATCCAATTCATGAAAGGCATCCACGGGACGACCCAGATGACCCTCTCTTAAGGATGATTAAAGTAGAGGCCCCAAACTTTGATGGTTCCCATGAACCAAGTGTCTACTTAGAGTGGGAAACCGCCATGGACCAATACTTTGAATGGTACCCTATGTCCGACCAAAGGAGGGTAAGGTTCGCCAAAATGCATCTCATCAAATTAGCCAAAATGTATTGGTTAAACCAAGAGGGTCTAAGAAGGATTAGGTGGGGAGAGCCTATTGATACTTGGGAGGGTATGAAGAACCAACTTAGGAACAAATACCTTCCTCAATCCTACCATCAAATGCTCTTAGATGAATGGCAAAGCCTCACCCAAGAAGGGAAGACCGTGGTTGAATACATTGAGAAGTTTGACTCCTATCTTTTGAAGTGTGGAGTTCATGAGGGCCCGGCCGTTACCTTGTCTCACTTTAGGAATGGACTTCAAAGTCACATCAAAAGAGAGCTTTTTATGAGAGATGTTGATAACCTTGAGATAGCTTATCAAATAGCTAGGGATGTAGAAAGATTCTCTAGGATCCCTCGATTTGCTACTACCCGACCGGTCGATCCTAAAAACATGGGACCACGGCCCATTCCGGCCACTCCCATGAAAGCCCATAATCCAAGTGGGAACACCCCATTAAGGCCTTACAACCCTCCTCCCACCATCACTCCAAACAAACCCACCCCTAGTCACCCCCTCCCAAGGAGGGAAGACATTCCCAAAGGCCCAAATGTAGGAACTACTTCGGGTAGCGGGCGTCAACAAAGCTTTAGGTGTCAAGGGTTTGGCCACTTTGCGGGGCCATGTCCATCCAAGGGATTATCTTGCTTGCTTATTGAGGAAGAAGCTCCCCCACCCCAAAAGGAACCTGAAAGTGTTGTTGAGGATCATGAAGCCTCCCTAGATTGGGAAGAAGAGTATGAGGCCCAATATCTTGAGTCGGGTCTAGATCACACCACTCCATCTACCAACTCCCATCTAGGAGTGATTAGGTGCACCCTCACCAAACCCCAAGAAGAGGATTGGCGCCGAACTTCAATCTTTCACACCTTTGTCAAGATAGGGAGCCATGTAAGGAAAGTGATCTTGGATAGTTGGAGTTGTGTCAATGCCGTATCCCCCGATACCGTTAAGCTTCTTGGGCTTACTATCACTCCCCACCCAAATCCCTATCGGGTCTCATGGATCAACAACAACTCCATCCCGGTCAACACCCAATGTCTTGTGCCCCTCACCTTCTCTTCATACCATGATCAAATATGGTGTGATATCATACCCATAGAAGTAGGTAGCATCCTTCTAGGAAGACCTTGGCTCTATGATGTAGATGCCACCATCTTGGGTAAGAGCAACATGTGCACCTTTGAACATGAGGGAAAGACTATCCGTCTTAACCCCTCCCCACCTCGTCCCATGACCAAGAGGGACACTCTCCCTCAAGGACAACACCCCATCACCCCACAAGTCTCGGGGAACTCCACCCCTCCAACCCCATCCCTCACCCAAACTCCCAAACAAAGTGGGACCTCGGGGTTGACCAAGGGTCTTCATCTCATCACTAGGAAAGAACTAGAAGAAGAGATAGTTCAAGGAGTACCTCTATATGCGGTGATCATTTGTCTAGGAGAGCCCACTCCAACCAATCCACATCCCATAGAAATCCAACAACTCCTAGAAGAATTCCATGATGTATTCCCAACGGAGCTCCCGGACCAACTCCCTCGCATGCGGGATGTGCAACATACAATTGATCTAGTCCCGGGGGCCACTCTCCCAAACCTTCCTCATTATCACCTCAATCCCACGGAACATGCCGAACTTCGGAGGCAAATAGAGGAACTCATTAGGAAGGGCTTCATTCGCATTAGCAAAAGCCCATGTGCCGTCCCGGCCCTTCTAACTCTGAAGAAGGATGGGTCATGGCGAATGTGTGTGGATAGTAGGGCCATTAACAAAATCACCGTCAAGTATAGATTTCCCATCCCTAGGCTTGATGACATGCTTGATATGTTAGCCGGAGCCACCATTTTCTCCAAAATTGATCTTAAGAGTGGCTATCACCAAGTTAGGATAAGGCCCGGGGATGAGTGGAAAACGGCTTTCAAAACCAAAGATGGTCTCTTTGAATGATTAGTCATGCCTTTTGGGCTTTCAAATGCCCCAAGTACTTTCATGCGTCTTATGACGGAGGTCCTTAGGCCATTCATTGGGATCTTTCTAGTGGTCTACTTTGATGATATACTCATCTATAGTCAATCCCAAGAGGCCCATCTTGACCACCTTAGGCAAGTTTGTACCATCCTTCGACAAGAGAGCCTATTTGCCAACTTAGGAAAGCGCCACTTCATGACCACCTCCCTCACCTTCCTAGGATTTGTGGTGTCCACCAAAGGCGACTCCATGGACCTCGACAAGGTCCAAGCTATTATTGATTGGCCGGAACCCCACACCCTTCATGAGGTCCGAAGTTTCCATGGATTGGCAACATTCTATAGGAGGTTTATTCATGGATTTAGCACTATCACTGGCCCAATCACCGATTGTCTCAAGAATGGGACTTTTGTATGGACCAAATCAACCTCTAAAGCCTTCCAAGAACTTAAGGAGAAGTTGACCCAAGCCCCGGTCCTATGCCTTCCCGATTTCTCTAAAGTCTTTGAAGTTACATGTGATGCATCCGGGATAAGGATAGGAGGATCCTTAGTCAAGAGGGACACCCGGTAGCCTTCTTTACTGAGAAGCTATGTGATGCTAGGACTAGATACTCCACTTATGACAAAGAGTTCTATGCCGTGGTGCAGTCCCTCCGACATTGGAGGCACTACTTGTTACCCAAAGAATTTGTCATCTTTTCTGACCATGAGGCCCTCAAATACCTCAACTCCCAACAAAAGCTAAATGCCCGACATGCCCGATCGGTTGAGTTCATCCAATCCTACACTTTTGTCATCAAACACAAAGCCAGGAGTGAGAATCGAGCAGCGGTTGCCCTTAGTACGAAAGTTTCCTTGTTATCCACTATCCAAGTGGAAGTGAGTGGATTTGATAGGATCAAGGATGAGTACCCTAGCTGCCCCGACTTTGGGATCATCTTCACTACCTTGACCACCCATTCTAGCCAGGAACATGAGGGGTTTGTCTTAGAGGATGGGTTCCTCTTCAAGGGACCCAAGCTTTGCATTCCACGGACCTCACTCCGAGATTTCTTGGTTTGGGAATTACATGCGGGAGGGTTAGCCGGTCATTTTGGGGTTCCCAAGACCATTGGTCTAGTTGAGGGTCAGTTTTATTGGCCAAGTCTCAAGAGAGATGTAGGCAAAATAGTGGGTCAATGTCGCCGACCTAGTGCCATATAAGGGACTCACGGTGGTACCTAGTGAGGAGATTGAGCCTACTTCTTCCCTTGAGAGAGCACCCACCCGTGAGGAGAGGCCACCAACCAAAAGAGCCCAGCGTGAACAAATTGAACAAATATTGGATGTACAAGTCACTACCACTCGGAGCAAGGTATATGAGCGCTATCTCGTCAGGTGGAAAGAGCGGCCTCCTTCGGAGGATTCTTGGGTGAGTCGGGAGGATCTCCAGCGGTTGGATCCCGACCTCCTTGAGCAGTACCACAGCCGGATGGACCCCTACTTGACGGAGTTGAGCTCTTCACAGCCCAGGGGATTTGATGGAGGCATCATCCACAACTCCCTTTGGCTAGGGTCTTCTTCACACTCCGGCATCGTTTGAGTTCGGGCCTCTCTCTATAAAGGCCCAATTATCCCTTTTGTGCTATCTTCTTGAGTCATTTGATGTAATTTTCATTTTATTTGAGTCATGTCCCTAGGTCTTGCATTTATTTTCCTAAGTTTGAGTGTCATTAGATTGTGTAATGTGCTATTGGGCCCAATTCTTCGGGCTTGGCCCATGAGCCCCCCTACCCCTTCGGTTATTTGTTATTGAGTCTTTTGTAAGGGACTTATTGTAAAATGTGGGTTTCCTATATATAGGGCCCCATTTCCTTCATTTGGAGGTAATGAATGATTCAATACAAAAGATTTCCATTTGAGTGTTGAAACTTAGTTCTAGTGGAGTGAATCCTATAGTTGGGTGAGAATCCCTAGGGGAGTGATTCCCCACCCCACCTCTCTCTCTATCTCTCTCTTCCCCCAAGAGGGGTTCGCCCCATTCCTCTCTCCTCCCCTCTCCAACCACCTCCAACCCCCACCTACCCCTTTAAAGCCACTCCACTTCCCATAGCCACCATTACTCCACTTCCCCCTAGTTCCAAGGAGATTCCTCCCCATTCCAACACCACCCTCCACATTCCAACACCACTTTCCCCATTCCAACACAATCACCCCTCTTCCCCACACAATCCCTCAACTTCCAAGGTCATTTCAAATTTCAAATCCCTTCCCTCCAAGCTTTGGCCGCCCCTCCCTCTCTCCCCTTTAGCCTAGGTCGCCCCCCACCTCCCTCCATTCTTCATCCCCCCCTTGCAATCCCCATCCCCCCTTACCTCGGCAGAAGCCTACACCCTCCCCCTCTTCCTCCATCTTCCCTCCACCATTAGACCCCCTCCACACCTCCCACAACCCCCCCTCTCACCCTTCATCCACCTCCCCTTCACCATATACTCCATTCTCCTTCTTCTTTCTAGGCATTGGAAGCTGTCCCTAGGTTGCTGCTTGCAGTCCAGAAGTTGCAGGTAAACCAGCACATTGCAGAGGCAACCACGACTTCCTCCGGACGATTTTGAAGACCCAAGAGCCACCGTTGGAAGCGTCTACCAGTCTCCTTCGCAACGGCAGTCGTTTCGTCTTCTTCCGATCTGTGTGCTGCTCAGAAGCTCTGTTCTCCCACAACTGCGCATAGCTGTCCCTGCTGAGTACCAGAACTGGATTAGAAGCTCTTCCACGACGAACCTCGGAGGAATCAGCCCACAAGCACTTCTACAAAGTTCTTCTCCTTCCTGCCTACTTTTAGAATCAAGAAATGGAATCCCATTCGGCATCCGGTATCAGAAGTTATCTTTTTTCTCCCTCAGTCCCGTCGTCCAGCTACCCAGAGTCTGCAACGACCAGTTGCCATTGTTCTGCATTCCCTAGTCTTCTCCGACGTCAGTTGGCTTCCCCGTCAATTTTGCTGCGAAGAGGACTCGTCCATAATTCCAACGACTCTGACAGCGCTTGATTCTAAGGTCGGGACCTTCCGGGGCATCCTCTGCAATTTTCTGTTAGAAGTCTGCAACTGCAGGTCCGAGAATCTGAAGCTCTGTTCAAACCTCCATCCCAGTCAGCAGCAGCTCTAGAAGAAATTAAAGAAATTCTGAGACATTCCCTTCCCAGATACCAAGATTTTCTCACCGGTCTCATCATCAGCGAAATTCCTGAGCGAGTTCTACAGCAGCAAAACCGACTACCTGTCCCTGTTCGGAGAAAGTAGGCGGAACCGGTGACTTCATCGTTCAATGCTTTTAACCCTAGTTTCCCCTCCCCGCTTGGCCGGCTGAAGGCCCCTCCCTGTGCGGAGGTAATTTTGGTTGTAATATCCCATAACCCCTACCCCATGATCCCCCTCCTGCGAGAGGTGTAGTGTTGTAACTTATTTGGGCAGGTCAAGCTACCCCGACGCGGCGTGTGGGGATCCACTCGCCTCCCCGCTCACCCTCGTCTCCGACTGGGACCGGTTTCTTCAAACTGGTCGAGTAAGTGCTCAAACCTTCACTCCATTTAGTGCTTGTCCTTGAATATTAGTTCTTAATTCCGCTGTTTATGCGAGTGAGAGCCCGATCCTCAAGCTCCGTTGTCTTGAGTGATCACCGTGGGAGAAGTGCAACTGGTGCCTTTGGCACTTTGTCGGCCCCCCTTGAATTGGGCATCCATACCCATTGGGAATCCCATCTTGGCCTTGCTGGCCCTCTACCAGCAAGGGCCCAACCCCTCAACCTCACCTTGGCATTGCCAAGTTACCCCGGGCTTGGGTGAGTGTCGATAGAGCGATGGCCCAATTCGGCCCATTTGAATGCGATTGTGCTTGCTTGCATTAGGTCCGAGGTTGTGTCACATCAGACCAAGATGAAGAAGCAAAGCTCGGGCCTCTATACGCCTCTTCCCGTGCCTGATGCACCGTGGCAGGTTGTTAGCATGGATTTTGTCTTGGGATTGCCACGTACCTCCCGGAAGCATGATTCGGTATATGTGGTTGTTGACCGATTCTCGAAGATGGCCCTTTTCATTCCTTGCTCGAAGACTTAGGATGCTTCGAGGGTAGCCCGCCTTTTTCTTACTCATGTGGTATGCAAGTTCGGGTTGCCTCGTACCATAGTGTCTGACCGTGATGTTAGATTCACTAGTTATTTTTGGAAGACACTGTGGCATATGTTGGGTACACACCTCAAGTTTTCCACTGCATATCATCCCTAGACAGATGTTCAGACCGAGGTGGTCAATAGGAGTCTGGGAGACCTTTTGAGGTGTCTTGTCAGGGACCGCATAGGGGATTGGGATCTCATTCTACCCATGGCAGAGTTTGCATATAATGATTCGGTGAACAGGTCTACCAGTAGGAGTCCATTCGAGATTGTCATAGGTCGTAGGCCTAGGAAGCCAGTGGATCTTGTCCCCATGCCTATCCATGCACGTGTGTCGGAGTCTGCCGAGTCGTTTGCTAGGAATGTTAGGAGTCTGCCTGATGACATCCGTCGTCACATTGAGGCCAGCAATGCACGTTACAAAGAGCTAGCCGATGCCCATCGACACCACCGAGAGTTCCAAGAGGGCGAATATGTCATGATCAGGGTAAGACCTGAACGGTTTCCCTCTGGAACCGTTCAAAAACTGCAAGCTCGTGGAGCCGGTCCATTTAGAGTGTTGAAACGCGTTGGATCCAATGCATATGTTGTGGACTTGCCTGAGGAATATGGTATAAGCTCAACTTTTAATGTATCGGATCTAGTTACATATAGGGACCCAACGGTGATTCCTTGTGAGCCTTAAGAGCCATCCCCTCCCATTGAGAGTGATCCCACACCTGAGTGTCCACCTCCAGCCCCTTTTCCACGGCAGTGAGAGCATATAGATCATATACTGGATGAGCAGGTGACAGTTACCAGGAGTGGATCCTACCCGCGCTACCTAGTGCGATGGAGAAGACGGCCCCCCACCGAGGATACGTGGATCACCCATGGAGAGTTGCAGTGGATTGATCCAGACCTACTGGAGCGGTACCACAGCGATGCAGACCCTTACTCGACAGGGTCGAGTTTCTCCCACCCGGGGAGAATTGGTGCGGACACCTGCGCGATCGAGAAGCACGATATGCCGAGCCACCGGTACCGTACGCGGAGCACCACCCGAGCCACTTCGGTGTCCATCTGGCTCGGAGATAGTCTGAAGACTCCCCCTTGAGTCTCGGCATTTATCACATTTACTGGGACTTATTTGTGTGTAATGTGTTTTTATTTGTCTTTATTTGGTTTGTAATTCGTATTGTAATAAGGGTTTATGTGCAAAATGGGACCACCCGGGTCCCACGCCCCCCCATTGATCCACCTCACTCCTAGGGCCCATGTGGGGTCAGTCAACATTTCAAATGTGGGCTTCTAGAAGGGTGGGCCAAGTGGGGGGACAAGTGTGCTTAAGGGTCAAGGTTGGCCACCAACCTTAACCCCATGGTCAAGGGGGCGCCCCCCTCTCACCATCACCCTATTTTAATTTTTGTAAAATGTGTGTAGAACTAATTAGTTCTACTCCTTTTTTTTATTCCCCAAAACCCTAGATCTAGGGGTAATTTGAGTCTTTTGCCATTTCATATCAGTACCATGTATTAAACATTTTAGTAGAATTAATGCATAAGATTTGTGGAATTTTGTTGGAAGCAGCCTTGGCCGCCCCTCTCTCTCTCTCCCCTCTCCCCCCTTGCAGCTGGGAAGGCTGTATTCTGGGGGTCGCCGCCGCCGCCGCCGCCACGAGCCGCCGTCGCACCGCCACCATTGTCGTCGGTGTTCTATCCATCCAGGATAGAGGTACCTTCCACGATTTACTGCTCTCATCCACGAGCTCCTCTTGAGCTGAAATTTTCAGGAGGTGTTCCAGTGGTGTCTACCACGATCCACAAAAATTGGTTGGTCATATAGCTTCCATTTGATAATTTTCCATTTTTGTCCAACTTTTGTTTCCAGATCTGTCTGTTTTCAGTTTTGATTTCCACCAGCCCTGAGTTTCCAGTCTTCGGATCCCTCTTTGATTTTTCCAGGAGCTCTCACATTTACTGGGAGTTCTATCCACCAACCCCTCCACCCACGAAGTTTCGTGGAATTTCGGGATACCATCTCATATTTTTTTAAAATTCGTCTTTAGATCCATCTACAGTGCTGTCAGCCAGTTTCCAGATCCGAAACATTTGGGTATTACTTTTACCACCCCAGTGAAAAAAAGGTGTTTGTTGCCAGGAGAACTGTCTTCTTGGAAGAGGAATACCTTATCCAGGAGGGCAGTGGGAGTAAAGTAGATCTGGAAGAGGTTCTAGATCCACAAACCATGCAAGCTTCATCAGATGAGCCATCGATTCTGAAGCCCATTCAGGAACACACATTGGTACCCCATAGGTCTGGTAGAGTACCAAAACAACCTAAAAGATATGTTGGATATATCGATGAAGGTGCATGTTATACTGAGGATGGTGATCCTCAGACCTACATAGAGGGCATTGAGAGCCCACACTCTGGGAAATGGCAAGAGGCAATGAATTCTGAGATGTAGTCCAAGTACACCAACCAAGTTTGGAACTTGGGAGACTTACCTGAAGGTATTGTACCTATTGGGTGCAAGTGGATCTTTAAGAGAAAGATTGGTGCAGATGGACAAATCGACACTTATAAGGCAAGGTAGGTGGCAAAGGGTTATCGTCAAAGGCAAGGGATTGACTATGATGAAACTTTCTCACCAGTTGCCATGATAAAGTCGATCAGAATTCTTCTTGCCATTGCGACACACTTTGATTACGAAATTTGGCAGAGGGATGTGAAGACTGCATTCCTCAATGGAAACCTTGAGGAAGAAGTGTATATGATACAGCCCAAAGGCTTCACATCCAAAGAATTTCCAAACAAAGTATGTAAGCTTCAAAAATCCATTTATGGATTGAAGCAATCCTCCCGGAGCTGGAACATGAGGTTTGATCAGGCTATCAAATCTTATGCTTCATTAAGAATGATGATGAACCATGTGTGTATAAGAAAACTATTGGGAGTGCAGTCACTTTCCTTGTTCTTTATGTTGATGACATCCTACTGTTGACACCTGGAAAATGAGCGAGGGTGGAAACGGAACTGAAAGAAGGAATCAAACCAGCAACGAAAGATTACTGATGAAACTCATCAACCATCTGCCCGGCTGAAGCCTTTTCCAGCCAAGCTGATGTCCGGTGTCATCGTCAGCAAGACGGCAGCACTGATGAAGTAGCAGTCAACTGACTGATGAGACCTCCTACCATACTTTAATAAGAGCTGTATTACTGCCTTGTCCGGAAGTCTACAGGCAACATGTCGGACTAAGTCAAATGTCGACTTGTTGACGGATGAGATATGAGCAAAGACAAAGATGAAGCAAGAACTAGCAAATGATGATTATGAAAACCTCTGCTAAGTCAGAATAGAAGAAGAGCCGTCTCCATGGGCTATATACCCGGCTGAGGTCCTCCCACGCTAATGCTGATATCCGGTTTTGTCATCGTGTGGGTGGCAATACTGATGAAATGATGTCATGTTTTATCATCGTTCAAGTGACGACATTGATAAAATCCCAGTCTACTGACTGATGAAGGTCTCCATGATCCTATTAAGACCTGGGTCCACCAACAAAAGGCCTGCTGCGGTTCTAATATATTCAGAGAGCCGATAAGTCCATAAGAGGTCTTAAGAAGGCCTAAGTGGGCCTATGAAATGGGCTCACGAAAGTGGCGCTGGGATACTCTACGGATGTCTAGCGCGCCGGTAGCTGCTGCATTCGACAGATGCGCGCCGTGAAGATGAAAAGTCACGCCGACTCCCATGTGCCGAGAGGTGAGGAGGGGCTGGGTCTATATAAACCCACTCACTCGAAAAAGGAGAGAAGAAGAGAAGGAAGGTCGGCAACCTCATCCAGAAAGAAAGAAGAAAAAAAAGAGACTAACAGAGAGAGAGAGCCTCCTTCGCTGAGAAAAGAGAAAAAAAGATCAACAGAGAGAGAGAGAGAGCCTCCTCCGCTGAGAAAAGAAAGAAGAGATCAACCCGAAGAAAGAGAAGAAGAGGAAGTTCCAGGTGGGCAGGTAGCTGGGGAGGGAGAGGAGTCAATGCTCCGCCCTCCCCCATGTTTTCTTTTCCTCTTCATGTAATCTCATGAGTTTTATCTCAATTCATCGTATGTAACCGGAATATCCCGGCCTCTGTTTTATCTCCCTTTCCCTCACTTTCCCCTTGTGATTGGCGTAAGTTTGGGATGATGCACTGGAACGAAATGCTACGATGGCCCATCTGGGCGTTGGGTGATTGAAATGTTTACCATCTGTCTCCCTCTATGTATCTGCTATTCTTCAAAACACTTATCAACTTAGCTGCTCTGGATTTCTGATTTATGCTTCACACCTTCGGGTCCGTTCTCTCATGAAAGATAAAGATGGAGTCCCAACCCTCGTTCAATGGGTCATTGGGCTCTGTCCCCTCCTTCCCTCC
The DNA here is from genome assembly GCA_022559845.1 of Amorphophallus konjac. Classification (NCBI taxonomy): domain Eukaryota; kingdom Viridiplantae; phylum Streptophyta; class Magnoliopsida; order Alismatales; family Araceae; genus Amorphophallus; species Amorphophallus konjac. Next base: position 281,286,996 of record CM040125.1, read on the forward strand.
CTTTGATGATGGGCTTTCTCGCATGTCATGGATTTCTACCGAGCTCCCAGCTTGTTCAAGGTCAGAGACATCAATCTCTTGATCGTCTGAACAGCAGGTGACAAAAACCCCATATATCTCCCGAGGGTTTAATGATGGATGATCCTGTCCTTCGACTGATGCTACCCTCCCTTAAACATCCGGCCTCTATACTGATAAACCCTCTAATCCTACCCATCTATGCTAGAAAATCCTGCCTGAAACCTCTTCCGAAACCAGAAGAACCAGGAACATCGACCCAGAACCTTCCCGGCGCCAAGAACGGTAACCCCTGAAGAAACCTTCCCGGCGCGGCTGTTTGCACGCCGGGAACTCCCTATCCCAGCTTTCCGGCGCCCAGAATAGTGCCTTGTGAAGAACACTTCTCGGCGCAGTGGGTCTTGCACCGGGAACTACCCCCTTGTGCCGTAAGCCCCTTTAGGCTATAAATGCTCCATCCCTTGAACCCCAGACGAAAACCTCCTGCCACCAGTCAAGAAACCATACAGATACCCCTATAATCCACTTAATGTAACCATGTATTCTGTCGAGGGACATCCTGGGTCATCATATGCACCTCAAGGATAAAAATCAATGGGGATAACCATCCCCCTTACATGCCCCCCCTGGGGTTCGATCTATTTTTATAACCTGACGAACCAAGGAAGCCCTGCCACTCCACAGGCTTCAATGGTCTCAAAAGGGATATTAAGATGGTGCTGCAAGCGCGTACATGGGTCAGGGGTCCAGTACCCCCCCTACTCTTTGGCTTTCACCCCGGCACTCCGTGGGTGATTGTCTATCATTCCCTGGCAAATTCTAAGTCCAGGGGAGGTGCTACCAAAATTCTCCCAGGATGATGAAAGACGATATTAAGCTGTCCCTGGGACTTTACACTACACTGGTGATAGGGATTCTCTAGACCCTTATTTCCCCAAATCCTCTTCGACCCTGGCCTTCCTTTGGAGCCTAAACCTAATCCAGTTCCAATCTGATGAACTGATCCACTTTGACCCCACAGAACCCATCTACCTTGGCCTGAATCATCAAGAGACCCAAGAACAGGGCTCCGGAAACCATTCAAAATCTCGGCGTCGTCTCTTACCCATCCCAGAGCCACGAACAGTAGAATAGGTAAGTAGTTCTCGGCGCAAGCCTTCTTGCGCCGAGAACCCCATCTCCTGGGCACGCCGAGAACCCATCTCTTGGGCTCGCCGGGAACTCCATCTCAACTTGAGCTGCGCCGAGAACCCCTCTTCCACCTTGCCTTTGCGCCGGGAACTCCATCTCAACTTGAGCTGCGCCGAGAACCCCTCTTCCACCTTGCCTTTGCGCCGGCAATCCCATCCAACTTGAGCTGCGTCGAGAACCTATCCTGCCATCCAATTGGGCCTCCGATAGCTTGATCAGACTTACTCAGGGATACCCATGAGTCACCAGACCGGTCTCGGGGATAAATCTAAATGGGGACCGACTCCCTTATGTTCCACGGTCCCGTATCGGATTCATGAATAACCCCTTTAGCTCGGGAAGGCTCTGCCACTGCATGAGTTCCACCGGCTTCCCTAAGGGAAAATCGAACATCGCCCCATGACAGACATATGTAATTCAGGAGGTTCGGCACCTCTCTCTCTCTCTCGGTTCTCATCCCGGCACTCCGTGGGTGATAGCCTATTTCCCCCTGGGCATGATCCAGATAAAGGGTAAATGCTGCTGAAATGTCGATTGGCGCTTTAACCCTGATAAGCCCCAGAAAATGTGTATCATACGCCTTCCGTCTGGCTCAATTCTTCGGGGGATACAAATACCTCGAGGCCCTTGGCCGGAAGAGAAATGTGAAAGGGGACATGTCTCCGATGATCGTCCAGGTCCCGCCCCGCCACTGCGTGGACGGTGTCTTATCTCTGCCCGGTATGACCCACACAAAGGGGTCATGTTGATTTAATAATTTGTCATCTATTCAATCACCTTCTTAGAATAACAAGAACTTGAATGTTATGCACTGTCATTTTTTTTTAACCGCCCCGAGGGCCCCCCCCTATTTTGGCGTTTAATCAAGGGTGGTCCTTCTTAGGAAGGGCGTAATTAACGTCATAACCTTTATGGTATGACGGACTTCCGGTCCCGACTCGGACTTCACAATCGACTGATTGAGTCAGATCGAGCGCATAATAAATCGTCACTCCGGTGACTGGCACGCCTAACAGACCAACCAATAAAGCAATAAACACAACAAATAAAATAAATAAATAAATGATGAATAAAACCATTCCCACAAGTCTGGCACGCCTGGTGGGACTTAGTCTCCCTTCATCCTACGCCAAAATAGGAGGCCCGATGGGCCCCCCCTCAAATTTCTAGTTCTGTGTGCTTTCTCTGTTTTCAGGAAGCTAGGATGACGGCTGGAATCATGTCCGTGTGCTTTGACCAGCAAGCGGTCGAGGCACATGTTCGAGAAGGCTACCTGGCGGTACCTCTTTCATTCGGATCGATGCCGCCTGCTGTCGGAATGCCCAATTGCCTGGGCCTCATTTTCACTGATCTGCTAGAGATTGACAACCAGGCACCAAAAGCTGTTGTCGAGACGTCGCCGCAAGCTACCGGTCCCAAGAAGAACCCGGTGATGAAGGATACAACTAAGGTCATGTCCTGCTTTGTCCATCAGGAGGCAAGGAGAAGCGCACCCTCTGCTGCTACTGGAAAAGGAGGAAGATCCGACCGGAGAGCCCGATCTATTGCTGCGGGTCATCGGATGTCCAACTCAGGGAAGACGATGCTGATTGGAGATATCCGGGCGAACCTCAATGGTTGCCCAAGGGAGGTCAAGCCAGATGTGATCGTCCCAATGGTACCTACCACCAATAGGTTCCGAGTATTGGCTGCTAGGAGGGCCGACATGTAACATGGAGACAGAAGGCCACTGGCACCAAAGCCGCCTAGATTCAGGCAGATCTGGCGGTCGAAGAAAATCCAGAGCTGGGCCCCAGCTCAAGATGAAGAACAAATTGCTGATGCTGCTATTACCTGTTAGGGTGCTAGACCCGGATACAGAGGGGGGTGAATGTATACTTCTACGAATAATACCCACATAAAAACTCTAATGCTAGACACAATCACAGAATAAAACAAATTCAATTAAACTTATGAGCAAGCACATGGAGCGCGCCTATCCAAGCACCTAACGGAAGTAAACACACAAGGCAAACCACTGCTCAATAGATTTTTAGGTGGTTCGGTCCTCCAGACCTACATCCACCCCTCACTCCTAACCGGAGTGAGGCTTCACTAGCAAACGCTAGAACCAAGCAGACTCAGTCTGCGAACAAGGTGCTGCCACACAGCCTGACCAGGGGAACAGCCTCCCCTCTTCCTCCCAATCGGAGGGACACCCCAAGTGACTCCCAGCCACTTGAAAACTAGAGACCGAAGTCCCTCTTCCTCCAGACCAGGAGGGAACCCGCTAGTGACTCCCAGTCACCAGCAACCAGAGGTCGCAGACCTCTCTTCCTCCAACCGGAGGGACCCCTGGACTTGCAAGCCACAAGCCCAGAACCGGAGACAAGTCTCCCTTCTCCTGAGTCCACAGGAAGAACCCAACCTCAGACCAGAGGATCGGAAGAACAAGGATAACCAGATGAAAAGGAAAAAATAAGGAATGGAAAATACATAGTGATCGGAAGGCTGTAAATGAAGAACAAGAATGTAGCTCTCAAAGGAGCAGATCTGGCTTGGATTTAATCCAAACGCCAGATGATAGATCTTCAATAGCTTCTTCCTTCTTTTCCACGAACTCTCTCTCTCTCTGTTTCTATTTCTTCTTCTTCTGCTCTCTGCTTCTCTTCTGCTGGATCGAACTCTTAGCACTTCTGCTTTTCTGCTATTGCTCTCAAGGCTTCGATCTACCTCCTTCAGACAACGGAGACTACCCTTTATAGCAGCTCGAGCAGGGGCAGCACTGGGTGCGTGTGGCCTCCACATTTCCCGCCTAAGTATTTGGCCACGTGTCTGCATCTCAGCTCCTTGGATCACGTGCCAGACATTTCATTGGTTCACGTGCCAGAACACCTGCAAGAGTAACTAAGGAGTTCAGTCGATGGACAAAATTAACACAGGCTGTACATAGTTCAGCAATGTATAGACTTATAGATATCAATACAGCAAGTGTGTACAGTGTGAGGGAGTGTATAGACTTAGAAGTCTTCATGCGAGCTCAGTGTATATACTTGTTGAAGAATGCATTATCATAATAGGAAGGAGTGTATAAACTTCTGTGAAATGCATGAATGAATCGAGTGTGTAGACTTACTAATGCAAGCACAGGCTGTACACACTTTGTTTGCGTGCGAGAGAACACTGTGTACAGACTTTCCTGTGAAGAACAATGCATGAATGCAGTGTATTGACTTGGTGTTAACATGCATGAGAACCAATGTACAGACATGCTGTCCTTGCAGCTGACGACTCCAATGTATAGGCTTGCTGAGGGAGAGACTGTACAGACTTGAAGCAAAGCAGGGCAGTCGAGTGTATAGACTACACGATGTGTAGACTTTAGCCAAAGGAACGGCTATACAGAATTTAACTCAACAGCGATGAATAGACTTTGAATCAAGGCAGGCTGTACAGACTTGAAGAGTAAGCCAGTGTATAGATTTCAAAAGTTTGAAGGCCCAATGTACAGACTTTGAAGAGTCTGAACCAATGTAAAGACTTGTAACGCTTGAGTACCGATGTATAGACTTAGGACCATATGAAGCCAATGTACAGACTTGCCGATGCGAGGCCAATGTACAGACTTTAAAGGCTGAGAATAGCAAGGCATCCTGTACAGACTTGAAACCTATGAAGACGATTGTATAGACTTTGCCTTAGAAATGAGTGTATAGACTTGAGGTTCTGAATGAAGGTAAGGTGTCAATGTACAGACTTGCTATGGTTGTATGGACACTGAAGCTGCAAGCGATGTACAGACTTGGAGAGTTGAAACCAATGTACAGACTTGACGAAATGAAGACCACTGTATAGACTTCCTTCGGCACAAAGGCAGCTTAACGATGTACAGACTTGATTGAAGTGAAGTCTGTACAGACTTGAATGTTCACAGTGTATAGAGTTTGAAGCAAGTGACCAAGGCGATGTGTAGACTTTACCCAATGTACAGACTTGGTGGTCTTGAACGTAGGTAAAGCAAAGCAATGTATATACTTGCCACCGACCAATGTATAGACTTGCTCATACGAGTGAACAGGTCAATGTACAGACTCGGCCAATGCTTGAAGCACAGTCCACTGTATAGACTTGATGCCTTGAAGGCGATGTACAGACTTTGTTGCGACTAGTGGCTGTACAGACTTAGGCAAAGTGCACACTTTGAACGCCTATGATGTACACACTTCAATTGAAGTGCAAATGGCTGTACAGACTTGAATGAGACGCTGCATGAGACGCTGCAGCTACAGTGATGTACAGACTTTAGGTGAAGACCAATGTATGGACTTCGAATATGAGGACGCTAAGAAAGACGATCCATCGTATAGACTTTGAAGAAATGAGGTGATGTGCATACTTGCTGAGTTGACGCTGCAGCCCAATGAGTTGACGCTGCAACGTATATACTTTACGTTAAACTGAGGATGTATAGACTTGCTGAGTTGACGCTGCAACCCAATGAGTTGACGATGTATAGACTTTGTCTTCCATCGTATAGACTTGATGAATGCATGAAGACATTGTATAAGACCCAGCAATGTGTAGACTCTACAGTGAATGCATGACCCAATGTATACACTTGATGCAATGCATGCCGATGTACATACTTTAGTTGAAGTCAACCGAAGAGTGTATGTACTTTATAAATCCATATCCCAAGACCAGTGTACAAACTTGATCGAATGTCTAGACTTTGCATGAACAGTCGATGTGAAGACTTCACATGAAGATAGTTTGTACGTGTGTGCTGGCAGTGTATAGACTTGGAGAGCGACCAAATAGGACATGTAGACTTGCACAAATAGACAGTATAACTGAACATGCTTTATGCAGCAGACAAAATGACTAACATAAAATATGCAATGCTTTAAATCTGTTAAACTAACTGAACAGCAATACAATGCTTTGATAATCAGACTGAACATCAAAATATGCAATGCTTGACTGAACATTTGAAAAAGACTGCATTATGAACAGAGAGTGACTGAATATCAACATGATGACTCACACAGCAAGATGACTCATAGTGATTAACTCACATCAAAAACCAATCATCAAAACCATCATCAAAACCACAAGGGCACAACAATCTCCCCCTTTTTGATGATGGCAACACTTTCAACACATTGAGTCATTCTGATGATGTGAGGCATTCTGATGACTCAAATTATTCTCTCTCTTTGACTTCATCAAAAAGAAAATAGTTTGAGAAATTAAAGCATGTATAAAAATTCAGTCAATATCTCCCCCTTGCAAGAACATAATTCTCCCCCTTTGGCAAACAATCTCCCCCTTTAGTATAGTCAGGATGAACCATGGGAAGGGGTGAATGCAGATGCCGATACTAGAATGCAAGATCTTCCCCTTTAAGAGTTTCTATGCAGCATGATGCATATGACATGGAAGCTCCCCCTAAATAAGTGGAATCTTATGAGATAGATGAGAAGGAGACCACATGGGCAAACAAGGAGAAGTTCAGGTCAATGAGCCAAGGACATGAGTAGAAGAGTTTCAATTAACAGATTTTTCAAGGATGCTCCAAACACAAGAAATTCAGCCAGATTTTCAAAGAGATATCAATCTCATAAATCTAAAACATAAGTTTTCAAAGTCTTCCATTATAAGGGCTTATGAATGAGTTTTATTGAACAACATGGTTTAAACATGATGTATGCAGAGTTTATCAATAAAATTCTGTATTGATATCTAAAACCATGTTTTAATAAAAATGAACCAAGCCCTCATATTTATCTTGATTATCCTCCCTTTGTCTTAGACAATCAAATTTATTCACTTCTTTCATAATTACATGCACTAGTATTGAGATTAAGCAATTATGAAGTCATATGATTTTGTCTAGGGTTGTACCAATTTGATTTTAGCATCAATATTCAGATATTGAGATATGTTCAACAATTTTTCATGCTACAAATTTTACGAGCAGTCTAGTTCAGTGCACACCTTGTAACTAGAGGATATACCTTGATCAGAGGCCAATATCCCTAAGCACTTAGTGTGACTAACTGTCATGCTATATATGAACAGAGATAGCATTTACACATCATGACACACTCCAAATCATTTCTTGACGAGTGAGTTGTATTTCTCAGTGTGCATGCCATTGCTCTGTCTGATTTTCAAGGAATTTTATGCAGAGTTAACTAAGGCACCTCATGACACAGTCCTTTGGACATGTGTTTCTCAGTGACCAATGTCATTTCTCTGACAGATATTACCCTTTAGACATTTCAGAAAAATTCATTTACTTCAAATCAATAATAGTTTCATGTACTTAATCAGTTGAAGTCATGTATTCAAAAGTGCAGATTTCAGAAGTTTTCACAAGACACAACATGAAACAGATGGTTAAGGTTTATTAAACATGCTCCAGATATTTTTAAGAGATTTTAAAGTCAACCCTTGAGTACATTAAACTTAAAGCACCTGAGTTAGTTCAGATATTCATAAAAACGTATAATAGAAGATTTCTAGTTCAAAAGTTTTCAGATTTATGATCGAGATAGCCCATTGAAATCTTCATGAAGGACTGATAGAATTTTGAACCCAAATGATACCAATTGATAGGAGAAATACCAATTGTTAAGAGAGATTGTGAAGCTCAAAGTTTTCAGAATATGATCAAGGTTTGTCAACAAAATCAATAAGAAATGATATGCAATGAATTCTGACAAATGTATGCATTTGACAACCTATATGCAATGCATTGACTCCCCCTCACAATATGCATTCAAACTCTCTTTTTGGCATTTTCAATATAAGGAAATGCAATGCACTATATGTATGCAAGGACATGTAAAGACTCAACATTGAATGCTATGCAAGGATATGCAACTAACTCCCCCTGAAAACATGCAATGTTTTCACTGAAAACTGAACATATGATTCCAAATGATATTGTGACTTGTGCACAATCAGACTGTCCTATCAGCAAAGTGACCCATGGTACTAGGCGGAGCACTTGGTCTAAAAGACCACCTCACACATAGTAAGAGCCTCCGGACAGATTTTCTTACCTTTTGGTAGCTTACCATTTATATACCATTGAGGTCAATCATGATAATTCAATATGTAGTCCTATATGCAATTCAGATTTTCATTGAACTATGCAATAGACAAATTTCAACAACATTCATATGCAGTTCAGATTTAAACAGACAAAACAGTATGAGCATTGAGAGATGTGAATACTCATAGTGTCCAAAGCATAAATTTCAGTTGTGGAGAGTTCAGAGGCTTCCATTTAGATAATGCAGATGAATAGTGAATATGCTATGCAGAAAAAAAAAAGCAATTATGCATGGACACATCAACCAAGATATCTAATGAGTTTCAAAACAGAAAATGCAGAGAATTTACCTGAACAGTTCAGAAGGGGTTTTCATTCTTGAGTGCCTTAGATTAATACCCCTTTTTATTCCATTCCAAGGCACACCTGCAAGGCAAAGTTATTTTGCACAAACAGGCACCCAAGAAGTCTTGGGTCCTGACATGATAGTATTACTTCTAGCAGGTTTTCTCAGCACATTTCTAGCAACATGGTCATCAGATTTTATCAAGTAGTAATTATTCACTGAATGACCAATTTGACCACAGTAATGACATGAATTAGCAGATTTCAAATTCTTCTTATACACATTACTGTTGTCATGAAGTTTATTGGCAGAGAGAGAGTTCTGTTTACTATAATGATAGTAAGATGCTCCAGATTTCAGATTTAATATATGCACATTCTTGTTAGCATGAAATCCATGTGCATATGCATGAAATTTTTTGTTGTTGACAGAGTTAAAATTCTGTTTACTAAAATCGGCCAGCCGACATTCAGCAGCTCTATGGCCTGGCTTCCCATAGTTAAAACAATGAGAAGAATTCATTCTTCTAAAATTCTCATGAAAAGCATGTCTATTTGCAGGGATTTTAGCATGTTTAAAATTCTCATTTCTACCCTGAGCATGCCAGCATTCAATGGCCCTGTGGCCACTCTTTCCACATTCAAAGCATGAAATAGAGTTTCTCCTACCAGCATTCAGCCAGCATTCAATGGCCCTGTGGCCATGCTTTCCACAGTGAGAGCATTTGAATGAATTTCTTTTAAAAGAACCTAACCAGCATTCAGAGGTCTTGTGACCAATTTTGTTGCAACTAGAACATATGATGTGCTGGTTCTTTGAAACAGATTTGTTCTTGTTAACAGCATGATTGCTCGCATGAAATCTATTCTTATCACTAACAAACCGGTATTGTGAAATTTTGTGTCCTAATTTATCACAATGGAAACACTCAATTTTCCTTTTCTGAGATGAAGGATTTTTATCATGATATTTTCTAGCACTCAGATCATCCTTTTCCCTCAATCTACATTCATGCATCAAATGACCAGGTTTATGACAGTAATGGCATGAAGTTTTCTGTTTGTATGCATGTGTGTATATGTGCGTGGATGATTTTTGAACATCATGTAGTGAAGTGGCAGGAACCTTTTTGTTCTTTTGATGAACAGCATGCACTTTTTCCTCATACTTGAGATCAATCTTTTTCTTGATGTTTTCAACCTTTTTCTAATTGTTATCCTATTTTTTTGTTTTCTTAGCCTTGTACTGAGTTGGAGATGAAGTAGAAGGCTCTTCCTGTTCAGAAGATTTAACAAAAATAGTTTTCAGGTTGACTCCATCAACCTTCCTCATGACTGGACTGTAACCCAGTCCTTCTTTCTTAAAATTAATCTTTGTTCCCAGCTTTTTCTGATCAGTGGGCTGTTTGTCTTTTGATGTTGTGGCTACATTTGAAGCATTTACAAATGATGTCATTAGCTTGTTCTGAAAAGCATTTTTATTGACATTGTTGTAGCCCAACCCTTCCTTTTTGACATTGACTTTTGTTCCCAGCAATTTGTTCATATTATCTTGCCCACTAACAAATGTAGACAAAGAGTTTTTTAAGTCTTGAATTTCATTTTCTAAAGAGGAAATATGCAACTCGTAACTGACAATCTCTTGCTCACTGCAATTCACACATTCAGTTAACACATTGTTAGCAGTTTTGTATTTTTCAACTTCCTGTTCCAGATTGCTCAGTTTATCAGAATCTTCAACGCAAACACTTTTACCTCTTTCTAAAGCTAGAAGTCTCTCAGACATAGTGGAGTTCAACATTTTCAATTTCTCATTTTCTTCCTTAAGTTTGTCATTCTGAACCAATTCATTTATTAGAGTCTGATCATATGAGTTAACTCCAAGTTTTCTTTCAGCCTCAAATTCCTTTAATTCTTTTTACTGTTTCTCCAGATCTTTCTGTAATTCTATATTTACAGATTTTATGGCATTGAATTTTTCAGCAAACAAGTTCTTCTCCTGCTCAAGTTTCTCAAATTTTTTATCATTTTCATTAACTGATTTTCTCAAGGAATCGTTTTCAGATTTTAGCTTGTTTAAATCTGAGTTCACACTTTCAAAGTTTTTCAGCAATTTTTTATACTGGTCATGATAGTTAACAAGAGTCTGATTATCATTATCTGACTTGAATTTTTCTTTGAGTTCAGATATCACATTTATATGATCTTGATTCTCAGTTTTCAATAATGAGATTTGTTTCTTCAACATTTGAAAATCAGACATACAGGCATCATGAACTTTTTTCAATTCAATACAATTTCTACATGGAGAACTTGAACTAACTGACCCAATACCCTTCTTCAATTTTTTATACTGTTTTCTTAACAGTTCATGAGATTCAAGTAGCTCAGAATATGCATTTTCCCAATCATCTTAAGTATAGTTTTCAAAGGGATTTACCTCATCATCATCATCATCTTCATCTTGACTGCTGCCTTGATTATTTCTGTCAGCCATCATGCAGCTGTCCTCATTTCTTATCTGAGTTCGCTTCAGCATGTCCAGAATATCTTTAGCAGAACTGCAATCAAAGAAACATGAATGAAAAGCTCTATCAGTAGCTGCCTTCACTAGATTTATAGCTATCTGGTTCTCTTCATGCATAGATTTGTGACTGTCAGTCCATTTGGACTTTTTCTTTGGTAGTTCATGAGGACCATGTGAAATTACTTTCCACAGGTCTGGATTAACAGAATTAGCATAATTCTTCAGACCAGCAAACCATACATTAAAATGCGTACCACTGAAAATTGGTGGATGGGCCATGAGATCAAATAACAAGAAAATTCAATGCAACAGGAATATTGATGCACTAAAAATAAATTAGCACCGAAGACAGCAGGATCGGATCTGCAGGTCGCTGGACCTTCTAAGCAGACACCGCTCTGATACCAATTGTTATGGTGCTAGACCCGGATACAGAGGGGGGTGAATGTATCCTTCTACGAATAATGCTCAAATAAAAACTCAGATGCTAGACGCAATCACATAATAAAACTAATTCAATTAAACTTATGAGCAAGCACATGGAGCGCGCCTATCCAAGCATGTAACAGAAGCAAACACACAAGGCAAACCACTGCTCAATAGATTTTTAGGTGGTTCGGTCCTCCAGACCTACATCCACCCCTCACTCCCAACCGGAGTGAGGCTTCACTAGCAAACGCTAGAACCAAGCAGACTCAGTCTGCGAACAAGGTGCTGCCACACAGCTTGACCAGGGGAACAACCTCCCCTCTTCCTCCCAACCGGAGGGACACCCCAAGTGACCCCTAGCCACCTGGAAACCAGAGACCGAAGTATCTCTTCCTCTAGACCAGGAGGGAACCCGCTAGTGACTCCCAGTCACCAGCAACCAGAGGTCGTAGACCTCTCTTCCTCCAACCGGAGGGACCCCTGGACTTGCAAGCCACAAGCCCAAAACTAGAGACAAGTCTTCCGTCTCCTGAGTCCACAGGAGGAACCCGACCTCAGACCAGAGGATCGGAAGAACAAGGATAACAAGATGAAAAGGAAAAAATAAGGAATGGAAAATACACAGCGATCGGAAGGCTGTAAATGAAGAACAAGAATGTAGCTCTCAAAGGAGCAGATCTGGCTTGGATTTAATCCAAACTCCAGATGACAGATCTTCAATAGCTTCTTCCTTCTTTTCCACGAACTCTCTCTCTCTCTATTTCTATTTCTTCTTCTTCTGCTCTCTGCTTCTCTTCTGCTGGATCGAACTCTCAGCACTTCTGCTTTTCTGCTATTGCTCTCAAGGCTTCGATCTACCTCCTTCAGACAACGGAGACTACCCTTTATAGCAGCTCGAGCAGGGGCAGCACTGGGCGCGTGTGGCCTCCACATTTCCCGCCCAAGTATTTGGCCACGTGTCAGCATCTCAGCTCCTTGGATCACATGCCAGACATTTCATTGGTTCACGTGCTAGAACACCTGCAAGAGTAACTGAGGAGTTCAGTCGATGGACAAAATTAACACAGGTTGTACATAGTTCAGCAATGTATAGACTTATAGATATCAATACAGCAAGTGTGTACAGTGTGAGGGAGTGTATAGACTTAGAAGTCTTCATGCGAGCTCAGTGTATATACTTGCTGAAGAATGCATTATTATAATAGGAAGGAGTGTATAGACTTCTGTGAAATGCATGAATGAATCGAGTGTGTAGACTTACTAATGCAAGCACAGGTTGTACACACTTTGTTTGCGTGTGAGAGATCACAGTGTACATACGTTCCTGTGAAGAACAATGCATGAATGCAGTGTATTGACTTGGTGTTAACATGCATGAGAACCAATGTACAGACATGTTGTCCTTGCAGCTGACGACTCCAGTGTATAGGCTTGCTGAGGGAGAGACTGTATAGACTTGAAGCAAAGCAGGGCAGTCGAGTGTATAGACTACACGATGTGTAGACTTTAGCCAAAGGAACGGCTATATAGACTTTAACTCAACAGTGATGAATAGACTCTGAATCAAGGCAGGCTGTACAGACTTGAAGAGTAAGCCAGTGTATAGACTTCAAAAGCTTGAAGGCCCAATGTATAGACTTTGAAGAGTCTGAACCAATGTACAGACTTGTAACGCTTGAGGACCGATGTATAGACTTAGGAGGATATGAAGCCAATGTACAGACTTGCCGATGCGAGGCCAATGTACAGACTTTAAAGGCTGTGAATAGCAAGGCATGCTGTACAGACTTGAAACCTATGAAGACGATTGTATAGACTTTGCCTTAGAAACGAGTGTATAGACTTGAGGTTCTGAATGAAGGTAAGGTGTCAATGTACAGACTTGCTATGGTTGTATGGACATTGAAGCTGCAAGCGATGTACAGACTTGGAGAGTTGAAACCAATGTACAGACTTGACGAAATGAAGACCACTGTATAGACTTCCTTCGGCACAAAGGTAGCTTAACGATGTACAGACTTGATTGAAGTGAAGTTTGTACAGACTTGAATGTTCACAGTGTATAGAGTTTGAAGCAAGTGACCAAGGCGATGTGTAGACTTTATCCAATGTATAGACTTGGTGGTCTTGAACGTATGTAATGCAAAGCAATGTATAGACTTGCCACCGACCAATGTATAGACTTGCTCATACGAGTGAACAGGTCGATGTACAGACTTGGCCAATGCTTGAAGCATAGTCCACTGTATAGACTTGACGCCTTGAGGGCGATGTACAGACTTTGTTGCAACTAGTGGTTGTACAGACTTAGGCAAAGTGCACACTTTGAACGCCTATGATGTACACACTTCAATTGAAGTGCAAACGGCTGTACAGACTTGAATGAGACGCTGCATGAGACGATGCAGCTACAGTGATGTACAGACTTTAGGTGAAGACCAATGTATGGACTTCGAATATGAAGACGCTAAGAAAGACGATCCAGCGTATAGACTTTGAAGAAATGTGGCGATGTGCATACTTGCTGAGTTGACGCTGCAGCCCAATGAGTTGACGCTACAGCCCAATGAGTTGACGCTGCAACGTATATACTTTACGTTCAACTGGGATGTATAGACTTGCTGAGTTGACGCTGTAGCCCAATGAGTTGACGCTGTATAGACTTTGTCTTCCAGCGTATAGACTCGATGAATGCATGAAGACATTGAATAAGACCCAGCAATGTGTAGACTCTACAGTGAATGCATGACCCAATGTATACACTTGATGCAATGCATGCCGATGTACATACTTTAGTTGAAGTCAACCGAAGAGTGTATGTACTTTATGAATCCATATCCCAAGACCAGTGTACAAACTTGATCGAATGTCTAGACTTTTCATGAACAGTCGATGTGAAGACTTCACATGAAGATAGTTTGTACGTGCGTGCTGGCAGGGTATAGACTTGGAGAGCGACCAAATAGGATGTGTAGACTTGTACAAACAGACAGCATAACTGAACATGCTTTATGTAGCAGATAAAATGATTAACATAAAACATGCAATGCTTTAAATCTGTTAAACTAACTGAACAGCAATACAATGCTTTGATAATCAGACTGAACATCAGAATATGCAATGCTTGACTGAACATTTGAAAAAGATTACATTATGAACAGAGAGTGACTGAATATCAACATGATGACTCACACAGCAAGATGACTCACAATGATTAACTCACATCAAAAACCAATCATCAAAACCATCATCAAAACCACAGGGGCACAACATTGCCCGCTTTAGGGCAAGGAGCAGAAGAGGAGAAAGAAAAGACGAAAGAGATGATGTTGCTGTTCACCCCAGGGCTCGGGGTAGGAGAGATGAGAAAGAGAATGAAGGAAGAAATATTACTGCTACTCGCCCCAGGATGAGGGGCAGAAGATATGAGAGAAAAGAAGACTGCATGGTCACCCACCCCATGGCCGGGGGCAAAAGATGGGAAAGGGAGAACTATGCTGTTACTACCAACCGCCGCTAGAATGGGAGCAGAAGGTTCAGGGAGGAAGAGAAAATGATAATGAGTGAACCAGTCGCTGCTGCCATTTCAAGAAGATCGAGAGCCTGTGCTAGATAGGCCGACATATTCAAATACTCCAAAGCCGAACATCTGACTGCTTAGGTGGCAAGACTGGCTTGTCAGCGGAAAGGTCAGGAAAGACTGATGCCCCGACCAGAGCTACAAAGACACAGCCAAGAGGAGATGAAACAAGTGGTTCAAGACTACTTTCACTACCTGGGGAATTCTTCCCCCGGGCAGCAAAGATTATCCCGTGCCTTAGGCACCATAGATGATGAAGAAGAAGCCTTTCAAGAAGCAATGATCGGAGTCTCCTCCTCTGATTCCAATGATTATGAAGAAGGCCACAGAGCCGGGTATGGGAGAGAAGACCTGCACGGGCAAGAAGCTGAAGAAAGAATATCAGTCTTTGACCGGCTCAAATACCCCGACCAGGTGAAAAGTAAAGTCTACAGGCAGAGGGAGAAGATGCATATCTTCGCCTGCAATATGGTCGGACTTGTCAAAGGGCAGGATATGTTACCGACTCAGCCAGATGAACTGCTCAGACTGGCAACCAGACCAGGCCCCGTCACGAGGAGAAGTCAGGCGGCCAAAGAAAAAATAAAGACTGATGATGAAGTCCGCAAGATCACCACTATGACAGTTAATGTGGTGACAGCAGAAGAGGAAGATAATCCCTTCGTCGATGACGTTGAAGGGACTTCAGAAGAGATACAGATCCCGTCAACCATGGATCCCATGATCCAGATGATGTTTAGAAGATATCAACAAGAGATCAATGCTCTCAGAAGACAGCTAAATGAGAGGCATGAAGCTACACCGGTCTCTAAGCAAGTCGAGCCTATGGGGCAGACCTCCAGCTCAACAGAAATGGCTATCCCAGCTAATCCTCTCCCGGCCGATAAGGGAAAAGCACCGAGCCAACCTGTTCTACAGCAAACAGCAGCTCAGCCCTCTGTGTCTCAGACACAGCCCACCGTGCCCACCTTGCGCACAACTGTGATGAGAACTCCTTACAGTCAGCAACAAGCTCACTTCTTCCCGAAAAACATAGATCTAGCCATAGCCCACAAGCTGATGATTGAAAAGATTGTGGAAATGAAGCTATCTGAGAAGACTGGTGATGATGCTAGTACCTACGATGTGTACAAGGTACCGTATCCTCCCCAGTATGCTGCTAAGAGACTACCGCCAGGCGTTAGTAAGCCACCGAAGTTTGAAAAATTTAATGGCCAAGGCTCTCCCAGGGAGCACATAGCTTACTATACCACCATTATGGGTGACTTGGCAGCTGATGAAGCTTACCTGCTTAAGTTCTTCAGCTCATCCCTCACCGGGATAGCCTTGGAATGGTATTCAAGCCTGCCGGCTGGGTCAGTGGCCGATTGGCCTAATATGCAAAGAAAGTTCCGCGATAGATTTCACGTCACAGAAAGAGAAATTACAATAGCAGAACTATATGCAACCAGGCAAAAGCAAGATGAAACAACACTGGACTACATCAAAAGGTGGAGGAACTTAGCTATGAGATGCAGAAGACCTCCTCATCAAGAAGATGCAGTGCAAATATGTAAGCAGAACCTCAGGAGAGAGGTACTGGAAAAGATGATTGGTGTAGATGTCAGAACATTTGACCGGCTGAACAATATAGTGGCGGAAGTCGAGACGTTCCCGTCCAAGCGTCCGACGGCCAATGCTCCAACTGTGCCGAAAGGTAAATCTAATGATCGACGACCATCGCACTCTGAGGCTAACACCGTCGATTTCACAACCTTTGAGCAATAGAAAGGGAAGAAGGGGGCAGATGAAGCTCCCCCGCCAGCAGACACAGCGGAAAGAAAAGATAAAGTCTCTCTAAGAAACAAAATGAGAAAGCCATACTCTTTCCCGAAAGATAAGATAGCCGCACTATTCAACTGGGCATACAAGTTCAACAAGGTAACATTGCCTGAGCCAAAGAGACCCGAGGACGCATCAAAGAAAGGTGATCCACTATTCTGTCCATATCACCGTGCGCTGGGGCACGCAATTGAAGATTGTTACGTCTTCAAAGATATTATGGAAGGCATGGTCAAAAAGGGCGAGCTACAGCTGGGAGATTACCAGGTAGAGCCACCTCGTCCACATGAGCCTCCGGCCTTGAGAATGGCCGCCAATATGATTTCAATCTACCAGCAGCTGCCTAAGGAAGCCGTCGAAGAATGCACCAGGCATACTTATGAAGCTTGCTTCCTCACCCCACTGAAGGGTCAAGAAGGGTGGCAGATAAAGCCAATAAAGAATAGAAAGAAAACTCCCGCAGCCAATACCAGTGGAGCAGTTATCCGCGTTGTCACACCAAGGCCCGAACCACCTCCAGTAAAGCCAGTGTGGCACACAGCTGAAACAGGGCCAGTCATCCGGATCCCCACTCATAACCGGAGAAGACAAGTCCCCCTACCTGCACATAAGGAAGTAAGTCCTGCGGCCAGGCGTTTACATGAGTATATTAATGGGCTCGATGAATATGAACAGAAAAAGCCCGGGCACCTGCTGGTGAAAGACTGTATACTCTGGGAACAGCTCGAAGAATTGAAAATTAAAGTGCAACCAGGGGCAGAACAGGGAAAAGATGAGGCTGAGCCTTTCTGGGGGCAAGAACCAAAGAAGCCAAATTCCTAGAAAAAGAAGAGATGGTCTAAATGCAAAAAGGGAAAGGGAGTCGTGACAGTACAATGCAACAACCTATCGGCACTCTTTACCTTGCCCGGGGAGAACGATGAGGATGAAACATCAAATGCCCCGCTAGAAGCCAACCATGCCGAGGCCTCAACCTCAGCACATGCAACACGCTCCGGAAGAAGGTGGGGGTGCCCACCACCAGCCAATCATAACATTATGTTCAGAGGGGAACAACCCTACTAGATTCCTGAACCAGAGGTGCGGGGTGTCCAGATTCCTCCCCCTGCTAGCTTATACCAAGAAGAGAAGAAGGGATGTCAAATTCCAACATTTCTGGAATTTCTATCCAGTCTGGAAAATGGGCAGTCGATACAGGCTGGGCCAGATAAAGGCAAGAGACCTCAGCAGTCGGCATCTGTAGCCTACAAGCAGAATGAGAAAGAGGAGGATAACTCTCCGACGGCACCAGGGGCCGTTGCTATAGAAGAAGCCCCCCAAGAGATCAGTCCTGGGGATGAAACCAGCACTGGGCAGCAGAAGCCACGGGCACCACATGAACCCCCAAAGCCCCGATGGGCGGAAGAAATGAGACTATCTAATGTCCGGGTGGGCAGTCGGATCATGAAAATGCTAAGGAAGCTCCCTTCCAGATTCTCCATCTTGGAGATTCTCTCCCTGAGTGAAGAGGCTCGCCAAGCAATTGTTGATGCCCTGCAGTCGCCGGCACAGTATGAAGCACTCTTGACAGAAGTGAATTCTGGGCCATCAGTCACATTCACAGAGGATGATATGCTGATTCCAAATTCTGGCCATAACAGGCCGTTGTATATGAGGGGCTCCCTGAACTGTCAGCCACTGAGCAGGATACTGATAGATCCCGGGGCTGCTGTGAAAATTCTCCCATACCGGATGTACCAAAAATACTACTTTGATCTGCAGCTTACCAAGGTCAGAGACATGAAAATTGCGGGATTCAACCAGAAATGTAAAACGCCCCTTGGGGTGGCTGATTTCAACCTCACATTGGGGGACCTCACTACCGTGGTGCGATTCTATGTAATCGACTCCAACACCACATATAAGGCCCTGCTAGGGAGACCGTGGCTGCATGAATATCAGATAGTGCCATCCACGCTGCATCAGTGTATTAAATACTGCCATGAAGGAAAAGAAGAAAGGGTGTTTGTGGATCTGCATCCCTTCGAAGTATTCGAGTGTCATATGCTCGATGCATCCTACTACACGGAGGTGTCGCAAAAGGGTGAAGGGAAGGAGGCTGTGGTCAGCCAGAAGAAGCCGGTGATGAAAGCAAGAAATTGGTCTCCACCGCCACCAAGGGGCTATATTAAGAAACATGAAGTATCTCACATTTCTTATGTTGGTGACTTTGCTCGGATCACCCCTCCTAGCATCCACCCAGATGATACTGACGAAGAAATGAAAGAAAAGTACATACAGGTGGGGGTTTCGCAGGGTTTAGTCAAGCCCATTGCTAGCATAGAATATCAGACGGTGCTACCATTAAAGACTATGGAGGTCCCTCGTTTCTGCGAACCTCCTATCATATTCTACACCGGGGAGCCAGTCGAAGACGATGATCAAGACTGCATGGTCCCTGAAGAATCTGCAAACCGGATGGTGCCGATCACAGGCTTGGACTATACTACCCAGCGGGTTTCGCAGATGTTCTCTAAAATACAGATGCCATCACTACAACCTGTTGCCCAAAAGAAGGCGTTCCAGGAGCTATGGGATCCGCCCCGGGATAATAAAGAACTGAGGAAGATCACTCAGCACCCGGGATTGGGTTATACCCTTCAAGAATACTATGAAGCCAAGGTGGACGTCATCTCTGCCTCCTACCAGCATGAATACCCTCCCGAGGTGGGATATGACAAGTACCCCTCAGAAGATGAAGAGATCATTTATTAATCCGTAATGAACAATGAAGCCCCAGACAGTCAGCCGGAGACGGGGACATCTGATGAAACAAAGAAAGGTTGGTGCTGGGAAGACCTACCTTGCAAAGAGGATCTGTTTCATGCTGAAGCAAAGTTTGATACGGGAACCCCGGATGAAGACAAAATAGCCAACGAGCTAAGAGAATGCCTAGAGTTTGAGCGCATTCTAGAAGAAGTCCGGGCCCTACAGAATGATGATTTCTCAGGGGGGCCTGCACCAGAAGAACCTCTAGGGGCGGAGGAGTCCACCTTTGGGTTTCCTGCTGAACCGGTCACACCCTCGGGGCAGACCGAATAGATTCCCACAGTATCAGCCTGATATGATGAGCCAACATCCGCCGATGACCAGTATGACGGAACCAAAAATCATGAGATCGAAGAGGATTATATCCCGGGAGGCTTTATTGACTTGCAAGAAGGCCCGCCCTAAGTTGAAGATGGGGGTCAGGCCACCGTTGATGAGCTTGTAGAAATAAATCTGGGGACAGCAGATGAGCCAAGGCTGACATTCCTCAGTGCACTGCTGGAGCCAGCTGCCAGGGAACAGTATATACGGTTCTTGAAAGAATTCTGAGATTACTTTGCATGGACATATGATGAAATGTCAGGACTGAGTTCTGATGTGGCACAGCACCGGTTGGCAATAAACCCAGAGGCTAACCCCGTAAAGTAGCCGCCCAGGAGAATGCACCCTGAGTTGATAAATCAAATTAATAAACAGGTCGACAAGCTGATTAATGTAGGTTTCGTTGAAGAAAATCAGTATACTACGTGGCTAGTCAATATAATGCCTGTAAAGAAGAAAAATGGGCAGATCAGAATATGTGTTGATTTCGAGACCTTAATAAGGCTTGCCCGAAAGATGATTTCCCAGTGCCAATCACTAAAGTGATGATCGATGCGACTACTGGTCATGAAGCCCTGTCATTCATGGATGGGTCATCCGGATACAACCAGATCTGGATTTCTGAAGAAGACATAGTGCACACTGCATTCCGCACTCCGAAGGGGATATTCCACTACAAAAGGATGCCGTTTGGCCTCAAGAATGCTGGCGCTACCTACCAAAGAGCTATGACAAAGATCTTTGATGATTTGCTCTTCAAGAAAGTAGAGTGCTACATTGATGATCTGGTAGTAAAAACTAGCAGAAGAGAAGACCATCTGCAAGACCTGAGGATAGTATTCCAGAGGCTGCACTAATATGAACTCAAGATGAATCCTATGAAATGTGCCTTCGACGTGTCTAGTGGAAAATTCCTAGGGTCTATTGTCCGACATAGGGGCATTGAAATCGACCCATCCAAGATTAAGGCTATCCAGGAGCTCCCTCCACCAAGGAGTCTGTCCGAGCTAAGATCTCTGCAAGGGTGTTTGGCCTATATCCGACGATTTATATCGAATCTGTCGGGAAGATGCCACCCCTTTCACAAGCTCATGATGAAAGATGTACCATTCCTCTGGGACGATGGATGTCAGGAAGCCTTTGAGAAGCTGAAAGAATATCTCAAGACCCCTCCAGTGCTGGGGGCACCAATTAAGGGCAGGCCCTTGATACTGTATATCGCGGCCACACACTATTCCCTGGGGGCAATGCTGGCACAAATAAATGAAGGAGGCAAAGAGCAAGCCTTGTACTACTTGAGTAGGAGGCTGATTAGAACTGAAGAAGGCTACAGTTACATAGAAAAGACATGCTTGGGACTAGTCTTTGCTGTCAAGAAGCTCCGACACTATATGTTGTCACATGAAGTCAGGTTGATATCTGCAGCAGATCCGCTCAAATACATATTGACTCAGCCAGTACTGAAGGGCCAGTTGCGCAAATGGGCAGTGATCCTGATGGAATTTGATATTACCTATACACCCTAGAGGGTGATAAAAGGACAGGCCGTGGCTGATTTCTTCGCAGAGCATCCTGTGCCGGAAAATGACATGCTAGGGACTGAGTTACCCGATGATGAGACACTCGAAGCTTGCCAGGCTCGGCCAGTTATGTGGCAGCTATTCTTTGACGGAGCATCTAGAACAGAGATAGACTCCGATGGAAAGACCAGAATACGGGCTAGGGCCGGTATTGTGCTGAAGTCGCCAGAAGGGGAGGTCGTGCATACTTCCTATTCTATAAACAAGCCCTGCACTAGTAATGAAGCTGAGTACGAAGCTCTGATAATCGGTCTGCATATCAGCCTCAACATGGGTATCCAAATGCTTCAAGTATTCGGGGATTCGATGTTGATAATAAAACAAATCCAAGGGGAGTTCGAAGTGCGGAAGCCAGAATTGAATCCCTACCACCAGAAAGTTGTGCGCCTTATCACGAAATTCTATCATATTGAGCTCAAGCATGTGGGCCGGGGGCACAATGCCCAAGCTGATGCACTGGCAAAGCTAGCCAGCTCACTAGCAGTCCCACCAAACGAGACACTGAACATTGTTGTTATGAACCGGCGGCAGGTCCCCAGTATGCTAGAAGGGTGCCCCGAAGAAGATGAAGTTGCTACTATCAGCACGGTACAAGCGTCTGATTGGAGACAGCACCTGCTGCAGTGGTTTCTACACCAACAGCTGCCGCAGAAAAGAGAAGAAAAGATGAAACTTCTGAGAATCAAAGATTCTTATGAATTCAGAAATGGAACTTTATTCCAAATAATGGCAGATGCACGCAAGAAGATTCTGCTCCGTTGCCTGTCCACTGAGGAAGCTTGGCAGGCGATGAAAGAAGTACATGCCGGAACAGCAGGTGCCACCAGGCTGGTCCCAAGATGAAGATAGAAATCAAGAAGCTGGGCTACTATTGGCACACCATGTTTGAAGACTGCTGTAAATTCGCAAAGTCATGCCAAAAATGTCAAGAGCATGCTACTATGCCTAGAAGGCCTCCTACGACTCTGCACCCTACAGTTCCCAGCTGGCCATTTGCACAATGGGGAACTGACGTAGTCAGGCCACTGCATACTTCCTCGGCCGGAGATAAGTACATACTGGCCATAACAGATTAATTACTTCTCCCGATGGGCGGAGGCTGTAGCATTAAGAGAAGTGACTGGTGAGCTGGTCGCTAGATTCATCAAGCAGAATATTATCTTCCGGTTTGGAATCCCCAGCCGAATAATATCTGATAACGGAAGCCATTTCAAAAATCAGAAGGTCTATCGGCTTGCCGAGAAATATAAAATCGAGTGGAGGACTTCCACCCCTTACAATCCACAGGCAAACGGGTTAGCGGAAGCTTTTAATAAGACTCTGTGCACCCTGCTGGCCAAGGTCGTCAGTTCCAATAAAAAGGACTGGGAAGAAAAAATGTATGAAGCTCTGTGGGCGTACCGCACCGTCTTCAAGACACCTACAAGGTGCTCACCATACTCACTGGTATACGGCTCAGAGGCAGTGGTTCCGCTAGAGTTGGAAGTCCCGTCACTAAGAGTGGCAGTCCAATATGGCCTGGCCCGTGGCGAACAGACCAATGCAGAAAGAAGATTAGAAGAATTGGCTGAATTGGAAGAGAAACGCCTCCAAGCTCAGAAGAATATCCAAATGTATCAGGCCCGCATGGCTAATGCATTTAACAAACTCGTAAGAGGATGAGAATTCAAGAAAGGTGACCTCGTCATGGTCAAGAAAAGAGAACTCATGGCGTCCAACCAAAAGGGAAGCCGAATGCTAATTGGGAAGGTCCTTATGTGATACAGAGGGTCTACGAAGGAGGAGCCTACATGGTTGTCAACCATCGAGGGGAAATTCAATTCTCACCACTCAACGGAAGACATCTAAAGTTGTATCATGCAGCACAACCGACATTCCCCGAGTGATCAGGCAAAACTACCCTTTTCTTGGTCTAGCGGCACTCCGCCCTAGTCGAGCTACCCCTTTCTTGGTCTAGCGGCACTCCGCCCTAGCCGAGCTACCCCTTTCTTGGTCTAGCGGCACTCCGCCCTAGCCGAGCTACTCCTTTCTTGGTCTAGCGGCACTCCTCCCTAGCCGAGCTACCCCTTTCTTGGTCTAGCGGCACTCCTCCCTAGCCGAGCTACCCCTTTCTTGGTCTAGCGACACTCCGCCCTAGCCGAGCTACCCCTTTCTTGGTCTAGCGGCACTCCGCCCTAGCCAAACTACTTCTTTCTTGGTCTAGCGGCACTCCGCCCTAGCCGAGCTACCCCTTTCTTGGTCTAGCGGTACTCCGCCCTAGCCCAGCTACCCCTTTCTTGGTCTAGCGGCACTCCGCCCTAGCCGAGGTACCCCTTTCTTGGTCTAGCGGCACTCCGCCCTAGCCGAGGTACCCCTTTCTTGGTCTAGCGGCACTCCGCCCTAGCCGAGCTACCCCTTTCTTGGTCTAGCGGCACCTCGCCCTAGCCGAGCTACCCCTTTATTGGTCTAGCGGCACCCCGCCCTAGCCGAGCTACCCCTTTCTTGGTCTAGCGGCACTCTGCCCTAGCCGAGCTACCCCTTCTTGGTTTAGCGGCACTCCGCCCTAGCCGAGCTACCCCTTTCTTGGTCTAGCGGCACTCCGCCCTAGCCGAGCTACCCCTTTCTTGGTCTAGCGGCACTCCGCCCTAGACGAGCTACCCCTTTCTTGGTCTAGCGGCACTCCACCCTAGCCGAGCTACCCCTTTCTTAGTCTAGCGGCACTCCGCCCTAGCCAAGCTATCCCTTTCTTGGTCTAGCGGCACTCCGCCCTAGTCGAGCTACCCCTTCTTGGTCTAGCGGCACTCCGCCCTAGCCGAGCTACCCCTTTTTTGGTCTAGCGGCACTCCGCCCTAGCCAAACTCCCCCTTTCTTGGTCTAGCGGCACTCCGCCCTAGCCAAGCTACCCCTTTCTTGGTCTAGCGGTACTCCGCCCTAGCCAAACTACCCCTTTCTTGGTCTAGCGGCACTCCGCCCTAGCCAAACTACCCCTTTCTTGGTCTAGCGGCACTCCGCCTTAGCCGAGCTACCCCTTTCTTGGTCTAGCGGCACTCCGCCCTAGCCGAGCTACCCCTTTCTTGGTCAAGCGGCACTCCGCCCTAGCTGAGCTACCCTTTTCTCAGTCTAGTGGCACTTCGCCTTAGCCGAGCTACCCCTTTCTTGGCCTGGCGGCACTCCGCCCTAGCCAAGCTACCCTTATCCTGATCTAGTGGCATTCCGACCTGTCAGCCTCTAAAAAAAAAGAGAGGAAGGAAGAAGAAAGAATAAAAGAAAGTAAAAATGGGGTTAAAAATAGTGATACCCCGCCAGACTTGCTCCTATATTAGGGACAAGGGTAAAAATGGTCCAAAACCCAGCTGTGGTGAAAACCCGAAAGGGCACTGCAAGCAAAATCGGGTACCCCACCACGTGAAAACCCAAAAGGGCGCGTGGACAGAAGCAAGAGGGGGCTGGCTTCGGCAAAAACCAGAAAGGGCGCTTAAACCAGTAATGTGGTAATTTAAAGTTCCCTTCTTCACCCTTCCTGATAAAACTCCGAGAAGGACAATCATCACAAAGTCCCGCCAGAAATCCTGTCTAACAATTCCTCGGCCTTTGTCATCATCGACAAGATAGGCCGGTCTGTTTCTTTAACCTGGACTCTTCGTCCCTGTTAAGCTAGTCTACATTCCGGCAACAGCTTCATGCCTAAGCCGCCATCCACCAGCTTCGGTTCAGACCTTCTGTTTGAATTGCATAATGAAGCCCTACTCTCCTTTGCATTGATGTTCACCCCACATCGATGAATGGCACCTACTCAGAGAGCAACACGAAAAAAAAAGAGGGGCCCACCTCGGAATAGACCTTTCGTCTGTTCTGATGAAACACTTCCACTTGTCTTTGTCTAAGATCCACCACGATGAATCCCATCCAGTCTAGATCTTACATCTATTCTGATGAAACCTACCACACGTCCCGGTACCGATGATGAAGCCTGCTGTTGATCGATTGGCACCCTGCCCGATCAACGATAAAGCCTCTCCGGTTTAGACCTTACGTCTATCCCGATGAAACATATGAAATCCTTGCATTGGTATGAACCTGGTACCGATGATGAAACCTCATGTTGATCGATTGGGGCACTGCCCGATCAGCGACGAAACCTATCTGGTTTAGACCTTACGTCTATCCCGATGAAACATATGAAACCTTTGCATTGGTATGAGCCCAATACCAATGATGAAATCTGCTATTGATCGGTTGGCAGACTGCCTGATCGATGCTAAAACCCACCCAGGGTAGACCTTCTGTCTGCTCTGACAAACACGACACAGCTATTTGAATCAATTCAGACCCTTCGTCTGATAGATCATGAAACTCTATTCCTTTGCGTTAATGTCAAACCTTACATTAACGATGATACTCACATTTCCAGCAAATGGCTTCGTGCCCGAGCTGCTATCTATATCCTCTAAATCAATTCGGACCTTTCGTCTGGATAGATCATGAAACCCTATTTCCCTTTACATTGATGTTGACACCCACATCAATGATCATGTATCCTCAATAAATGTATGGCCCCATGGTCCATAGAATGAAAGTTCTAGTTCCAGGAAAGACAATGACAAAGGAAAAGAGAAAGAATACAAAAATATATATATGAAAAGTGGGGTTAAAAATAGAGATACCCCGCCAGACTTGTTCAGGCATTCTGGACAAGGGCAAGAATGGCTAAAACCCAGCTGTGGTGAAAACCCGAAAGGGCACTGCAGGCAAAATCGGGTACCCCGCCACGTGAAAACCCGAAAGGGCGCTTGGGGAAAAGCAAGAGGGGGCTGGCTCCGGTGAAAACCCGAAAGGGCGCCTGGGACAGTAATGTGGTAATTCTGAGAAATTCCATACTTCCTTCCCTTGATAAGGCCTTCCGTTAACCGATCGGCTCCTTGCCCGGTCAACGATGAAACCTTTCCAGGGCAGACCTTACGTTTACCTTGATATAATCTGCATACCCTCTTGCAAATGTCCCACCGACAATAAAACCCATCACCATTCTAATAAAGCCCGGCCAGCTCAGACCTTACGTCTGTCCTGATGAAACTCTTAAACCTTCTCTTGATCGATCGGCTGCTTGCCCGGTCAGCAATGAAACTCTACCAGGATAGACCCTACGTCTATCCTGATGAAACCTACGTATTGTTTAGCAAAGTCCCACATGCGATCAAACCCTATCCAGGCTAGACCTTACGTCTATTCTGATGAAACCTATGAAACTTCTTTGCATCGATATAAACCCAATGTCGATGATGAAACCAACTATTGATCGACTGGCACCCCACCCGATCAATGATAAAATCCTCTCCAGTCTAGACCTTACGTCTATTCTGATGAAACCTATGAAACTTCTTTGCATCGATATAAACCCAATATCGATGATGAAACCAGCTATTGATCGACCGGCACCCCGCCCGATCAATGATGAAACCCCATCTGGTTCAGACCTTACATCTGTCCTAATGAAAACCACGGACCTTCAAAGTCCTACCTGAGGTAACCCTATCCAGTCTAGACCTTACGTCTATTATGATGAAACCTATAAAACTTCGTTGCATCAATATGAGCCCAATATTGATGATGAAATCATGCACCGACCGATTGGCACACTACCCCGACTGGCTTTGAAACCTACCCGGGTTGGACCATTCGCCCATTCCGGATGATGCTCTAGGCCTTTTCATTCACATTCCCGCAAACAGTCTCCCTTGCGGCACATATGACCAAAGAAGACGTTTGGTACTACCAACAGAATTCGGTTTAAGCACGCCCCCCGGATGCCATCACGCGGTGGAGCGAGTTCCCCATCCTTTCTATGAAGGGATGGACGCTCTCCTGCCAGGTACGGGCCATTCACAGGAGGGATTGCTAGAACCACTACCCCACTTCCCAAAGTGATGAAACCACATAGAAAAGTCGATGGATACATATGAAGCTGAAGATTCCTTTTCATTAAAAGAGGAGTACACAAAGAGCCCCGAGGGGACACTGTATCACAAAAGAGGGCAGAAGAAAACAAAGAAGAGATAATTCAAGGATGCCGGAAGATATCTTCAAAGGCCAAAAGACCCACATCGGGAGCGGCTCTTAGCTCGTGAAGGCGCGCCTCCTCTTCCTGAAGCTTCACGGACATACCCTAGAGAGACATCACCCGTCCCTCCAACAAGGCCACTTTCTCAGTGGACCGTGGCCGAATAGAGGATAATTGTTGCAGCTCGGCTCGAAGTCCAGCGAGTTCCACTTCCAGAATGGCTATCCGGTCTTGGACAGCTTCCTCCCGCTGAACAACACTCTGTAGCTCAGCCTGGCGTTCATCAAGGGCAAGCGTCAGCTTCTCCAGCTCAGATTTACACTCCGACCTCTGCAACTTCAATGCCGTCAACTTGTCGGTCATAGTCCGTGCTAGGAAATCCCTCCAATGCACGAATTTCATTAGAAGCAGAACACGCTGAACCCATATGTCCAAAGGGCAGCCCATGGCCTGCAGGCCGCCAGTGAAGCGATCAGCAATTTCCTTCAGCTGCAAATGTGTCAAGCCAGGCTGGGATTCTACGAGCTGGCGCAGCATATCCAGGTTCTGCCAGACAAAGCTCTCAGACGATGCGAAGCCAAAAGAAGCGGAGGGGATCACTTCAAAGGTCACTTCACTATCAATGTCCACCCACAACACAATAGCCGGCCGGGAGGACGAAGACAGTAAATCTGCTGGGAGAGCTGGCTGGTCCCTCTCTATACTCTCCTGCTGAGCCGAAGACTCCTCTGCTACCACTGCCTCAGGAGTTATGGCTTGAACACCCGCAGGAGGAGAATCAATAAATGATGGAGCTATCTCTTCATGGGTTTCCTGAGTGGGGGCTTCATCTTCAACTGCTCTTTCTGGTAATAGGGACGAAGGCGCCCTAGTCTGTGGAGGCAGAAATGCAGTCTCTATAGCCACTATGGCAGGGACTGCTGACTCGGGCGCAATGGACATTACTGCTGCCGGTATAAAAGCTGAGCTCCTGGCTGGGTCTGCTTCGGCTCTAAAATCTGAGGCCCTGACAGGGACGGAACTCTCTCCTGAGGCCCCCAAGTCCAATGATGCTATGTCAGTTGAAGATTGTATCCTTACTGGCACAGGGCGGATAACCTCAGAAATTCCCATGCAAGTTAAAGGTAAAGCAGGGATAATGGCCAAGTCTGCGGATGAAATGGCCATAGAAACTGCGGCCGCGTCTGAGCGGATGATGACAGGGTCCTGAGGACAAAGCAGAATGACCTTCAGCAATGAATGAAAGAAAATAAATAGAACAGGAAACAAAAAAGAGAAGCTTACCTTTAAAGTGGGGTCTATACCCTCGAAATGAGACAAAAGGGGAGAAAGCTTCGTAGTTGAAGCAGCAAACGGAGGGGTTATGTCAACTTCGGTGTCGAGCCCGGCAAACTCCTCTTGCAATTCCTCCTTAGAAGATAGCATCAGCAGCTTAGGAGGCTTTAAAGGCGGAAGGCCTTTTGCAAATACGGGCAAGGCTTCTGATTTTAGAACTTCCTCCTCTCTGTCGCTGAAAGTCACTTCCTCCGCATTATCAGAAACGGTCTCGGAGCTGCCCGAGGATATCTCCACTCTAGCTATATGCTGAGGGGTCGCCTCTAGAGCATACCGGGATGCAGACCGGGTGATTATGCGTCTGGACGGAATAACGCTCCGTTTTATTGGAGTCCCGTAACTCTCCTGCGGTTGAGGCAACTCTCCCGCTGCTATCATGGCCTCAGTCTGCTCCCTGACTGCCACCTCAACAAAAGGGGACCTCTGAGGGATATAACATAAAAATAAGGGAAGTATAAAGAAAAGATGAGAAAGCACATATAGCCTCCTCCTCGCCAGCCGGGGTAGGAGAAGGCAGCCTCGTGTCCCTTTCCACAGGCACTGCAACCTGCTCCTGGGCTGTATCAGATAAAGAGAAGCTCAGAATCGAAGAACTCCTTAAAAGATCAGTCAAGAAGACAATGAAGATTGCATATACAAGCTATTACCGCCACTCTCGGCAGGTTCCTGAGCGACCTCCTCTGAGACCTAAACTCGTCGAAAGAGGGGATGTCTGGAAGAGGGGTTCTGGCATCTGTCACAACCGGAGCTGACTGCTGGACCCGAACAACCTTGGCCCTTTTGGCCTTGGCAACTGCAGCTTTCACCACAGAAGGCTTCCTCTTCTTGCTCGGAGGCAAGGGAGTGGTAGTAGGTGCCGCTGCAGGAATTTCAAAGTAAGCAGGCTTCTCAGCTTGAGCAATAATCTTCCTGTAAAGTCCCTGACGCTTTATGTCCGGTCTATCTGTTCAAGACACAAGAAAGGCAGTCATAGTCGACAGATGCAGAACATAACAATAAAAGAAAGATGCCATGAGTGCACAGGAAGGGTCATACCTGCTGGGCCATCATAAAATGTGGAAAGCGGCCAATACAGATAAGCCACCTCCTTCGATCGGGAAGCAGCCTCCTTCACGAGCCAGCATATGTCACCAATGGTCTGGCACTTCTCTGTCAAGGTAGCCAAGTCTTTATGTCCGTGGAAGTCGAGGCAATGAAACAGGCCGAGATAATCCATACACCAGCCGTCGACATAATGAAAAGAAATAAAAAGCAGTTTATTCAGAATGCTAGTTATTGGGTTCTCCACTGATAGCCCGTGAACATTTAGCAGTACAAAAAGCCAAGAAGTGTGCTGATAATATGTCTGGGTGTGGTCTTCCATCCGCACAAACGTCCTATAAGGGTGAAACCTGTCCACCGGACCCCTCCAAGCAGTTGCTGTCGGGAGAGGTTCCTCCGGGGGGAACGGATATTGTACATCCAAATGAACACCCCCTATATGGCCCATGATGTAACAGAACCTAGGACTCAACAAGCAAGCATAATTAAGCATTCAAAATGGACCGATAATGGCAACCGCTCACCCGATGCTCACTAAGACCCGGGGGTAACTTGGCAATACCAAGGGGAGGTTGTGTGGGCTGGGCCATTGCTGGTAGAGGGCCAGCAAGGCCAAGGTTTGATTCTCCAAGGGTATGGCTGCCCAAATCAAGGGTCCGACGAAGTGTCAAAGGGCACGGGTTCCACTCTCTTCCCACGATGATCACTTATAGAAATTAGCTTAAGGATCGGGCTCTCGTCACGGCCAGCGGAGTTTATGAACTAATATTGAAAGAACAAGCATGAATTAGAGCAAAGTTTTGGAGCACTCACTCAACCGGTTTGAAGAAACCGGTCCCGCTCGGAGACGAGGGCGAGCGGGGAAGCGTGGGTTCCCCACACGCCGCGTCGGGGTAGCTTGACCTGTTTAAGCTATTACAACACTACACCTCTCGCAGGAGGGGGGACCTTGGGGTGGGGGTTAATGATATTACAATCAATACTACCTCCACGTAGGGAGGGGCCTTCAGCTGGCCAAGCGGGGAGGGGAAATCAAAGCAAAGAGTGAGGAATAAGTGATGACACCGAATCTGCCTGCTATCTGCGGATAAGGATAGATAGCCAGTGTTGCAGCTGTAGAACTTGCTCAGGAATTTTGCTGAGGGCGAGACCAGTGGGGATCTCTTCGTTTCTGGAACAGGAGTGCCTCTGAATTTTGCCAATTTCTTCAAGGGTTGCTTCCGGCCTGGGTAGGAGCACGAACAGGGTTGCTGATTCTCGGATTGTCTGCAACAGATTGACAACAGCGGGAAGACGCGGCTGCCCCAACCGTTCCCGAACTCCGAATCAGTCTCCGTTGGAACTGTTGGAACCGTGGGTGAGTCCTCTTTACAGCAGAACAAACGGGGATGCCAAAAGATGCCAGTGAAGATCAGAGGACTCAGAAACGTGAGGAGTGGTCAATGCAGACAGTGGGAAGTAGAGTCGAACGCCTGAGGAAGAAAATTGGTAACTTCTGCTTCAAGATGCAGAACAGAGTTCCACTTCTTGGTTCTGAAAGTAGAGAGGGAGAGGAAGAACTTTACAGAAGAGCTTGTGGCCTGATTCCTCCGGGGTTTGTCGTGGTGAAGCTTTCTCTCCGGATCAGGATCTCTGCAGAGCTAGCTCCTAGTTTCCAATAGTAGGTTGCAGAGGATGCCCCGACTGCTTCCCAACTCGAAATTGAGCACCGTCAGAGTCGTTGGAACCGTGGATGAGTGCTCTTCGGAGAAAAGCCAATGGGGAGGCCAAATGATGTCGGATAGGACCAAGGAACACTGAACACTATTGACAGGTCGGTGCAGACTGTGGGCAACAGGACTGCGAAGCTGAGGGAGAAAATTGATAACGCCTGATACAGGATGTCAAATGGAGTTTCGCTTCTTGATTCTGAAAGTAGACAGGAAGAGGAAGAACTTTGTAGAATAGCTTGTGGCCTGATTCCTCCTGGGTTCGTCGTGGTGAAGCTCTTTCTCCGGCTCAGAACCTCTGCGAGGGAAGATCTGCGTAGTCGTGGAAGAATGGGCCTCCTGGGCAGCACCAAGCTCCGATGGGGACGAGACTACTGCCGTTGCGAAGAAGACAGGCAGACGCTTCCAACGATGGCTTTTGGGCTTCTAGGAACGTCCGGAGGAGGTCGGGGTCACTGCTGCAAGCTTTAGGTCTTCTGCATGTCCTCTTACTCTAGATGGTAGAAGGTGGGGGTGATGGAGGGGAACAAGGGAAGATGGAGAGGATGAGAGGGGGCCGCCCCTAACCAATGGGGAGGGGTCTTGGGCGCCCTAGGGCTGTGGAGGGAAGGGGATTTTTGAATCAAATGGCCTAGGGAAGTGGAGGGTTGCATGGGGGAGAGGGAAGGGTGCTTGGGAAAGGGATGAGGTGGTTGGAGGGTGGCTTAGTGATTGGGGATGCTCCCTTGGGACTAGGGGGTGGAGTAATGGGATGTGTGGGGAAGAGGAGTGGCCTTTAATAGGGGTAGGTGGGAGAGTGGTGGTTGGGAAGGGAGGAGAGAGAAAATTTTCAAAATTGGGTGTGGAGGAGAGAGAAAGTGGAGTGAAAAAGAGAGATTAAGAGAGGGAAGGGTGGGGAATCTCTCCCCTAGGGTCTCTCACCCAAAAAATGGAATCTCTCCACTAGATAAGAAGTGTAAACTCTTAAAATGGCAAGTTTTTCATTCATTGATTCATTAAGTTGAAATGGGGGGAATGGGATCCTATATATAGGAAACCCACATTTCAACAAAAGTCCCTGACAATTGACTCAATGATAAATAACCGAGGGGGTAGGGGAGAGCCCTTGGGCCAAGCCCAATGAATTGGGCCCAATAGCTAACTAGACAACCTAGTGACACTCAAACTTAGGGAAATGAACACAAGACCTAGGAACATGACTCAAATAAAAATTACATAGGACTCAAAATTAAATGACTAGATCATGCCAGATGCAACCGGGGCGAGGAGACGAGCCGTGAGCGTGGGCATGGGAGGTGATGTCCCCATCATACTCCCGGGGTGCGGAGAACTCGACTCTGTCGAGTAAGTGTCCTTCCCTCCTTAGAGGGTGTAGAAGTGGTACTGCCCTCAAGTCTTCCGAACGAGACCGATCCATCCACCTGCCAAGACAGCGCTCGTATACCTTGCTCCTGGTGGTAGTGACCTGTTCATCCAATATTCGTTCAATGCTCTCAAGCTGAGCTCTCTTGGCTGGTGGACTCTCCTCACGGGTGGGTGCTCTCTCAACGGAGGGAATATGCTCAATATCCTCACTAGGTATCACCGTGGGTCCCTTATATGGCACTAGGTCAGCTACATTGAATGTGGGACTCACTCCATACTCCTCGGGGAGATCTAACTCATAGGCATTAGCGCCAATGCGCCTCAGGACCTGGAAGGGACCAGCCCTACGTAGTCTCAATTTGGAGATGACTCCCGGGGAGAGCCTCTCCTTCCTCACCATCACAAAGTCACCCACGTGGAATTCTTGGTGACGCCGAAGGGAGTCAGCCTGCCTCTTATAGATCTCATTTTTCTTGCTTATGTGCTTGCAAAGGCTTTCATGCAATTTTGTGAATGCAGTCTTTTTAGTGGTTATGGGTGGACCTGGACAACCATAGATAGACCTATCATGCCATGATGTCATATGGACCTTGATAAACCTTGGTGGGCCGGGGCAATCAAATGTGGCCCTATCATGCATGGACTTTCTAACAAAGGTTGGAGGGCCGGGGCATCCGTAGGTGATCCGGTCATGCATGGGGGTGACAAATGCCGGGGGACCCAGACATCCACGAATGCTCCTATCATGCTTGAGACTCATGATGAGTGAAGGTGGACCATTACATCCAAATTTGGACCACTCATGCTTTCTACTTGGCATGTGGGTGATATGAATGAATGGACCCAACATGGTGTTCATGCCAAGTGGTGTGGTAAGCCTAAACACATGCATGTTTTTCCCAAGGGTGACTTCTATACGTATAGGTGTGGGACAACCTTTGAACTCCCATTGAAAAGGATCGAATGGATCTAAGAAGGTGGTCATCATGGGGTGGGGCATAACCTTATTACCTAGGGATGTGTGGTCCAAGGTCATGGCTCCCAAGGTGTAACCCGGATCTAGGATGGAGTGGATTGGGTCAAACATGGTGAGTTGGTGTAGGGAAAGGTGGGTGGTGGATAAAGTGGTTGCGTCACACGAGTCTCTTGACTCACATTGGAATGGATCATAGGGATCATAAAATGGGTTACCTAGGGGGAAGAGCTCCATGTCCTCAAGATCCTTAAAAGGTACTAAGTCATCCTTCTTCATGATAGTTGGGCCAATGATCTTGGCAAGTGGGTCGACCATGAGTGGAGGGCTTGGCTTTCTACCCGAGATAATAAGCTCTAAATCGAGGAGAAGGTTGGGCTGATTGGGTGTAGGGAGGAATAGAAGGAGGTCGCTAGTGTAGCAACCAATGGTGCAAACCGAGGTGATAGACCCTATGCATAGGTGTAGGAGGCTAAGGCTCCTAGGTTGTTCGACCATAGGGGTCAACATGCTAGTCATCTCTAATTACCAAGCTAAGCCCTTGAAAAGGTCCTCTAAGGTTTCCACTTGGTAGGATGTTTGGATTATGGTGTGATAGGAGGAGATGTGCACTATGGGAAGGTTTTCCTTTATGAGAAGGCAATCGTGGGCCGTGATCTCTCTTATTGGGCTCTTCTTTAGCCAACTAATAAGGGGTTCATCTAAGATGAGTTTGGCCCTAACTAGAGAGGGTGGTGTAAGGTGAAGGTCACCATGTGATGCTTCTTCTTCTTCTTGGTCATGGGTTTCCTCCGAGGTAGGGAGTGGGTTTGGGGTGTTCACCACTATAGG
This sequence comes from Amorphophallus konjac, assembly GCA_022559845.1. Taxonomy (NCBI): domain Eukaryota; kingdom Viridiplantae; phylum Streptophyta; class Magnoliopsida; order Alismatales; family Araceae; genus Amorphophallus; species Amorphophallus konjac. Next base: position 281,321,952 of record CM040125.1, read on the forward strand.
ATCGGGTATGGGTTCCTTCTCTAAGGTGGTGAGAGGGTCTTTTGGTGGTATGGTGATGAGGGTTGATGTATGGCGCACCCGGGGTGGAAGGTAAAGGGAAACTTGGTTTGGGATAGGGAGGGGAAGTAGTGGGAGACTAGGACATGGGGGTTTTGGGGGAGGGAGTGGGAGATGGGTTGGTTGGGGTGGCTTGGGTCGGCCGGTCTTGGGGGGAGTATCCCTTATAGGGAAAAATGGAGGGGTAGGGGTGGTCCTTATTGAGGAAACTTGGTCAGTTAGGGGTCTCTTCCCCTTAGGATCTGCCAGTTGTGGGGGGGTGGAGGTGGGGGCCAATTGGGTTTGGATAGTGACGTTTGTGGGAGGAGGTTTTGGTTGGGGTGTGGGGATCCTCATGGGATTTGGTGGAGAGGTGGCTGCTTGGTTTATTTGGGTCTTAAGGGAGAGGACTTGGTCGCGAACTGTAGCTATGATGGTTGAGAGGTGATTTGTTGGGGGTGGTGGGGGTGGAGACCAAAGGTCGGTCTTAAGTTGGCCGGGTGGGGATGGAGGAGTGGTAGTGCTCCTCGGGTTAGGGGTGCTTGAGTAGGAGGGGTGGGAATGTTTGGTGATGTAGATCTTTCTAAGTTCTATCTTCATCTCTTCCCATGAGGAGATGGGCTCTTGCCCCCTAACCCTTCTTAATCCCTCTATGTGTTCCCACTTACTTTTGGCTTGACCCCGAAACTGTCCCTTGGCCCTTCGGACTCACGCGGATCCATATACCCAATTCTTGTCAAAGTACTTTTCTATGGTAGCCTCCCACCTAAGATAGTCACTAGAACGTGATCCGTCAAAGGTAATATCCCTATCTAGGATGAAGTCTATGGGTGGTGAGTAGGCTAAGTAGGTGGCCATGATGATCGGGGGGATCAATGCAAGGGTCGGATTGATGATAACACAAGTGCAAGCATGCCCTAGGACTTGACTTGATAGACACAAGTCAATAACTTGGCTCTGATACCAATTGATGTGACACAACCTAGGACTCAACAAGCAAGCACAATTAAGCATTCAAAACAGACCGATAATGGCAACCGCTCACCCGATGCTCACTAAGACCCGGGGGTAACTTGGCAATGCCAAGGGGAGGTTGTGTGGGCTGGGCCATTGCTGGTAGAGGGCCAGCAAGGCCATGGTTTGATTCCCCGAGGGTATGGCTGCCCAAATCAAGGGTCCGACGAAGTGCCAAAGGGCACGGGTTCCACTCTCTTCCCACGATGATCACTTATAGCAATGAGCTTAAGGATCGGGCTCTCGTCACGGCCAGCGGACTTTATGAACTAATATTGAAAGAACAAGCATGAATTAGAGCAAAGTTTTGGAGCACTCACTCGACCGGTTTGAAGAAACCGGTCCCGCTCGGAGAGGAGGGCGAGCGGGGAAGCGTGGGTTCCCCACACGCCGCGTCGGGTTAGCTTGACCTGTTTAAGCTATTACAACACTACACCTCTCGCAGGAGGGGGGACCTTGGGGTGGGGGTTAATGATATTACAATCAATACTACCTCCATGCAGGAAGGGGCCTTCAGCTGGCCAAGCGGGGAGGGGAAATCAAAGCAAAGAGTGAGGAATAAGTGATGACACCGAATCTGCCTGCTGTCTGCGGATAAGGATAGATAGCCGGTTTTGCAGCTGTAGAACTTGTTGTGCCCCTGTGGTTTTGATGATGGTTTTGATGATTGGTTGTTGATGTGAGTTAATCAAATGGTCAGTCATCTTGCTGCTCAGTTTAGATTAACATATTTGATGTTCAGGTCTTGTTACATAATAAACTGATGCATAAAGCATTCATTCATTGCTGTGGTTTTGATGGTTGATATTGTATTTTGATGATAGCAATGATATAGTGTTTTCATGACATTGTGCCTTGATGATTGCATCATGACTGTGACTGGTACAACTGATATATTGTTTACGTTAGACTTATGTTATGTGCATAGTCTATACAGTGCTTCGTGGGGTTTATGCCCTAAGTCTATTCACTACACAGCAAGCTCAAAGTCGATACATTGAGCGTCTCATGCATCATTCGTCTAAGTCCATACATTGCACTGTAGTGTGCATTTGGCGAACACATCGCAAGTCTAGACATTGCACTGTAGCATGCATTTCCTTAAAGTCTATACATAGGACTGGTTTGTATTGGCTAAGAATATACAACGTCAGCTCATGCCTTGTCTTAGACAAAGTCTATACAATGGCTTTGGGTCTCTAAGTCTATACAGCCTTTTGCTTCGCCAAAGTCTATACATTGGTCTGCATAGGCTAAGTGTCTACATCGTCTGCTGTGAGGACAGCAAGTCTGTACACTGGCCTTCTTTCATGATAAACTACAAGTCTACACATTCAACACTGGTCTTCCAAGTCTGTACAGCGTGAAGTCTATACTTTGGACTATTCTTCAAAGTCTGTACATCAGACTGTACATCTTCTTCGTGCTGTTTCTGTACTTGAGTTTTCGTGTTGTTTCCCCTCACTAACACGAAAAGATCTCGTGTCGTATGAGCTTACAACACCTCGTGTTGAATTCCATGCGTAACAGGAAAGCTTGTATGAGGTTAGACTTCGTGTCGTTTCCCTTGTCTTCATCTTCGTGTTGTTTTAGTGTCTACGTCGTCGTGTTACCCCGTGTCAATTACTGTTCTCGACTTCGTGTCGTTTCATTTCTTGACATTTTGACTTCATGTCAAATCACTGTTCTGTCTTCGTGTTGTTCCTACACTCCGTGTCGATTTCATCTTTTGTCTTTGTCTTGTGTTTTCATGACCTCGTATCATTTTTCCTCTCATAACTTCGTGTTGGTGTTTCTGTGACTTCGTGTCATGTTTCGTAACCACACTTCGTGTTGGTTACTGTTATTTCTGTGACTTCGTGTCATGTTTCCAGACCTTGTGTCGTTTTCGTGTCATGTTTTCCACACTTCGTGTCGTTCATGTTTCGTAACCACACTTCGTGTTGGTTACTGTCGTTCTTGTGACTTTGTGTCGTGTCTCCCAGACTTCGTGTCGTTTTCACTCCGTGTCAACTTCGCCTTAAGTGTTGTTTTCATCTTCGTGTCATTTTTCACTCTGTGTCGTTTTTGTTCCACTGCGTGCAGAACATTGCAGCACTTCGTGTTGCTTTCTGTGCCACCACCTTGTGTCGTTCTCTGTGTAGTGTGTGTTTTTGTCACCACTATACTTCGTGTCGTTGTTCTTCACTTCGTGCTGTTTTCACCGTCTTCGTGCTGGTCTTTCTCATTAGACCTGGTGTCGTTCTCGCTTTGACCACACTTCGTGTTGCTTTACGAAGACCTTGTGTCTTACTCGTTTGCAACCACTTCGTGTCGGTTTCTGCTGTCAGCCCGTGTTGTCCTCGTGTTGTTTTTCACCTCGCGTCGGTTATTGTTTTCATCTTCTGCGTGTAGTTCTCTTTGTAGTGTTATCTTTGTTACAAGTTGCATCTCGTGTTATCGTTTATGTCTGTATGGTTTTACTTCGTGTTACTTACTGTTGTACATCGAGTCTTTACTGACTTCGTGTCGTTTTCCCTATTGTGTCCTCGTGTTGTCTCCGTGTCGTTACTATTTGTTACTTCGTGTTGTTTCATTTTAACCTCGTTCAGGTTTCTTCTAAAGCGCTGTTCTTCTGATAATCTATACAGAGTTGTTCTTTAAACTGATGACTTATTCGATACTCTGTTTTACAGGTGCATTGATCGTGAAGCTTAAGGAGGGCACGTGATCCGAGGCTGGAATGAAGCCTGCTGAGAGACTGCCACGTGGTCCGAATAATTAGGGCTAGAAATGTGGAGGTCACACGTCGTGGCTGATGCTGCTGCTGCTATATATATGAGACCTTCGTCCACAGATGAAGGTGATCGAGTTGGCAAAAAGAAAAGCTCATACAGAGAGCCACGATCCAGAGAAGAAGAAAAAGAAAAGAAGAAGAGAAAGAGAGTGAGAAAGAGAAGAAGAAGCAGAGAGTGAGAGGAGAGAAGAAGAAAGAGAAAGAAAGATAGAGAGTGAGCGAGAGAGCTCGTGGAGAAGAAGGAAGATCTTACCTGAAGATCCGTCTACTGGACCGTGGATCAAATCCAGGCCAGTCAGCTCCGTTGAGAGCCACATTGTGCACTTCATCTTTCAGCTTTCTGTTTTGCTGAAGTCATTTTCGTTTATTGTTTTTCCTTTGTTTTCTGCTTTGCTGTGTTTCCGATACTCTGTAGAGAGGTCGGGGTTCCTCCTGTTAGTTCAGGAGAAGGGAGATTGATATCTCCGGTTGCAAGCAGCAGGTGGGCTGCTTGTGGGTTCCCTCCGGGTTGGAGGAAGGGAGATTTATCTCCGGTTGTGCTTCCCTCTGGGGTTCAGAGGAAGAGAGACTTGGGTCTCTAGGTTCCCCTCCGGGTTGGAGGAAGGGAGACTTGTCTCCGGTTCTGGGCTTGTGGATTCAAGTCTAGGGGTTCCCTCCAGGTCTGGAGGAAGAGAGACCCTGTGTCTCTGGTTTGCTAGTGACTGGTGTCACTAGTGGTTCCCTCCGGTTGGGAGGAAGAGGGGAGGTTGTTCCCCTGGTCTAGCTGTTTGGCAGCGTTTGTTGCAGACTGAGTCTGCTGTTTCTAGCGTGAGCTAGTGGAAGCCACACTCAGTTTGAGTGTGGGGTGGATGTAGGTCTGGAGGACCGAACCACCTAAAAACCCCTCGTGCATTGTGGCTTGATTTGTTCATTTGTGCTTCCGCTAGATGAATGCATAAGGGCGCTCCATGTGTTTGCTAACTGGTAGAACTGAATAGTTGACTAGCTTTCAGATTTGGTAAATCTGTCTAGTTAGCATCATAGTTCTAGTTTGGGTGAAATTTTATATTGAGTGAAAGTCTTGTTAGTATTCTAGTTTTCAATTGGGTGAAAGTTTTTATTTAACGAGTTATATTCATTCACCCCCCCTCTGAATACTGCACTGAACCCAACAATTGGTATCAGAGCGGGTTCCTAGCTCAACAGATCCAACGATCTGAAGGGGATCCTGCCATCGTGTGAAGTTTCTTATCTGTGTGTGTGTCTGTCCTGCTGCTTGGATCTCTCATCGAACAACTACTGTTCTAAAATTGTTTGTTTAAATGTCCTCTCTCGTGATATTTGATGGTTCAAATTACAGCCGTTGGTTGGGCGGCATTGGCATTCACCTGAGTTCCATTAATCCTAAATTATGGAATCTCATATCAAAGGGCGCACACAAAGTGCCTCAGGATGAGGCCAGATGGTCTAGGAGGGACATGAGGAAGTTTAAAGAGAATACTGAAGTCCTTAATATTCTGAGAGACTCAGTAAATATTGACATGTTTCCTTGTATTGCAGGTTGCTCAACAGGAAAAGAAATCATGGCTCAAGTGAAAGCCATACATGAGGAAAAAGGTGGACTGTGCTTAGTCGGAAATGGAGGAGACTATAGTGACAGCCATAATCCAGAAGATGATAATGGCAAGGCAAGCTCAAATGATCAGGAAGAGGATAATGATGAGGAGGTAAACATCTTCGAAAACTTCTTTTTAGATGATTGGGAGAATGCATACGCTGAGTTGTTCGAGTCTCATGAACAATTAAGAAAACAATACAAGAAATTGAAAAATAAAAGTGATCGAAGTAGTTCTACTCCACAATGTGAAAATTATTCAAATATGCAGAAATCTCATGACGCCTATTTATCTGATTTCCATATGCATAAAAACCAGAATGAAAAATTGATGAAAAAACTTGAATGTGTTAGCTCTGAATTGGATATTGTGAAATCCGAAAATGAATGCCTTAAGAAACAATGTGAAAAACTTCAGGCTCAAACAAAATGCTCTGATAATTCTGCTTGCAATGAATGTGCATTCCTAAAAGAATTGATTGAAGATTTAGACTCTAATGATAATATACAGAAGAAACTAATCACTTCCTTGAAGGAGGAAAATGATTCACTACTGAGTCAGAAGAAGGAAACCGATAAATTACAAGATAAGCTGATTGAAGAAAACCTTCATTTGAAGGAACAAAACAAAAAGTTAATGGTTCTTAATACTATTTTTTCTGAAAAATGGCTGACAGTTGAAAGAGGGAAATCTATTCTGAAAGAAAATGAAGTGAGTATTGAATTCACATTGACACAAGAAAATGAGACTCTGAAGAGTCTGAATGATGAATTGGAAAATCAACTCATTTTGTGTGAGGACCACATTGTGTCTTTGGAAAGAGAAATTGAAGATCTAAGAAACTCCCTGTCAAAATTTGTTAAGGGAAGAGACAATTTGAATAAGCTCCTTGGTGCGAATGTGAATTTTCAGAAGGAGGGACTGGGTTACAGTCCAAACATGAAGAAGGCTGAGAAGGCTTTTGGAGACAAATTGAAGACTATTTTCGTTAAAAGTTCAGAACAAGAAAAGCCCTCTACCTCATTCTCACCTCAGTACAAAAATCAGAAAGAGAATGAAAAATAGAAAACATATAGAAAGAACTCCTCTATGCATATTGATCACAGTCCTCACCCACACTCGCATACATCTAGAAAGAAAATGATCTGTCACTACCGTCACAAACACAGACATTTGATGCATGATTGTAATTTGATGGAAAAGGATGACCTAGCAGCTGCTCAAAACAATCAGGCTAGAAAGCATGTCCCGTGGGATAAGAAAATTGATTGTTATAACTGTGGAAAAATAGGACATGTTGCTGCACAATGCTGGTCAGGGTCGTTTAGAAGAAACTCCCTTCAATGTTCTCATTGTAGAAAGCATGGCCACACAGTCAAAGACTGCTGGCATATCCAGGGTAGGAATGAGAATTTCAAATATGCTAAATTTCCTACAAAGAAAAATGACTTTGGAAGAAATAAAGTTGCATATAAAAGAAAGATTTTTACATGTTCTGAATGTGGTAAGCTAGGCCACAAAGCTGCCAATTGTTGGCTAGCTGATTATGGAAAGAAAAATTTTCATGATAATCAAAGAATTACTCATGCTCATCTACATAGGCATCATACTTCAGCTAATTCGGCGGTGTCATGTAGATATTGTGGAAGGCTTGGTCATTCCATGAATAATTACTATCTGATGGAATTTGATGACTATCCTGCTAAGAAACCTGATAGGGGTAGTGCAGGACCCAAGACTGCTTGGGTCTCTGCAGGATCAACTTGATTGACTTGCTGCAGGTGTGCCTTGGAAGGAGAAATAAAAGGGGTCAACCAAGGCACTCAAAAAGAAAAACCCCATGATTCAATTCAGGTCAGTTCTGAAATCTGTTTTAAGTTCATTATCTGAACTTGTGAGTATGAAAAATGAGAATTCCATGTTGATTTACTTGTTTGTTGTATGATCTTCTCTTGTCTAGTTGATCAGTCTGCATTCCAGACTCAGCTATTGAATTCAACTCTGCATATCTGATGCTCTTCTCGTACTATATGTTGAACTGAATTTGAATGCTTCTTTAGTATATACGGTTGATGCACTATACAGACTCTACGTCCATGCATGTGTTTTGTGTTAATGCATTGCATGCTTGTTATTGAATGCACACTTGGACTGATTGTGTATAGACTGATTATCATCACATGTGTCAATGATGCTGTTCAATGCATGAAGGACCGCTTTATGTTGCATTGTCATACATGATCATCATAGTATATTAAATGGGACAAGTTGAAGGGCATATGGAGTATGTCTGGATGCTACTGACATGTGTGAGGTGGTCCTTGGACCAAGTCCTCCGCCTAGTACCATGGGTCTAGTCTTCATGTAAAACAGTGAACTGCATCATATGTTGAAAAATCTGAAAAAGGATAAAAATGCTCATGAATTGGATGCATAAACCTGAATTGATTGCATACTTGTTTAATATATCCTTGGTGCATAGTCTGCATGTAGGACAGTATGTTGCATAGCAAGTTAATTCTGTGTTTGCATAATCATTCCTCATCAGCATTTTCTGAATTGATACCTCTGAACTCTACTCATCTGAAGTGCATATATGTGATTTGCATGTATGTTTAAATGCATATTGTAAGGGGGAGTAAATGCATTGCATATAGGTTGTCAAATGCATACATTTGTCAGAATTCATAGCATATTCTTTCTTATTGATTTTGTTGACAAACCTTGATCATATTCTGAAAACTTTATGCTTCAAAATCTCTCTTAACAATTGGTAATTCTCCTATCAATTGGTATCATTTGGCTTCAGAATTCTATCAGTCTTTCATGAAGATTTCAATGGGCTATCTCGATCATAAATCTGAAAATCTTGAACTAGAAATCTTCTATTATACGTTTTTATGAATGACTGAAATAACTCATGTGGTTTAAGTTTAATGTATTCAATGAGTTTGGCTTTAAAATCTCTTAAAAATATCTGAAGCATGTTTAATAAACCTTAACCATCTGTTTCATGCTATGTCTTGTAAAAACTCCTGAAATCTGCACTTTTGAATACATAACTTTAATTGGTTAAGTACATGAGATTAATATTGTTTTGAAGCAAATGAATGTTTCTGAAATGTCTAAAGGGTAATATCTTTTAGAGCAATGACATTGGTCACTGAGAAACACAAGTCCAAAGGACTGTGTCATGATGTGCCTTAGTTAACTCTGTAAAATGAGAATTCATTGAAAATCAGGCAGAGCAATGGCATGCACACTGAGAAATACAATTCACTCATTAAAAATTGAGCTGTAGTGTGTCATGATGTGTAAATGCTAACTCTGTTTACATAAGGCATGACAGTTAGTCACACTAAGGGCTTAGGGATATTGGCCTCTGATCAAGGTATATCCTCTAGTTACAAGGTGTGTACTGAACTAGAAAGCACGTAAAATTTGTAGCAAGGAAAATTGTTGAATAAATTGAAATGTCTGAATATTGATGCCAAAATCAAATTGCTACAACCCTAGACAAAATCATATGACTTCATAATTGCTTGATTTCAATACTAGTACATGTAATTCTGAAAGAAGTCAATAGATTTGATTGTGTAAGACAAAGGGACGATAATCAAGATAAATATGAGGGCTTGGTTCATTTTTATTAAACCATGGTTTTAGATATCATTACAGAATTTTATTGATAAACTCTGCATACATCATGTTTAAACTATGATGTTCAATAAATGTCATTCATAAGCCCTTATGATAGAAGAATTTGAAAACTTATGCTTTAGATTTATGAGATTGATATCTCTTTGAAGATCTGGCAGAATTTCTTATGTTTGGAGCATCCTTGAAAAATCTGTTAACTGAATTTCTTCTGCTCATGTCCTTGGCTCAATGACCTGAACTTCTCCTATCTCATAAGATTCCACTGATTGAGGGGGAGCTTTTATTTAGGGGGAGAACCTGACTGAACTCTTATACATGCTATAATTTCTCAAATTATTTTTCTTTTTGATGAAGTCAAAGGGGGAGAATAATTTGTGTCTTCAGAATGCCTCAGAATGCCTCACATCATCAGAATGACTCAATATATTGAAAGTGTTTCCATCATCAAAAAGGGGGAGATTGTTGTGCCCCTGTGGTTTTGATGATGGTTTTGATGATTGGTTGTTGATGTGAGTTAATCAAATGGTCAGTCATCTTGCTGCTCAGTTTAGATTAACATATTTGATGTTCAGGTCTTGTTACATATTAAACTGATGCATAAAGCATTCATTCATTGCTGTGGTTTTGATGGTTGATATTGTATTTTGATGATAGCAATGATATAGTGTTTTCATGACATTGTGCCTTGATGATTGCATCATGACTGTGACTGGTACAACTGATATATTGTTTATGTTAGACTTATGTTATGTGCATAGTCTATACAGTGCTTCGTGGGGTTTATGCCCTAAGTCTATTCACTGCACAGCAAGCTCAAAGTCGATACATTGAGCGTCTCATGCATCATTCGTCTAAGTCCATACATTGGACTGTAGTGTGCATTTGACGAACACATCGCAAGTCTAGACATTGCACTGTAGCATGCATTTCCTTAAAGTCTATACATAGGACTGGTTTGTATTGGCTAAGTATATACAACGTCAGCTCATGCCTTGTCTTAGACAAAGTCTATACAATGGCTTTGGGTCTCTAAGTCTATACAGCCTTTTGCTTCGCCAAAGTCTGTACATTGGTCTGCATAGGCTAAGTGTCTACATCGTCTGCTGTGAGGACAGCAAGTCTGTACACTGGCCTTCTTTCATGATAAACTACAAGTCTACACATTCAACACTGGTCTTCCAAGTCTGTACAGCGTGAAGTCTATACTTTGGACTGTTCTTCAAAGTCTGTACATCAGACTGTACATCTTCTTCGTGCTGTTTCTGTACTTGAGTTTTCGTGTTGTTTCCCCTCACTAACACGAAAAGATCTCGTGTCGTATGAGCTTACAACACCTCGTGTTGATTTCCATGCGTAACAGGAAAGCTTGTATGAGGTTAGACTTCGTGTCGTTTCCCTTGTCTTCATCTTCGTGTTGTTTTAGTGTCTACGTCGTCGTGTTACCCCATGTCAATTGTTGTTCTCGACTTCGTGTCGTTTCATTTATTGACATTTTGACTTCATGTCAAATCACTGTTCTGTCTTCGTGTTGTTCCTACACTCCGTGTCGATTTCATCTTTTGTCTTTGTCTTGTGTTTTCATGACCTCGTATCATTTTTCCTCTCATAACTTCGTGTTGGTGTTACTGTGACTTCGTGTCATGTTTCGTAACCACACTTCGTGTTGGTTACTGTTGTTTCTGTGACTTCGTGTCATGTTTCCAGACCTTGTGTCATTTTCGTGTCATGTTTACCACACTTCCTGTCGTTCATGTTTCGTAACCACACTTCGTGTTGGTTACTGTCGTTCTTGTGACTTTGTGTCGTGTCTCCCAGACTTCGTGTCGTTTTCACTCCGTGTCAACTTCGCCTTAAGTGTTGTTTTCGTCTTCGTGTCGTTTTTCACTCCGTGTCATTTTTGTTCCACTGCGTGCAGAACATTGCAGCACTTCGTGTTGCTTTCTGTGCCACCACCTTGTGTCGTTCTCTGTGTAGTGTGTGTTTTTGTCACCACTATACTTCGTGTCGTTGTTCTTCACTTCGTGCTGTTTTCACCGTCTTCGTGCTGGTCTTTCTCATTAGACCTCGTGTCGTTCTCGCTTTGACCACACTTCGTGTTGCTTTACGAAGACCTTGTGTCTTACTTGTTTGCAACCACTTCGTGTCGGTTTCTGCTCTCAGCCCGTGTTGTCCTCGTGTTGTTTTTCACCTCACGTCGGTTATTGTTTTCATCTTCTGCGTGTAGTTCTCTTTGTAGTGTTATCTCTGTTACAAGTTGCATCTCGTGTTATCGTTTATGTCTGTATGGTTTTACTTCGTGTTACTTACTGTTGTACATCGAGTCTTTACTGACTTCGTGTCGTTTTCCCTATTGTGTCCTCGTGTTGTCTCCGTGTCGTTACTATTTGTTACTTCGTGTTGTTTCGTGTTAACCTCGTTCAGGTTTCTTCTAAAGTGCTGTTCTTCTGATAATATATACAGAGTTGTTCTTTAAACTGATGACTTATTCGATACTCTGTTTTACAGGTGCATTGATCGTGAAGCTTAAGGAGGGCACGTGATCCGAGGCTGGAATGAAGCCTGCTGAGAGACTGCCACGTGGTCCGAATAATTAGGGCTAGAAATGTGGAGGTCACACGTCGTGGCTGATGCTGCTGCTGCTATATATATGAGACCTTCGTCCACAGATGAAGGTGATCGAGTTGGCAAAAAGAAAAGCTCATACAGAGAGCCACGATCCAGAGAAGAAGAAAAAGAAAAGAAGAAGAGAAAGAGAGTGAGAAAGAGAAGAAGAAGCAGAGAGTGAGAGGAGAGAAGAAGAAAGAGAAAGAAAGATAGAGAGTGAGCGAGAGAGCTCGTGGAGAAGAAGGAAGATCTTACCTGAAGATCCATCTACTGGACCGTGGATCAAATCCAGGCCAGTCAGCTCCGTTGAGAGCCACATTGTGCACTTCATCTTTCAGCTTTCTATTTTGCTGAAGTCATTTTCGTTTATTGTTTTTCCTTTGTTTTCTGGTTTGCTGTGTTTCCGATACTCTGTAGAGAGGTCGGGGTTCCTCCTGTTAGTTCAGGAGAAGGGAGATTGATATCTCCGGTTGCAAGCAGTAGGTGGGCTGCTTGTGGGTTCCCTCCGGGTTGGAGGAAGGGAGATTTATCTCCGGTTGTGCTTCCCTCTGGGGTTCAGAGGAAGAGAGACTTGGGTCTCTAGGTTCCCCTCCGGGTTGGAGGAAGGGAGACTTGTCTCCGGTTCTGGGCTTGTGGATTCAAGTCCAGGGGTTCCCTCCAGGTCTGGAGGAAGAGAGACCCTGTGTCTCTGGTTTGCTAGTGACTGGTGTCACTAGTGGTTCCCTCCGGTTGGGAGGAAGAGGGGAGGTTGTTCCCCTGGTCTAGCTGTTTGGCAGCGTTTGTTGCAGACTGAGTCTGCTGTTTCTAGCGTGAGCTAGTGGAAGCCACACTCAGTTTGAGTGTGGGGTGGATGTAGGTCTGGAGGACCGAACCACCTAAAAACCCCTCGTGCATTGTGGCTTGATTTGTTCATTTGTGCTTCCGCTAGATGAATGCATAAGGGCGCTCCATGTGTTTGCTAACTGGTAGAACTGAATAGTTGACTAGCTTTCAGATTTGGTAAATCTGTCTAGTTAGCATCATAGTTCTAGTTTGGGCGAAATTTTATATTTAGTGAAAGTCTTGTTAGTATTCTAGTTTTCAATTGGGTGAAAGTTTTTATTTAACGAGTTATATTCATTCACCCCCCTCTGAATACTGCACTGAACCCAACATAACTTGCTCAGGAATTTTGCTGAGGGCGAGACCAGTGGGGATCTCTTCGTCTCTGGAACAGGAGTGCCTCTGAATTTTTTCAATTTCTTCAGGGGTTGCTGCCGGCCTGGGCTGGAGCACGAACAGGGTTGCTGATTTTCGGATTGTCTGCAACATATTATCAACAGCAGGAAGACGCGGCTGCACCGACCGTTCCCGAACTCCGAATCAGTCACCGTTGGAACCGTTGGAACCGTGGGTGAGTCCTATTTACAGCAGAACAAACGGGGATGCTAAAAGATGGCGGTGAAGATCAAAGAACTCATAAAAGTGAGGAGTGGCCGATGCAGATAGTGGGAAGTAGAGTCGAATGCTTGAGGAAGAAAATTGGTAACTTCTGCTGCATGATGCCGAACGGAGTTCTGCTTCTTGGTTCTGAAAGTAAACAAGGAGAGGAAGAACTTTGCAGAAGAGCTTGTGGCCTGATTCCTCAGGGATTTGTCGTGGTGAAGCTTTCTCTCCGGATCAGGATCTCTGTAGAGCTAGCTCCTCGTTTCCAATAGCAGGTTGCAGAGGATGCCCCGACAGCTCCCGAATTTGGAATCGAGCACCGTCGAAGTCGTTGGAACTGTGGATGAGTCCTCTTCACAGAAAAACTAACGAAGAGGCCAAATGATGTCAGAGAGGACCAGGGAACTCTGAACACTGTTGATAGGTCGGTGCAGACTGTGGGCAATAGGACAACAAAGCTGAGGGAGAAAATTGATAACGCCTGCTACAGGATGCCGAATGGAGTTCCACTTCTTGATTCTGAAAGAAGACAGGAAGGGGAAGAACTTTGTAGAAGAGCTCATGGCCTGATTCCTTCTGGGTTCATCGTGGTGAAGCTCTTTCTCCGACTCAGAACCTCTGCCAGGGAAGATCTGTGTAGTCGTGGAAGAATGGGCCTCCTGGGCAGCACCAAGCTCCGATGGGGACGAGACTACTGCCGTTGCGAAGAAGACAGGCAGACGCTTCCAACGATGGCTCTTGGGCTTCTAGGAACGTCCGGAGGAGGTCGGGGTCGCTGCTTCAAGCTTTAGGTCTTCTGCATGTCCTCTTACTCTAGATGGTAGCAGGTGGGGGTGATGGAGGGGAACAAGGGAAGATGGAGAGGATGAGAGGGGGCCGCCCCTAACCAAAGGGGAGGGGTCTTGGGCGCCCTAGGGCTGTGAAGGGAAGGGGATTTTTGAATTCAAATGGCCTAGTGAAGTGGAGGGTTGCATGGGGGAGAGGGAAGGGTGCTTGGGAAAGGGATGAGGTGGTTGGAGGGTGGCTTAGTGATTGGGGATGCTCCCTTGGGACTAGGGGGTGGAGTAATGGGATGTGTGAGGAAGATGAGTGGCCTTTAATGGGGGTAGGTGGGAGAGTGGTGGTTGGGAAGGGAGGAGAGAGAAAATTTTCGAAATTGGGTGTGGAGGAGAGAGAAAGTGGAGTGAAAAAGAGAGATTAAGTGAGGGAAGGGTGGGGAATCTCTCCCCTAGGGTCTCTCACCCAAAAAATGGAATCTCTCCACTAGATAAGAAGTGTAAAGTCTCAAAATGGCAAGTTTTTCATTCATTGATTCATTAAGTTGAAATGGGGGGAATGGGGTCCTATATATAGGAAACCCACATTTCTACAAAAGTCCCTAACAATTGACTCAATGATAAATAACCGAGGGGGTAGGGGAGAGCCCTTGGGCCAAGCCCAATGAATTGGGCCCAATAGCTAACTAGACAACCTAATGACACTCAAACTTAGGGAAATGAACACAAGACCTAGGAACATGACTCAAAGAAAAATTACATAGGACTCAAAATTAAATGACTAGACCATGCCGGATGCAACCGGGGCGAGGAGACGAGCCGTGAGCGTGGGCATGGGAGGTGATGTCCCCATCAGCCCAACTACCTCAGATCCTTTGTAAAAGCATCTTCATTAATCTCAGAGAAGACATGAGTTGGTATTTCAGAACCCCCCTCTTTCAAAGACCGACGCGTGGCAATATATGTTTCCGCCTCCTTCTGGTGCTGTGAATAGAGCCTTTTCAGATGGACCTTGTCAATTTCAAACACAGGCCCTGATTGCCGCTTTAAGAAAGCGCGCTCAGCCACATCCCAAAAGGCACCTCTGCCATCTTTATAAAAGTTGGTGCGTGTATTCCACCACTTAATGTAGTCTGATGTGACACGGGGTATACGATTAGAAATGGTCGGAACCCTGAAAGTTACGCCCTCTCGGCGATGAAAGAAATCCAACCATGTTCGACCATCACTGGTGATGGTGGACCCGTGCTTGGCACGGCTGTCCAAAGGAAACTGAGCAACCGATGGAGAAATATGCTGATCATAGCCAAAGTTTCTGTTGAAACGAAATGGATAATAGGGCTCTAAAATGAGCAAGCCTCCCTTCCGGAAGACCAATACACTGGGCCGAATAGCCATAGCCCACCTGACCAGTTCTGGTTCTAATATGGGCCGGGTGGCGTTGACCCCCGAAACAGGATGGACATTAGTTTCTATCTCCTCCATTTTGCATTCCCTCTGAGGGTCCACTAAAGGAGCCGAACCTGCTGTCAAGCTCCAAAAATGAATGCTGCCAGGAGCGTCTACAGGCTCTTTTATCAACCTGCCCCTTATCTTAAACAGCTACTCTGAGAAAGGACCAGGTTCGGCGCTAGCGAATTCGATCATCCGAGGAAGCAATGTGTCCGATTGTAAAGTCCTCGGGGCCAGCTCGGGGAAAATACTACAGGCCCATGCATTAAAAAATTGAAACGGACCCACAGTCCTTAAGGAGCGGGGAACCCGATGTCTATGCAAATCCCCCAATGATTTGTAAATTAAGCACAAAGCCACTGGGCACAAAGACAGCCTCATCCCCCAGGCCATCTGACAGGCCGGGTATATAACCTCCGGCCTGATAGTCGTCTCGTCCCCTTGAGGAAGAGCGAAAATGCACAGCCAGAAAGTCAGATAAGCTACACAGTGAGTGATAGGGTCAACCCTTGCTGGGTTCGGGCCGTCTGCACCTGCTCGGCGCAGTGATGCTGGCAGTGCTGATTTGTAACGAGGGGCCCTGATTTGCTTGCTAGAAGTCAGTCCCACAGAAGGGAAGTCCGCATACTTCAAGGGACCCCCGAAGAAGTATCGTATCCATTGTCCTACACGGACTCTCAACCTGTTGCTCTTTTCCCGGGGTTGATAGCCTTTGGAGGATCCCCGGCTGTAAGCCAGACAAATGGTACGATAAGCTTTCATTAAATACCGGTATACATAGCCGAAAGAATATCGGCCCTCTCCATCGGAGGCGTCCTTTACAGAGTCATCCAAGCAAACCTCCTCGTATGGCTCCCCATCAATAGGCAGACCTGAGAGTTGCGAAAGACTCTAGAGGTCGAGAGATGTTTCACCCTCTGCTGTGTAGAGTGTGTTAAACTGTGGGTAGAATACTTCAAACATGCCACAACATAGTCCCCGAGAAATGGGATAGCGGAATCTGGAGGCGAATACACTATGGTAGACCCCAGCTCTAATCAGTAAAGGGGCGTACTCCTTCAGGACAAATTCTGTGAATTCCACTGCCCCTACCCTGAAGAGATGAGCATCTGTCACTTGAGCATCTCCAAACCAGCCAGTAGCTAGCTGATATTTAAATTGAACGGCCAGACAGTTCAGAATAAATGGCTCGTCCCTGTAACCCCACTTCACAGGTGCTAGAAAAAGTCTGAAGTTGATCTTTTCCCGGTGGACGCGACTGGCTGCATGGTCCCACCTCACCGGGGTGAACTCTGGAGCCCGGATCAACATTTTCTTCTCTGACTCTAATTCAGAAATACCCAGTACGGCATTCCAGTCCCGCTGCTCGCCTGGAAGATATGTAGCCCGGGCACGATAAACAGAGCCCATCATGCTGTCTCTATCAGTAAGTATTGCCGCTTCCACAGACCGAGCAAGCAGAAGATCTCTCATTCCGCCTATGGTGAAGGACTGGATAAATGGCAATAGATGACAATCCTTCGGCAGGTCCGGACGGTAGTCAGCAGCTCTTCTGAAATCAATACCTTCTATGGAAGAATAGACCCCAGAAGTCGGCACTGTGTCAGTCTCAGAATCAGAGGACTCGTCAACAGTAGCAATTTGATTATAGCCAAAGCTCAGACTGTTCACGTTCATCCAGTTGACCGAGGCGCGAGATATATCTGGCTGAGCCGATGAACTCGCTCCCACAGTCATGGAAGCCGTAGCAGAAGAGTCGGAAGCCATGTCAGCACCTGCAATCAGGGAAAGATGAGAAGATAAGCATCGGGAAGATGAATGGGCATGAAATGATAAGGTAAACAATTTTTGATAAATTTCGGCAGCATCTCCTCTTATCTAGGGTATGCCCAAGAGAGATAGGGAGTCACCCACCAAGAGGGAGTGATCCCGGAGATAAAAAGGGATTCGATCCCAAAACAATATCCCGCCATGCAAGATATACGCAGATGGGAAGAAAATGGAACGGCCGAGAGAGAGAGAAGCTCGCGCCGATGAGAAGAGATTGAAGAGAGAGGAAGCTCCGATGAAAATGAGAAGAAAAGACCTCCCGACGCCATAAATAGTGAAGGTAGAAGAGGGGCTCTCGGCGCGGCATTTAGCACGCCGAGAACCCTCCCCCTTCTGGTGAAAAAGGCGCGCCGAGAAGCGGCCTAAACCCCGCGCCGAGAAAGGTCGGGCCGAGAGCAGGGCGTGCCGAGAACTGCACATTGGCCGCGCCGAGAAGCAGCCCAATCTTCTCGCCGAGAAGCCCATGAATATCATGCTGAGAAGACTCCAAAGTGCTAAAAAGAAAAGAAAACTTATAAGAAAAGAACATAGAAATAAAAAATATATGTGCATAATATTGCTGCAATAAGTTGATTAAGTCGAAGGACTAGATTGAAGAGAAATGGAGGAAGATACCCTCGAATGCTAAAAAGGCACCTGCGGACCCCGTGCCGCTTGCTCTGCGCTTACGCCGTCCGCAGGTGGTGGGCATTTGTTGACACCTGGAAAATGAGCGAGGGTGGAAATAGAACTGAAAGAAGGAATCAAACCAGCAACGAAAGATTACTGATGAAACTCTTCAACCATCTACCCGGCTGAAGCCTTTTCCAGCAAAGTTGATGTCCGGTGTCGTCGTCAGCCAGACGGCAGCACTGATGAAGTAGCAGTCAACTGACTGATGAGACCTCCTACCATACTTTAATAAGAGCTGTATTACTGCCTCATCCGGAAGTCTACAGGCAACATGTCGGACTAAGTCAAATGTCGACTTGTTGACGGATGAGATATGAGCAAAGACAAAGATGAAGCAAGAACCAGCAAATGAAGATTATGAAAACCTCTGCAAAGTCAGAACAGAAGAAGAGCCGTCTCCATGGGCTATATACCCGGCTGAGGTCCTTCCTGGCTAAAGTTGATATCCGGTTTTGTCATCGTGTGGGTGGCAATATTGATGAAATGATGTTCTGTTTTGTCATCGTTCAAGTGATGACACCGATAAAATCCTAGTCCACTGACTGATGAAGGTCTCCATGATCCTATTAAGACCTGGGTCCACCAACAAAAGGCCTGCTACGGTTCTAATATATTCAGAGAGCCGATAAGTCCATAACGGGTCTTAAGAAGGCCTAAGTGGGCCTATGAAATGGGCTCACGAAAGTGGCGCCGGGATACTCTACGGATGTCCAGCGCGCCGGGAGCTGCTGCATTCGACAGATGCGCGCCGTGAAGATGAAAAGTCACGCCGACTCCCATCTGTCGATAGGTGAGGAGGGGCTGGGTCTATATAAACCCACTCACTCGAAAAAGGAGAGAAGAAGAGAAGGAAGGTCAACAACCTCATCCAGAAAGAAAGAAGAAAAAAAAGAGACTAACAAAGAGAGAGAGCCTCCTCCGCTGAGAAAAGAGAAAAAAAGATCAACAGAGAGAGAGAGAGCCTCCTCCGCTGAGAAAAGAAAGAAGAGATCAACCCGAAGAAAGAGAAGAAGAGGAAGTTCCAGGTGGGTAGGCAGCTGGGGAGGGAGAGGAGTCAATGCTCCGCCCTCCCCCTTGTTTTATTTTCCTCTTCATGTAATCTCACGAGTTTTATCTCGATTCATCGTATGTAACCGGAATATCCCGGCCTCTGTTTTATCTCCCTTTCCCTCACTTTCCCCTTGTGATTGGCATAAGTTTGGGATGATGCACTGGAATGAAATGCTACGATGGCCCATCTGGGCATTGGGTGATTGAAATGTTTACCATCTGTCTCCCCCTCTGTATCTGCTATTCTTCAAAACACTTATCTACTTAGCTGCTCCAGATTTCTGATTTATGCTTCACACCTCCGGGTCCGTTCTCTCATGAAAGATAAACATGGAGTCCCAACCCTCGTTCAATGGGTCATTGGGCTCTGTCCCCTCCTTCCCTTCCTTTGATGATGGGCTTTCTCGCATGTCATGGATTTCTGCCGAGCTCCCAGCTTGTTCAAGGTCAGAGACATCAATCTCTTGATCGTCTGAACAGCAGGTGACAAAAACCCTGTTGCATCTCTGTAGTTTTGATGATGACTAACACTATGAATCAAATTATTTTTATGATAATCATCTTGATGCTCCTAAATGAATGATAAAGATCTTGAATTGTCCAAATATTCTCATGATCTAATGTTGTTGTCTTGCATGCACATCTATGGATCAAATGCTTTTTCATCATGCTTTTCTGTTTTGATGCTCCTCTATCATGTACACCCATGAGCTCATACTTGTCTTGATTATATGGGATCTATACATTTAGTGCGTTGACGCACATGGCTGGGTGCGTAGACGCTTTAGTGCGACTTTCGCTTACTGTTTTATCCACTGCGTCGACGCTGCACGATGGAAGGGTAGACGCATTGGCTTGGTGCCAAGGGCTTGAGCGTCTCGCCTATCGAGCTGAGTCGACGCTGTCACCTGAAGCGTTGACGCATTGGCTTGGTGCTAAGGGCTTGAGCGTCTCACCTATGAAGCTGAGTCGACGCTGTCACCTGAAGCGTTGACGCATTGGGTTGTTACCAGATTATTGTGCGTCTCGTCCAAGGAGATGAGGCGACACTACACAATGGAAGCGTCGACGCCTTGAGTTTTTGACTAAAGGTTCTTTTGATCAACCACCTAGCAGAAGCGTCAATGCTGTCAACTGATGCGTTGACGCATTAGTGTGTTTTGTCAAGGCACTTGTTCTCCTTATATCCATTGTTGTGCCCCTGTGGTTTTGATGATGGTTTTGATGATTGGTTGTTGATGTGAGTTAATCAAATGTTCAGTCATCTTGCTGCTCAGTTTAGATTAACATATTTGATGTTCAGTCTTGTTACATGTTAAACTGATGCATAAAGCATTCATTCATTGCTGTGGTTTTGATGATTGATATTGTATTTTGATGAGTCTTGTTACATGTTAAACTGATGCATAAAGCATTCATTCATTGCTATGGTTTTGATGATTGATATTGTATTTTGATGATAGCAATGATATAGTGTTTTCATGACATTGTGCCTTGATGATTGCATCATGACTGTGACTGGTACAACTGATATATTGTTTATGTTAGACTTATGTTATGTGCATAGTCTATACAGTGCTTCGTGGGGTTTATGCCCTAAGTCTATTCACTGCACAGCAAGCTCAAAGTCGATACATTGAGCATCTCATGGAAGTCCATACAGTGCATTGCATTGGCTAAGTGTATACACTGTCAGTCTCATTTAGAGTCAAAGTCCATACATTGGATTGTTACTCACATCGCCTTCAGGCCTCCAAGTCTATACATTGGAGTCGTCTGCTGTAAGGACAGCAAGTCTGTACACTGGCCTTCCTTCATGATAAACTACAAGTCTACACATTCAACACTGGTCTTCCAAGTCTGTACAGCGTGAAGTCTATACTTTGGCACTGTAGCTCGCTCGTGCAAGTCTATACTTTGGACTGTTCTTCATGTCTGTACATCAGATTGTACATCATCTTCGTGCTGTTTCTGTACTTGAGTTTTCATGTTGTTTCCCCTCACTAACATGAAAAGATCTCGTGTCGTATGAGCTTACAACACTTCGTGTTGATTTCCATGCGTGACAGGAAAGCTTGTATGAGGTTAGACTTCGTGTCGTTTCCCTTGTCTTCATCTTCGTGTTATTTTAGTGTCTACGTCTCCGTGTTATTTTTATGTTTCTGTCTTAGTGTTGGTCTTTCGTTTTTGACTTAGTGTCTTTCTCGCCTTGACCACACTTCGTGTCGATTCTTGGTTTTCTTCACCTCGTGTTGTTCTCACTGTCATCGTGTTGTTCTCACCGCGTGTCGATTACTGTTTCACTTAGTGTTGTTTTTCACTTAGTGTTGTTTTCACTTCATGTCAACTTCACTTCGTGTCGTCTCTTTGTATTTCGTCTTCGTGTCGTCTTACCTCGTGTAGTGTTACCCCGTGTCAAATACTGTTTCGACTTCGTGTCGTTATCAGTCCGTGTCTTTCTTATGTTGAAATCACACTTCGTGTTGATTTCTGTTCACGACGTCATGTCGTTTTACTTCTTGTCATTTTGACTTCGTGTCAAATTACTTTTCTGTTTTCATGACTTCGTGTCGTTTTTCCTCTCATGTACTTCGTGTCGGTTACTGTTGTTTCTTTGACTTCGTGTTGTTTTCCTTGTGTTTTCATCTTCGTGTTGTTTTCACTTCGTGTCAACTTCACTTCGTGTTGTTTTCATTTCGTGTCAACCTCGTCTTGGTGTTGTACTTACTTCGTGTCGGTTACTGTTGTTTCTGTGTCTTCGTGTCGTTTTTGTTCCACTGCGTGCAGAACATTGCAGCACCTCGTGTTGCTTTCTGTATACCACCTCGTGTCATTTCCCAGTGAATCTCGTGTCATCTTTTACGTCTACTTGTTCAACCCCGTGTCAACTTCTGTGTTCGTCTTCGTGTTGTTTTCAACTCATGACGGTTTTTGTCATTTGACTTCGTGTCGTTTCCTTATTCTGTCTTCGTGTTGTCTCCGTGTTGTTGCCGTTTGTTAGCTCGTGTTGTTTCGTTCGAACCTCGTCCAGGTTTCTTCTAAAACGCTGTTCTTCTGATAAGTCTATACAGAGTTGTTCTTTAAACTGATGACTTATCCGATACTCTGTTTTACAGGTGCTTTGATCGTGAAGCTTAAGGAGGGCACGTGATCCGAGGCTGGAATTAAGCCTGTTGAGAGACTGCCACGTGGTCCGAATAATTAGGGCTGGAAATGTGGAGGTCACACGTCGTGGCTGATGCTGCTGCTGCTATATATATGAGACCTTCGTCCACAGATGAAGGTGATCGAGTTGGCGAGAAGAAAACTCTATATAGAGAGCCACGATCCAGACAGAGAAGAAGAAAAAGAAAAGAAGAAGAGAAAGAGAGTGAGAAAGAGAAAGAAAGAGAGATTGAGTAAGAGATCGAGATAGCAGAGTGTGAAGAGAAGAAGAGGAAGAAGAATAGAGAAGAAGAGAGAGCTAGAGTGATAGAAGGTTCAACAGAAGATTTGTTCCTACTGAACCGTGGATCAAATCCAGGCCAGCCAGCTCCTGCGAGAGCCACATTTGTTTTTATCTTTTAAGCTTTCTGTTGCTGGTTTCATTTTTTTTTTAGCCATTTACTGTATTTCCGATCCTCTGTAGAGAGGTCGGGGTTCCTCCTGTGGGCTCAGGAGAAGGGAGACTTTGTGTCTTCGGTTTGCAAGTAGCTGGGTGCTACTTGTGGTTGGTACCCTCCGGTGTGGAGGAAGAGAGACTTGCGTCTCTGGTTGCCTTTGACAGGGTGTCATCGGTTGTTTCCCTCCGGGTTGGAGGAAGGGAGATTTATCTCCGGTTGTGCTTCCCTCTGGGGTTCAGAGGAAGGGAGACTTGGGTCTCTAGGTTCCCCTCCGGGTTGGAGGAAGGGAGACTTGTCTCCGGTTCTGGGCTTGTAGGATTCAAGTCCAGGGGTTCCCTCCGGGTCTGGAGGAAGAGAGACCGTGTGTCTCTGGTTTGCTAGTGACTGGTGTCACTAGTGGTTCCCTCCGGTTGGGAGGAAGAGGGGAGGGTGTTTCCCTGGTCAAGCTGTGTGGCAGCACTTGTTGCAGACTGAGTCTGTTGTTTCTAGCGTGAGCTAGTGGAAGCCACACTCGGTTTGAGTGTGGGGTGGATGTAGGTCTGGAGGACCGAACCACCTAAAAACCCCTTGTGCATTGTGGCTTGATTCGTTCATTTGTGCTTCCGCTAGATGAATGCATAGGGGCGCTCCATGTGTTTGCTAACTGGTAGAACTGAATAGTTGACTAGCTTTCAGATTTGGTAAATCTGTCTAGTTAGCATCATAGTTCTAGTTTGGGCGAAATTTTATATTGAGTGAAAGTCTTGTTAGTATTCTAGTTTTCAATTGGGTGAAAGTTTTTTTTTAAACGAGTTATATTCATTCAACCCCCCTCTGAATACTGCACTGAATCTAACAATTGGTATCAGAGCGGGTTCCTAGCTCAACAGATCCAACGATCTGAAGGGGATCCTGCAATCGTGTGAAGTTTCTTATCTGTATGTGTGTCTGTCCTGCTGCTTGGATCTGTCATCGAACAATTACTGTTCTAAAATTGTTTGTTTAAATGTCTTCTCTCGTGATATTTGATGGTTCAAATTACAGCAGTTGGTTGGGCGGCATTGGCATTCACCTGAGTTCCATTAATCCTAAATTATGGAATCTCATATCAAAGGGCCCACACAAAGTGCCTCAGGATGAGGCCAGATGGTCTAGGAGGGACATGAGGAAGTTTAAAGAGAATACTGAAGTCTTTAATATTCTGAGAGACTCAGTAAATATTGACATGTTTCCTTGTATTGCAGGTTGCTCAACAGGAAAAGAAATCATGGCTCAAGTGAAAGCCATACATGAGGAAAAAGGTGGACTGTGCTTAGTCGGAAATGGAGGAGACTATAGTGACAGCCATAATCCAGAAGATGATAATGGCAAGGCAAGCTCAAATGATCAGGAAGAGGATAATGATGAGGAGGTAAACATCTTCGAAAACTTTTCTTTAGATGATTGGGAGAATGCATATGCTGAGTTGTTCGAGTCTCATGAACAATTAAGAAAATAATACAAGAAATTGAAAAATAAAAGTGATCGAAGTAGTTCTACTCCACAATGTGAAAATTATTCAAATATGCAGAAATCTCATGACGCCTATTTATCTGATTTCCATATGCATAAAAACCAGAATGAAAAATTGATGAAAAAACTTGAATGTGTTAGCTTTGAATTGGATATTGTGAAATCCGAAAATGAATGCCTTAAGAAACAATGTGAAAAACTTCAGGCTCAAACAAAATGCTCTGATAATTCTGCTTGCAATGAATGTGCATTCTTGAAAGAATTGATTGAAGATTTAGACTCTAATGATAATATACAGAAGAAACTAATCACTTCCTTGAAGGAAGAAAATGATTCACTACTGAGTCAGAAGAAGGAAACCGATAAATTACAAGATAAGCTGATTGAAGAAAACCTTCATCTGAAGAAACAAAACAAAAAGCTAATGGTTCTTAATACTATTTTTTCTGAAAAATGGCTGACAGTTGAAAGAGGGAAATCTATTCTGAAAGAAAATGAAGTGAGTATTGAATTCACATTGACACAAGAAAATGAGACTCTGAAGAGTCTGAATGATGAATTGCAAAATCAACTCATTTTGTGTGAGGACCACATTGTGTCTTTGGAAAGATAAATTGAAGATCTAAGAAATTCTCTGTCAAAATTTGCTAAGGGAAGAGACAATTTGAATAAGCTCCTTGGTGCGAATGTGAATTTTCAGAAGGAGGGACTGGGTTACAGTCCAGACATGAAGAAGGCTGAGAAGGCTTTTGGAGAAAAATTGAAGACTGTTTTCGTTAAAAGTTCAGAACAAGAAAAGCCCTCTACCTCATTCTCACCTCAGTACAAAAATCAGAAAGAGAATGAAAAATAGAAAACATATAGAAAGAACTCCTCTATGCATATTGATCACAGTCCTCACCCACACTCGCATACATCTAGAAAGAAAATGATCTGTCACTACTGTCACAAACACGGACATTTGATGCATGATTGTAATTTGATGGAAAAGGATGACCTAGCAGCTGCTCAAAACAATCAGGCTAGAAAGCATGTCCCGTGGGATAAGAAAATTGATTGTTATAACTGTGGAAAAATAGGACATGTTGCTGCACAATGCTGGTCAGGGTCGTTTAGAAGAAACTCCCTTCAATGTTCTCATTGTAGAATGCATGGCCACACAGTCAAAGACTGTTGGCATATCCAGGGTAGGAATGAGAATTTCAAATATGCTAAATTTCCTGCAAATAAAAATGACTTTGGAAGAAATAAAGTTGCATATAAAAGAAAGATTTTTACATGTTCTGAATGTGGTAAGCTGGGCCACAAAGCTGCCAACTGTTGGCTAGCTGATTATGGAAAGAAAAATTTTCATGATAATCAAAGAAATACTCATGCTCATCTACATAGGCATCATACTTCAGCTAATTCGGCGGTGTCATGTAGATATTGTGGAAGGCTTGGTCATTCCATGAATAATTGCTATCTGATGGAATTTGATGACTATCCTGCTAAGAAACCTGATAGGGGTAGTGCAGGACCCAAGACTGCTTGGGTCTCTGCAGGATCAACTTGATTGACTTGCTGCAGGTGTGCCTTGGAAGGAGAAATAAAAGGGGTCAACCAAGGCACTCAAAAAGAAAACCCCATGATTCAATTCAGGTCAGTTCTGAAATCTGTTTTAAATTCATTATCTGAACTTGTGAGTATGAAAAATGAGAATTCCATGTTGATTTACTTGTTTGTTGTATGATCTTCTCTTGTCTAGTTGATCAGTCTGCATTCCAGACTCAGCTATTGAATTCAACTCTGCATATCTGATGCTCTTCTCGTACTATATGTTGAACTGAACTTGAATGCTTCTTTAGTATATACGGTTGATGCACTATACAGACTCTACGTCCATGCATGTGTTTTGTGTTAATGCATTGCATGCATGTTATTGAATGCACACTTGGACTGATTGTGTATAGACTAATTGTCATTACATGTGTCAATGATGCTGTTCAATGCATGAAGGACTGCTTTATGTTGCATTGTCATACATGATCATCATGGTATATTAAATGGAACAAGTTGAAGGGCATATGGAGTATGTCTGGATGCTACTGACATGTGTGAGGTGGTCCTTGGATCAAGTCCTCCGCCTAGTACTATGGGTCTAGTCTTCATGTAAAACAGTGAACTGCATCATATGTTGAAAAATCTGAAAAAGGATAAAAATGCTCATGAATTGGATGCATAAACCTGAATTGATTGCATACTTGTTTAATGTATCCTTGGTGCATAGTCTGCATGTAGGACAGTATCTTGCATAGCAAGTTAATTTTGTGTTTGCATAATCATTCCTCATCAGCATTGTCTGAATTGATACCTCTGAACTCTACTCATCTGAAGTGCATATATGTGATTTGCATGTATGTTTAAATGCATATTGTAAGGGGGAGTCAATGCATTGCATATAGGTTGTCAAATGCATACATTTGTCAGATTTCATAGCATATCCTTTCTTATTGATTTTGTTGACAAACCTTGATCATATTTTGAAAACTTTATGCTTCAAAATCTCTCTTAACAATTGGTAATTCTCCTATCAATTGGTATCATTTGGCTTCAGAATTCTATCAGTCTTTCATGAAGATTTCAATGGGCTATCTCGATCATAAATCTGAAAATCTTGAACTAGAAATCTTCTATTATACGTTTTTATGAATGACTGAAATAACTCATGTGGTTTAAGTTTAATGTATTCAATGAGTTTGGCTTTAAAATCTCTTAAAAATATCTGAAGCATGTTTAATAAACCTTAACCATCTGTTTCATGCTATGTCTTGTGAAAACTCCTGAAATCTGCACTTTTGAATACATAACTTTAATTGGTTAAGTACATGAGATTAATATTGTTTTGAAGCAAATGAATGTTTCTGAAATGTCTAAAGGGTAATATCTGTCAGAGCAATGACATTGGTCACTGAGAAACACAAGTCCAAAGGACTGTGTCATGAGGTGCCTTAGTTAACTCTGTAAAATGAGAATTCATTGAAAATCAGACAGAGCAATGGCATGCACACTGAGAAATACAATTCACTCATTAAAAATTGAGCTGTAGTGTGTCATGATGTGTAAATGCTAACTCTGTTTACATAAGGCATGACAGTTAGTCACACTAAGGGCTTAGGGATATTGGCCTCTGATCAAGGTATATCCTCTAGTTACAAGGTGTGTATTGAACTAGAAAGCACGTAAAATTTGTAGCAAGAAAAATTGTTGAATAAATTGAAATATCTGAATATTGATGCCAAAATCAAATTGCTACAACCCTAGACAAAATCATATGACTTCATAATTGTTTGATTTCAATACTAGTACATGTAATTCTGAAAGAAGTCAATAGATTTGATTGTGTAAGACAAAGGGAGGATAATCAAGATAAATATGAGAGCTTGGTTCATTTTTATTAAACCATGGTTTTAGATATCATTACAGAATTTTATTGATAAACTCTGCATACATCATGTTTAAACCATGATGTTCAATAAATGTCATTCATAAGCCCTTATGATAGAAGACTTTGAAAACTTATGCTTTAGATTTATGAGATTGATCTCTCTTTGAAGATCTGGCAGAATTTCTTATGTTTGGAGCATCCTTGAAAAATATGTTAACTGAATTTCTTCTGCTCATGTCCTTGGCTCAATGACCTGAACTTCTCCTATCTCATAAGATTCCACTGATTGAGGGGGAGCTTCCATGTCATGCATCACTTGCATATCAATTGGCATTTCTGCAGGGGGAGCATTCCTTGTCATGCTGAATCATGTTCATTTTCCTTCTCAAAGGGGGAGCTTTTATTTAGGGGGAGAACTTGACTGAACTCTTATACATGCTATAATTTCTCAAATTATTTTTCTTTTTGATGAAGTCAAAGGGGGAGAATAATTTGAGTCTTCAGAATGCCTCAGAATGCCTCACATCATCAGAATGACTCAATGTATTGAAAGTGTTGCCATCATCAAAAAGGGGGAGATTGTTGTGCCCCTGTGGTTTTGATGATGGTTTTGATGATTGGTTGTTGATGTGAGTTAATCAAATGTTCAGTCATCTTGCTGCTCAGTTTAGATTAACATATTTGATGTTCAGTCTTGTTACATGTTAAACTGATGCATAAAGCATTCATTCATTGCTGTGGTTTTGATGATTGATATTGTATTTTGATGAGTCTTGTTACATGTTAAACTGATGCATAAAGCATTAATTCATTGCTGTGGTTTTGATGATTGATATTGTATTTTGATGATAGCAATGATATAGTATTTTCATGACATTGTGCCTTGATGATTGCATCATGACTGTGACTGGTACAACTGATATATTGTTTATGTTAGACTTATGTTATGTGCATAGTCTATACAGTGCTTCGTGGGGTTTATGCCCTAAGTCTATTCACTGCACAGCAAGCTCAAAGTCGTTACATTGAGCGTCTCATGGAAGTCCATACAGTGCATTGCATTGGCTAAGTGTATACACTGTCAGTCTCATTTAGAGTCAAAGTCCATACATTGGATTGTTACTCACATCGCCTTCAGGCCTCCAAGTCTATACACTAGAGTCGTCTGCTGTAAGGACAACAAGTCTGTACACTGGCCTTCCTTCATGATAAACTACAAGTCTACACATTCAACACTGGTCTTCCAAGTCTGTACAGCGTGAAGTCTATACTTTGGCACTGTAGCTCGCTCGTGCAAGTCTATACTTTGGACTGTTCCTCATGTCTGTACATCAGATTGTACATCATCTTCGTGTTGTTTCTGTACTTGAGTTTTCGTGTTGTTTCCCCTCACTAACACAAAAAGATCTCGTGTCGTATGAGCTTACAACACGTCGTGTTGATTTCCATGCGTGACAGGAAAGCTTGTATGAGGTTAGACTTCGTGTCGTTTCCCTTGTCTTCATCTTCGTGTTGTTTTAGTGTCTACGTCTCCGTGTTATTTTTATGTTTCTGTCTTAGTGTTGGTCTTTCATTTTTGACTTAGTGTCTTTCTCGCCTTGACCACACTTCGTGTCGATTCTTGGTTTTCTTCACCTCGTGTTGTTCTCACTGTCATCGTGTTGTTCTCACCACGTGTCGATTACTGTTTCACTTAGTGTTGTTTTCACTTCGTGTCAACTTCACTTCGTGTCGTCTCTTTGTATTTCATCTTCGTGTCGTCTTACCTCGTGTAGTGTTACCCCGTGTTAAATACTATTTCGACTTCGTGTCGTTATCAGTCCGTGTCTTTCTTATGTTGAAATCACACTTCGTGTTGATTTCTGTTCACGACGTCGTGTCGTTTTACTTCTTGTCATTTTGACTTCGTGTCAAATTACTTTTCTGTTTTCATGACTTCGTGTCGTTTTTCCTCTCATGTACTTCGTGTCGGTTACTGTTGTTTCTTTGACTTCGTGTTGTTTTCCTTGTGTTTTCATCTTCGTGTTGTTTTCACTTCGTGTCAACTTCACTTCGTGTTGTTTTCATTTCGTGTCAACCTCGTCTTGGTGTCGTACTTACTTCGTGTCGGTTACTGTTGTTTCTGTGTCTTCGTGTCGTTTTTGTTCCACTGCGTGTAGAACATTGCAGCACCTCGTGTTGCTTTCTGTATACCACCTCGTGTCATTTCCCAGTGAATCTCGTGTCATCTTTTACGTCTACTTGTTCAACCCCGTGTCAACTTCTGTGTTTGTCTTCGTGTTGTTTTCAACTCATGACGGTTTTTGTCATTTGACTTCGTGTCGTTTCCTTATTCTGTCTTCGTGTTGTCTCCGTGTTGTTGCCGTTTGTTAGCTCGTGTTGTTTCGTTCGAACCTCGTCCAGGTTTCTTCTAAAACCCTGTTCTTCTGATAAGTCTATACAGAGTTGTTCTTTAAACTGATGACTTATCCGATACTCTGTTTTACAGGTGCTTTGATCGTGAAGCTTAAGGAGGGCACGTGATCCGAGGCTGGAATGAAGCCTGCTGAGAGACTGCCACGTGGTCCGAATAATTAGGGCTGGAAATGTGGAGGTCACACGTCGTGGCTGATGCTGCTGCTGCTATATATATGAGACCTTCGTCCACAGATGAAGGTGATCGAGTTGGCGAGAAGAAAACTCTATACAGAGAGCCACGATCCAGACAGAGAAGAAGAAAAAGAAAAGAAGAAGAGAAAGAGAGTGAGAAAGAGAAAGAAAGAGAGATTGAGTAAGAGATCGAGATAGCAGAGTGTGAAGAGAAGAAGAGGAAGAAGAATAGAGAAGAAGAGAGAGCTAGAGTGATAGAAGCTTCAACAGAAGATCTGTTACTGCTGAACCGTGGATCAAATCCAGGCCAGCCAGCTCCTGCGAGAGCCACATTTGTTTTTATCTTTTCAGCTTTCTGTTGCTGGTTTCATTTTTTTTTTATCCATTTACTGTATTTCCGATCCTCTGTAGAGAGGTCAGGGTTCCTCCTGTGGGCTCAGGAGAAGGGAGACTTTGTGTCTTCGGTTTGCAAGTAGCTGGGTGCTACTTGTGGTTGGTACCCTCCGGTGTGGAGGAAGAGAGACTTGCGTCTCTGGTTGCCTTTGACAGGGTGTCATCGGTTGTTTCCCTCCGGGTTGGAGGAAGGGAGATTTATCTCCTGTTGTGCTTCCCTCTGGGGTTCAGAGGAAGAGAGACTTGGGTCTCTAGGTTCCCCTCCGGGTTGGAGGAAGGGAGACTTGTCTCCGGTTCTGGGCTTGTAGGATTCAAGTCCAGGGGTTCCCTCCGGGTCTGGAGGAAGAGAGACCGTGTGTCTCTGGTTTGCTAGTGACTGGTGTCACTAGTGGTTCCCTCCGGTTGGGAGGAAGAGGGGAGGGTGTTCCCCTGGTCAAGCTATGTGGCAGCACTTGTTGCAGACTGAGTCTGTTGTTTCTAGCGTGAGCTAGTGGAAGCCACACTCGGTTTGAGTGTGGGGTGGATGTAGGTCTGGAGGACCGAACCACCTAAAAACCCCTTGTGCATTGTGGCTTGATTCGTTCATTTGTGCTTCCGCTAGATGAATGCATAGGGGCGCTCCATGTGTTTGCTAACTGGTAGAACTGAATAGTTGACTAGCTTTCAGATTTGGTAAATTTGTCTAGTTAGCATCATAGTTCTAGTTTGGGTGAAATTTTATATTGAGTGAAAGTCTTGTTAGTATTCTAGTTTTCAATTGGGTGAAAGTTTTTTTTTTAAACGAGTTATATTCATTCACCCCCCTCTGAATACTGCACTGAACCTAACATCCATTGCGTTAACGCCTTGGCTTTAGTGCGTTGATGCGCTCTTCTGGCCTTTCATAAGTCCCGTGCAATCTGTGTGAACAATTTATGACTTGAATATTTCTGAGATTGACTGAATGTACTCTGAAACCTTACAGGGACTTAAAGACAAATTGGAACTTTATTCCAATTATGTGAGCACGTGATCCGAGGGAATAATCATCTAACACGTGGCTCGGTTCATCTGGAAGCATGTCTTCGCGCGTGTCTCCCAAACCCTCACTCTCTCGTGAGGTTGGATATATATATATATATATATATATATATATATATGAAGGTTTCTGCTCCTGAAAAGCTACGAAAGCCACAAGGAAAAGGGTGAGGCCAGAGCGAGAGGAAGGAGAGGAGAAGCCATCCTGATCCATTCGTTGAGCGTACCTGGAAGAGAGAGAGTGATGAAGGAGAGGATGGTTTTCTACTATGTTTTGTCTATGCTTCTTTAAGAAGCTACATTGTTTCTCCGTTCGATTGTCTTCGATATTTCTTTATGTTTTCAGTTGTTTGTTCTTAAATTCTAATACTCTGTTTTATCGTTCCCTCTAGGTGTAGAGGAAGAGAGGTGGATCCTCTGGGTTGCATTGTGATTCCCTCTGAATCAGATCAGAGGAAGGGAGGTGGTCTCCAGGGGTTGCTGTGTTCAGATAGTGCGGAGGCTATCTGGGTTGTTCCCTCTGGCTGTGGAGGAAGAGAGACAGTGTCTCTGAATTGCAGTGAGGGTGAGTCACTGCTGGGTTCCCTCTTGTCTAAGAGGAAGGGAGAGTTATCTCCGGGTCAGGTCTTGGGGTGTGAGACCTGGGTGCAAGCTGTGTGTTCAGCTTCTGTAGGGATTTCGATCCCCAAGCTGTGGATCATCGTGTTGTAGGCAGACTGAGTCTGCGGTTCTTTCTTGTGAAAGGAAGTCTCACTCGGCGTTGAGTGAGGGATGGACGTAAGTCTGCAGGTTACATACTGAACCATCTAAATCTCCTGTTCTCCGTGGTATGGTTGTGCGCATCTATCTTATGATTTTGTCTGGCTTCATTAAGTAAATGTGAATGTTGATGATTGAAATCTTGGTCTGACTGCTCGCTAGGTGGTTGTGCATATGTGCTGATGACATTTTGAGTCATTTATGTTCTGCGCTCGTGAATTACGTTATATTGGTTAATGGTCCTGCCTCGACTCAGTCAAATATTTTTTAAAACGGTGATCTATTCATCCCCTACCCTTCTAGCTCACCGTCCTCCTGTGTAACAGTTGGTATCAGAGCAGGTTTACCCGAGATGTGGTCCAACGACCAGGGTAATCCCGGAACCAGTGGTCCTCGCAGCTACATAGCTGAAGGATAGTCAATCTCCCGTCCCCCATATTTTGATGGCTCTAATTATTTCTTTTGGAAAAACAGGATGGAAGTTTTCATCCGATCTCAGAGCCACAAGCTGTGGAGATGTGGTCTGAAGAACAAGTCAAATTATCCGGACTGAACTGGTCTGTGCTCAACATCATCCAGTGCGCAGTTCACCCTGAAGAATATGCCCGAATTTCGGCGTGCAATACAGCTAAGAAGATGTGGGATGAACTAGCGCTGATTTACGAGGGTACCTCTCAGGTCAGAGCTACCAAGGTAAACTACCTAACCTCTGACTATGAATTATTTAAGATGAAGTCAGGGGAGAGCGCGACTGATATGTACGCTAGGCTGTCACTGATCACAAACAGCCTCAAGGGGTTTGGAAGGGAAATATCTGAAGGGGATATAGTCAGGAAGATCTTGAGATCTTTGACTCCAGCGTGGCACACAAATGCCACTGTGATAGAGGAATCGAAGGATTTAACAACCATGACTGTCACTGAACTCATAGGGTCTCTTATGACCTATGAGATGAATCTCAAGAAAATAGGAGAAGGAAGTGACAGAAAGGGCAAGAATGTTGCTCTTAAAGTTGAACGACATAGTAGTAACAACAGCAGCAGCAGCAGTGGAGACTCTGATGAAATTCCAGACCTTGACAAGAGTGAAAAAGCTCTGCTCACACGTCAGTTCAGGAAATTTCTAAAACTGAAGGGAAAATCATATGGGAGAAGAAGAAATTACTCATCAGGTAAATATCCAAACAATGGTAATGACAAGGATAGGAATGCTAAAAGTGTGACGTGTTATCATTGCAGAAACCTTGGGCACATGAAGCAAGATTTCCCTGAGCTTCAGAAGAAGACACTGGATTACCATAAGAAAGGCTCCAAAGTGTACAAGAAAAAGCCAAAAGCTATGGTATGCACTTGGAGCGATGAAGAAGAAGACTTAGAGACTAACTCCTCAGGAAAGGAGACTGAAGGAGTATGTCTGATGGCCGACGAGGAAAATGAGGTAATTAATCCCTTTGTGACTTACTCTATTGATGACTGGGAAGATAAGTATGGTGAACTGCTAGATATGTACAATGCCTTAGCTAAAGAACATAGAGTCACCAAACGCAAACTCAATGTGGTTAATGAAGAACAAGAACTCATCAAGACAGAAAATTCCAAACTAATAGCTGAATTAGATCAAATGGAAAATGTAAGAAATGAGAAAAATCTTGTTAAAAAGGAGCTTGAAAAACTAAGAAAACAGCTTGATGAAACCAATCAACATATTGAAGAAAACCCGAGACAAAATGACTTACTCAGGGAAGGGTATGAAGCTGTTAAAAGGGTCAATGATGAATTGCTGGAAAACAATATATGTCTGCGGAAGGAGCTGGAAGATAAGAAGAAAACCCTTGAGAGGTTTATTTTGGGAGAAAGTAATTTGAATGCCTTGTTAGGCACCAAAGTAAACTTTAACAGAGAGGGGTTGGGTTTCAACCCAAGTAAGAAGGAAGCATTTGGGGTAAAAACCACTACCTTCTGCACTGAGAAAGGAAAAGAGAAACTGGACATTCCATCCAGTTCCAAAACCACTGAACAACAAAAGAACATCCATAGACAACAGGCTGAGTTTGGAAAAAAATATCTTCAAGAAATTCATCAAGCCCACGCACTAGAAGCAAGGTGTCTGTCAATTCAACAACTATGACTCTAATAAAAGAATGGGCTATTTTAAAAGAAACATGGGAACGTCTAACTATACACAGAATACTGTCAATAAAATGCCTTCATCTAGACAGGTTAAAAATTATGGTCTGGCTGGGACCCAAACCTTTATCAACAGAAACTGGACACACCTTGAGAAACAAAAAGAAACAAATAAAATGCACACCAATAACAAAACTGTTAACTCTCAGCACAGAAAGAAAAAGGGGTTAAAACAGATCTGTATTCCCAAGACTGTGCTTAATGAATTGAACGGTATTTTTGGACCCAACTTACCTTGGGTTCCAAAGCACACAACTTAAATTGTTATTGTGCAGGTGGGCCTAGCAGCCGAGAACAACAAGTGGTATCTCGACAGTGGCTGCTCGAGACACATGACAGGGGATCAAAGAAAGTTCAGCAAGCTTGAATTGAAAGCAGGAGGGTCAGTTAAGTTTGGAGGTAAAAACAAAGGCCAAATCATTGGGACCGGAACCATTGGTAAGAAAACCTCCAACTCTGTTGAGAAAGTCTTGTTGGTTGAAGGTCTGCAACACAATTTATTGAGTATTAGTCAGTTGTGTGACAAGGGTCACAATGTTCTTTTTGATGAGCATGTATGCAAAATTTTAGAACCAAACTCTGATAAAATAAAGTTCATTGCAAATAGAGTCAATAATGTCTATATTGTAGATCTTGATGTTGAATCTGAGTCTAATCTGTGTCTCATTGCTGATTCAGAGAATAACATGTTTGACTGGCATAGGCGACTAGGCCATGCTAGCTTTAACACCTCGCATAAATTAGCTAAATTTGATTTAGTTAGAGGCATGCCTAGCTTAAAGTTCAAATCAGTTTCGAAGAATTGCGAGGCCTGTGCTCTAGGCAAGCAAACTCGAGCTTCTTTTAAAATTAGGTCTGAGAGCTTGTCTACAAAGATCATGGAACACTTGCACATGGATCTCTTTGGTCCTACCAGAACCCAGAGTCTAAATGGTAAAAGATTTGGTTTTGTCATTGTCGATGACTACTCTAGATTTGCATGGCTATTTTTCTTGGCAAATCAGAGTGATGCTTTTCAAAAATTTAAACATTTTTTCAATAAGCAAAAACATATAGGGCACAAGATCACTGTTATCCAATCAGATCATGGAGGAGAGTTTGAGAACTCCTCATTTTCTAGCTTCCGTGACAAGGAGGGACTGACTCACAAATTTTCTTCTCCCAGGACCCCAGAGCAGAATGGAATTGTGGAGAGAAGGAATCGAACAATAGTGGAAATGGCAAGAACACTACTAATGGAGAGTCAGCTACCTAAGAGCTTTTGGGCTGAAGCGGCAAACACAGCCTGCTACATACTTAATAGAGCTTTGGTAAGACCCATACATAAGAAAACACCATATGAACTCCTGAAAGGTAAGAGGCCTAATGTCTCATATTTCAAAATTTTTGGTTTAAAATGCTTTATTCATAATAACAATAAGAGAGACTTAGATAAATTTGATGCTAGAAGTATTCCAGGAATATTCCTAGGATACTCTGAAACATCTAGGGCCTTCAAGGTCTTTAATAAAACTGATAGAACTGTAGAGGAAACCCCTCATGTTATTTTTGATGAAACAAAAATCTCTAACGGTCTAAATGATGATAACAGGTCTACAAGTCATGATGGAAAGTTCCTGAATCAAATGCAAGAGGAGGAAGTACAACCGACTGAAGAACCTACTGATCTAAACCCAGTAAGTACAGCCGAACAAGGTGAGTCCTCAACAAATGTCAGAGTTTTAAAAGACCACCCTGTAACCAATATTATTGGTAGTCTTAATGATCCCCCTAGGACAAGATCTCATTTCAGAAATGTTCAGAATCAGGACTTAATTGCTTTAGTTTCTCAAATTGAGCCTAAGACCATTGAAGAAGCCTTAAGTGATGAGAATTGGGTAATTGCCATGTGTGAAGAACTAGGACAATTTGATAAGAACAATGTCTGGGAACTTGTACGTAGACCTGAAAATTTCAATGTAATATGAACACAATGGGTTTTTAAGAACAAACTGAATGAAGAAGGTGTCATCTCTAGGAATAAAGCTAGACTTGTAGCTAAAGGCTACAGTCAGGAGTATGGAGTGGACTTTGATGAATCCTTTGCTCCAGTAGCTAGAATGGAGGCTATCAGAATTCTATTAGCATTTGCTTGTTCAAGCAACATAAAACTTCAACAAATGGATGTTAAGAGTGCCTTCTTGAATGGAATTCTAAAAGAAGAAGTTTATGTTGAACAACCTCCTGGGTTTCAGTTCTCGATAAACCTGATCAAGTTTTCAGGTTAAACAAAGCTCTTTATGGACTAAAGCAGGCTCCTCGGGCCTGGTATGAAAGACTGACCAGTTTCTTACTGAATAAAGGATATAACAGAGGTAAAGTTGACCAAACCTTATTCACTAAGAATTCAAGACAAGATCTCATCATAGTTCAGGTATATGTAGACGACATCATTTTTGGATCAACAAATCCTGAACTGTGTAAAGAATTTTCACAGTTTATGTCAGCTGAATTTGAGATGAGCTTAGTTGGAGAACTGACTTATTTCCTTGGCTTGCAGATAAATCAAATGTCAGATGGCTGCTTCTTCCACCAAACCAAGTATACGCTGGATATCCTAAAAAGGTTTGGAATGACTAACCTGAAGCAAATATCCACCCCAATGAGCACAAGCATGACCCTTAATGCAGATGAGTCAGGTAAACAAGTGGATGAAAAACTCTACAGAGGTATGATCGGATCCCTCTTGTACTTAACTGCCTCTAGGACAGACATACAATTCAGTGTTGATTTATGTGCAAGATATCAGTCTAGGCCTACTGAACTACATTTGTCTGCAGTAAAAAGAATCTTTAGATATCTGTCTGCCTCACATACATTAGGCTTATGGTATCCTGCTTCACGCACATTAGATTTAGTTGCATACACTGATGCAGACTTTCCTGGATGCAAACTAGATAGGAAGAGCACCAGTGGCCACTGCCAATTCTTAGGAGGATGCCTAGTTTCTTGGAGTTCAAAGAAACAACATTCAGTGGCTCTTTCCACCGCTGAGGCTGAATACGTGGCTGCAAGCAGCTGTGGCACTCAGGTTATCTGGATCAAGCATCAACTTCAGGATTACCAAGTAGAGACAGGTTGCACTCCCATCTTTTGTGATAACACTAGTGCCATAAACATTGCAAAGAATCCTGTTTTACACTCACGAACAAAACACATTGAAATCAAGCACCACTTTATCAGAAATGAAATTGCAAATAACACATTTGAATTAATTCATGTTGGGACTGCAGATCAAATTGCTGATATTTTTCCAAAACCTCTAGATACTAAAAAATTCACTTCTTTGAGAAGAGAACTTGGTATTTACAAACTCTGACTGATTTGAGGCAATGGATTTTGGTTCATGTATCTCCATAAAGTTAGTGGTAGTTCTGTCTTACTTTTTCTGGTGGGGGTCCCTATGTGAGGGGGAGCGGGTGTGTGCCTTGAGTAAAGTCAATTATGCTTCTCTGTTGTTTTCTGGGTAGAATGGGAGATAGAGCTACTAGAGAGGGGGAGCTTGACTAATTAGAAACGCTTGAAAGATGGGTGTTATTGCTGGATTAAATGTTAGAATTGATCTTGAATATTCCTCTTAATAGAACCTCATTCATTTCCTACATTCTTAAGTTTGTGCAATTAAAGTCCAGCTAGAATCCTCTTCTAGTAAGTCTTAAGAGGCTAAGATTAACCTTCACAAGTATATCCTTTTACTTTGTTGCATGACTCCTGAACAAGCTAGACTTGTAAGAAATGGTTTCTGTTTATGAGCTTCTCTTTGGACATCTTGATAAGACCTCCAATATTTGCCCTTGGCTTTGTCTTCAACCAACCCCTTGTTGAGCTAGTTAAACTTATCTGTGCTTAAAACTGCATACTGAGAAACTAGGAATCCCATCAATGAAATGAGAATTTCCTATGTCATGAGGTATCAGTTCTCATAAACAAAATCAAAAGAAAGAATTACAATTCAAAATTATGCTTGGCAGAGCAATGATGACAAAATGGTGAGTAACTGGGGATTCTGGCCTCTAATCAAGGTGTCTCCTCATGAAACAACCAATGGTCACTATCTCTGTTCTCTAATTGAGAAGTGATGAGGCTCTTACACTGAGTAACTGAGGATGCTGGCCTCTGACCAAGGTGCATACTTAATGTCAAAAGTGTAACTGGCCAAATACACTCTATAACTGTGCTTTCTCAGCCTGGACTGTTTGTCCTCAATGCCTACAGGCTGTCTTAGTGGTTCAAACTCTTGTTGTCTTTTTGACGAGCCTTAACAGCTACCTCAGTCATACTTGTTGCCACTTGCTCTTCTCTCATAATCATAGTAAGTTGATAAACTTCAAGTTTATTCTGAATCTCCTTCTCTTACCAGAACTCCAAGATTCTTCACTGGACCTTGCAGCCCCACTTAAGCATCTAAGATTTGACAATGAGTGTCTACTGTTGGAATCCTCTCCATCTTTTCTCATCAGTCCAGCGTCAACATCTCTCTTTCTCCTTGTTTTGATGATGTCAAAGGGGGAGAAGGTTGAAAGGGGGAGTAAAAGTTGAAAAGTCTGACAAGGGGAGAAGGTTGAAAGGGGTTGCTGCCCTTATTGAGAATGTTTTAAGTTGGTATTTCTCCTTTCACTAAATTTGACTCATGGTGTTGCCATCATCAAAAAGGGGGAGATTGTTGCATCTCTGTAGTTTTGATGATGACTAACACTATGAATCAAATTATTTTTATGATAATCATCTTGATGCTCCTAAATGAATGATAAAGATCCTGAATTGTCTAAATATTCTCAAGATCTAATGTTGTTGTCTTGCATGCACATCTATGGATCAAATGCTTTTTCATCATGCTTTTCTGTTTTGATGCTCCTCTATCATGTACACCCATGAGCTCATACTTGTCTTGATTATATGGGATCTGTACATTTAGTGCGTTGACGCACTTGGCTGGGTGCGTAGACGCTTTAGTGCGTCTTTCGCTTGCTGTTTTATCCACTGCGTCGACGCTGCACGATGGAAGCGTAGACGCATTGGCTTGGTGCCAAGGGCTTGAGCGTCTCGCATATGAAGTTGAGTCGACGCTGCACGATGAAAGCGTTGACGCATTGGCTTAGTACCAAGGGCTTGAGCGTCTCGCCTATCGAGCTGAGTCGATGCTGTCACCTGAAGTGTTGACGCATTGGCATGGTGCCAAGGGCTTGAGCGTCTCGCCTTTGAAGCTGAGTCGACGCTGTCACCTGAAGCATTGACGCATTGGGTTGTTACCAAGATATTGTGCGTCTCGTCCAAGGAGCTGAGGCGACGCTACACAATGGAAGCGTCGACGCCTTGAGTTTTTGACCAAAGGTTCTTTTGATCAACCACCCAGCAGAAGCGTCAACGCTGTCAACTGATGCGTTGACGCATTAGTGTGTTTTGTCAAGGCACCTGTTCTCCTTATATCATTTGCGTTAACGCCTTGGCTTTAGTGCGTTGATGCGCTCTTCTATCCTTTCATAAGTCCCGTGCAATCTGTGTGAACAATTTATGACTTGAATATTTCTGAGATTGACTGAATGTTCTCTGAAGACTTACAGGGACTTAAAGACAAATTGGAACTTTATTCCAATTATGTGAGCACATGATCCGAGGGAATAATCGTCTAACACGTGGCTCGGTTCATCTGGAAGCATGTCTTCACGCGTGTCTCCCAAACCCTCACTCTCTTGTGAGGTTGGATATATATATATGAAGGTTTCTACTCCTGAAAAGCTGCAGAAGCCACAAGGAAAAGGGTGAGGCTAGAGCGAGAGGAAGGAGAGGAGAAGCCATCCTGATCCATTCGTTGAGCGTACCTGGAAGAGAGAGAGTGATGAAGGAGAGGATGGTTTTCTGCTATGTTTTGTCTATGCTTCTTTAAGAAGCTACATTATTTCTCCGTTCGATTGTCTTCGATATTTCTTTATGTTTTCAGTTGTTTGTTCTTAAATTCCGATACTCTGTTTTATCGTTCCCTCTAGGTGTAGAGGAAGAGAGGTGGATCCTCTGGGTTGCATTGTGATTCCCTCTGAATCAGATCAGAGGAAGGGAGGTGGTCTCCAGGGGTTGCTGTGTTCAGATAGTGAGGAGGTTATCTGGGTTATTCCCTCCGACTGTGGAGGAAGAGAGGCAGTGTCTCTGAATTGCAGTGAGGGTGAGTCACTGCTGGGTTCCCTCTTGTCTAAGAGGAAGGGAGAGTTATCTCCGGGTCAGGTCTTGGGGTGTGAGACCTGGGTGGAAGCTGTGTGTTCAGCTTCTGTAGGGATTTCGATCCCCAAGCTGTGGATCAGCGTGTTGTAGGCAGACTGAGTCTGCGGTTCTTTCTTGTGAAAGGAAGCCTCACTCGGCCTTGAGTGAGGGATGGACGTAAGTCTGCAGGTTGCAGACTGAACCATCTAAATCTCATGTTCTCCGTGGTATGGTTGTGCGCATCTATCTTCCTTATGATTTTGTCTGGCTTCATTAAGTAAATGTGAATGTTGATGATTGAAATCTTGGTCTGACTGCTCGCTAGGTGGTTGTGCATATGTGCTGATGACATTTTGAGTCATTTATGTTTTGCGCTCGTGAATTACGTTATATTGGTTAAGGGTCCTACCTCGACTCAGTCAAATATTTTTTAAAATGGTGATCTATTCATCCCCTCCCCTTCTTGCTCACCGTCCTCCTGTGTAACAAACCCCATATATCTCCCGAGGGTTTAATGATGGATGATCCTGTCCTTCGACTGATGCTACCCTCCCTTACACATCCGGCCTCTATACTGATAAACCCTCTAATCCTCCCCATCTGTGCTAGAAAATCCTGCCTGAAACCTCTTCTGAAACCAGAAGAACCAGGAACAGAGACCCGGAACCTTCCCGGCGCCAAGAACAGTAACCCCTGAAGAAACCTTCCCGGCGCGGCTATTTGCGCGCCGGGAACTCCCTATCCCAGCTTCCCGGCGCCAAGAATAGTGCCTTGTGAAGAACACTTCTCGGCGCAGTGGTTCTTGCGCCGGGAACTACCCCCTTGTGCCGTAAGCCCCTTTAGGCTATGAATGCTCCATCCGTTGAACCCCAGATGAAAACCTCCTGCCACCAGTCAAGAAGCCATACAGATACCCCTATAATCCACTCAATGTAACCCTGTATTCTGTCGAGGGACATCCCGGGTCATCATATGCACCTCAAGGATAAAAAGCAATGGGGATAACCATCCCCCTTACATGCCCCCCCTGGGGTTCGATCTATTTTATAACCTGACGAACCAAGGAAGCCCTGCCACTGCACAGGCTTCAATGGTCTCAAAAGGGATATTAAGATGGTGCTGCAAGCGCGTACATGGGTCAGGGGTCCAGTACCCCCCGTACTCTTTGGCTTTCACCCCGGCACTCCGTGGGTGATTGTCTATCATTCCCTGGCAAATTCTAAGTCCAGGGGAGGTGCTGCCAAAATTCTCCCAGGATGATGAAAGATGATATTAAGCTGTCCCCGAAACTTTACACTACACTGGTGACAGGGATTCTCTAGACCCTGATTTCCCCAAATCCTCTTCGACCCTGGCCTTCCTTTGGAGCCTAAACCTAATCCAGTTCCAATCTGATGAACTGATCCACTTTGACCCCACAGAACCCATCTACCTTGGCCTGAATCATCAAGAGACCCAAGAACAGGGCTCCGAAAAGCATTCAAAATCTCGGCGCCGTCTCTTACCCATCCCGGCGCCACGAACAGTAGAATAGGTAAATAGTTCTCGGCGCAAGCCTTCTTGCGACGAGAACCCCATCTCCTGGGCGCGCCGAGAACCTATCTCTTGGGCGCTCCGAGAACCCATCTCTTGGGCGCGCCGGGAACTCCATCTAAACTTGAGCTGCGCCGAGAACCCCTCTTCCACCTTGCCTTTGCGTCGGGAACTCCATCTCAACTTGAGTTGCGCCGAGAACCCCTCTTCCAACTTGCCTTTGCGTCGGGAACTCCATCTCAACTTGAGCTGCACCGAGAACCCCTCTTCCACCTTGCCTTTGCGCCGTCAATCCCATCCAACTTGAGCTGCGCCGAGAACCTATCTTGCCATCCAATTGGGCCTCCGATAGCTTGATCATACTTACTCAGGGATACCCATGAGTCACCAGACCGGTCCCGGGGATAAATCTAAAGAGGGACAGACTCCCTTATGTTCCACCGTCCCGTATCGGATTCATGAATAACCCCTTTAGCTCGGGAGGGCTCTGCCACTGCATGAGTTCCACCGGCTTCCCTAAGGGAAAATCGAACATCGCCCCATGATAGACATATGTATTTTAGGAGGTTCGGCACCTCTCTCTCTCTCGGCTTTCATCCCGGCACTCCGTGGGTGATAGCCTATTTCCCCCTGGGCATGATCCAGATAAAGGGGAAATGCTACTGAAATGTCGATTGACGCTTTAACCCTGATAAGCCCTGGAAAATTTGTATCATGCGCCTTCCGTCTGGCTCAATTCTTCGGGGGATACAAATACCTAGAGGCCCTTGGCCGGATGAGAAACGTGAAAGGGGACATGTCTCCGATGATCGTCCAGGCCCCGCCCCGCCACTGCGTGGACGGTGTCTTATCTCTATCCGGTATGACCCACACAAAGGGGTCATGCTGATTTAATAATTTATTGTCTATTCAATCACCTTCTTAGAATAACAAGAACTTCAATGTTATGCACTATCATTTTTTTTTAACCGCCCCGAGGGGCCCCCCCTATTTTGGCGTTTAATCAAGGGTTGTCCTTCTTAGGAAGGGCGTAATTAACGTCATAACCTTTATGGTATGATGGACTTCCGGTCCCGACTCGGACTTCACAATCGACTGATTGTGTCAGATCGAGTGCATAATAAATCGTCACTCCGGTGACTGGCACGCCTAACAGACCAACCAATAAACCAATAAACACAACAAATAAAATAAATAAATAAATGATGAATAAAACCATTCCCACACCTACTCATTGGGAATGATGTGGGAATGTTATCATTAGTAAAAGTATGGTTATCAAAGAACTTCTCCATGAAGGATTTGGGAGAAGCATCATTGGGAATACGTATCTGTAGAGATAGATCTAAGAGGATGCTTGGCTTGACCCAATCCATGTACATAGATACCATTGTCAAAAGGTTTGGCATGGAGAATTCCAAGAGAGGTCTCATACCAATGAGACATGGAATTATTCTCTCTAAGGACCAATCTCCCAACACTCCTGAACAGAGGGCATACATGGATAGAGTTCCCTATGCCTCTTCGATAGGGTCTATCATGTATGCCATGATATGTACAAGACCTGATGTGGCATTTGCTCTAAGTGTTACGAGCAGATATTAGGCAAATCCAGGTGATGCACACTGGAAGGCTGTGAAATGCATCGTTAAGTACTTGAGAAGGACTAAGGATATGTTTCTGATTTATATAGGAGGAGACTTGAAAGTACGAGCATAGAATGACTCGAGTTTCTAGTCTGATCCGGATGATAGTAAGTCTACTTCCGGATTTGTGTTCACATTGAATGGTGGTGCAGTGAGCTGGAAGAGTTCCAAGCAAGAAACCACTACAGATTCGACGACAGAAGCTGAGTATATTCCTGCAGTTGAAGCCGCCAAGGAGGCAGTGTGAATGAAGAAGTTCATCACCAACCTTGGAGTGGTGTCGAGTATCTCTGATCCAATCCCGTTGTTATGTGACAACAATGGGGCTATTGCACAGGCGAAAGACCCGCGGTCTCATCAGAAGTCGAAGCACTTTCTGAGACGATTTCATCTGATCAGGGAGATTATTCATGGAGGAGATGTATTGGTGGAAAAGGTTCCTTCCACTGATAACATAGTAGATCCACTGATGAAGCCTCAGACTCAAATTGTGTTTTAACGTCACCTAGAGTCTATGGGTATACGACATAAAGGTGATTGGCTTTAGTCCAAGTGGGAGATTGTTGGTTATGTATGTCCTCAAGCCAATCATAACATGTACAATCTTGTTCATTAATAATGACAAAGGCTTTTAATATTCATTATATGTGATTCGTTTATCGTTTCATAATGAAGTCCATGAATAGATGCAATAGATATTAATTATGATGAGATCATAACAATGAGATTAACATCTTTTAAACACATATTCTTAATTGTTCATAGTCGGGGATATCTGAGAAGGACATCAGATATCTAGTGAGACTAGTACAGGTTGCTCCTGCTCATATGATGAGGGTGGATGGTCTCATAAACACTTGTGTGGAGACACTAAGGTGAACCTGTAGGTGCTCATTATAGAATGAGTTCACTGAACTGATCCAACATGAATCACTGGATGGTAATATTACCTAACTGTCAACCAGTTAGATTCATCGTCACAGTGGCATGATTGGTCCTTTGGCCTGAGACAACAAGGACATCTTGTCGGTGGACTTCTGGGTTTTGACCTTAGCTTATAGATCTCTAGTCATGAGGTCATAA
Organism: Amorphophallus konjac; assembly: GCA_022559845.1. Lineage (NCBI taxonomy): Eukaryota > Viridiplantae > Streptophyta > Magnoliopsida > Alismatales > Araceae > Amorphophallus > Amorphophallus konjac. The sequence goes on from CM040125.1 coordinate 281,366,799, forward strand.
TCAGTTATGTGATCAAATCCAGTGGAATACCTCCGAAGGTGATTGTGTGATCAATATGGGACCATTCACTCTCGGTAATTGAGAGAGAATGCTCTAGGGAGTGATGCCTAGGAGTACCTGGCCAGGGCAAGGCAACATATCAGAAAAAGAGTTTTCTAGTAATACTTTTATGGCACCTAATCCAAGTGAGTGTGTGTTCTTTGGTTTGACAGTTAACCACAGCCTCAAGCATACTCGAGAGCATTATACGAGTGAAGGACTATAGTCATGTGGTAACTGTTGATGGAAGGGTTCCTTGAGCGGGTTGCTGAACCCCAATGCCTTCTAAGGTCATGCAGTGTTGCTTGGCACCCAACTTGATCAGAAGCCCAATCAATTATCATGAGATGATAATTAGATGAAGTGTTTATTTAATATGAGAAAATAAATAAACTAATTTTACCAATAAGGGGTTATTGGGCTATTGTACTGAAAACTGGACTGGCACTTGGGCCTAGAGGGTCCACGCATATAGGTTCTTTGGTTAGGAGATATTAAGTGGGTGTTTATATTAATCCGGGGACTTTTATGAAAAATGGTATGGATCAATATAAATACATGCCAAAGGGAAACCCTAGGCCAAGCTCCAAGATCTTCCCACATCGTGGTAGCCGCCCCTCCTCAACCTCTTCTCTCTGGTCGCCCCTTTCTCTCTCCCATAGGAGCACAAGGTCGCATGCCGCCCCGAGTGCCCATGACGAGGAGTCGAGCGAGAGATCAGTCGGTGAGAGACGAGACGAGGTCAATCCCTCAACCTAAGAATCGCGTGGATACCACTGGAGGCCGGGCACCTGTGTGGCTAGCGGCATCGCTCAGAAGGAATCAACCTTTGGTCACGGATCCGACTCCGCGCAAGGTGAAGATCTGATCTTCTGTTGTTTAGGTTCATAGAAACGGATCAAGGACCGCGGGGATTTTAGAGAAGAAATATTTTAAATTCCGCTGCATTCTCATATCTCTAATTTCCTATATAGTCCCCTTGCGATCCTTATAGAGAGAACTAGTGGAATGAAGTCTAAAGGGCTTATGCCTAAGGGCCACACAGTGAATAGGCCACCTTGTTTTGATGGTACTAATTATGCTTATTGGAAAAATCAGATGCATGTGTTTCTGAAAGCCTAGGACCATGAAATTTTGAGGGTCATGAGCAAATTACCATATCAACTCCCAGAGGATGAGGAAATGTGGATCCGAGAGTAGATTCGAAAGTCCAACATAAATTGGCAAGTGATGAATATCATGCAGTGCTCACTGCACCCAATTGAGTTCTCACGACTGTCCTCATGTGCAACAGCTAAAGAAATGTGGGACAAGCTAGCGGTGATCTACGAAAGAACATCAGCGGTAAGAGAAACAGAATGTAACATGTTAGTATTTGAGTATGAAGTTTTTAAAATGAAATCTTATGAGAGTGTGTCAGAAATGTATACTCGGCTAACACAACTTACAAATTGTCTTAAAGGTCTAGGAAAAACCTACACCGACTATGAATTGGTTAGGAAAATTCTTAGATCCTTAACTCCAATTTGGCATATAAAGGCCACTGTTATGGAAGAATCCAGAAATCTTCCCACTACTACTCCTGATGAACTAGTTGGCTCACTTATGGCTTATGAGTTAAACTTGAAAAGGATTGATGAGGATGTGAAAAAGAAGAAATCGCTTGCTTTGAAGGCAAGCCCTAGTAATAAGGAATCCTCAGAGGACGGTGAGTCATCCACTTTAGGGGAGGATTCGAGTGAGATAGCAATGCTCACAAGGAAATTTAGAAGGTTTCTGAGGAAAGAAGGTAAGGGTACGAAAAACTGGAGGCCACATGTAAGAAAAAATTCAAAGTTCAGATCTGAAATCGTTAAGAAAATTGACAAAATCATTTGCTACAATTGCAGGAAATAGGGCCATGTAAAGTCTGAATGTCCATAGAACCTGAAGAAAAATCAACCAAGGTGGAAGAACAAGAAACCAAAGGCCATGGTGAGTACATGGAGCAATGAGGAGGAGGATGAAAATGAGGATGACAACACTTCTAAAGAAGAGAGTGAAGGGAAGCTATGTCTAATGGCCAAAGGAGACAGACAAGATGAGGTAACCTCTTCCTTTGAGAATTTCTCTTGTAGTGATTGGGAAGAAGCCTTTAATGAATTGCTTGATAAATATGACTATGTGAAGAAGGAAAACAAATCTCTCAAGAAAAAGAACAATTCAGCTGGTCAAGATAATTTCCTAAGTGAGAAGAATGCCAGTTTAGAAATAGAAATCTCTAACTTGAGGAAATCACTTGTTGAAAATGATGATTACAAAACCCATCTGATTGAAATGAGGAGAGAAAATGAATTCCTTTTGAAAGTTATTGATTATTTGAAATTTAGCATGCAAAAATTTGAAAATGGTAATAAAATTGCTAAAGAAAAGTATGAAGCTATCAAGGGAGTAAATCTCAAACTTCAAGAAGATCTGAAGAGTTTACAAAAAGAAAATCTGGATAAACAAACTTCCATTGAAAAAATGACTCAAGGTAAAGATAACTTGGAAGCTGTTATGGGAATTAAAAGCAACCTTGGAAAGGAAGGGCTTGGATTCAATCAAACGAACAAGAAAGAAATTGGGTTAAAGCTGGTTACCTTCACTCCTGAACAAGGGACTTCCAAGCAGAAACCATTAATAAAAATGATGTTCAATGAGAATGATCAAACTGAACAAAACACTGGAACTATCAAGGACAAGGGCAAAGGAAAAGTGGACTCACCTAGGGAACAAGGCCAGCATACCTTTGTGCAAAAGCCCAAGCAAACAAAGAAAACCAATGTCCATGCCATGGGGTCAACACCAGGTCAAACCCAAGGAGGTGCTAGTGCCAACCGACACTGGTCAGGTCGACACCAGCAGTAGTGGAGGTCGACACCTGAGTCAAAACCAAGGTATCGCAGTAGGACTGAGCATTGGTCAGGTCGGCACTAGTTTCCAAACAGGTCGACACCGCCATCACACAAGCATCATCTTCACCTTGTCTCGCGTTGGTCAGGTCGGCACTAGTTTCCAAACAAGTTGACACCGCCATCATACCAGCATCATTTTCACCCTGTCGCACAGTGGTCAGGTCGACGCAAGTCACCTAATAGGTCGATGCAACCCATGTACAGACCCTTTGAGTTTCAAAGTCCATATAGGACTGATTATTTCAGGTACCTCAGCATGTCCACTTCATCCAATGCTCTTTCGAAAAACAATTGGAGAAAGAAATCAACACCCTCAAACAATCAAAAAGCATCAACATGATTAAGGACTCAAAAAGAACATGTGCCTCTGAGAAATGAAAAGTAGACTGAATCAGTTCATGTCCAACCCAAGAGGCAAATGTTGATTCCAAAACAAATGTTGTCTTACTTTAATGACTTAAATGGTCTTATGGGACCCAAATGATATTGGGTCCAAACTGCTCCATTTGATGTGACGTGCAGGAATGCCTTGCAGCCGTACATAATAGGTGGTATCTTGACAATGGCTGTTCAAGGCATATGACGGGCGAAACAGCCAAATTTTTCTTGCTAGTTGAAAAAGAAGGAGGGCACGTCACATCTGGAGGTAACAACAAAGAAAAAATCATTGGAAAAGGTAAGGTTGGAAAGAATTCTTTGAATGCCATTGATGATGTCTTACTTGTAGAAGGATTGGAATATAATCTTCTTAGTATAAGTCAACTATGTGATAGAGGTCACAAAGTCCTATTTGACTCTCATGCATGTACTATCTATGAAACAAATTCTGAATCTGTTAAATTCTTAGGAAAAAGAGTCAATAATATCTACATGGTTGACTTAGATGATCATGCTCATAATAATCTATGTCTTGTTGGTAATAAAAGTGAATTAGCTTGGTTATGGCACCGTAGGCTAGGATATGCTATCTATAGTGTCATGTATAAGCTAGCCATGTTCAGCATGGTGAAGGGTTTACTTGAAATTTCTTTCAAGCATAATGAAAGAGTATGTGATGCATGTGCCCAAGGTAAGCATACTAGGAAGTCATTCAAAAATAGAATTGAAAATCAATCCTCTAGACCTCTTGAACTTGTTCAACTGGATCTGTTTGGAACCACCAGGATCATAAGTTCAAGTGGTAATAGATATGGATTTGTATTGGTAGATGACTTCTCTAGATTTACTTGGGTGTTCTTTTTATCTCAAAAAAATGATGTATTTGAAGAATTTCAAGCCTTTTTCAGAAGAATTCAGCAGGATGGCAAGTTCATAATCTCCTCTATCATGCCAGATCATGGAGGAGAGTTTGAAAACTCAGATTTTGATATTTTCTTTAGGGCGAAAGAAATAATACATAAATTCTCTTCGCCAAGGACTCCCGAGCAGAACTATGTCGTAGAAAGAAGGAATAGAACACTTGTGGAGATGGCGAGGACAATGCTGGTTGAAAGTCAACTCCCAAGAAAATTTTGGGCAGAGGTGGTAAACACTACATGCTACATTGTCAACCGTGCAATGGTAAGGCCTTTGTCCAAAAAGACTCCTTATGAGTTGATGGAAGGTAAGAAGTCATCAATTGGTCATTTTAGAGTATTTGGAGCAAAGTGTTTTATTCAAAATAATGACAAACGGGACTTGGACAAATTTGAACCCAAGAGTGACCCGGGCATCATTCTTTGATACTCTTATCACTCTAGGGCCTATAGAGTCCTAAATGTCAAAACTCATACTGTAGAAGAATCCCCACATATGATGTTTGATGAATTGAACGTCAAGTCTGAAAATGAAGAATCTTGCAGGGAAAAAGATGATGGGGAATTTCTGGAAATGAAAGAAGATCAAGATCCACAAGGAGATGAAAGAAGGCCAGGTGAGAGTCTAGGAGAGACAAGTACTCAGGGTAATGCTGCTGTCAATGAAGGTAATCCACTCACCAATGTCGGAATGTTAAGAGATCATCCTTTGCCAAACATCATTGGTGGCCTGCATGAACCTCCTAGGACTAGATCTCACTTTAGGGTAATTGATAAAATGGATCAATTGGCACTTGTTTCTGAAATAGAACCCAAAAATATCTATGAAGCCTTAAAAGATGAATTTTGGATAAATACCATGCATGAAGAACTGAATCAATTCAAAAGAAACAGTGTATGGAATCTTAACCCAAGACCGACCAAACATAATGTCATTGGAACCAAATGGGTCTTCAAAAATAAACAAAATGAGAATGGAATTGTAATATGGAATAAAGCAAGACTTGTAGCACAAGGATATAATCAGGAATTTGGCATTGATTTTGAAGAATCCTTTTCTCCTGTAGCTAGAATAGAGGCTATTAGACTTTTGCTTGGTTTTGCATGTTCTCATGGAATAAGATTAAAATAAATGGATATAAAAAGTGCATTTTTGAATGGTCTAATAAAGGAAGAAGTATATGTTGAACAACCTCCTAGTTTTGAGTGCATAGACTTTCCTAACCATGTATAGAAATTGGACAAAGCTCTTTATGGACTAAAACAGGCACCTCGAGCTTGGTATGACATGCTAAGTTCATTCCTCACCGAAAAGGGATACTCAAGAGGTAAAGTGGACCAAACTTTATTTACTAAGGTAAGCAAAAATGACATACTTCTTGTTCAAGTTTATGTTAATGCCATAGTACTTGGTTCCATAAAACAATCCATGTGTGAGGAATTTGCTCAACTAATGACAACATAGTTTGAGATCAGTCTTATGGGTGAGTTACAATTTTTTCTAGGTCTTCAAATCACCCAAAGCAAGAAAGGGTGCTTCATCAGCCAAGCAAAGTATATCTCCAAGCTGTTAAAGAAATATAAAATGGAGAACCTTAAAGCCAATACAACTCCCATGAGCACCAACACAACATTGGATACAGATCTAAAAGGTAAACCTGTAGATGCAAAGACTTACCGAGGTATGATCGGATCACTCCTCTATCTTACAGCATCTAGAACATACATCGAATTATGTGTTTCCTTGTGTGCCATATTTCAATCTAATCCTAGAGAATCCCACTTGAGTTCTGTCAAGCGTATCTTCCGATACCTTGCTGGAACTCGAGATTTAGGGATTTGGTATCCTGCATCCTATTCTTTTGAGCTTGTTTCATATTCAGATGCAAACTATGCTGGATGTAAACTGGATAGGAAAAGCATCGGTGGCTCTTGCTAATTTTTGGGAGGGTGTTTGGTTTCTTGGGCATCCAAGAAGCAACACTCGGTTGCTCTTTCCACTGTAGAGGCAGAATATGTCGTTGTAGGGAGCTATGGCACCCAAGTGTTGTGGATCAAACACCTACTCCAAGATTATCAAATTGATCTTGGTTGTGTCCCGATATTGTGTGATAACAGTAGTGCCATCAACTTGGCAAAAAATCCAGTCCAGCATTGTAGGACCAAATATATTATGATTAGGCATCATTTTATTCCTGATGAAGTAAATAAACGAAAATTTGAATTGATATTTATGGATTCACAACATCAAATTGTTAACATTTTCATCGAGCCTCTCTGTAATGAAAGATTCACTTATCTTAGAAGAGAGCTTGGGTTGTGCAATCCTCAAAATGTTGCCTAATTTGTTTGCTGACTTCATGTTTTGGCTACGATTGCTTAAGCTTGCTAGGAATAAATTGCTCACATGATATGCTTGTTCTGTGTGTGTGCTTGCTCTCATTAATTCTCAAATTCAAGGGGAGGTAAAATTCTTATCGTTTTGATCATTACTACATTTTTGATCAATTTTGCATATCACTTCATGACCACATGGTATATTAAATGGTCTATTGTGGAAAGACAGGCCAGGCCTGTCTTGAATCTTTTACCATGTGTGAGGAGTCTTCGGACAAACCTCCACCAAGTACCATGTGTCTGCATTGCATATAGTCTAAATTGAGCATTGTTTAAAATAAGTGTCACTCAAAAAAAGAGGTGAAGGTGATAGTACTTGAAATGAGTTGTCACACCCTAAGCGCGGAAGATACCCAGGTCGTGGCTAGCTTATATAGAACCAATCGATCAGAGCAGTAAATTTTTTTGACAAAAGACAGAGTGCGCAAAATTCTAAATTTCTAAAATGATACCAAATGTCCAAGATGACAATTATACCATTAATCCATTAACGACAATTCTAGTCCATTATTCAAAATCCATCTATTGGGATACAAGCCTCAAAAAGTTTCATTCGACTAGACCAGCAATAACTAAAGATACAAGGCAAGACTTAAAACACATAGGACACGACTAATTGGGAGTAGACGACTGGTGACTCTAGCACTCTTCACTCGGTCTCATTCCCGTTCATGTGGATGTCGATATCCGAATTACATAAAAAATGTTAGAATGCAACTGGACGACCGAATCGCCAAGTAGGAATTACATCTCAAGTTCGTGCAATCTTTAAGTGGTTTACATGTTACGTGTAATGCGGTATAACAATGCATGATGATCAAGTAAGAAATTCAGGTATACAGGTATATCTATGCACGATGAACAAGTAAGAGATCAAGAACTGTATGGAGAGAGTATTGCATGATTTCAAGTATTTGACAAGCAGGATATCAAGAACTTTCTAGATGTTGATGCCACTTTTCAGACAAGCAAGAACTCATGTACAAGCAAGTAAGAATCATGTTCAAGCAAGTAAAATTCATGTTCTAACAAGTAGTATCAAGTACGTGACAATAGAATTGGCTATTACAATCAAGCAAGTACCTTGCCCTTTTTTTCGGGCCACGCAAGTCAGGTATTGCCCATTCTGGATCACGCAAGTCAAGTCAAGTAAGTAGAGAGAGTAAGTGCGGAATGTCTCTAGTCAAGCAAGTACATTCGTGCAATGCTTAAACACCGTGATCATTCAACTCCGATGGGCACAAGTACTTTCGGCTGCTCCTCCCAGGACCAGATCGGCCCCTATATGCACAGCACTTCATGTATTTCTTTCGACATCTACTCTCATTTTTATATCCAATATAGAATTTCAAGGGTTGACCATTGTAGGATATACATAAGGTACACTATCATGGGATGGAGTTCAAAGGCATATATCATGCAGAAGATGAACTAGGGTTATGTCGGTATGAACCATGAGACAAATAAGGAATCAGAACAAAATTGGCAGCTAACAGGCTGCCTCACTGAATTGGTGCCCAGGGGTTTGCCCTGCTGTCAGGAATTGGCACCCAGGGTGTGTCCCTTCTTTTAGGAAATTGGTGCCTAGTGGTTACCCAGTCTTTCATGCAATTGGCGCTTGGGGGTTACCTAGTCTTTCAGGGAATTGGCTCCTGGGGGTCAGGCAAGCTTTCATGAAATTGGCGCCTTGGGGTTTGGGCTTCTTTCAGATTTCTATATATAGGAAATGGCACCCCTGTAGAGAGTCTTCATTTAAATGATGACTCTCTAGAGGTCACTATTCAACAAATTGGCGCCCCTGGCTAGGGCGCCAATTCATTTGGCCCTATTTACACCGGGTAGGTACATCTCAAGACTCATAACACTCTTCATAATGTCTTAGGTTCACGAAATCAGGAAACACGGTCATGGGTAGACAGAGAAATTTATCGGGAGTTTCGAACCATGTTCATGCAGAAATATTGGGTTTTAGTTTCATAGATTTTAATTTTTCTATCGAGGTGTCTATAAATTGCAGGAAAAGGAATTGGCACCTCCCCAGGGGGTCTTCATTTAAATGACGACCCTCTGGAGGGTCATTAATTTAAGATAATGGCGCCCTAGTCAGGGGCGCCTATTAAGTTGGGTCATGCACTATTCATATTTCCAAAGTTTCTCAGAATCAGGAATTAAAGACATGTATAGGTAGAGAAAAATATCAAGATCACAGAATCATATTCATGCAAGAATTTTATGGTTTAGTTTCATAGATATAAAATTTTGAATGCGTTGATTATTGTTTGCTAGAAATGAGTTGACGACACTATGAAGTGTCTTAAATTAAATGGCGCCCTTGATAGGGGCGCCCCTTCAGAAAATGGTGCCCTAGTGAGGGGCGCCCTTTACCTGAGGGCTGGACATCTTGGGTTTTTAAAGCATATATGTATATCTTGTAAAACATGTTATATACTATGGCTAAACATGATATTTTAAGGCTGTAAAAACTGGTGTAATGATATATGTTCGAATCCCATAAAATCAGTATAACAAGCTATGTAGAAAACTGGTGTAAGAGGCTATAGTTGTTCTACTTAAAACTCGTGTAACATGCTATATAGTATGGAAACATGCTGCATGGCATGCCGGATTGATTATACTGGCATGTTATGTTACCCTATTTTTGCTACGGGTTGGGCAAGATCTTGAGAACACCCACCTTTTTGGAGTGATACACGTGGTATAGGAAGTAGAACGAAAGAAGAAATCTAAGCCAAGCCCCTTCTCAGCAGAGCTTTACAGAATAAAGAAAGGCACGCTCTCTGTCGCAAAGTTCCAGCAGCATGACGTAGAATGTAGGAAGAAGACGTCCCTTCAGTCTTCCGAAGGAAACAAGGGAAATATTCCCTTCAGCAAGCAGCATTGATAATGGCAGTAGCCTCTGCCTGTGCTACGGAGGGAAATAGTTATAGGAAATCTGGTTGCCAATGCAAAGCATTGGTTTATTGCCTTGCGGGTCCTGTTGGGGAACAAGATCCTAGATCATTGCTGTCCATGGTCGGAGGATGGTGCTTTGCTAGCAAAATGAGGTTGTTCGTGTGTCAAGTCTTCCAGAAGCACTTTGGAAATGTCGCCCTGGTATAGGGGCGCCCTTTAAATGGGAGACCTTGATCATGTAAATGACACTTCTGAATGAGGGCGCCCATTCTTCATGGCTTTAGACACAAATTGTAATCTTCACATGTTAGTCTTTAAGATGTATGCATATATTAATATATAATTGGTTGATGGCCCCTGAAGGAAATGGCACCCTTGCATGGGGGCTCCATTTGGTGAGTGGCGCCCTGGTAAGGGGTGCCCATTCCTTTTGGGTTGGAAAAAGAGAAACCCCACTACGTACTATCCATGTGTTGGCATTTAAGTGATGTTGGGCTTTGTATATTTATATAGTAGTCCTCACAAGGTATGTTTATTTATGTAAGGCCTTCATGTAGGATTGTTTATTTAAAAAGTTCAACTTCTCTATTGTTTTATCGGGGGTGCTACACCCTCCCCCACTTAAAGAATTTGATCACCAAATTCAACTATATGCAAGACGACATAGAGGGTGTAGAGTACTTACAGACTAGAATAGCTCCAAAAATTTTCTTCTCATAGACTCCTCAGTTTTCCATGTAGCTTCTTGTTCTATGCATCGATTCTATTAGATTTTCACCATAGGGATCGTCTTGTTCCTTAAAACTTGAACTTCTCGGTCGAGGATCTTAGTTGGCTTTTGCTCGGTAGTAAGGTCCTTTTGTATCACCAAATCAGCGTGGTCAATGACATGGGAAGGATCGTGCGCGTATTTCTTCAGCATAGAAATATGGAATACATCATGCACTTCTGATAGTTATGGAGGTAAGGCAATGCGGTAAGCCACCTCGCCCACTCTTTCTAACACTTCAAATTGACCAATAAACCTTGGTGTAAGTTTACCCTTAACACTGAATCTTCTAATGCCTCGGCCGGGACATACCTTGAGAAAAACATGGTCACCAACTTAAAATTTCAGATCTCTCCTTCTATTGTCAGCATATGACTTCTGCCTGGACTGTGCAATCTTTTGCCTTTCCCGAATGATGTGTATCTTCTCAGTTCAATCTCTCACCATATCTGGGCCTAGAATTTATTTTTCACCGACTTCATCCCAGCATATTGGAGATTGACTTCTTCTGCCATAGATTGCCTCGAAAGGTGCCATTTGGATACTGGCTTGATAGGTATTATTATATGTAAACTCGGCTAGGGGTAAGTGGTCATGCCAGCTTTCACCGAAGTCTATAATACATGCCCTTAACATATCTTCAACAACTTGATTTATCCTTTCAGTCTGTCCATCTGTCTGGGGATGGAAAGCAGTGCTGAAGTTGAGTTTCGTACCCAAAGAGTGTTGTAGACTCTTCCAGAAATGAGAGATAAAGTGTGGGTCTCCATCAGATACAATTGACACAGGGACTTAATGCAATCTAACCATCTCCTTAATATACATGGCAGAAAGTACATCAACTGACCATCGGCTCTTGATAGGCAAGAAATGAGCCGATTTAGTTAGACGATCATGATTACCCAAATTCTATCATGTCCGCCCCTAGACTTGGGCAAGCCCATGATAAAGTCCATGCCGATATCTTCCCACTTCCACTTGGAATATCTAGCGGATGCAATTTTTCAGCGGGTTTCTGATGTTCCGCCTTCACATGTTGGCATGTCAGGCAACGAGACACGAAGTCCGCTACCTCCCTTTTCATATTAGGCGACCAGAAAGTTCGTTTCAAGTCTTGGTACATCTTAGTGGCTCTAGGGTGGATCGTGTACCTCGGTCGATGAGCTTCTTCGAGAATCTTATTCTTCAATTCAGGACAGTCGGGTACACATGTCTATTCATGGAATAGCAATCTACCGTCAGGTGCTATCTTGAAATCGGGTCTCTCGTCTAGCTTGTCCTTTATCTCTACTAGTACAAGATCTTTTTCTTGTAGCTTCTTAATCTCAGGTAGCAAATCCGGGTGTAGACTTATGTGGGATAGAATAATACACCCGTTCTTCTCGTCTATATTGATATTGAGTTCAGAGAATTTCTCCAGCAACTTCCATTCTTGAATCATACATTTGTCCAATATTGCTCTCGGCTTTCGATTGAGGGCATCAGCTACGGAATTACCCTTACCAGGATGATATTGTATAGTGAAGTTGAAATTCTTGAGATATTCGAGCCATCGCCTTTACCGCATGTTCAACTCCTTTTGAGAGAATAAATACTTGAGGCTTTTATGATCAGAATATACTATGAATTGTTCTCCATAGAGATAGTGTCTCTATCTTCAAGGCAAACACCACCGCGGCCAACTCTAAGTCATGCACCGGGTAGTTCTCTTCATGCTTCTTCAGTTGCCGGGAAGAGTACGCAATGACCATTCCATTTTACATCAATACACATCCGAGGCCAATACCAGAATCATTGGTGTATACATCATATTTATCTCCTTCAATTGGCAATGATAAGACTGGAGCAGTGGTCAAGAGATCCTTCAAAGCTTGGAAACTCTTCTCACAGTCTTCATTCCACTCATAAGGCACTTCCTTGCGAGTCAACCGAGTGAGAGGAAAAGTAATCTTGGAGAAATCCTTGATGAAATGTCGGTAGTAACCAGCTAGACCCAAGAAACTTCGGATCTCCATTGCATTTGTTGGTTATTCCCAATTCTTCACAGCTTCACCCTTTGAAGGGTCAACCGAAATTCCGTTCTTCGAGACTACATGGCCCAAGAAGGATACTTCCTCGAGCCAGAACTTCCACTTGCTAAATTTGGCATATAATTTATTTTCCCTTAATATTTGTAATGCCTTCTTCAGGTGTTCCTCATGGTCTTCTTCAGACTTTCAATAAATCAAGATATCATCGATAAAGACCACGATGAATTGATCTAGATGTGGCCGAAAGGTGCTGTTCATTATTTACATAAAGGCTGCAGGGGCATTTGTTAGTCCAAAAGGCATAACAGTAAATTCGTAATGCTCATACCTGCTTTGGAATGCAATTTTATGAATGTCTTCTTTTTTGATCTTCAGTTGGTGGTAACCAGAATGAACATCAATTTTTGAGAAGTATGTAGCTCCAGATAGTTGATCAAACAGCTCATCGATTCTTGGCAGCGGGTACTTGTTCTTGATTGTAAGGTGATTTAGCTGCCGATAATCAATGCATAGTCTCATCGATATGTCCTTCTTTTTGACGAATAGCACGGGTGCTCCCCATGGGGATGTACTTGGACTGATGAAACCATTTTTCAATAACTCCACTAGCTGCTCTTTTAGCTCCTTCAGCTCAGCGGGGGATATTCTGTAAGGTGCCTTGGAAACAGGACTAGCACCTGGAACAAGGTTGATTGTGAATGACACTTCCCGCTCTGCGGGTAAGCCAGGCAATTCTTCGGGAAAAACATCGGGAAAATCCTGAATTACACGGATGTCTTCAAGTTTAATTTCCTCGACTTCCGTGGCAGTCACGAATGCTATGAAAGCCATACATCCTTTACTTACAAGTTTGCTAGCTCAAAGAGCTTAGATAATAGGGGATTTATTCCGGGGCTAGTGTAAACCAACTCTGGGAAATCCACGAAAGTTACCTTGCCATGTCGACAATCTACAGTTGCTTGGTGGGTGGATAAAAAGTCAGCACCTAGTATGACATCATATCCCTTCATATCTTGGCATATCAAGTCGACACGTATATTGTTTCCTTTAACCATAACCTCACAATTTGGATAGTGATACATGATATCGGACTCATTCCCAAGAGGCGTAGATATGACCAAAACTAACAATTTAGGTTTCTTAGAAAATGAAGCAACAAATTTCTTGGGAACGAATGAATGAGTTGCTCCGGTATCAAATAAAACTTGTGCAATTTTAGAACAAATAGTTAGAGTACCTTCCACAATTCCACCTTCTGTGGGTTCTGTCTCTTGGGGAGCTTGTAGACGGCTTTGTTTCTTTGCCGGGCGCTTCTCGTCTTTAGTGGCTTGCTCATTCATCAATGGGCAATCAAGAATTCGATGTTCTCGGCTCCCACATCGGAGAGAGGCTCCTAGTTTCCTCCAACATTCCTCGGCTTTATGACCAGCCTTGTCATAGTATTTACAAATTTCCTTAGAAGGTGTAGTGGTGAAGAAAGGCATGTCATTCTTCTGAAACTTCTTTCCCTTGGAGGGCTCCCCTTCATTGAAGAATTGCTTCTTGTTGAATAATGATTTGAAATTTCCTGGGCATGTGACGGGTTCCTTCTTGTCCTTTCCTCGAATCCTTTCAGATAATTCGGTGGTGTCTTCTAATAATTGGACACGCCGAACCATCTCCGAATAGACTTGGATGTCCATCGGTGCAAGTTGTGTAATATAGTGGGGCCGAAGCCCTTTAAGGAACCTTCTCACCTTCATCTTTTTAGTACACACCAAGTGGGGTGCATACCTGGACAATCTTGAGAATTGGGGCTCATACTCGGCCACTTTTAAGGTCCGTTATTTCAGTGCGGCAAATTCTGCAGCCTTCTTCTCTTGAATACGGTCGGAGAAGTACTTGTTGTTGAAATGTTCAACAAAGTCATCCCATGTGACATGGTTGTCAGGCAATGTTGCTTCTATGGATTCCTACCAGCCTCGAGTGTCCCGCTCCAGTTGGAATATAGCCAGTAGGACTCTTTCCTCATCCGTGCATTACATTACACGAAAAATTCTATCAATCTCCTTCAACCAGTTTTCAACATGTTCGGGGTCAGACGAACCTGCGAATCTTCGTGGGTTCATGTTGCGTAAACCTCTGTGGAGATCACCAGCTCCACGGTTAGCTCCGCCTTGCGCTACTTGCTATAGTGCCTTCCTAAGACCTTGCACGGTGCGCTGCATCTCGCGTCATTGTGCTCTTTCAGTGGCCATGATCCTACAAGATAAATTAAGGGTACTAAGTGTCATGTTTAATTTAGAAGGTCGAATGTCATTATAGAACGTAACCCATGGCTCTACCAATCTCACCGGCTATAAGGTGTAAACCTATCCTTGGACTTGGGTTTTTCCTAGGAAATTGAAATCCTAGGCTCTGATACCACGAAGGCTGTACCCATGTCATGGCCATCTTATATAGAACCAATCGATCAGAGTAATGATTTTTTTTGACAAAAGACAGAGTGCGCAAAATTCTAAATTTATAAAATGATACCAAATGTCCAAGATGACAATTATACCATTAATCCATTAATGGCAATTCTAGTCGATTATTCAAAATCCATCTATTGGGCTACCAGCCTCAACAAGTTTCAATTGACTAGACCAGTCATAACTAAAGATGCAAGGTAAGACTTATAACACAAAGGACACGACTAATTGGCAGTAGACGACCGGTGACTCTAGCACTCTTCACTCGATCTCATTCCCGTTCATGTGGATGTCGCTATCAGAATTACCTAAAAAATGTTAGAATGCAATAGGATGAGTGAATCGCTAAGTAGGAATTACATCTCAAGTTCGAGCAATCTTTAAGTGGTTTACATGCTACGTGTAATGCGGTATAACAATGCATGATGATCAAGTAAGAAATTCAGGTATACATGTATATCTATGCACAATGAACAAGTAAGAGATCAAGAACTATATGGAGAGAGTATCGCATGATTTCAAGTATTTTACAAGCAGGATATCAAGAACTTTCTAGATGTTGATGCCACTATTCAAGCAAGCAAGATCTCATGTACAAGCAAGTAAGAATCATGTTCAAGCAAGTAAAATTCGTGTTCTAGCAAGTAGTATCAAAGACGTGTCAATAGAATTGCCTATTTCAATCAAGCAAGTACCTTGCCCTTTTTTTTGGGCCACGCAAGTCAGGTATTGCCCATTCTGGGCTACACAAGTCAAGTCAAGCAAGTAGAGAGAGTAAGTGTGGAATGTCTCTAGTGAAGCAAGTCAAGCAAGTACTTTGGTGCAATGATTAAACACCGTGATCATTTAACTCCCATGGGCACAAGTACTTTCGGGCGCTCCTCCCAGGACCAGATCGGAACCTATATGCACAGCATTTCATGTATTTCTTTCGACATCCACTCTCATTTTTTTAGCCAATATAGAATTTTAAGGGTTGACCATTGTATGATATACATATGGTAGACTGTCATGGGATGGAGTTCAAAGGCATATATCATACGGGAGATGAACTAGGGTTATGTCAGTATAAACCACGAGACAAATCAGGAATCAGAACGAAATTGGCAGCTAACAAGTTGCCTCACTGAATTGGTGCCCAGGGGTTAGCCCTGCTCTCAGGAATTGGCTCCCAGGGGTTGTCCCTTCTTTTAGGAAATTGGCGCCTGGGGGTTACCCAGTCTTTTAGGGAATTGGCGCCTGGGGGTCCAAAAAATTATCTGTTGATATTTATTTGCCTATCTTTTATCTTACTTTTGAGGTTTTACAAAGTAACATGGCAAGATAACAAACAAGCAATCAAAGATTTACTCAAACCTGTGAACATGTGAACATGAACTTAGGAAATCATAGCTAGCTCTAGCATGGGCATGCTATCTCAATCAAATTACGCTAAGGAAAAGGAAAACACACGCCGGGGCGTGGAGCAAGGTGTAAATAAAAACACACCATGAAGGTGGAGCAAGCAAGGAAAGTAAAGATGATATGATGAAGAAGACAGCTAATGCCCAATACCAAGGAAAGATGTGATCGCCACCAAAGTAAACATAAGTCAAAAGACCTGAATATACCTTGGAAATAGGTGGATGAAGCACCCGCCCACGGGAGAGAAAACCAAGGAAAGCCTGCAGATCAACTTGGAAGTAACGGCCAGAACCCTGTGCGTCGCTTGGAAGCGACGGCCGCACGATAGACCGCCAGAAGATAGTGACGCGCCTGCACCAGACCGTCAGGTAACCTGCAGTAGTAAAGCTTGAATCCTTTTAACTCCAACTCTTCCAGCCGGCTAGAAGACTTGGGCCTCATGCTAACGAACCTGTAAACCTGCCAAAGATGTAGAAAGACAAGACAAGACAACCTCAATTAGCCCTTTTCACAAGCATAGCATCACTTCTTAAAGAGTTTAAGAACATCAAAAGGAGAAGGAATTACCGGGGATTTTTTGGTTTTTTAACCCCTCTGGGTGTTTTAAAAGTTTGGAAGGATGTTTATATGCTTAAAGAACAGTGAAAAATGTGGAGGAAGAGGAGGGACAATGCTTTGTTTGAGGAAAAACCAAGGAAGAACTCAAGCATGCAATGATAAACTTGAAAGGCAAAACTAAAGGACTCCCTTGATTGGAAGATGGATGGACGTAGGAAACAGCTCCTCCTGGATAAAGATGGCTCCTGAGTTCGGCAGCACTTCATCGTGAATTCGAAATTCCCCCCCCCCTTTTGCCATGAATTCAAGGGTTCTATTTATAGACCCTCAAAACTCGTAGGTCAAGCAGAGGATAATTCAGCAGGAAAGAGGGATAACTCTTAGCAAATCCTTGAGGATAATATGACCAAGAGTCCATAGAATCAAACGGGGAGTCCTGAGGATCGGATTTGAAAGAGATAACGTTAACCCAAATCTTTATCTCGACCACGGAGTAGCAGAGAAAAGGCCTGAACTGCCAGGACTCTCGGAAGGAAGTAACGGCTGCACGATAGACCGCCACTTGGAAGTAACGCACCAAGGATCATCCGGTACTTTCAACCCTATCCCAAAGAGATAAGATCAACGGGAAGAAGACCCAACAAGCTGGACTCTTCAAGGAAGCGACGGCCAAGGCCTAGGGCGTCAGAATGAAACAACGGCTGGACGACAGACCGTTATTATCAACGTGGAATTAAAAGGATAAGCTTCGAGGACGAGGCCTTAAGCCTTAAGACTCTTCAAAAAGTAACGGCCTAGGACCCATCCGTTAGAAGGAAGCAACGCGCGTTACTGGGACCGTTATTATCATTGAAGTTCAAAAATAGAGTGAAGGGTTTGCTAAGATTCATCCAACGCAATGCCACCGAGAGCCACATCTTAATCCAGGAATTAAGACCCAAAAATAGGCTTCAACTGATCAAGAGACTCGATGAAGAGTAAACAACACGGAGCATCATATAGAATGAAAATAAGGAGATGACCCGACTTATTGGGTATAAAACGGGTGTCAACAGATGCCCCTCCTTAACGTCCTCTTTGCAGGGGAACGAGCGGGAGTGAAATGGATGAAGCGGAAGTGAAGCGGAGTGTATCAAAAAGAGGGCGTTAAGGTAAACGACACCCGTTCTGCACCAACAAGCGATAGGAATTTTCTGGAAAACTTTGAACTGATCACAAGGAAATAGCCAACCAAAGGACGCAAGTCTGGAGGAACTAAGGAAAGGAAACACGGCTAGCCGCCGGAGGCAACGGAAAGGAAAGAGACTAAACTCCAGACATGAATCTTCAGCGAACCAGATCAAGTGAGCAAATCGAAGGGAACCTTCTAATTCAGAGTGGAATGATTCTCCTTATTCGGGATTAAGAACACAGCTGTTCACCATCACTGAAATATCTTGAGCAGATGAAACTCATGAAATGCTCAAAGAATGCGTATGATGCATGCTGGGCTAAAGGAAAAAGAAATCTTCAAAACAAAATGCAAAGAAAGATAAAATATCAAATACTCGAGAATAATATTGCTAGATCGGAGTAATCGGAGTCAGGACACTATCTGCAACCACGGCGTGCAAGATAGAACCATCGTCCCCAAACTTTCCAATCTAACGGCCTATCCAACGATTAATCACGTGAACTTAGATCATCATCATTTTTGTTTAAGGGGAACATCAGATCCCAGGACACATGAATGACCAGCCGGTTCTCGAGGTAATATATCATAGATAACATATAGTAATGCATTAAGAGGATGAGGGAGCGATATACAATACCTGACTCACCTGCCGGACGGAAGGAAAAGCGTGACTTTTGTTCATAACTCCTTTCATGAAAGATAGGTTAGCCAAACAAATATCATGATAAGCATCAAGGCATACCCATTGTACGTGCAAGAGGTACCCATAAGGAACAACATGGAAGAAAATGGAACCATTTTGACATTAATTAGACCATTTAATTCATCAAGAAACTTGCAAGTTTGTAACGGTCTCATGACAGGGCGTCATATCAAGTAACGGATCACCCTTGATCCGTCATAAATCAGGCGGTTCACATTCTTCGATAAAACAGTCCAACACATGTGACGGCCCATTAAAGAAGCGTCAGAATGATGTGACGGCCGGTCGATAGACCGTCACATTTCTTGAGTTTTCAAAAAAAAGCAACCGAACGGTCTCGGTCCTCATTCAAACACTCAACGCAAAAAAAAACCCAACCGAGAGAAACCACCGGCGACCGCCATCTCCACCGCAATGGCCGGCGACGAGGCACCCCAGCCGCCACCAAAGAAGAGAGAGAGAGGGAAAAGGATGGCTATACGGCGGCTCCACCGCCGGATTGAACGGGAGACGATCCCGGCGGTGGAGGAAGAACAACCGGTGAGGCGAAGTCCAAGGGAGGAAGAGGAAGCTCCCACGGCCACGGGGGACGAAGGGGAAGTTCCCTTGGGTGCAGAGGAGCCCAAGGAACCAAAGAAGAAGAAGAAGAGAGCCATGGACCACGAGGTAAGCCCTCCGCCCTAATTTTCTAATTATTATTTTTTTGTGTTTATTTATGGATGCATGTGAGGGAAAGGGGTAGAAATGGGTCTACGTACCCACTAGGAACAATTGTAGGCCATTTGGCCACAGTGGGAAGCCATGGGGATGCAAGGGAAAAAATTCCCAAACGCAGAAAATGTGACGGTCCTGCCAGCGACCGTCACACGCCTGACGCGCCAAGCTGAGGCCGTCAGAGTCAAGTGACGCCCCACCCCAGGGCCGTCACTCTTACCAGGGAATTAAACTATTTTTAGGGTTTTCAATTTTCAAATTTTTATTTTGTTTTAAATTATGAATGTTTATGCAATGATTATATGATGCCAATGGACTAATTAATGATCTAATATGCAATGCAGGGAAAGAGAAGATCACAGATCTCCTGGATTCAGATCCGGGCAGTGTACCAGGCATTGCCCGACTACCAGAGAGAGAGATTGGCCGGCATGGGATTCGCCGAGGTGCTTAGCATCGAGGTGATCCGGATGGACACTCCGGTATTATACGCCTTGCACGAGAGATGGGACCCGATCAGCAGAGCTTTCATCTTCCCGTGGGGCCACATGATCCCCACGCTAGAAGACATAGCGAGGATTACCGGACTGAGAGTCCACGGAGCCGCGGTGACAGGGTGGACATACGGCGACTACCGAGAGGTGGCGCAGCAGTTGCTCGGGCTAGACTTGATCAGGCCGGGACAGTCCTCCTCCCAGCTTTTGAGATCAGTGCTGCAGGAGAGCTTGGGACTGAGAGGAGCGGCGATCGCCATAGGAGAGCTACCCGAGGAGCACCTGAGCAGAGTGATAGACCAGGTGCGCCCTCGCGTGGCGGCGGAGGCGGGACCAGAGGGAGACAGAGTGCTCAGACGCTTCCTGATGCTGCTATTCGGGAAGCTCCTTTTTGCGACTCGGGCAGATGTCATCAGCTGCAGACTGCTGCCGATGATAGAGGATTTGGGCAGAGTCAGGAGATACGCCTGGGGAGCGGCAGTGCTCGCATTCCTGTTCGAGTCCCTCAGCACTACGGACAGGCAGACGATGCTGGGCGGCTTCTCACCTTTCCTACAGGTAAATGCACTTCTAAATGCTTTCTTTTATGCCATGAATATCGATGCTATGATTTATGAAAAAATGATTTATGCAATGATGCGACTGACCTGACTTCTAAATGCAGATCTGGAGCTATATGTACCTCCCGGGCATCGGGAGAGGCGCTTTACTCCATCCCGACCGCATACCGATCGCGAAGCGTTGCTCGATGGCGAGGGACACAGGGTCGATCATTAGACTGACACGAACGATCCAGGACGACTTGGACTCCTTCCCGCACACATCGGTAAGCCCAGAACTCAAAAATGATTTCTATACGCTTTTAAATGTTTCTAAATGCTTTCTAAAATGCTTTCCAAATATCTTTAAATGCTTTCATATGCTAATGAATGAACTAAATGCTCTCAGGTGAGATGGACCCCATACCGCGACGAGGGCTATACGGGACAGCCATGGGTGGAGGCGGCCTTATCGTACCAGGGGCGAGACATATGGTTGCATTGCCTCCATATCATCGAGCCTCTGCACTACAGGCTGATCCTGCGGACCCGGGGACTACACCAGCCCGAGGTGACCTTTCCATGCCACAGCGACGACCACCCCGGCAAGTCAGCAAGGGGCATCAGCGGTAATGTGGATTGGTGCGCCCGGAAGGCGAAGTACGTCCACGATTGGAATAGGCGGGGCCGAGCGGTGAAGGAGCGAGATGAGAGCGACGAGGCATATCTGAAGGCCTTCGCTCGACTCTACGGCGACCGGGTGTACCGAGGTACCCGACGACCGGTATGCAAACTAAAACTCTAAACTTTTCTATTATGCAATGTGCAATGAGATATATGCTGACTCATGCTTTCTAAATGCAGCTAGACCCTGAGGGACGGATAGCCGAGCTGGAAGGGCTACTCCACTCCACCATCCAACAGCGGGACGGGTACCGGACTGCCCTGGAGCTCCTGGTGAGACTAAAAACTTAAATGCTCATGATTTATGTAATGATGTTCATGATGCAAATGCCAATGTCAACTAACCATAACTTCTAAACGCAGCGGGCTGAGGGAGCCCAACGCGCTGGAACGGATGCCCCATCATCTTCCTCGCAGCCTGCAGGGGGTAGGGTTGAGCAGGAGGCTGACTTTACTCGGGCGGTTGCCCGGGCCGAGGAGGCGGAGGCCACCCTCGCGGAGCGGGTAAGAGACTAAAAAACTTATGATTATGCCTAATTAAATGCTTTATGACTAATGACGTGAAATGCAATCTACAGGCGAGGGATCTAGCAGCAGCAGTAGCCGAGGCCAGTCAGGCGAGAGCTGAGGTAGAGAGAAGCCAGGCTGAGACTGATCGAGCCTGAGCAGAGACGGAGCTGGTATGGGCAGAGATGGCCCGGCTGAGAGCGGAGACCCTGCGACGCCCAGATGATGCAGAGATGGAACAACTCCGGAAGGAGTTAGTGCGGGCGCGAGCTGAGGTGGAGGAGCTCCGGATCGGGACGGCCGACTTGGATCGCTACCGGACCGAGGCACGGGAGACGCGGCGTCAGATCTTTACACTGAAGATCGAGCTGCGGACATTGGAGCGGACAGTCCGGATGATGGGCCGGGGACCGGAGCGGAGTGCCTCCCAGAGTGGGGTACATAGGAGCGCTGCTCCTAGTGGCTCAGTAGGGAATTTCCTTGTCAGCTCCTCCGCCCAGCGGAGGAATGAGAGGGCAGAGAGAGGACAGCAGGAGGAGAGTGCTTCCATAGCACCACCACCCGTGAGGAGACCCGAGGATAGAGAGGATGAGGGCGGTCCGGCGGATAATCCGACCGAATGATGTATTTTTATGTTTTTCTTATCTTTTGTATAGAACCTTTGGCAAAATGGAATGAGATCCCTTCTTTTTAGTTTTTTGTTTTGTTTCAATTTTTGATGCGAGCGTGAATGAATGAATGTGAAAAATGCAGGATGGACGAAAAGTGGATGAATGAATGAGATGTATGCAGGCAAAAAATGAGGTGTACAATGTGAAAGACCGCCAGGTCTAGGCAAGGGCAGAAGGAATAACCCGAACTCAGCAGCAGAGAAAGTGACGGTCTAAGATCTGACCGCCATAATCAAACGGCGCTCTGGCGAGAGACCGTTAATCATCATAGACCCACTGCATCAGGATGAACGACGGCCAACTGAGGGTGCGTCAGAGACAAATAACGGCCAAGGGTCAGACCGTTGATCATGGCAGAACGATAGTTGGTTAGGGCAACTAGCAGGAAATGCGACGGTCTGAAGAAGACGCGTCAGAAAGAGACGGTCCTAAGCAAGACCGTCAGGAAGTGTTTTAGCCCAGAAGAGAAGGAACTGAGTAGCTGAGAATGCGACGGCTTAGGGCTTGCGCGTTACAGAAAGCGACGGCAGACCCTTAGACCGTCATTCTCCACAGAATATGATTTGGGGAATTAAAACCCTCAGAAAAAATGCGACGGCCAAGGGCTGGCGCGTCGGAATGAAGTAGCGGCCGCGCGATGGACCGTCAGAATCTGGGTTGTAATCCGAAATGGATTGAGCCGAGATAACTAAAACCCGAGGTTTAGCCCCTTGATCCATCACTAAAACTTATCCTAATTGAAGATAAAGCCTTCTAGTCCGAGTCTTATCCTTCCAAAGTTAAATATAAGCCTTAGCAACTTGAAACCTTAATCAAAATCGCAGCTTTGCTGAAACCTCCGTTCTAGGGTTTGAAGAGCCCCTCCAAAGAGCAGAAAACATGATGAAGAGGAGCTTCGAGGTGATGGCTATGGAGGAGAAAGCTTACACCGGCCCTAAAGCTGCAAGGAGGGAACATGGAGAGCTTCAACGGCTAACCTCAATTCCCAAGCACTTAAGCTCCAACGTCCAAAGAGTGGTAAGTTCTCACAACTCATCCAAAGTTCAGAATTTTGCTGCACTTATTCTTTTCATGACTTCCTTCTTTCTTTTCTCAAGCCCCTTCCTGGTCCAAGGTGCTATTCCAATCTGAAGTGGGTGGCTCCCATGGTAAAGGCACTTCCCATAGAGGTCACATCCATCCTTAAAGCATGGCACCTCCAACCTCTCTTGGTTTTAGGCAAGAATTTCCAGAAATTATCCTTTGATTGGCCAAGCCTTTCAACTCTTGTGGAGCTATGGCATCCACAAACTCATACTTTCATCTTCCCTTCCTTTGAAGCAACTGTCCTATTGGAGGAGGTAGAAACCTACCTAACCCTTCCTTAGACTAAGGTGGGGGATGAAGACCGGGTTTGCTACACAATCGAGCCTATCGACCCGTCCTTGATCTTGAGTGATTTCATTCACAATCCAAAGGACGTGAGGACCATGATCATCCCACACCACATCCACTTGATACCCATAGCACAGTGGATAGTGTCTCATTGTAAAAACAAGTGGGAGAGACATGAAGCAATAGCCAAGGCGGTGGCGATTTGCTTATGTGGAGTCTTTCTTTTTACCACTACCGACCACCTCTTAGACATTCAAAATCTTGGTATTATTAGTGGGCTGTGGCGGGGGATGTCTATCTCTCAAGCGGTCCTCTCATACCTTTATGAAGGACTAAGCTCGGCTTGTACAGGAGGACTATTGTTTGGTTCCATGATACTCCTTGAATGTTGGATAGGAGTGAGAGTCAAATTCCTTCCTAAGGAAGACATAACATCTGCAAGCCGAATCTTCGGGAGCCACCCTCTCTTCTTTATTGGAGGGGCATTTGGATATTCTCCTCAGGTTGAATGCAAGACGGCGGATAAGAAAACTCGGGACGAATGGCGCCTCTTCCTTAATACTCTTCCAATGGACAAGTTTATCATGCGACCAAGGGTCTTCCGAAGCACTTTTCTCAAAGTACCGCGGCGCCAAGGCCTGGACCTCTAGCTAGTAGGAAACACTACCATGGCGATCTTCAGATCGGACTACCTCGAATCAGATCGGACTACCTCGAATCAGCGTTTCTACACTATCACACTACCCTCCCCTTCTACCTAGGAAGATGGGGACCGAGGAAGATGAAAGAGCGATCCGGAACGCGCTGACCATGTGGGAGATCAGCAAGGTGCGCCCGTGGCAAGCAGAGGTTGAAGAGAACGACGAAACACGTCGAGATTACATGAAAGAGTTGAGAAGAATCCGCCCTCTTGCGGATAAGAAATTTAATGTATCTTGATTTTTGTTCATGAGAACCATAATGTGATTGACAATCGAAGTTGAATTTATCAAGATTTATATTTCATTAATCTTTGCTTGAATGAGATGAGATTGCCATAGTTGAATGATCTTGAGTTCCATAGCTGAAAGGTTAGACTGATGTGAGCAGATAGGGCTTCTGGAGGGTATGACGGATATGCAATAGGCCGCTATAAGGAAATAACGGTCCTTCGACAGGCCGTCAGAATGAGAATAATAAGAGCCCTGCCTCTGGAGGATATGACGGATAGGCGATGGGCCGCTATATGTAAGTGACGGTATAGACCAGACCGTCAGAGAAATAATGGTTTGTTAAAAGGAAGAAGGCCCATGCCTGAAAGGAAATAACGGTCAAAGAGGGGCCCGTTACATGACTGTAACGGTCTACTGCTGGCGCGTTACACACTTTGAACCTGCATAGTTGTGAGCTTTTGCTTTTGGGCTTGCCCCTGTATTCTGCACACACTCAAACATGAAACAAGTTAGATCTGTTCTTAGACTCAACCCCTTGCCTTGAAGCAAGTTAGATAATGACCGTTTCTTGATATTGGGTCAAGGGGTGGAGCCCTATTAAATAGGCAAAAACATAATGAGAATGCGATGCATGCTATGCATATGATGGTATTTTGGGGAGTTTTGGAAAATATTTAATGTTTTTTTTTTGGATTTTGAAAATATTTGATGTTTTTTTTTGATTTTGAAAATATTTGATGTTTTTTTTTTATTTTGAAAATATTTGATGTTTTTTTTTGGATTTTGAAAATATTTGATGTTTTGTTTGGATTTTTGGAAATATTTGTTATTTTTGGATTTTTTTGAAAAACCAGTGCCTCTTTAGCAACGTGAGACCTTCCTTATTTTATGTTGAGTCTCGAGATCGGCGTGCAATAGCGTGACAACCCCTGGCCGAGACCTAATCATTGCGACGGTGTTTTTACCAAAGCCATACCCAGGGTACTTATCTCAGTCCTAAAAGGAAAAAAGATTATGGGGGTAAGCTTAGGCCAGATATGGGAGTTTTTAGAACTTGATTCCCTCACCGTACAACCCTATTAGAGATTTGGTCTGTTGTGCCCAGGCTTTTATGTCCGTCATCGAACCTTTGTCCACCTAGGCATGCATGCGACCGGGCTCATAACGTCCCGCGGGGAACTGTACTGCCACTCTTGCCATGCCTAGTTTTCTTTTTCCCTTGGAGCTTTTGAAAATTCATTCACAGACTTTGAGATGATGCTTTTGATTTCGTTGTAAAGAGCACTCCTTTTCTTTTCCTTTTCCTTCCTTTCTTATGGCGTCAGGTCATAACGGACTTGCCCCTATTTGAGACCTCTTCTCGTCAGGGAGTTTGGATTGGTTGTCTCCTCCTTATTTACTCCTTGCCTCTGGATTTAGCCGAAGAATGAAATGGACAGGGATTTTGACTTTCCCCCAAAGCATGGCCAAGGAGAAACGGTGTCTTTTTTAAATAAGGAGCCCGACCAGGGACATCGTGTAGTGTGTGTTTGCCTTACTCAAGACTCTCTTTTGAAGATAGGGAGGTAGTTCTTATTGCCGGAGAAGCACATGGTTTAGATTTTTAAGGAAAGAAGCGCTTAAGATACAACCCATTCCACGGGTGAGAGAGCTCCTCACCTTCCGCGTTTATTAAACGATAAGCGTTCCCTGGATAAGCTTCTTTTATTACAAACGGCCCTTCCCAGTTAGGCTGCAACTTGGGCCTAGGACCTGCAGACCGAGTAAATTTGCGTTTCAAAACAATTTCGCCCTTAAAAAATTTTTGTTCGATTACCTTCTTTTGAAAATAACGCGAAACCCTCTTTTGATAAACAGATACGTGATCGGCCGCGTTCATCCTCTTCTCATCTAAGAGTTCTAGCTGGACCAGCAACGCCTCTCGACGTTCATCGAGATTAAGTTCCTTATCGAGCTTCACTCTAAGAGAAGGATTAAGATCCCGTATGGGAGCACCGCCTCCGTCCCATAAGTTAAAGAGTAGGGAGTTTGACCCGTGGGGGTGCGGACGGAGGTGCGGTAAGCCCACAGAGCTTCCACCAATCTTTCAGGCCAATCAAAAAATTTATGTGCTTCGCATGTTTTCTTAATGATTTTAAGAAGGGTTTTATTAGTGGCCTCGGCCTGACCGTTGCCTTGAGGGTAATATGGAGATGAATGATGCACTGCAATATTGAACTTCTTACATAGGTCCTTGAGCTCTTGGGAGACGAACTGGGGTCCGTTGTCGGTGATGATGCTGCTTGGCACTCCGAACCGCGAGATGATATTCTTCATGATAAAGCGGCACACCGTTGTAGCTTTGATCTTTGCGTATGCCTCGGCTTCGGCCCATTTGGTGAAGTACTCAGTAGCGGTGAGGATGAAGGATTTTTGCTTGATTTGAGAATTAGGATCACCGAGCGGGCCGACGACGTCGAAAGCCCACATAGAGAATGGCCAAGGAGCAGTCATAGGATGGAGGGATGAAGCTGGAGAGTGAATTTTATCAGCATGGAGTTGGCATTTAAGACACCTCCGGACATAGAGGGAGCAATTTTCCTCTAGAGTGGGCCAATAGTAGCCCTGCCTAAGGATCTTCTTCGCTAGAGCCTGGCCATTGACATGACCTCCACACTCACTAGAATGGGCCGCTTCAGCCACTTCCCAAGCTTCTACATCATCTAAGCATCTCATGATTATTCCATTAGTGGCACGCCTATACAGTTCTTCTGTAATGATAGTGTACCTTGCGGCGGCTCTTCTTATCGCTTTACGCTGCTCAGCCTTTGCCCCTTCTGGAAATGACCCTTCTTTGCAAAACAACTCGATTTCATGATACCAAGGCAATTCTTCTTTGTCCAGAATCTCCTCTAGTTCTATTAATGAAACTTCCTTGAGATCTTCCTTCTCAACTCTCGCCTCTACAGATTTCCTAAGGTTGATGAACCAAGGATCTTGAAGAGAGGGTGCGTCCAATCTCTAGACGACGATGGTCTCAGTACTACGACTGAGAGAAAAAGATAAGCAGGAAGCAAGAGATGCCAAAGCATCAGCTAGAATGTTCTGAGAACGGGGAGTATGGATATAGATCAGCTTACGGAATCGCTTAGCAATGAGCGTGACCAAATCTTGATAAGGTTTGAGCTTGGGGTCACGAGTACGGTAAGTGGACAGAACTTGCCGTAGAACGAGTTGAGAGTCTCCTATGATGTTTAAATAGCGCGCGCCTAGGAGATAGGTGTGCTTTAAGCCGGCCAGGAGAGCCTCATATTCAGCGATGTTGTTGGTAACAGGAAATCGCAGTTGATAAGCGAAGGGGATGGTTACTCCCTCTGGAGTAAGCAAGACTGCCCCGATCCCTTGGCCTTGAGAGTTGAGTGCACCGTCAAAGTGCAAAGACCAGAAGGGATGATGGGAAAGGACAGAGAGATGCTCATCAGGGAAATCATCCTGAATGGAATCGGTATGAGGAATAGGGAGATGTGCAAGATGCTCAGCAATGGCATATCCTTTGACTGCCTTCTGAACAACAAAGGTGATGTCAAACTGAGAGATGAAGCTCTGCTAGCGAGCTAACCTACTAGAAAGGACGGGCTTTTCTAGGAGATAACGGATCGGGTCCATTCTAGAGATAAACCTAATTGGGTGGGCGAGAAAGTAATGTTTAAGCTTCTGAGCTACCCACACTAAGGCGGCACAAGTCTTCTCCATGGCGGTGTACTTGGATTCAGCTGGATTAAACAGTCGAGAAAGGTAGTACGCGGCTCGCTCTTTCCCTTCATCATCCATAAATAAACACAAAAAAATAATAATTAGAAAATTAGGGCGGAGGGCCTACCTCGTGGTCCATGGCTCTCTTCTTCTTCTTCTTCTTTGGTTCCTTGGGCTCCTCTGCACCCAAGGGAACTTCCCCTTCGTCCCCCGTGGCCGTGGGAGCTTCCTCTTCCTCCCTTGGACTTCGCCTCGCCGGTTGTTCTTCCTCCACCGGCGGGATCGTCTCCCGTTCAATCCGGCGGTGGAGCCGCCGTATAGCCATCCTTTTCCCTCTCTCTCACTTCTTTGGTGGCGGCTGGGGTGCCTCGTTGCCGGCCATTGCGGTGGAGATGGCGGTCGCCGGTGGTTTCTCTCGGTTGGGTTTTTTTTTGCGTTGAGTGTTTGAATGAGGGCCGAGACCGTTCGGTTGCTTTTTTTTGAAAACTCAGGAAATGTGACGGTCTATCGACCGGCCGTCACATCATTCTGACGCTTCTTTAATGGGCCGTCACATGTGTTGGACTGTTTTATCGAAGAATGTGAACCGCCTGATTTATGACGGATCAAGGGTGATCCGTTACTTGATATGACGCCCTGTCATGAGACCGTTACAAACTTGCAAGTTTCTTGATGAATTAAATGGTCTAATTAATGTCAAAATGGTTCCATTTTCTTCCATGTTGTTCCTTATGGGTACCTCTTGCACGTACAATGGTTATGCCTTGATGCTTATCATGATATTTGTTTGGCTAACCTATCTTTCATGAAAGGAGTTATGAACAAAAGTCACGCTTTTCCTTCCGTCCGGCAGGTGAGTCAGGTATTGTATCCCGCTCCCTCATCCTCTTAATGCATTACGATATGTTATCTATGATATATTACCTCGAGAACCGGCTGGTCATTCATGTGTCCTGGGATCTGATGTTCCCCTTAAACAAAAATGATGATGATCTAAGTTCACGTGATTAATCGTTGGATAGGCCGTTAGATTGGAAAGTTTGGGGACGATGGTTCTATCTTACACGCCGTGGTTGCAGATAGTGTCCTGACTCTGATTACTCCGATCTAGCAATATTATTCTCGAGTATTTGATATTTTATCTTTCTTTGCATTTTGTTTTGAAGATTTCTTTTTCCTTTAGCCCAGCATGCATCATACACATTCTTTGAGCATTTCATGAGTTTCATCTGCTCAAGATATCTCAGTGATGGTGAACAGCTGTGTTCTTAATCCCGAATAAGGAGAATCATTCCACTCTGAATTAGAAGGTTCCCTTCGATTTGCTCGCTTGATCTGGTTCGCTGAAGATTCCTGTCTGGAGTTTAGTCTCTTTCCTTTCCGTTGCCTCCGGCGGCTAGCCGTGTTTCCTTTCCTTAGTTCCTCCAGACTTGCGTCCTTTGGTTGGCTATTTCCTTGTGATCAGTTCAAAGTTTTCCAGAAAATTCCTATCGCTTGTTGGTGCAGAACGGGTGTCGTTTACCTTAACACCCTCTTTTTGATACACTCCGCTTCATTTCCGCTTCATCCATTTCACTCCCGCTTCACCTCCGCTCGTTCCCCTGCAAAGAGGACGTTAAGGAGGGGCATCTGTTGACACCCGTTTTATACCCAATAAGTCGGGTCATCTCCTTATTTCATTCTATATGATGCTCCGAGTTGTTTACTCTTCATCGAGTCTCTTGGTTAGTTGAAGCTTGTTTCTTGGGTCTTAATTCCTGGATTAAGATGTGGCTCCCGGTGGCATTGCGTTGGATGAATCTTAGCAAACCCTTCACTCTATTTTTGAACTTCAATGATAATAACGGTCCCAGTAAGGCGCGTTGCTTCCTTCTAACGGATGGGTCCTGGGCCGTTACTTTTTGAAGAGTCTTAAGGCTTAAGGCCTCGTCCTTGAAGCTTATCCTTTTAATTCCACATTGATAATAACGGTCTGTCGTCCAGCCGTTGTTTCATTCTGACGCCCTAGGCCTTGGCCGTCGCTTCCTTGAAGAGTCCAGCTTGTTGGGTCTTCTTCCCGTTGATCTTATCTCTTTGGGATAGGGTTGAAAGTAACGGATGATCCTTGGTGCGTTACTTCCAAGTGGCGGTCTATCGTGCAGCCGTTACTTCCTTTCGAGAGTCCTGGCAGTTCAGGCCTTTTCTCTGCTACTCCGTGGTCGAGATAAGGATTTGGGTTAACGTTATCTCTTTCAAATCCGATCCTCAGGACTCCCCGTTTGATTCTATGGACTCTTGGTGATATTATCCTCAAGGATTTGCTAAGAGTTATCCCTCTTTCCTGCTGAATTATCCTCTGCTTGACCTACGAGTTTTGAGGGTCTATAAATAGAACCCTTGAATTCATGGCAAAAGGGGGGGGGGATTTCGAATTCACGACGAAGTGCTGCCGAACTCAGGAGCCATCTTCATCCAGGAGGAGCTGTTTCCTACGTCCATCCATCTTCCAACCAAGGGAGTCCTTTAGTTTTATCTTTCAAGTTTATCATCGCATGCTTGAGTTCTTCCTTGGTTTTTCCTCAAACAAAGCATTGTCCCTCCTCTTCCTCCACGTTTTTCACTGTTCTTTAAGCATATAAACATCCTTCCAAACTTTTAAAACACCCAGAGGGGTTAAAAAACCAAAAACTCCCCGGTAATTCCTTCTCCTTTTGATGTTCTTAAACTCTTTAAGAAGTGATGCTATGCTTGTGAAAAGGGCTAATTGAGGTTGTCTTGTCTTGTCTTTCTACATCTTTGGCAGGTTTACAGGTTCGTTAGCACGAGGCCCAAGTCTTCTAGCCGGCTGGAAGAGTTGGAGTTAAAAGGATTCAAGCTTTACTACTGCAGGTTACCTGACGGTCTGGTGCAGGCGCGTCACTATCTTCTGGCGGTCTATCGTGCGGCCGTCGCTTCCAAGCGACGCACAGGGTTCTGGCCGTTACTGCCAAGTTGATCTGCAGGCTTTCCTTGGTTTTCTCTCCCGTGGGCGGGTGCTTCATCCACCTATTTCCAAGGTATATTCAGGTCTTTTGACTTGTGTTTACTTTGGTGGCGATCACATCTTTCCTGGGTATTGGGCATTAGCTGTCTTCTTCGTCATATCATCTTTACTTTCTTTGCTTGCTCCACCTTCATGGTGTGTTTTTATTTACTCCTTGCTCCACGCCCCGGCGTGTGTTTTCCTTTTCCTTAGCGTAATTTGATTGAGATAGCATGCCCATGCTAGAGCTAGCTATGATTGCCTAAGTTCATGTTCACATGTTCACAGGTTTGAGTAAATCTTTGATTGCTTGTTTGTTATCTTGCCATGTTACTTTGAAAAACCTCAAAAGTAAGATAAAAGATAGGCAAATAAATATCAACAATAGACTTGATGCATCAATTGAAGTGAGCACATATGAGAAGGTATGTACAATGAGAATGAATGTACAGACATTACATTCACGAGTGTACATACTTCAAATGCATGAGATGCAGGCAATGAATGTATAGACTTGAATGCTTGGAAAGGATTGTACAGACTTCGTCTTGAAGGAGATGCACATTAGAATGAAAGTATGCACATTGAATGCATGAGATGCTCAGACACGCTGTCAACGAATGTACAGACTTGTCTTAGTGTTTATGCATGAGTCTGTCAACGAATGTACAGACTTTCAATGCTGCATGCACAAGACGCTAAGAGAGACGATGTATAGACATGACAATGCATGGACTATGCACATAGACACTAAGTGAGACGATGCAGGCTGTACAGACTTCGAGTGTGTGCTACAGGACAGTGTATAGACTTGTGTGTGCAGGGCAGACAAATGGATGTACAGACTTGGGCTGTACAGAGTTCAACTCAAATATGCATAGACACTAAGTGAGACGAACATGGCGATGTGCAGACTTTAGTTGAACGATGCATGCAGAAGGAATGTATAGACTTAGAGTGAAGTACAAACAAATGCAATGTATAGACTTTGTGTTCTGAACGTAGGTAAAGATGAGGAATGCATAGACTTTGATATCAAGGAATGCACTGGTTGTACACACTTGAAGTAATGCATGAGCGATGTATAGACTTGGAATGATGATGTACAGTGCACGCAATGTACAGACTTGCTTTGCGAACACAGGCTGTTCATACTTTGAATTGATGCATGAACAGTGCGACGATGTATAGACTTGGATAGGTGAGACGTTGAATGAGACGGTCGGATGTATAGACTTTAGTGTATGCATTCTAGGTAAACGCTGTACAGAAGGAAAGACGATGCAAGAGACGATGCAATGTATAGACTTGGTCTTACAATGCATAGACTTGGAAGATGATGCATGAGAAGAATGACGATGTACAGACTTACCAACAACGATGCAAGAATGTATAGACTTTAAAAGATGATGCAGACTGGGCAAAGGCTGTATAGACTTTATGTGCAATGCAAAGTACAGACTTGATGAACGATGCAAAAGACTCTGTGCAGACTTAGCAGTACACTATGCAGAACTCTGTATAGACTTTGACGAACTATCAATAGATGCATGTATAGACTTTGCAAATGCATGATGGCGAGTGTGTAGACTTCATCTAACAAGGTTCAGGCATGCTGTCAGCTTTGTACAGAGTTGATAATGCAACCTATGGTGATGTACAGACTTGATGCACGAACGATGCCCAAATGCATTGACTATGGCTAATATATGTATAGACTGTGCAGACAGATGGATGTACAGACTTGGGCTGTACATACTTCGACTGATGCATGCACTGTTTGGACTTGCCACCAATGTATAGACTTCAATGCAAGCAACCTGACGATGTATAGACTATGTTAATGCACTGTGTAGACTTGGCATATGCATGAAGATTACAGCAGAGAATGTATGGACTTGCTGTATGCATGAACTACCCTGTACAGTTCATATGCCCAAAGTAGACAATCATTCAGACACAGATGTTCATGATATGCTATCATCAAAATCATAGAGTTCAAAATCATGTCACAGATGTTCAGATAACTCATAGTGTTTGCTATCATCAAAATCACAGGGGCACAACATGACATAGATAGAACTTCATCTAGGAATTTTGCCTAAAGTATAAGTTGGACGATAGATTGTCTGAAGTCCCGCGATCAATGACACCCAAGAGAGGGGGTGAATTGGGTGATTCAATATTTTAAGAAACTTTGACCCGATTTAAAACAGATGTGATAAAGTAGCAATTAGAAATTCAGATCTGACAAATCTCAGATTTGATCGATCAAAAACTCTCGCTACGATAGTTCTTCGGTACTAGACGGAGATATGAATCCAAGGATTCTGCTCACGCAAGATGCTATCGTCCTGACAAGACTGGCCTTGTCAATTGAAAAACACCTTTCGATATACCAAAGATCTACTTATAGAAAAGATCGATTTATGCTAGATCTGAAGAGACAAACGCGGAAGAACAATATGCATGAGCAATCACACAGAAAGGAGGTAGGAGAAATGGATCAAACCAGAGTGGATGACTAAACCTGTCACCAATCAAGGGACATGAATCAAGCTGAGAGATTGACCCCATCTATAAGGGACTCAATCCAAGATACCGCCTAGTGGAATACCATCATTCCAATGGCAAAGATTATTCTCTCATGGACCAAGATGGCGACATGAGAGGGCCGGTTTACCACAAGACGTGGCAATCAAACGGTACAAGGTGTTTAAGGTACAACCAGCTCAGTCGGCCTTGAGGGAATCCAAGGCTACGAGGAGACTTACGGAGGTCCCAATGACTAACTCGCCAGTCCGAAGGAACGGAATGTCCAACGGAGGGCTCGTATGTCACCAAGAGTTGAGGTGTATACGTGAACCAATCATGAAACAGGGACTCCATCTACGGACGTGAGATGAGAGTGCCAAAAGACCCGCGGTATGGGTCAAAAACGGAACAAAACGGTGAGAATAAGAATGCGTCAATCGTAGAGTTCATGTCCATCCTACCTTATAATTAACTATAATTAAATAAACTTATATTATTTAACGCCCGTCGGTGCCGTCATTTATTAATTAGCATCCTCTTGGGGAACGTTAATTTTCATGAATTTAACTCAATTTATTTAGCAAGAATTTTCATTTATACCTATTTAATTGAATAAATTCTAAAACACACATTAAAAGGCACATTGATTTATTTAAAATAATTTAAGAAAATAGAATATATGATAATTAGGAGAAAAATACAAGGATTCCAAATATATTTTTTTCATAATTTTTGGTTACATATTTTAATAAATATAGATTTCCAAAGATACACATATAGGATATATGTATATATTTATATATATATAATAGTCAAAAGTGACGACTAACAACCAGGGTTTGCCGACCCGTCCGACCCGGCCGACCCGGTCTCTGCGCGGGACGGGTCGGGTTGGGCGGGTCTCACAACGACCCTGTCCGCCCCATTGCCTCTCCCACATCCGGCGCCCCCCTGCCCCTCCTACTGCGGCCCCCCACCCCCTCTCCCACCTCCGGCGCCCCCCCGCCCCCTCTCCGACGCCTCTCCCACCTCCGGCGCCCCCCCACCCCCTCCTGCTGCGGCCCTCCGGCGCCTCTCCCACCTCCGGCGCCGCCCCCTCCTGCTGCGCCCCCCCACCGCCCCCCTCCTGCTGCGCCCCCCCACCCCCTCTCCCACCTCTGGCGCCCCCCCCGCCCCCCTCCTGCTGCGGCCCCCCACCGCCCCCCTACTCCCACCCCCTGCGGCCACCACCGCCCCCCCCACCTCTCCCACCTCCCCCTCCCCCTCCTGCTGCGGCCCCCCCCCACAGCCCCCCTCTCCCACCTCCCCCTCCCCCACCTGCTGCGGCCCCCCACCGCCCCCCTCTCCCAACTCCGGCGGCCACCACCGCCCCCCCACCTCTCCCCCCTCCCCCACTGCCCTCCAACCTCCGGCGGCCCCACCACCGAGATCGCCCCCCTGGCCCCCACCGCCCCCTCCCTCTCCCACCTCCTGCGGCCCCCCACCACCCCCCTCTCTCACCTCTGGCGCCCCCCCTCCCCCTCCTGCCGGCCCGTTAAATGGCCGACCCGCCCCGACCCGCTCGTACCGAGCCGGGTCCCGCCTCGCACCGCACTGGTACGTGGCGAGACGCACGGGACAAAGCGGTTCGGTGCGTCCCATCCACGACCCACGGCCCGTGCGACCCGGCGCCCGCCAGGGTCAGGTCGGGTCGTGCGAGTCGGTGCTGGTCGGGGCGGGACGGCAAACCTTGCTAACAACAGTGTCGTCCAATTTGGTTTTAACGACCGCACATAGGTCGTTATTTCAAAAAGTCCATTTTTTTAGACCTCCGATTTCTATACTAAACTGTGTCAGAATTTAGCTTATAATATACCGAAATGACCGGCTCGAAAAACTCTACATAACCATGTGTTCAAAATAATTTTTCGATGAGAGACGGGGAATCTTGCAATAGAGGGCATGAAAAATGATGCAACCACTTCCATTACCTCGATTCCCATCCCAATAGTACGTCCATAAATTTTTATGGTCAAAGGATACTTTAATACCTATAGACAAACTAAAACTCAAAACTCATAAATTTAATTGACGTCTGCTGTTCGTCATCTTTTTAGAATTTTATTAAATGACGACTTCTCGGTTGTCACTTTTTACCATTTTAACGTCTTTAACCATGGCATCAACTTCAGAAAGTACGACATATGCAAAGACGTTAATTCCAAATGGGATTGACGACCTTTTTGGTGGGCGTCAAAATAAAATAGCGCCCTAAAAAAAGGCGTTATTTACTGTAAAAATTCTAATTTCAACAGAACACACCGATAAGCATAGATATGATATATATGATATAAATGCATGATTGTTTTTTTTTGTCTATCATATTGACCCTAAATCATGGTTTAACTTGGTTTGGGCTACGAAACTTGAGAAAACCTACCCCTTTTTTTGAAGATTAAACGGTGTTCGGGATGAAGAAACGATACTCTGTCTCGAACATAGTATCCGTCGGCTTGCAGGATGAAGATGGAGGGAGAAGATTATGAAAGCTCCCACGTTCTGCCAACAAGATGAAGAAGAGGAAGAAGACGGATACGCTCTCCTTCTTGCTTAGCGTTCAGCAGGATGAAGAACCCACGAACAAGACTCTTCCCTTCGAACGGAACAGCAACAGCATCAATGGAGCCTTACTGCGCATGCAGGCTTATTTATAACCTTTCCGGCTATAAGAGTCCTAATACGATCATGGAGTCCTTGTTTTGAATAAAACTTGCCATGATAAGTTTTCATACTTCCGTAATAACAGCCGCTATCCTCCTTTGGATTAAAAACCCTAAGGCTTCCACTGCACTCTCGAACGGGCAAAATAGCGCCTTACCAGAGGGCATGTTTTCATTAAATAACGCCTTAAACAAGGGCGTCGTTTACTTTGCTATATTTAGCCACTTTTATTTCCAATTCTCTCGATAGGAATTAGCGCCTTAAGTGAGGGCGTCTTCTTATTAATTAGCGCCTTAATGAAGGTCGTCCTTTACTATTGCCTTATTTAAAATATAAAATTGACGACCATTAGAAAAGGCGTCAATATTTAAATTAGCGGCTTAGGAGGGGGCGTTATTTATTTTTGACCCATTTGTTATATATATATATATATATATTTTTTTTTTTTTTTTTAAGTGTAAGGCCCATTTATCAATTTAGGCTATTACCCTTTATCGAATTTTTATTCAATTTATGACCAATATTAGCATGTATAGATTTGAAATCTATTTTATTCTTTTTAAAATTTCTAGGGGTGCTACAACCTCCCCCACTTAAAAGAATTTGGTCCCCAAATTCAATTGCGTGAATGGAGACATGGAGGGTATAGAGTACTTACAGTTTAGAACAATTCCGGATATCTCCTTCGCATAGATTCTTCAGTTTCCCATGTTGCTTCTTGTTCCTGACATTTGTTCCACTGCACTTTAACCATGGGAATGGTCTTGTTTCTTAAGACTCGGACCTCTCGATCAAGAATCTTCATTGGCTTTTGTTCATAAGTGAGGTCCCTTTGAATCATTAAGTTGCTATGATCAATGACATGGAAAGGGTCGTGCACATATTTCTTCAGCATGGAAATGTGGAACACATTGTGCACTTCCGACAGTTGTGGAGGTAAAGCAAGACGATAGGCTACCTCGCCAACTCTTTCCAATATTTCGAATGGACCAATGAATCTCGGTGTAAGCTTACCTTTAACTCAGAACCTTCTTATTCCTCGACCGGGTGAGACCTTGAGGTAAACATGGTCTCCAACTTGGAACTCTAATTCCCTTCTTCTATTATCTACATAGGACCTATGCCTAGATTGTGCCACTTTGAGTCTCTCTCGGATAAGTTCGACCTTTTCCGTTGTGTTTCTTACCATATCGGACCCTAGTAGTTGCTTCTCGCCAACTTCATCCCAGCATATAGGAGATCGGCAACTCCTGCCATACAAGGCTTCAAATGGAGCCATCTGTATACTGGCTTGATAGCTATTGTTGTATGCAAACTCGGCTAGAGGTAAATGATCATGCCAACCTCTGCCAAAGTCAACAATGCAAGCCCGTAACATGTCTTCAACAATTTGATTTGTTCTATCAGTCTGACCATCGGTCTGGGGGTGGAAAGCAGTACTGAAATTGAGCTTCGTTCCCAACGAATGTTGTAGACCCTTTCCAGAAATGAGAAGTGAAGCGAGGGTCTCGATCAGACACGATCGATGATGGGACTCCATGCAATCTCACGATCTCCTTAATATACAATGCGGCCAAAACATCAACCGACCATCGACTTTTAATTGGCAAGAAATGCGCCGACTTGGTCAGTCGGTCGATGATTACCCAAATACCATCATGTCCACCTCTAGATTTAGGCAATCCCATGATGAAATCCATACCAATTCCTTCCCATTTCCATTTGGGAACATCAAGGGGGTGTAACTTTCCGGCGGGTCTTTGGTGTTTTGCTTTTACTTGTTGGCACGTGAGATAGCGAGATACAAAGTCCGCTACCTCCCTCTTCATGTTCGGCCACCAGAAAGTTCTTTTTAGATCTTTGTACATCTTAGTTGCTCCAGGATGAATGGTATATCGAGAGCGGTGAGCTTCATCTAAAATCTTCCTCTTCAACTCAGGACAGTCCGGAACACATGTCCTTTCCTGAAACATTACCCTTCCATCAATTGCTATCTTGAATCCGGTTCTTTGATCTAGTTTCTCCCTGATTTCAATCATTCCAGGATCTTCGTCTTGTAACTTCTTGATTTCGGATAGCAAGTCCGGATGCACACTCATGTGAGAGAGAGTAATACACCCGTCTTTCTGGTCCATGCTTATATTTAGTTTAGAGAATTCCTCTAATAGTTTCCATTCCCGTATCATACAGCTGGCTATAAGGGCACTCGGCTTTCGACTTAAGGCATCGGCTACCGAATTCCCTTTTCCGAGGTGATACTGAATAGTAAAATCAAAGTCTTTTAAATATTCCAGCCATCGACGTTGCCTCATATTAAGCTCCTTCTGGGAGAATAGATATTTGAGGCTCTTATGATCGGAAAATACTATGAATTGTTCTCCGTAGAGATAGTGTCTCCAGATCTTTAGTGCAAATACTACCGCGGCCAACTCCAAGTCATGCACTGTGTAGTTTTCTTCATGCTTCTTCAACTGCCTCGAAGTGTATGCAATAACTCTCCCTTGTTGCATTAATACACAACCGAGGCCAATACCGGAAGCATCGGTATATACCTCATACTTCTCTCCTTTGATAGGAAGGGCCAAGACTGGAGCAGTGGTCAAACAGTCCTTCAATGTTTGGAAGCTTTGTTCACATTCCTCATTCCACTCGTATGGCACTTCCTTGCGGGTCAACCTGGTGAGGGGTACTGCAATCCTTGAGAAGTTTTTAATAAAACGTCGGTAATAACTAGCAAGGCCAAGGAAACTCCTAATTTCTGTTGCATTTGTTGGTTGTTCCCAATTCTTTACCACTTCAACCTTTGCGAGGTCCATTGAGATTCCATCTTTTGAAATTACATGTCCTAAGAAGGACACTTCTTCCAACCAAAACTCGCATTTGCTAAATTTGGCATATAATTGATTATCCCTCAATATCTGCAATGTTATTCTTAAATGCACTTCATGCTCCTCTTCAGACTTTGAATATATCAAGATATCATCGATAAAAACCACAATAAATTTGTCCAGATGTGGTCTAAAGATGCTATTCATAAGCTGCATAAAAGCTGCAGGGGCATTTGTTAGTCCAAAAGGCATAACAGTAAATTCATAATGCCCGTACCTGCTTCGGAATGCAGTTTTGTGAATATCCTTGTCCTTGATCCTCAATTGGTGATAACCTGATCGAAGATCAATTTTTGAGAAATACTTTGCTCCAGAAATCTGATCAAAGAGTTCATCAATCCTCGGCAGTGGATATTTATTCTTGATAGTGAGGTGGTTCAGCTGCCGATAATCGATGCACAGCCTCATCGATCCATCCTTCTTCTTGAAGAACAACACTGGTGCTCCCCATGGGGAAGTACTTGGTCTAATAAATCATTTCTTCAATAGCTCCATAAGCTGCTCCTTCAATTCTTTTAATTCTGCGGGGGACATTCTGTAGGGTGCTTTGAAAATAGGTCCGACACCCGGAACAAGGTCTATAATGAACGAGACCTCTCTCTCTGGTGTCAAACCAGGCAAATCTTTAGGGAAAACATCGGAGAACTCCTGAACCACTAGAATGTCTTCTAGTCTAGCTACCTTAGCCTCTGTGGCAATTACAAATGCTAAGAATGCCTCGCATCCTTTGTTGATAAGTTTATGGGCTCGAAGAGCAGAGATGACTGGTGATCTCTTCCGGGGAGTAACGTAAGTTAACTCCGGGTAATCCACAAAAGTTACTTTTCCATTTCGGCATTCTACAGTTGCCCGATAGGTGGATAGCCAATCGGCCCCTAGAATTACATCGTACTCTTTCAGATCTAAGCATATTAAATTTGTAGGTAAGTTGTGGCCTTTAACCATAATCTTACAATTAGGGTAATGGAAAGTGATATCAGACTCATTCCCTAACGGGGTAGAAATCACCAAATCTATCCATTCAGGTTCCATAGAGAATGAAGCAGCAAATTTCTTTGAAACAAAAGAATGTGTGGTGCCAGTATCAAACAGTACTTGAGCAGATTTAGAGCAGACAGTCAAAATACCTTCCACCAACCCACCCTCGGTTGGTTCCGTCTCTTGGAGAGCTTGTAAACGTCCTTGCTTCTTTGCCGGACGCTTCTCTTCCTTTGTCTCCGGCTCACTTTGCTCATTCATCATCGGACAATCGGGAATACGGTGTTCTTTACTCCCACAACGAAGGCATGCTCCAAGCCTTCTCCAGCATTCCGCAGCCTGATGACCCGGCTTGTCGCAATATTTACAATTCTCCTTTGGCGGTGCCGTGATGGAGAAAGGTTTGTTATTGGCCTTTTTGAATTTCTTCACCTTGGAGGGTTCGCCTCCATTATTGGTCTACTTTTTAAAATACGGTTTAAAAGTGTTGGGGCTTGTGACATTCTCCCTTTTATCCTTACCACGGATTTTGTCAGACAGTTCCGTGGCGTCTTCTAGCAACTGGGTACGACGCACCATCTTTGAGTACACTTGAATATCCAAGGGAGCGAGCTGGGTGATATACTGGGGTCGTAACCCATTCAAGAACCTTCTTGCCTTCATCTTTTCAGTGCAAACTAAATGTGGTGCATATCTAGATAACCGGGAGAACTGGGCTTCATAGTCAGCTACCGACAGGGATCATTGCTTCAAGGCAGCAAATTCCGCGACCTTTTTCTCCTGAACACGGTCGGAGAAATACTTGCTATTGAAATGCTCGACAAATTCTACCCAAGTAACATGATTTTCGGGTAAGGTGGCCTCAACAGACTCCCACCAAGCACGAGCATCCCGTTCCAGTTGGAATGTGGCCAGAAGCACCTTCTCATCATCCAAGCATTGCATGACGCGGAAGATCCGTTCGATCTCTTTTATCCAATTCTCCGCATCCTCGGGGTTTGATGATCCCGCAAATCTCGGAGGGTTGAGGTTTCTAAAACTCCAGTGGAGGTCGCCAGCTCCATGATGTGCCCCACCTTGAGCCACCTGTTGTAAGGCCTGGGTCAGGCCCTGAACAGTTCGTTGCACCTCACGCCATTGTCCGCGTTCAGCAACCATAGTCCTACAAGGAGTCGACCTTAATTAGTTTCATGTTGAACTTTGTAGTCGGATGCCCTATAAGGACTTATACCCACGGCACTACCCATCCTCACGGTTTGGGATAGACCTATCCTTAGACTTGAGTTTCCTAGGACTTGAAATCCTAGGCTCTGATACCACAAAAATTATCACGCCCCGAGTGCGGAAGGAACCCGAGAAGTGCGTGACGAGTTTATAACAATCATGTCAATCAGAGCAAGTAGAATTTCGACATCAAATAGAGTGCGCAAAAAGATGAGAATTTGAAACATAATCAAACACTGATACCAGTGATGACAACAAATCCATAAATAAAGTCACATACTCCCAGACTAACAATTCGAACCAGGCCCATAAGCCTTAATTATTACAACACATTGACATAACACAATATCCAATGACAAGACTCCAAGAATGAACTAAGGACGACAAGACACGATAAATGATAATAGCAGCATGACGCTTGCAGGTTCTACACTCGTCACTCTTGCTCCTGCCCATCCGAGTCCGTGTCATGGTCCGAATTACCTGAAAAGTTTGGGGACAAGAACTTGATGAGCGAACGCTCAGTGGGAATTATATCTCAAGAACTAGCAATTTGTTTAAGTAATTACCTTTTTCAAATGAAAATGCAAGTCTAACATGTAAAACATGTAAAACAAAACGCTATAGAATTGAACATGATAATGAGAGGAAATAGGAAATTTCAAGTAATCAAGATTTCAAGAACGAGTACCAAGTATATCAATAAAGTCATTCATGTCATGAGATAATGGCTATTAACAAGCAAGTACTTTGCCCATTCCGGGCCGCGCAAGTCATGTCAAGTCAATCAAGTCAAGCACGCAAGAGAGAGATAGATAGTGGATTGTCGTAGATTCAAGCAAGTACTTCGGTGCAATGTCACACCGTGATCAATATAACTCCCATGGACACAAGTACTTTCGGGTGCTCCTCCCAGGACCAGATCGGGCCCTATATGCGCAGACATTATTACATGTAAATATCTAGACAACCACTTTAGTGATAGCCATGGAATTCCAAGAACAAACTCATGTAGGATATCAAGGTAGATTCATGGATAGGTTCCACGGATTGCCAAGGAAGAATATTAGATAGACGAGGATAAAACTAACGAGAAACATGACATGTCGATAACCTGGGTAGATTCGGTACCTTAACTAGGTAGCCGTGATAACTTGAGTGGATGACTAAACCTGTCACCAATCAAGGGACATGAATCAAGCTGAGAGATTGACCCTATCTATAAGGGACTCAATCCAAGATACCGCCTAGTGGAATACCATCATTCCAATGGCAAAGATTATTCTCTCATGGACCAAGATGGCGACATGAGAGGGCCGGTTTACCACAAGACGTGGCAATCAAATGGTACAAGGTGTTTAAGGTACAACCAGCTCAGTCGGCCTTAAGGGAATCCAAGGCTACGAGGAGACTTACGGAGGTCCCAATGACTAACTCGCCAGTCCGAAGGAACGGAATGTCCAACGGAGGGCTCGTATGTCACCAAGAGTTGAGGTGTATACGTGAACCAATCATGAAACAGGGACTCCATCTACGGACGTGAGATGAGAGTGCCAAAAGACCCGCGGTATGGGTCAAAAATGGAAGAAAACGGTGAGAATAAGAATGCGTCAATCATAGAGTTCATGTCCATCCTACCTTATAATTAACTATAATTAAATAAACTTATATTATTTAACGCCCGTGGGTGCCGTCATTTATTAATTAGCATCCTCTTGGGGAACGTTAATTTTCATGAATTTAACTCAATTTATTTAGCAAGAATTTTCATTTATACCTATTTAATTGAATAAATTCTAAAACATACATTAAAAGGCACATTGATTTATTTAAAATAATTTAAGAAAATAGAATATATGATAATTAGGAGAAAAATACAAGGATTCCAAATATATTTTTTTCATAATTTTTGGTTACATATTTTAATAAATATAGATTTCCAAAGATACACATATGGGATATATGTATATATTTATATATATATAATAGTCAAAAGTGACGACTAACAACAGTGTCGTCCAATTTGGTTTTGACGACCGCACATAGGTCGTTATTTCAAAAAGTCCATTTTTTTAGACCTCCGATTTCTATGCTAAACTGTGTCAGAATTTAGCTTATAATATACTGAAATGACCGGCTCGAAAAACTCTACATAACCATGTGTTCAAAATAATTTTTCGATGAGAGACGGGAAATCTTGCAATAGAGGGCATGAAAAATGATGCAACCACTTCCATTACCTCGATTCCCATCCCAATAGTACGTCCATAAATTTTTATGGTCAAAGGATACTTCTATACCTATAAACAAACTAAAACTCATAAATTTAATTGACGTCTGCTGTTCGTCATCTTTTTAGAATTTTATTAAATGACGACTTCTCGGTTGTCACTTTTTACGATTTTAACGTCTTTAACCGTGGCGTCAACTTCAGAAAGTACGACATATGCAAAGACGTTAATTCCAAATGGGATTGACGACCTTTTTGGTGGGCGTCAAAATAAAATAGTGCCCTAAAAAAGGTGTTATTTACTGTAAAAATTCTAATTTCAACAGAACACACCGATAAGCATAGATATGATATATATGATATAAATGCATGATTGTTTTTTTTTTGTCTATCATATTGACCCTAAATCATGGTTTAACTTGGTTTGGGCTACGAAACTTGAGAAAACCTACCCTTTTTTTTGAAGATTAAACGGTGTTCGGGATGAAGAAACGATACTCTGTCTCGAACAGAGTATCCGTCGACTTGCAGGATGAAGATGGAGGGAGAAGATTATGAAAGCTCCCACGTTCTGCCAACAAGATGAAGAAGACGGATACGCTCTCCTTCTTGCTTAGCGTTCAGCAGGATGAAGAACCCACGAACAAGACTCTTCCCTTCGAACGGAACAGCAGCAGCAGCAATGGAGCCTTGCTGCGCATGCAGGCTTATTTATAACCTTTCCGGCTATAAGAGTCCTAATACGATCATGGAGTCCTTGTTTTGAATAAAACTTGCCATGATAAGTTTTCATACTTCCGTAATAACAGCCGCTATCCTCCTTTGGATTAAAAACCCTAAGGCTTCCA
Source organism: Amorphophallus konjac (assembly GCA_022559845.1). Classification (NCBI taxonomy): domain Eukaryota; kingdom Viridiplantae; phylum Streptophyta; class Magnoliopsida; order Alismatales; family Araceae; genus Amorphophallus; species Amorphophallus konjac. The sequence goes on from CM040125.1 coordinate 281,411,521, forward strand.
CTGCACTCTCGAACGGGCAAAATAGCGCCTTACCAGAGGGCGTGTTTTCATTAAATAACGCCTTAAACAAGGGCGTCGTTTACTTTGCTATATTTAGCCACTTTTATTTCCAATTCTCTCGATAGGAATTAGCGCCTTAAGTGAGGGCGTCTTCTTATTAATTGGCGCCTTAATGAAGGTCGTCCTTTACTATTGCCTTATTTAAAATATAAAATTGACGACCATTAGAAAAGGCGTCAATATTTAAATTAGAGGCTTAGGAGGGGGCGTTATTTATTTTTGACCCATTTGTTATATATATATATATATATATATATTTATTTATTTATTTGGTTATTTTTAAGTGTAAGGCCCATTTATCAATTTAGGCTATTACCCTTTATCGAATTTTTATTCAATTTATGACCAATATTAGCATGTATAGATTTGAAATCTATTTTATTCTTTTTAAAATTTCGAGGGGTGCTACAACCACGGATCTGAACGAGACAACACACACAACTACGGATCTGAAATGATCCACACACACACGGCTATTTACAAATCAGTACAAGGAACACAAACTTGAAGCTCAAAACACTTAAGAAGATGAAAACACGAAAGAAAGACTTCTGATTAAGGCTCCTCCTGAGTATATGATGCAGATCTTGAACAAGGCTTGCTTCTTCACTTGATTTGAGGTTGATTATTGAATTTAAAATGTTTGGAGATGGATGAAGAATCCTTGGACGAATCACTATTCATGTAGTGATTGTAACAGCTCTCTTTCTCCCCTTGGCAGCCTCCCCTTGATTCCTTTTTCTCCTTGAATCATTAGGGTTTCTTTCCCCTAAGAGTTATTTTTATAAGACCTAAGATGGTCAAGGGACAAGTCAGGAACCAGATCCACGATTTTAGGCAAGTTGGGAGACTTTAAGATCAAAAAGTCCAAGATAGGGGCTTTGAACACGTTCACAAAAAGAAGTCAACAATGGCAACCTCAAATGGTTCGGTCGACTGATGCGAGTCGGTCGGTCGACCGAACTGTGACAATTCTGTAACTTTGCAGTGCTGAGAAATCTGGTCGATCGATCCTAGACTGTCGGTCGACCGAACTCTGTAATTTTACAGAGTTCTGGGTGTTGGAAGGATTGGTCGACCGAACCAACCAAGTTGGTCGACCGAACTCTGGAATTCCTGCAAAACAGATTTGTTTAGCCCATAAACCATATCCACACACAAAATACTTTGTGTCCTCATTTTGCTCCATTCAATTTGAGTTTATTTGACTTGTTCTGGGCATTGTGAGACATGATTCGTTTGTGCATTAGCTTATGATGGAAATGGCTTTGAGAGCGTACATGTGCTTGCACTTTTGTAATTAAACGGTGCTAAGACATTGGCCATGCCAAGATTTTGATATCATCACCCTCAACTAAAAGAGAGTTTTGTTAACAACAAAAACACTGACACACAAAAACCTCAAATACATTCTGAGTTCGCTCTTGATCAAATATGCACGGCACAAGACGGAAAGCACGTCCGGGGTTTTGTTATCGTCAAAATCACTTGGAGAGACTCAACAATCTCCCCCTTTTTGATGATGACAAAACTCTAGAACATAAAAAGCATTAGCGTGCCTGAAAACAAATTTGGAACCCTGAAATCAACACATTATATGCTTGCAAGCTCCCACATGGTTCTTGTACGTGGCAGAGTTTTCACTCACGCATAGTGAGGGATTTCAGACGGGATGGCCTGTCTTTTATCCAACACCATTTGATATACATAGAACCCATGGAGGGTTAATAATCCAATAATCCACATCATTCAACCATTCAAGCCAACACAAATCATTCAATCATATTTGCCAAATTGAAATTGAGAAGAAAGCCAAGAACCAACACGTGTGTCCAATAACAAGTGCCTTTCATTAATTCCAATTGTCATTACATAGTACATGGACACTGACTCACAATACAAAAGACTCAACTAATGCAAAAGACTCAACTAATGCAAGTGACACTCACAAATGCAAGTTGTCATTCATTTCTACAAGTAGAGGGACATGCATGTATAACTTATATAAACCTAGATTAGCTATTTCTCCCCCTTTGGCATCATCAAAAGAGGGGAGGGGATACAAGAAAAAGTAGACCATGGTGAAACTGAAGATCGTGAAGGCAACAACTATGGAGGAGGAGCAGAGTCCTCTGGGGCACCATCATCATGAGAAGGCTCAGCTGGAGGCAGACGATATCCAAGACGGCGTCGGATATCATCTAGAGTGTGATCTTGAAACTGAAGACGTTGTAGAATATTGGCAAGGGTGTTGTCACGAGCCAGATCACGGCGCTGCATGTCAAGAAGAGTGTTGTTCATGATGTGAAAAGCCTGGCAGAAGTCTTCATGGCTGGCAGTGAGGGCGATCATGTGAGTGGACAAGGTGGTCATTTGAGTGGACAGATTATCCAAAACAGTGGAAAAGGAATCAACTCGGTCAGACATGGACTCAAGCATATCACCCATGGTGTCAATGTTACTCCCAAAGTTAAAGAGTTGCTCCCCAAAGGTATCCACGTGAGTTACTAGCCCAGAAAAATGCCTGTCAAAAGTCTTAGAATCTACCCTAGAAGACTGTCCAGCTCCCTGAGTAGAGGACTCCTCGTGAAAGAACTGAGGTGGAGGAGGCATCTCCAGATTTGCATGTAGAGGAGAAGGTGGCTGCTCCTCGGGCTGAGCTGGAGGTGGGACTTGCCCTTGAGGTTCCTACTGGCCTTCCTCTTCTTCTTCATCATTTTCGGACTCTTCCCCATAAACTCGCACATGTATATGGAGCTCGCCATCAGGACCCCAATAGTAGCCAAAATCGGCGAACATTTTGTGTTTGATGTAAACATCATCTTGGTGCATAGGAATGAAAACTTTATCGGCCAAGCTAATCCTAGCATAAATAAAAACCCCAGTCAGTTGTGATGCATAAGGTAGAGAGTGCCTCCTTTGGGTATGGCAGGACCCAACTAAACTCATCATAAGGCGACCCATGTTGATGATCACCCCATTCATCACATGATAGAATAAGAACCGATGCACTTCAGTGACTTCATTTCGACTTCCACCCTTGGGATAGATGAGGGTAGTGAACATATGATGTAGAATGTGCTCCAGTGGAGGGAAATAATTGGCATTTAACTTGATCAAGTTACTAACCCCATGCACGTACACACTATATATCATTACCATAAAGGTATCCTGATGTGATACCCCCTAGGGCTTAGACAAGCAAGCACATTCACAATCAAAAGGGCCAATTTGGGCCACCGCTCTCCCGTCGCTCACCCAAGTCCCGGGGTAACTTGGCAATGCCAAGGTGAGGTTGAGGGGTTGGACCCTTGCTGGTAGAGGGCCAGCAAGGCCAAGATTTGATTCCCAATGGATGTGGATGCCCAATTCAATGGGGCCGACAAAGTGCCAATGGCACCGGTTACTCTCTTCCCACGGTGATCACTCAAGACAACGGGGCTTGAGGATCAAGCTCTCACTCTCACGGCCAGCGGAACTAAGAACTAATATTGAAAGACAAGCACTAAAGGGAGTGAGGTTTGAGCACTTACTCGACCGGTTTGAAGAAACCGGTCCCGCTCGGAGACGAGGGCGAGCGGGGAGGCGAGTGGATCCCCACACGCCGCGACAGTGTAGCTTGACCTGCTCAATCCAATTACAACACTACTCCTCTCGCAGGAGGGGGACCTTGGGGTGGGGGTTAATGGATATTACAGCCAAAACTACCTCCACACAGGGAGGGGCCTTCAGCCGGCCAAGTGGGGAGGGGAATTGGAGAAAGGAACACCAAAGATGGGAGGTTGCCGATTCTGCCTGGTTCTATGGGTGCTGACAGGTGACTGAAGAGTTGACTGCTGCAGCTGCTACCGAATTTTGTTTGGGGCGAAACCACCTGGGAAATCTTCGTAGGAGGCAGGGGAAGTAGTCCAATTTTTGTTAATTTCTTCTGTCATCGATGTCGGTCTGGGTGGAGGCCCGAACAGGGAGGCAGACTCTCGGACTGGCAGCTCCTGATTTCCAACAGTAGGTTGCAGAGGATGTCCCGACAGATCCGGAACTCGGAATCAAGCACCGTCAGAGTTGTTGGAACCGTGGACGAGCCCTCTTCGCCAAAAAACTGACGGGGAAGCCAAACGATGCCAGAGAAGGCCAGGGGACTCTGAACACTACTGACAGGTCGGTGCAGACTGTGGGTAGCAGAACTACGTAGCTGAGGGAGAAAATGGATAACTCTTGTTACAGGATGCCGAACGGAGTTCCGCTTCTTTATTCTGAAAGTAGACATGGAGAGGAAGAACTTTTCAGAAGAGCTCTTGAGCTGTTTCTTCCGAGGTTCATCGTGGTGAAGCTTCTACTCCGGTTCTGGTACTCAGCAGTGGCAGCTCTGCGCAGTTGTGGGAGAACGGAGCTCCCGGGCAGCACACAGCTCGGATGAAGATGAAACCACCGCCGTTGCGAAGAAGACCGGTAGACGCTTCCGTGGATACCCCTTGGGTTTTTCGATTCGCTGGGATGTGGTTGAGGTCGCCTCTGCAATCTGATACTCTTCTGCTGCCTACGAACTGAAAACTGGAGGTTGAAGATGATGGGGGGAAATGGGGTATATGGGAGGGGAAATGGAGGTGGATGAGTGTGGGGAGAACCCTGGCTGTGAGGGGGTCTAGGAGGGGGTGTTCCAAGGTGTGGGGGGGGGGGGGAGAATAGGGTCTGGAAGGGGGTCTAACAGGTGGTGGGAGGAGGAGCTACGAATTTGGGCTTGGAGGGAGATGGGGGAAGGTGAGGGGGGCACAAGTGGGTGGAGGGAATGTGAGTTTGAATTTCCTTTAATGTGGGGTGATCAATGGTGGTCTTGGAGATGGGAAGAGGTGCCTTGGGAAGGTGGAGGGCTGCTTGGGGAAGGGGATGGGTAGTTGGGGGTTGGAGGGTGGGGTGTGGATTGGTGGAGGGTCTATTGGGACTAGGGGGAAGTAATGATGGCTTGTGGGAAGTTGTAGAGGAGTTAATGGAGGTAGGTGGGAGGGTGGAGGTGGTTGGGAGGGGAGGAGAGAGAAAATTTTCGAAATTGGGTGTGGAGGAGAGAGAAAGGAGAGTGAAAGAGAGAAATTAAGAGAGGGATGGGTGGGGAATCTCTCCCCTAGGGTCTCTCACCCAAATAATGGAATCTCTCCACTAGATAAGAAGTTTGAACTCTCAAAATGGCAAGTTTTTCATTCATTGATTCATTAGTTCCAAATGAAGGGAATGGGGCCCTATATATAGGCAACCCACATTTTGCAATAAGACCCTGACAAAAGACTCAATGATAAATAACCGAGGAGGTAGGGGGGCTCTTGGGCCAAGTCCAATGAAATGGGCCCAATAGCTAACTAAATAACATAATGACACTCAAACTTAGGAAAATAAACACAAGACCTAGGGACATGACTCAAGAAAATGAAAATTACATCAAATGACTCAAATAGAAAGCACAAAAAGGATAATTGGGCCTTTATGGAGAGAGGCCCGAACTCAAATGGTGCCGGAGTGTGAGGAAGACCCGAGCCAAAGGGAGTCACGGGTGATGCCTCCATCAAATCCCCTGGGCTGCGAAGAGCTCGACTCCGTCGAGTAGGGGTCCATCCGGCTGTGGTACTGCTCGAGAAGGTCGGGATCCAACTGCTGGAGATCCTCCCGACTCACCCATGAATCCTCCGAAGGAGGCCGATCCTTCCACCTGACGAGATAGCGCTCGTATACCTTGCTCCGAGTGGTAGTGACTTGTTCATCCAATATTTGTTCTATGTGTTCACGCTGGGCTCTCTTGGCTGGTGGTCTCTCCTCACAGGTGGGTGCTCTCTCAAGGGAAGGAATATGCTCAATCTCCTCACTGGATACCACCGTGGATCCCTTATATGGCACTAAGTCAGCGACATTGAATGTGGGACTTACCCCATATTACTCGGGGAGATCTAACTCATAGGCATTTGCACCAATGCGCCTCAGGACCTAGAAGGGACCAGCCCCACGTGGCCTCAATTTGGAGGTGGCTCCCAGGGAGAGCCTCTCCATCCTTACCATCACAAAGTTACCCACGTGGAACTCTTGGTGTCGTCGATGAGAGTTGGCTTACCTTTTATGAGTCTCATTCTTTTTGATTATATGCTTGCTAAGGTTTTCATGTAATTTTGTGAATGCTGACATTCTTGGGGTGATGGGTGGACCTGGGCAACCAAAAGTAGACCAATCATGCTTTGATGCCAAGAAGACTTTGATAGAATTTGGAGGGCCGGGGTAACCATATGTGGACTTATCATGCAATGTTGTCATGTAGACTTTGGTGGGCCTAGGTGGGCCGGGGCACCCGTAGGTGAACCTATCATGCAAAGTGGTGATGAATGTAGGGGGACCCGGACATTCGTAGATGCTATTGACATGCTTAAGACCCATGATAAATGAAGGTGGACCAATACATCCGAATATGGGCCACTCATGCTTTCTACTTGACATGTGGGTGGTATGAATGAATGGACCCCTCATGATGTTCATGCCAAGTGGTGTTGTAAGCCTAGACACATGCATGTTTTTCCTAAGGGTGACTTCCATGTGTATAGGTGTGGGACAACCTTTGAACTCCCATTGGAAAGGATCGAACGGATCTAAGAATGTGGTCACCATGGGGTGGAGCACAACCTCATTACCTAGGGATATGTGGCCCAAGGTCATGGCTCCCAAGGTGTAACCCAGGTCTAGGATGGAGTGGATTGGGTCAAACATGGTGAGTTGGTGTAGGGAAAGGTGGGTGGTGGATAAAGTGTTTGGGTCACACGAGTCTCTTGACTCCTATTAGAATGGATCATATGGATCATAAAATGGGTTACCTAGGGGGAGGAACTCCATGTCCTCAAGATCCTCAAAAGGTGCTAAGTCATCCTTCTCCATGATAGTTGGACCAATGTTCTTGGCAAGTGGGTCGGCCATGAGTGGAGGGCTTGGCTTTCTACCCAAGATAAGAAGCTCTAAATCGAAGAGAAGGTTGGGCTCATCGGGTGTAGGGAGGAATAGAAGGAGGTTGCTAGTGTAGCAACCAATGGTGCAAACCGAGGTGATAGACCCTATGCATAGGTGTAGGAGGCTAAGGCTCCTAGGTTGTTCGACCATAGGGGTCAACATACTAGTCATCTCTAATTGCCATACTATGCCCTTGAGAAGGTCCTCTAAGATTTCCACTTGGTAGGAGTTTTAGATTATGGTGTGATAAGAGGAGATGTGCACTATGGGATGATTTTCCTTCATGGGTGGGAAATTATGGTCCATGATCTCTCTTATTGGGCTCTCCTTTAGCCAACTAATAAGGGGTTCTCCTAAGATGAGCTTGGTCCCAACTAGAGAGGGTGATGTAAGGGGAAGACCATCGTGTGATGTTTCTTTTTCAACTTGGACTTGGGTTTCCTCCAAGGTGGGGAGTGGGTTTAGAGTGTTCTCAACTATTGAATCGAGTATGAGTTCTTCTACCAAGGAGGCGAGAGGGTCTTTTGGGGTGATGAGGGTTGGTGTGTGGTGCTCCCGGGGTGGAGGGTAAAGGGAAACTTGGATTGGTAGGGTGGGGTTTGGGAGTGGAAGTAGTGGAGGCCTAGGTTGGGGTAGGATTGGGGTTGGAAGTGGAAGGTGGGTTGGGTGACGAGATTTGGGTTGATGGGTTTTGAGGGGGGTACCTCTTTTTGGGGATGATGGAGGGGTAGTGGTGGGGACCAAGGGGAGATGTGGGGTATGGGTTTGGTGAGGGATTGTGGAAGGGGGTTTTGGTTGGAGTGCGGGGACCCTTAGGAGATTTGGTGTAGAGGTGGATGCTTGGTTTATTTGGGCCTTAAGGGAGAGGACTTGGTCGCGAAGTGTAGTTATGATAGTTGAGAAGTGATTTGTTGGGAGTGGTGGGGGAGGAGGCCTAAAGGTGATATCAAGTTGGTCGGATGGGGATGGAGGAGTGGTAGTGCACCTCGGGCTAGGGGTGTTAGAGTAGAAGGGGTGGGAATATTTGGGGATGTAGATTTTTCTAAGTTCTTTCTTCATATCATCCCATGAGGAAATGGGTTCTTGTTTCCTAACGTCCCTTAAGCCCACTATGTTCCTCCATTTTTGCTTGGCTTGACCCCGAAATTGCCCCATGGCAACGCGGACTCTTGCGGGTCCATAAACCATAGTTCTCTCAAAGTGTTTTTCTATGGTGACCTCCCACTTTAGGTAGGCACTATAGCATGATCCATCGAAGAGGAGATCCTCAAAAGAGATTATGTCAAATGGAGGGTTGATCGGTCCCTTATGGGGGGTCGAGTGGGATGAATGTGACCAAAGAGAGGTAGCCATGTTGATGAATGCAAATGTGCCCAAGGACTAGACTTAGTAGAGATAAGTCTAAAACTTGCTCTGATACCAATTGATGTGATACCCCCTAGGACTTAGACAAGCAAGCACATTCACAATCAAAAGGGCCAATTTGGGCCACCGCTCTCCCGTCGCTCACCCAAGTCCCGGGGTAACTTGGCAATGCCAAGGTGAGGTTGAGGGGTTGGACCCTTGCTGGTAGAGGGCCAGCAAGGCCAAGATTTGATTCCCAATGGATGTGGATGCCCAATTCAATGGGGCCGACAAAGTGCCAATGGCACCGGTTACTCTCTTCCCACGGTGATCACTCAAGACAACAGGGCTTAAGGATCAAGCTCTCACTCTCACAGCCAGCGGAACTAAGAACTAATATTGAAAGACAAGCACTAAAGGGAGTGAGGTTTGAGCACTTACTTGACCGGTTTGAAGAAACCGGTCCCGCTCGGAGACGAGGGCGAGCGGGGAGGCGAGTGGATCCCCACACGCCGCGGCGGTGTAGCTTGACCTGCTCAATCCAATTACAACTCTACTCCTCTAGTAGGAGGGGGACCTTGGGGTGGGGGTTAATGGATATTACAGCCAAAACTACCTCCATGCAGGGAGGGGCCTTCAGCCGGCCAAGCGGGGAGGGGAATTGGAGAAAGGAACACCGAAGGCGGGAGGTTGCCGATTTTGCCCGGTTCTGTGGGTGCTGATAGGTGACTGAAGAGTTGACTGCTGCAGCTGCTATCGAATTTTGTTGGGGGCGAAACCACCTGGTAAATCTTTGTAGGAGGCAGGGGAAGTCGTCCAAATTTTTTTAATTTCTTCTGTCGTCGATGCCGGTCTGGGTGGAGGCCCGAACAGGGAGGCAGACTCTCAGACTGGCAGCTCCTAATTTCCAACAGCAGGTTGCAGAGGATGTCCCGACATCTCCCGAACTTGGAATCAAGCACCGTCAGAGTCGTTGGAACCATGGACGAGCCCTCTTCGCCAAAAAACTAACGGGGAAGCCAAACGATGCCGGAGAAGGCCAGGGGACTCTGAACACTGCTGATAGATCGGTGCAGACTGTGGGTAGCAGAACTACATAGCTGAGGGAGAAAATGGATAACGCCTGCTACAGGATGCCGAACGGAGTTCCGCTTTTTGATTCTGAAAGTAGACAGGGAGAGAAAGAACTTTGAAGAAGATCCCTTGAGCTGATTCTTCCGAGGTTCATCATGGTGATGCTTCTACTCTGGTTCTGGTACTCAGCAGGGGCAGCTCTGCGCAGTTGTGGGAGAACGGAGCTCCCGGGCAGCACACAGCTCGGATGAAGATGAAACCACCGCCATTGCGAAGAAGACCGGTAGACGCTTCCGTGGATACCCCTTGGGTTTTTCGATTCGCTGGGATGTGGTTGAGGTCGCCTCTGCAATCTGATACTCTTCTGCTGCCTACGAACTGAAAATTAGAGGTTGAAGATGATGGGGGGAAATGGGGTATATGGGAGGGGAAATGGAGGTGGATGAGTGTAGGGAGAACCCTGGCTGTGAGGGGGTCTAGGAGGGGGTGTTCCAAGGTGTGGGGGGGGGGAGAATAGGGTCTGGAAGGGGGTCTAACAGGTGGTGGGAGGAGGAGCTACGAATTTGGGCTTGGAGAGAGATGGGGGAAGGTGAGGGGGGCACAAGTGGGTGGAGGGAATGTGAGTTTGAATTTCCTTTAATGTGGGGTGATCAATGGTGGTCTTGGAGATGGGAAGAGGTGCCTTGGGAAGGTGGAGGGCTGCTTGGGGAAGGGGATGGGTAGTTGGGGGTTGGAGGGTGGGGTGTGGATTGGTGGAGGGTCTATTGGGACTAGGGGGAAGTAATGATGGCTTGTGGGAAGTTGTAGAGGAGTTAATGGAGGTAGGTGGGAGGGTGGAGGTGGTTGGGAGGGGAGGAGAGAGAAAATTTTCGAAATTGGGTGTGGAGGAGAGAGAAAGGAGAGTGAAAGAGAGAAATTAAGAGAGGGATGGGTGGGGAATCTCTCCCCTAGGGTCTCTCACCCAAATAATGGAATCTCTCCTATAGATAAGAAGTTTGAACTCTCAAAATGGCAAGTTTTTCATTCATTGATTCATTAGTTCCAAATGAAGGGAATGGGGCCCTATATATAGGCAACCCACATTTTATAATAAGACCCTGACAAAAGACTCAATGACAAATAACCGAGGGGGTAGGGGGGGCTCTTGGGCCAAGCCCAATAAAATGGGCCCAATAGCTAACTAAACAACATAATGACACTCAAACTTAGGAAAATAAACACAAGACCTAGGGACATGACTCAAGAAAATGAAAATTACATCAAATGACTCAAATAGAAAGCACAAAAAGGATAATTGGGCCTTTATGGAGAGAGGCCCGAACTCAAATGGTGCCGGAGTGTGAGGAAGACCCGAGCCAAAGGGAGTCACGGGTGATGCCTCCATCATATCCTCAAACAGGCCATGGCCAAATACCATATCTGCACCCCTAGCTGAAAGTCCAAGGTCCCGCTCAAATAATTCTGGATCGACAGGAATTTGAACTCCTTTGACAATAGTGTACAGAACCCTTATCATTTCTAATGGTTAGATTTCCATAGAACTGTTGTACAAGATTGGGATAATATTTGGTATACCTTGTGACAAAGTCACTGCAACCATTCTGAACTTCAAAAATAGCACTTAGATCTGGAAAGAACTCATGCATCTCTCGAAAATTGACCAAACGGGGGTCGATAATCAGCCGTGGGAGGATCTATCATGCCCGTGGAGGTGCTGCTAGCCACTGTGGTGGAGGAGCTCATTCCTCATTTCTCCGGGCACTAGATTCCCCCTGGGTAGGACGCCGATAAATTTTTCGAGGTGCCATCCTAGACTTGAAAACTTCGGTGGAAACCCTTAGATTGCTAGCCTCTACCCTTAGGATGAAGATGTAGACCGGATGACACACCAAAAAGTTGAAACCTCTTCTCCACAATCTGGAACCCTGGGAGTGGCTTCAAGGATGCATAGACCGCCACGGAGATTTCATCCCGAAACGATGACGAACAAGCCAGATCTTGTGCAGATGGAAGAAAGAGGAGGTTGTTGGGGTGGAAATGGGTGAGCTCGGGTGTTCTAGGGTTTGAGAGGAGGTTAGGATGGTGAATAGAGGTGAAAAGGTGAGAGAATGAGGGTGGAAGACCCCTTAAGAAGGAGTTCGGACGCGATTCGACTGGCTCGATTTGCCGGTTTCGGTCGACCGAACTCGGGGCGTCGGTCGACCGAAATGGTCGGCCCAGCCCTAATTTCACCATTTTTTTTGGTATAACTCCTTCAATGCTTTCTTTCTTTTATAACTCCTTTAACCCCCTTTTTTTTATATCTCCTTCAACCTTTTTTTTGTTGTTTGAACCTTCAGCTTGGTGTAGTTGAGAGGGAATGACTTGAAGTAGGAGGTGATGGGGCATTGAGAAAATCCTCTGACTCTTCCCCTCAAAAAATACCTCAGATCTTGAGGTCACTGGGTCCATAGTTATTTAATCAAGGAATATTTGGCCTTATAAAAATTTCAAGGAGGGGCTGTATGTATAATTACATTCAAGCATGCAAGGTGATATTTCAACATACACGAACTGAAAAAGTCACACAAAATATGTATGTACTTAATGCAACCTACCCCTTATACAAATGATTTTTTCTATATGTGCAACACTTAACCTAAGTGCAAACCTAGGTATGTATGCTCTCACCCTTGCACATACCGAGTTCTCTTCTTATTTTGCTGAATTGCTCCGGATTTTGGGGTTTTGTAAAGATATCAGCTAACTGATTGTGTGTGTCAATGAATTTCAATTCAAAGACCCCTTTTTGTACACGATCTCTCAGAAAATGATGTCAAATGTCAATGTGCTTTGTTCTAGAATGTTGTTGTGGACGCACTTTTTATTTAATAAAATCGTTGTTTATTTGTTTATTGGCGTTTATTAAGTGCGTGGGCGTGCCAGTCACATAGTGACGATTTATTGTGCGCTCGATCTGACTAATCAGACGATTGTGTGGTTCGTGTCGGGACTGGAACCCGCCGCGCCATAAAGGTCACGACGTCATTTACATCCCCTCGGAGAGGGTAACACCCTTGATTAATCGTCAGGAAAAGGGTCCTCATGGCCAGAAAATTAGTTACATGGAAAGTATATTAGGAAGCATTGAAATCCCCGTACGAGGGTGAGAAGAAAGCATTCGAGATCGTGTCGGTCGTGTGTTGACCATTTGATGTTCGGACGAGTGTCCGGCTTCAGAGAATCATGATCATCACGGGGAAAATTGGAGCATATGTATGCCGGGGTACGGCAAGTTTATTGTTTGAAGGGATAGGAGACATTCGGTTGAATCTCAGTTAGAGTGGTCAGAAATCAGCGAGTTTATTGGCCCGGTGCGAGATCGAGTCAGGACCATTCCGGGAGCACGTCCCGCGGTCCAAACGAGGCTTGCATGGGCATCATTAATATTTCCGGTGTCAAAGGGCAGCGGGAAAGTGTCCCGGGACTAGATTTCAAAATAAAGATGTATACCGAGATAGCTGGCTATAGGCCTAGGTGTGGGTCAGGTAATGACCATGGTTGGGGCGAACCCAAGGTCCAGACGTGACTCACGAAGGTCTTTTTGATATTCCCACACGTGTGGTTGGCGGAAGACGAGAGCCGTCTCATTCCATTCAGATTTTGCTGATCATTCATGGACCATTTTACGTTCGGACAAAGGTCCGTGTAGAAAACAAGACGGTGACGGGAGCAAATCCGTGCAAATGCCTGCCGTGAGTACGGCAAGTTTAATGTAAGCGCGGATTAGATCCCGATATATATATATATATGTCGGTCACTAACGGACCATTTGTCGTACGGACGAGAGTCCGCATTTGAAGTGTCAAAGATGATGATAAAGCCATACGAATATCTGCCGTAGGTACGGCAAGTTTCATGTGGGCGCGGGATCGGATCCCGGCATATATGTCGGCCACTAATGGACCATTCATTATTCGGGCGGAAGTCCATATTAGTAGCGTCGAGGACGACGATAAAACCGTACGGATGTCTGCCGTAGGTGCGGCAAGTTTAAAGGGATTGCGGGATCGGATCCCGATAAAGACGGGTCGAGCTAACAAACTATCGGCCCGAATAAGATCGGATCATGGCCACGTTCGGGCGAAGGCTCCCGAGATCCAAGTCCGATCTAGTGGGGCATCATTATTTTTCTCTTCATACGCAGTCCGAGGGAAGCGGATTGTTAAGTGTGAAGCCCGAACTCGCCAACGTGCGCCCTCGCACGCGGATCGACCTACGCGGTCAGGTCGCGGGGTTTGACCTGCCCGGTCAGGTCGTGGGGGTCAAGGGGGCAACGCCCCTTGCGGGGGTTTCCGGGGGCAGCGCCCCCGGAACAAAAATTTGATTATGGAAGGGGGAAACTTTTATTAGTTTTATTCATTAGCTCAAAACTCTTTGTTTTGTTTAATTATTCGTTCTTTTAAGCACGCCGGCGAAGGGAGGTGAGCGCGAGAGAAGAGGGGCGCGCCGGTGAAGGTATTACAAAGGAGGGGTGCGTGCCGGTTATGGTGTTACAAAGGAGGGGCGCGCCGGATTAAGGTAGCTCAAGGGGCGCGCCAGAAAAGGGACACCAAAGGGGGGGCGTGCCGGATTAAGGGGGCTCAAGGAGGCGCGCCGGGTAGAGGGATGCCAAGGGGCGCGCCGGTTAATGGCCATGAAGGAAGAGGGGCGCGCCGGGGAGAGCGTCAGGAAATGGAGGGAGTTTTTGAGTGTGAAGCTAAACCGGCATGGGGGGGTACCGCGCCGGGTTAGCCCACGCCGGATTTGGGCGCGCCGGGTTAAGCTTCTATGAGGTTTTCTTTCATTCTTTCGTGCTCTGTTTCTTCTTTCTTTCACCTGCAAGTGAATCTGTTGATTGATTTGTTCATCGAATTGATAGGTTAAGTTTGTGGAGAGGAAGATTAAGTGTTTTAGTTGTTTATTAAGGTGAATTGGCATGAAAATATGAATGTTTTATTAGAAGTGTTCATTGTGCAGGATTGTTCGGTTTGGTTCAGAGGCTGCCAACATATGATGTTCTGGCCCTCAGAGAATAGCTTGTTCGTTTGTTCCTGGCGAAAAATGGGCAGCACCTCCCCCGGACTGAGGCTTGCTAGAGAAACATGGGGAACACCAAACAGATTGCTCCGGGGTGAACCTCAAAATGTAGACCTCACGGCGGTCCAACAATCCATAAGTGAGTGTATGAAGCTCGAGGACTAGCCTTCAAGAACTCTCACAGCTCACGGGTGATGGTTTCATAAGCGGGACGAATGTGTGCCATGAGAGGCCATGAATGTTCATCCCCTGACGGACTCCTTCGAAGGCCATGCTATGGAGAAGCAAGCTTCGAAGGGCCTGGATGAGGAGAAGGCAGAGGGAAAGAGAGGGAAGCAGAAGAACACCGTATGTTGCGAAAAGAACTTCTCTTTTTATTCATTTGCAAAGGGAAATACAGCTGGGAATCTACCCTAAAGCGAGAAAAGGGGAGAATACAGTAGAGGGAAAGGAGGGAATACATCGATGGGGGAGGGGGAACGGAGCACAAGCTCCTCCCCCTCCGAGCTCACCTCTCACTCTCACTCTCCTCTCTCTTTCTTTCTTCACCTCTCTGGCGTGGGTGGGTGGAGCTTCCTTCTCTTCGGGTGGCCTTCTCCTCTTTCTTTTTCTTCTTCTCTTCACTGCATACAGCCGAGGGGGTTCGAGCAGCCACCCTCTCTTCTTCTTTCACCCACTTATATATAGGACATGTTGTGTTCCTTGTAGAAATGGCCAGTGGGGGAGAATTCCCGCCACCTCTGCCTTGCTCGCAGCAACGTTGGGAGTTGACTCGTTGCGTTGGATGCCGCTGGTTCGCGCCGTACGCTGCCATTCATCCGAGGACGGGATGTTCGTAGGTTTGTATGGAGATCTACTACTGCTGCCACCGTCAGTGCTGGCCTCTGCTGCTACCACCGTTGCGCTGTCGAGTTAGGGTGTACACAGCTCTAATGGCTATGAGACGGGCATTGAATGCCACTGTTCTTCTCCTCTCTGGACTTCGTGTGAGATTCATCCAGAAACCAAGCATCGGAATATAGATGGGATGGCCCTTTGGTTAAAACGGCGCGGAGTTGTGCGCGTCGGATTATCAGCACATAAGGGCCACGCCGGTTTAATGCCAAGCAAGGAGGGGCGCGCCGGTTTAATGCCAAGCAAGGGCGCGCCGGTTTAAGGCCAAAGCAAGGGCACATGAAAAAAAATGGGGTGCGCCAGATTAAGATGTTGAAGGGGCGCGTCGGTTTATAGCGCGCCGATTTAAGGCCCTTTCGCGTCGTTTTAAGCCTCGAATGGATTCTTTTCGAAGCCGCATCCATTTATTCGAGTGTTGGCGCTCCTAGAATGTTCTAGTTGCAATGCATGGCCTCTATAATATTCCATTTGCAGCCTTTGGGGCTTGATCCCAGACTTTGCATAACTTTCGGTGCGTGTCGAGACTGTGCCGGAGTTCCCAACTTTTCTCTGATTCAGCTCTCGGCATGGCTGGTCGGAGCGTTGTAGCTGTATCTTCTGCTTAGGGGGCTTCCTTAGCGTGTAGCGGACCACCAAGCGAGTTCTCGTCCTGATCGGGCGAGGCATGAGATTTATTCGGCATTTCTGTCTTCGACTCGCGCTCAAATGTGTAGACGCGAATGTCGCCATGATCATCATCGTCATATTTTTGGCGTCCACAGTTGTATAGGATTTTTGACAAGTTAATTGCACTGGTATTGTCACACAAAATTGGAACTCATTTCATTTCAACATTCAAATCAAGCAATTGATTTTTGATCCAAAGTACTTGGGCTCCACAACTTTCAGCGGCTACATATTCAGCCTCGACCGTTGAGAGAGCTACTGAATGTTGTTTCTTGGAAGCTCATGAAACTAGGCACCCACCAAGAAACTGACAGTACCCACTAGTACTTTTACGATCAATAATGCATCCAACATAATCTGCATCGGTATATGCAATCAAATCAAATGAGGTATCGATGGGAAACCACAATTCAAAGTCTATTGTGCCAATTAAATATCAAAAAATCCGTTTAACAGCCAATAAATGAGATTCTTTAGGACATGATTGAAAATGAGCACATAGACATACGCTGTACTGAATGTCAGGACGGCATGCTGTTAAGTACAGTAGTGATCCGATCATACCTCAAAATAGTGTAGGATATAATGTTTTATCCTTTTCATATTTGTCTAACTTCGTGGTTGTGGCCATCAGAGTTGACATTGGCTTTGCATCTTTCATGCCATATTTCTTCAAGAGCTCCATGGTGTATTTGG
Source organism: Amorphophallus konjac (assembly GCA_022559845.1). Taxonomy (NCBI): domain Eukaryota; kingdom Viridiplantae; phylum Streptophyta; class Magnoliopsida; order Alismatales; family Araceae; genus Amorphophallus; species Amorphophallus konjac. The sequence goes on from CM040125.1 coordinate 281,428,282, forward strand.
CTTGGTTTATGAAGATTCCTTCGGATGTTTACTTAATCATGCCCTTGGTACTTTCTTCAGTCCGTACAAGGCCTTCTGCAACTTGTACACATGTTGTGAATGTTTTGTATCTTTAAAATGTGGAGGTTGTTCTATGATGTTCTTGGTGGGGGGATCTTTCAAGAACATTGAAGCTCTAGGCAAGTCGGGGTATTGCACTTGCTATTCTTGAAGTGTTTCAACTAAAGAAGCTTCATCATCTTCATTCTTGCTAGAGGTTCCTGCAATTGATTCATTCTTGGCTTTAGTTGGTCCAACATCACTTGGATTTTTGGGAATGTGATCTGCATCCAAGATTGAAGGAATTTCATTTGTTAGTTATAATTCAAATTGATTTAATCTTGATGTAATCACAAATGCACATATGTTATTTCCCTAGACATGAGCCTAAGCCTCAAGTTCTCATGATTAATCTAGCAACTCCCCCTTAATGTATGCAAGAGTTTCTGAGATGTATAGTAGAATTTTTGACGTCACATGCAACTTATGAATGATTGGCTCATAGTACCAAGTGGAGAACTTAGATCCAAAGATCTCCTCATGCATAGTGATAGTTTTCAGACAAGCTTAACCTGCTCTTCCATATGTCACAATTTGATATACTATGTAGTCATGGATATGAAGGCAGGAGGGTTGCAGTGCATTATTACATGAATTCACAATGTTCAAATTTTTTTTATGACAAAATGTGAAAAACATATAGAAACTCAATGTATGCAGTGACATTTTGATTTGAATATTTTCAAGCTCCCCTTCAATAAGATGCTATATGACCAGTAATATATACAGAGATATGCAAACAACTATAGATGGAATGCATGTACAAATATATGCATTATCACATAAGATTCAACACAAAGCAAATCAAGACATAACACCTTTTCTAGAGAAGTGAGAGGGATATCACCTGAGCGTTCATATTTCAATTTTTGGTTTTTCTTTTAACCTGACTTATGTCGCTTGGCCCATGTGCCTTACCTTCTAGACTGAAAACATATTTCACACTTCATATTCCCAAGGCACGCCTGCAAAACAGATTTCTCATTTTGCATTCTTAGGTACTTAAGCTAGCTTGGGTCCTTGTGGGTTAGTAGCACTCTTGGCACATGGTTTCCACTTTTTGACAACATTCAAATCATCATTTTTTATTAGAAAATAATCATGCATGATATGCCCAGATTTACCACAATAATTACAGCATGACTTTGAATACTTAGAAGCGTGAAGATTATTTGAAGCATGTGACTTTTTGTTCCAATATTGTTTCCAATTAGCAGGGGGTGTGTTGAACACATTAGAGATTCTAGGTCGACCTGTCCTTAGATTTGGCTGAGGATAATGGGTCTAGAACACAGGATGTGTTGACACCATAGGTTGGTAGTGTCGACCTACCCAATCCTTTTCCTTCATGTAGTGTTATTTAGCCTTGGGGTGCGTCGACCTACCTTTACCTTTTCCATTGTTCACTCTATTCCTGCATGCTTCCAAATCATCATTCTTCATAATAAAACAATCATGCATAGCACGTCCATGTCTTCCATAATAAAAGCATGAGATTTTCTTTCTAAGTGGATGTGTGTGTGTGGCAGAAGTATGTTTAACATGCATAGTAGTGCTAGCATCATTTTTGGTTTTTTGATGCAGATTGATTTTCTGATTTTTATTTTCTTTTTGAATCTTTGTACAAAAGACTACTTTGGGGGTGAAGTTGAGGTATTGGCTATATTTGAACTTTGAACAAAGGAAGTAGTTACCTTACTCTTAAAGGACTTCTTCTTTACAGGATTATAGCCAAACCCTTCCCTTTGAAAATTAACTGTCATGCACAAAAGTTTATCCAGATTATCTTGTCTATCCACGAATCTAGACAATGAATTATGCAAGTCCTGGATTTCACTTTCTAAAGATGTGATATGTAATTCAGTATCAGCAAGTTCCTTTTCACAAGTAGCACGGCTGACATTTAATACTGTATTGGTAGTCTTAAGGCATTCAACTTCTTGTTTTAATTCATCCATGTAGCGACCCGAGATCCGAGTACCAGAAAGGAACCGACGCGACTCGAACCCCGGCCCTCCACCCATGAGCCCGAAGACTCGGAAGGGTTAAAGGATGGTGTGGGGATACAAGAGAAGCTGATATAACCGCAGAGATAGCACAAAATAAGATAATAATGCAGGAAATTAAATAAATAACGAAACTGCTACAAGGTCCAGTGTATATCATGTCCAAATTAAGTACAATCAACAGAAAGAAAAGTACAAGTACACGGGGCATACCCCGGCTCTAGCAAAACTGACGACTAACCATGGCTACTAGAACCACGGTGAAACTCCGTCGTGCCTCCCGACGACCCCACCCTACCTGAAAACACAGGGGTGAGCCTCATTTCATTGGCTTAGTAGGGATCCCCAGGACCCCCACCGCACAACGAGGAACACGAGACAACAAGGCGCAGACAACCGCGAAAAGTAACGCTACCTAGCGGGAGTACGGTAGAAGCAGCAATCAATAATAAATAAATGGAAAAGCTCCCTAAAACTAACCATACTAAACCAACCGATCTCAAATCGGCAGAAAAATAAGTCAGTACCTGTCAGGAGACAGGAGCACCACCCACTAGAAGCAAAGCCGGATGCATCCCCTGACGTCTTACACCGCGCCTCAGTGTCTCCCTACAACACCCCAGGCGGAGACTGAGACACAACAGTAACCAGTATCACGAACAAAGACAAGCTGGGGTCACGCTCATCAGCGCGGGTCCGGTGTCCCCAACCCAATGTGCACACACAGATCATGTGCCCTAGGTCAGATTCTCTAGCTGGTTCTTCCCCCGAAGCCCGGACTCGGCTGCGCGTGGGGGCCCTACGGTAACCAGCCTAACAACCGTCTCTCTCAGGTAAGCCGCTCTACCACTCCCGGGTGGGTCAGCACACGCGCGCCATAAGAAGGCTACGACTAGTGGACGTGTCACCGGTGATAAGACTCTGACTCACGGAAACCACCGATTGAAAAGAAATGGGACGGCGGTCCTCACAGGACTGCCCCACAGCCTTGCGGTCCTCTTTGGACCGCAAGGGGGGCCTAGCGGTCTTCCTGAGACCGCCAGGCTCAGCCTAGCGGTCTAGTAGTGACCGCAAGGTGACGAGCCACAGGGGGGAAAATGGTCTGTCGCCAGGCCGCTACCCAAGCCAAACGGTCCACGCAGGACCGCAAGGCAGCCAGAAACGGTCATGCCATGACCGCTAGCCGACATGTGGCCCTCAACGGTCAGAAACACATACCCCAAGGGTGCTCGATCAAACCGAAAAAACGGTCGTCTGACGACCGCTAATCCGAGGGTAGCGGTCTATCGCGTGATCGTCACCCTGGCCCTAGCGTTCCCAGGAGGACCGCTAAGGCCTACCGACATTCAAAGTTGCCTAGCGGCCTCCCTGAGGGCCGCCTGGGGAGCCTAGCAGTCCCTGGAAGGGCCGCAAGGCCCACCCGAGCATGAAACCGACGGGAACCACCAAAAACTCGATCCACGCCCGATCATCACCTGATGATGGGGAAACAAAGGGGATTCCATCCCCAAGCCTCCTAACATGATTCTAAACCCTTGAATCGGTCAAGAACCTCACAAAACGGGAGATCCGGCGCTCAACCCCAAAACATGGATTTTGACCCACCTGACTCAAAAACACCCCTCTCGACCTCCACACGACCTACAAATCACGGGGAATGCAATAAATAGGGTAAGGATCAGTCCCCCTACCTCAAAGAATATTGAAGTCCGCCAGATCACCATCGATCTCCAAAACTTGCCCGAACATGATCTCCTCTCCCACGCCTCAAAGAAGGCACCGCCGCGTTCCTCTTGCCGCCGTCGTCGTCACCGTGTCACCGCCGTCGTTCGCCGTCCGTCGCTGAAGGAGGAAGGGGTGCCGCAAGGTTCAATGGGAGATAGGGGGCCGCAACAGTCAAAAAGGGGGGCGCTCACGGGAGAGAAGAAAGAAGAAGAAAAGAAGAAGAAAAAAGAAAAAAGAAAAAAGAAGAAGAACAAAAAGAAATGGTTATTTATAGAAAATTCAGAAAATGTCAAAAATATGAAAAAATAAAAAAAATAATATCTTGATCCTTGGAACACGCTCAACGCACTGGCACCATCCCAGAGTAGGAGAACACAACGGTTTGCCCTACACAGGGTTCCATATGTCCGTCAGGAAAAACACACGTGAATCATAAAACACGCTCCGGGACCCCCGAAAGTGATCTGAAACTCATGAATCTAGATCCGAAAAATGTATAAAAAACCCGGGACATTACAATCCACATTTTCACATTCACTTACAGCCATAAATTTTTTTTTCTAGAACCAACAATCTTTTAAAAATGGTCGTGTTCAATTCCTTCAGTTTCTCATTTTCTTTCATAAGCTTCTCATCACGAATGAGTTCATTTTTTAAGGTTTGATCATTGTCCATTGAGTTTACTTTTTCTTTCAGCTCTTTATTCTCATTTCTTAAGGAGCAAATTTGATCTTTATGAAATTCAATGTCGAACATATGAGCCTCAATCAATTCCTCTAAATATGAGCATTTTTTACAGGAGGAATCACAATTGTTTTGTTCGACCTTCTTTTTCAATTTTTTATTCTCAGATTGTAGCTTCTTATATTTACTTGCAAGCTCACTGTATGCATCCAATAGCTCATCAGGAGATATATTTTCAGAATCTGAATTTACCTTCAAGGGTAATCCATTCTGCTGATCACTATCGTGATCACTCATACCTGCCATTGTCCTCATTCTCTTCATGAAAGTCAGCTAAGCCATCCAGTATGTCCTTTGCGGAGCTGCAGCTGAAGACAAAGGGAAAACTATTAGAATTAACTGCAGGAGTGAGCAAGTTTAGAACTAAGCAATTTTGATCATGTTTAGATTCATAATCTGCAGTCTAGACTGATTCGTCTTTAGGCAACTCATAAGGATCATATAAGATAAGCTTCTATAGCTTAGGGTCATATGAGTTGACAAGACTACACATTCTTCCTAACCACAAATCGAAGTTAGAACCATCAAACACAGGTGGAGAATCCATAGTGAACACTTTGGTAGACATTGATCTGGATCTTTCTCTGGATCGTTAGATCTATAAAAAGTATAGCCTTAGCTCTGATACCAATTGAAGTCCCGCGATCAATGACACCCAAGAGGGGGGGTGAATTGGGTGATTCAATATTTTAAGAAACTTTGACCCGATTTAAAACAGATGTGATAAAGTAGCAATTAGAAATTCAGATCTGAAAAATCTCAAATTTGATCTATCAAAAACTATGGCTACGATAGTTCTTCGCTACTAGACGGAGGTATGAATCCAAGGATTCTGCTCATGAAAGATGCTATCGTCCTGACAAGACTGGCCTTGTCAATTCAAAAACACCTTTTGATATACCAAATGGAGAGGGGAAATCTAACCGCCCGTACGGAGAGGCCAAACGAGGTCCGACCCGACCCAACGAGGCCTAGCTCCTTGAAGTGGTAGCCCCCAGGCCCACTAAAGATAAGCCTAATAACTCACTCGGAACAAGCACTTCCTAGGCGGCCTTCGGGTTGGGAAGTCCGAGCATCAGTTCGATCAGGAAAGCTCCATCGGAGCCCCGTATTCTCTGTCCAGACCATGCACTCATCGCTCGGGAAGACATCTCCTGAGCCAGTGCCTCATGCTTGGGCCAACTGATGGAAGCTTATCTGTACGGCCATTACGTGTCCCTTAAAAGCTGGGAGCTCAAGGGGATAGGGAAGATCAGGAGTCCGCGTGCTATAAAGAGCCCGTAAGGAGGACATAACCTCCCCCGAAACCACTCAGCTTACTGGGATCATTCACTCAACGAGCCATTATTTAAACTGGAAGAACCCTCCTGTGAGAAGGTAAGCCAATAACCCTGAGTAGGAACCACTTCACCTTTTGGTGGAGAGGGATCTCGCGCTCTCATCTTCCTCCTAACTCCTCCCTTCGCACCGGTGCTCTACTACAATCGCTGACATAAGCATTGGAGGGTCTTCCCCGGAGATTCATCCCTGGGCACCTCTGACTTGTTTCCCTTCTTGCAGTTCATACTTCAAGGATACATGATTATCTTCCTCCCCGCTCAGGAGTAGCGCGAGATCGCCTCTCTTCACCAAAGATCTACTTATAGAAAAGATCGATTTATGCTAGATCTGAAGAGACAAACGCGGAAGAACAATATGCATGAACAATCAGACAGAAAGGAGGTAGGAGAAATGGATCAAACCACAAGGCACAAGAAATTTTAAGGTGGTTCAGATGCAACGACGGCAACCTACGTCCACCCCTCACCAAAACCCGGTGACGCTTCACTGCTGGAAAAGTAGCATGGGGATAGATCCCCAACACGGAGTCAAAACTCCAACAATACACACACGGGGAACAAACCCCAACACACACACACACGAAAACGGAGTTTCCAACACGATCCGACGACCGGATCAACAACACACACACACACACACACACTACAACAGATGCAGCACTTTACACACACAAACACCCGGATCTGGATAGATCCACACACACACGCAGATCTGAAGAGATCTACGCACAACCACGGATCTAAACGAGACAACACACACAACTACGGATCTGAAATGATCCACACATACGGATGTTTAAAAATCACAAGGAACACAAACTTGAAGCTCAAAACACTTAAGAAGATGAAAACATGAAAGAAAGACTTCTGATTAAGGCTCCCCCTAAGTATATGATGCAGATCTTGAACAAAGCTTGCTTCTTCACTTGATTTGAGGTTGATTGGCTTCAGATTGAACTTGAAAAGCTTGGAGATAGATGAAGAATCCTTGGATGAATCACTGTTCACGCAGTGCTTGCATCAGTTCTCTTTCTCTCCTTGGTAGCCTCCCCTTGATTCCTTTTTCTCCTTGAATCATTAGGGTTTCTTTCCCCTAAGAGTTATTTTTATAAGACCTAGGATGGTCAAGGGACAAGCCAGGAACTAGATCCCTGATTTTAGGCAAGTTGGAAGGCTTTAAGATCAAAAAGTCCAAGATAGGGGCTTTGAACACGTTCACAAAAAGAAGTCAACAATGGCAGCCTCGAAGGGTTTGGTCGACCGATGTGAGTCGGTCGGTCGACCGAACTGTGACAATTCTGTAACTTTACAACACTGGGAAATTCGGTCGACCGATCCTGGGCCGTCGGTCGACCGAACTCTGTAATTTTACAGAGTTCTGGGTGCTGGAAGGATTGGTCGACCGAACCAACCAAGTTGGTCGACCGAACTCCGGAATTCCTGCAAAACAAATTCATTTAGCCCATAAACCATATCCACATACAAAATACTTTGTGTCCTCATTTTGTTCCATTCAATTTGAGTTTATTTGACTTGTTCTGGGCATTGTGAGACATGATTCGTTTGTGCATTATCTTGTGATGGAAATGGCTTTGAGAGCATACATGTGCTTGCACTTTTGTAATTAAATGGTGCTAAGCCATTTACCATGCCAAGGTTTTGATATCATCACCCTCAACTAAAAGAGAGTTTTGTTAACACCAAAAACACTGACACACAAAAGCCTCAAATACATTTTGAGTTGGCTCTTGATCAAATATGCACAGCACGAGACAGAAAGCACGTCCGGGGTTTTGTTATCATCAAAATCACTTGGAGGGACTCAACATTGTCCACATCCAGTAAGGATAAATAAGAAGTGTTGTGCCCCTTGTGCTTTGTTGATGATGTGGTGTTTTAATGATAGCAACATAATTGAGTCACCACTTTGTCTTGAATATGTCTGAATTGTGAAGAATGCATGCGTATGCTTGAGTCATGCTGTGATAAATTGGTTTGTGCTTGATTTCTGTTCTGTGCATTGCTTCTCTACTGATAATGTTCATGTTGTAGTTCATCAAGTCTATACATCCGTCTCACTGTTCACATGCATCAAGTATGTACAGCGTCCGTCTCATGTCATATGTGTTTACTTCATTCAGAACTTGGTACACAAAACAGTTTAAGTGTGAGCATGGCATAGATTATACACTCACCATGTCTGCATGTCTGTCTTTCATTAATATGGGTTCTGTGCAATGAGTGCGTTGACGCAGTTGGAGATTGGGTTGACGCCATGCTGCTTTGTCTACTTTTTGTTGCTCATTAAGTCTTAAAGTCTGTACAGGGTAGTTCATGCATCACTCTCTTTGCCAAGTTATACATCGGTCAGCATTGCATCTTGTTCGCGAAGTCCATACATTGGGCCATTCATCAAAGTCCATATATTGCATAATGTTTGTCAAGCCAATACATTGCACTGTAGATGCATCGAAGGGAAGTATGCACATTGGTCTGTTCATATGAAGTATGTACATTGGAAGTGTGTACAGTGTTCAGTTGCCTTCTCATAAAGTCTGTACATCACCTTCAGACTTTTAATTATTGAGTCTTTACATGTTTTGAGGTTGACAACACTATGAGCCTTAGTGTCGTTATTTGTTCCATCGCGTGCTGAACACTGCAGCACCTCGTGTTGCTTTCTGTGCCACCTCGTGTCGCTTCATCTGTGTCACCCCTACGTCTTCGAGTCTTCTGTATTCGTGTTGTTTCTTCCAAGACCCTGTGTCTTTCTTGCTTTGTGATTACACTTCGTGTCAGTTTCTGTTTTCATCTTCGAGTTGTTTTCAGCCCGTGTCATCCTCGTGTTCGAGTCGTTTTCCTGTATCTTCGTGTTATCTTTTGTTTTTGTGTCTTCGTATTATTTTTATGTCTTCGTGTTAATCTTGTGTTTGAGTCTTCATGTTATTTCTGTGTTTGTGTCTTAGTGTTGTATTTGTGTCTTAGTGTTGCTTCATTCTATCTTCGTCCAAGGTTCCTCTGATCGTGTGTCTTTCTACCGTTTTACTCCGTGTTATTTCCTTATGTACCTCGTGTCGTTCTCCTTTTTATCTCGTGCTGTAGTCATTTTATGTACCTCGTGTCGTTCTCAATATAGTGCACCTTTTGTTGTTCCTACACACCTCGTGCAGCTTTAGCTTGAGTGTCAACTGACTTATTTCAGGTATATATATATATATAGAGAGAGAGAACCCTGAGTATTAATATTTTTAATCTCTTTGCAGGAGAAGAAGAAAAAGAAGAAGAAGAAGGATTCTGGGTTCAGGATCAAATCCGAACTAGTTTGCTCTATTCTACTGTTCGTGGAGCCTATGCAGAGTGGGCACGTGATACGAGGCTGGCATCTGGCACGTGATCCGAGATGCAGAGGAGCCTCCACGTGGACTGAAGCATTTGGGCGGGAATCGTGGAGAGCACACGCCGCCCTAATCTGCTGCTGCTATATATATGTGTCTTCTTCCTCTGAAGAAGGGGGGAGAGAGGGCAGAGAGTGACTGAAGTAGAAGCAGCCAGAGCTAAGAGAAGAAGTGCAGAAGAGAAAGAAGAGATAGAGAAAGCTGAGAGCTAGATCGAGAGAGCAGAAGAAGAAAAAGAAAGAGAGACAGTGAGATAGAGAGAGTGAGAAGAAGGAGAAGGCAGAAGCAGTAAGAAGAAGAAGAAGAAGAAAAGAGAGTTCGTGCTGGGAGAAAGAGAGAAGCAGTAGAAGAAGTTCCTACTGGACCGTGGATCAAATCCAGGCCAGCCAGCTCCTGCGAGAGCCACATTTGTTTTTATCTTTTCAGCTTTCTGTTGCTGGGTTTTTTTTTTAAACTATTCACCTGCTGTTTTTTCGATTCTCTGTAGAGAGGTCGGGGTCTCTCCTATTGGTTCAGGAGAAGGGAGATTGCTATCTCCGGTTGCAAGTAGCTGGGTGCTACTTGTGGGTTCCCTCTGGTTAGAGGAAGGGAGGCTCGTCCTCCGGTTCTGGGCTTGTAGGTTTCAAGTCCAGGGGTCCCTCCGGTTGGGAGGAAGAGAGGTCCGAGACCTCTGGGTTGCAGGTGACTTAATGTCACTTGTGTTTCCCTCTGGGGTTCAGAGGAAGAGAGACTTGGGTCTCTAGGTTCCCCTCCGGTTTGGAGGAAGGGAGGTTTGGTCCTCCGGTTCTGGGCTTGTGGGTAGCAAGTCCAGGGGTTCCCTCCGGGTCTGGAGGAAGAGAGACCGTGTGTCTCTGGTTTCCAAGTGGCTGGGAGTCACTTGGGGTGTCCCTCCGGTTGGGAGGAAGAGGGGAGGTTGTTCCCCTGGTCAAGCTGTTTGGCAGCATTTGTTGCAGACTGAGTCTGCTGTGCTAGTGTTACTAGTGTAAGCCTCACTCCGGTTGGGAGTGAGGGGTGGACGTAGGTCTATTGACCGAACCACCTAAAAACCCTGGTGTCCCTTGTGGTTTGATCTTCTTATATGTTCACTTAATTGCTGCGCATTAGATGCTTGCTTAAGATCCTTCGATGGCTTCTTGAGTTGTTGTCTTGCTTTGATCCTTCTAATGTTCCTCAGGCTATTTCTGCAACAGTTTTAATTCCGGATTACTGAGCTTTAGAGTTTTAATTAGGCTATATTTGTAGAGGGATACATTCACCCCCTTCTGTATCTGGGCCTTACATTCTAACAATTGGTATCAGAGCGGTGTCTGCATACAAGGTCCAGCGACCTGTAGATTCGATCTTGCTGTCTTAGGTGCTAATTTGTCTTTAGTGCATAATTATTCCTGTTGCCTTGAACTTACTCGCTATTTGTTTTTCAATGGCTTTACCACCCGTCTTTAGTGGTTCTGGTTTCAGTCAGTGGTACACTGCTTTACATGCTTATGTAAATTCTGCTAATCCTGATTTGTGGAAATTAATTTCACAAGGTCCTCACACCTTACCAACGAAAGTGTCTAAATGGACCGACAGACACAGATCAAAGGATGGAGAAAATCAGAAAGCCTTTAACCTGTTGAAAGCAGCTACTGACAGAGCCTTATGGTCTTGTTTTCATAATTGCAGCTCAGCAAAGGACATCCTGGAAAGGCTGAAGCAATTTCACAAGGTAAACGAGGACAACTGCATGATGGCTAACAGAAGTAATCCAATTGGTAGCAATCAAGGCAGCAGTCAGACTGAAGATGATGATGATGAGGTAAATCTCTTCGAGAATTTTTCTCTAGAAGATTGGGAGAATGCATATGCTGAATTATTTGAATCTCATGAACTGTTAAGAAAACAGTATAAAAAATTGAAGAAGAGTACTGGTTTAGATAGTTCAAGTTCTCCTTGTAGAAATTGTGTTGAATTGAAAAGTATTTATGATGCCTGTATGTCTGATCTTCTAATGTTGAAGAAATAAATTTCTTTATTGAAAACTGAGAATCAAGATCATGTGAAAGAAATCTCTGAACTTGAAAAGAAGATTAGTCTAGCTAATCATGATTCTGTTCAGAGCAAGGATTTACTGAAAGAAATTGAATGTGTTAAGTCTGAACTAAACAAGCTGAAATCTGAAAATGATTCACTTAAAGAGTTCTCCAATAAAAAAAATGAAAAATCAGAGAAACTTAGACAGGAGAACAAATTGCTGATTGAAAAGCTTAATGCCATAAAATCTATAAACATAGAATTACATAAAGATTCTGAAAAACAATAGGAAATGTTTCATGAATGTCAGTCTCTCTCAGATGAATGGGTGCTTGATGATGATCTCCTAGAGCAGAACAGTAAACTGGAAGAGGAAATCAATGAGTTGAAACATCTAAACACCCAGCTGACAGATAGGCTAATGACAATGGAAAAAGGCAAGTGTGTGAGTGTGGATAATTCTGATAGGTTGATGAATGCTGAACAAGAAATTGAGAGTCTGAAAACCATCAACTTAATGTTAAATGAAAATGTCAGTTGTAGTGAACGGAAAATAGCTGGATATGAGCTTAATATCACATCCCTTCAACAAGAAGTTGATGATCTTTATAAGTCCCTATCTGAAGCTGACAATGAAACAGAACTAAAACAGGAAGTTGAAAAACTCAAGAGTCTGAATGATGCCTTGCATCAACAAGTCATTTCCTGTTAAACAGATCTGTCCAAATATGAAGCTAAAATTACTGATTTGAATTTTGAGATTAAAGATTTGAAAAATTCTCTATCAAAATTTGTCAAAGGTAAGGACAATCTGAATAAGCTTCTTGGAAAGAGTGATAACTTTGAGAGAAAGGGACTGGGCTATAGTCCGACAAATAAAAGGAGTAATGGGAATGAAACATCTACTGTTTTTGTCAAAGCCACCAATCAGAACACAACCTCTGCTCCTTCTGTCTTCAAATTCACTGCACAAAAATCCACTGTGAAACCCAAAACTGTGGAACAAAATCAAAAATTGAAAAAGGGTGAAACTTCACAGAAGAAGGATAAAGACACTCCTGTTACTATAAAGAAGGCTACACACAATTCACATGATCTCTCACACACTCACATTAAAAAGGGTTCATGTTATTATTGTGGGAAAGGATGTCACATAATGGAGGATTGTGGATTGATGTTAAAGGATGAGCATGCTAGTGGAACTTTACATTCTAGAAACTCTTTTGATAGAAATCATGTTGCTAGAAAGCCTGATGTCTCATGTTATTATTGTGGGAAGCATGGTCATCTCATGAGTGAATGCTTTGTCATGAAAGAAGATAATAAACAGCATGCCAAGTTCCCCATTCATGTTCATGGTCCATATGGATCTAACCACAATTCCAGTCAGCACATTGTGTGCTTCAACTGCAATAAGCCTGGGCACAATGCTGCTGAGTGCTGGTTTAGATCTACTTGGGGTAAAAATGTTTTTCATAGAAGAAATTCTTTTGCTTGCTCCCACTGTGGGAAAAAGGGGTATACAGTCAAGGACTGTTGGTATGTTCAAAAGAACTATGTTAAACCCCATTTTGTCAAATTCCATGCAAAACCTTTTGTTAAAATTTCATGCTATAACTGTGGGAAGCCAGGTCATAAATCTGCCGAATGTTGGATGGTTAAGAACAAGCATCAAACTGCTCATGCATATAATAGAAAATCTTATGAACATGTTTATAAACATCACCCTACTGTTAATATGCATCATAAGAATCAAACACCAGTCATTTCATGTAGATACTGTGGAAAATTTGGACATTCTATGGATGACTGTTCACTGATGAAATTTGATGATAATGTTGCTATGAAAATGTTTAGAAAACCTGTCAGGGCTAACGCAGGACCCAAAGCTGCTTAGGTCCCTGCAGGATCAAGATGATCAAATACTTTGCAGGTGTGCCTTTGAGGGAGAAATAAAAGGGGTTAACCAAGGCACTCAAAAAGAAAACCTCAGGACTCAATTCAGGTCAGTTCTGAAATCTGTTTCAATTTCATTATCTGAAATTGTTGTTTTGCTTGGTTGATTTTTGATGTTCTTCTCATGCTGTTGTTTGCACTAAATAAATGAGATTGCTTTGCACTGCATATGTCATTTGCATGACCATCATGGTATATGAAATGGAACAATGCTGGAGGGCAGTTGGAGTATGTCTGGATGCTACTGCCATGTGTGAGGTGGTCCTTGGACCAAGTCCTCCGCTCAGTACCATGGGTCAAGTCATATAGAGCAGTGTATTGCATATCATGTTGATCTGTTAGTGCTAAACTAAAGTTTTCTGAAATATGAATTGAACAATCATGCTTATAGTAATTCTCTTCTGTCTAACTTGCATAAACTGCATCAATTCAGGGGGAGCTTGTTGAGTCTTATGTGAGTCACTGCATATAGACAAAGGGGAGCATTATTATATTGTTGTCACTATTTGAAATTCACATTCTACACTCTTTCAAATCATCAATTGACTATTTTGAGTTCTTACCTTCTTGAATCTGAAAATTTGACTACTAATCCTCAATCTGTTGAAGAAGGAGTGTCTCATTTTGTCTGACTGAAATGACTTTAAACCTGTATTGAGTGATTGACTCTGCTAGTGTTTTTAAACCTTATTCTCTCTTGCTGATTGACTCTTCCACCAGCTTGTACTCTTCCTTCCTATACCTCTTAGCTGGTGTGACTATGTTGGCTGCATTATTGAGTTGTTGGTCAGCTAAATTTATTGTTCTGATCTGAGGAACTTAAGCTGCATATCATGCAATTCAGTCTGAGATTTTGGTAGAAACTCCTGTCATATGGGTTTAAGAATTATCACTGAATCAGACTGATATAAGATTAATGTATTCTCTGCCTTGTAATTAAACGAATTGAAAATATCTGTTGATAAGGTTTAATAAACTTTAACCTCTTGTGTCATGTAATCCTTAAAGTCTCTCATCTGATATCTGAAAATTTGAAATCTAGGCTACTTTGGTAGAGATACATAGAGTGAGTGTTGTGGTTAAACATTAACTTGAAAAAGTTGACTAAATAAAAAAAATATGAATTCAGAGCAATGACTCGGTCACTGAGAAACTGAGTTCTTTATAAATGAAATAAAGTAACTCATGTCATGAGGTGCCACAATTATCTCTGATAAAAATTTAGTGAAACAAAACCTGACAGAGCAATAGCTTATTTGTGTTGAGTAGCTGGGGAGTCTGGCCTCTGATAAAGGTGTCTTCTCATGTAAAAAGACACTCATATTGCTAACTCTGCTCTCAAAGTGAGAGGCAATGCCAGTTATCACACTGAGTAACTGGGTCACTTCAACTAAGACTTGTTGTGCCTCATGTAAAAAGGTGTTGATCAACTTAAATTGCTCAGGAAAAATATAATGTGCTTCAATTAAAATTATCTTGAAAAAAATCTGTCAACTCATGTTCTTGAAAAAGTGTTTAACTTTAGTACTAACCTGTGTATTTTTCAAAGGTGCAATTGAGATCATATGTGTAAGATAAAAGATGATTGTGTTTGAGTGTTTTCTGACTATTTGGTTCACTTTTATTAAAACTTGGATTCATATATGAGCATTGAGTTTAATTTGGCAAAGTTGGTATACATCAAAATTAAATCAGATTGGTTAAGTTGCCACTTCATAACTCCTTATGATAGAAGAGTCTACATCTTTTAAGACTTATTGAAGTGATGTATGCATTCAAATCCCTCATGATCAGATTCTTGCATGATCAACAAAGTGAACTCCTCTCTTATCAGTTGACTGATTCCATCTGCTTTTTTTCTGACCATACAAATGTGAGGTGCCACTCCCATTATTACCTTCTTCACTTGCAGCCCTCTGAACTTCAGAATCCTTATGGTGGTGGATTTTAGATTGATTCTTGAGATGCATTTCTCTCCACACTGTTGGAATCTTCCATCTTGTTCTGCAATAAGTTCTGATTCTGTGGTATTTTCACCAGAATTCAGATTCTTTGTAATGGCTGATTTCTGATTGATTTATTGGATAACCAGAGTCCATTCCTGTGCTTCAGGGGGAGTTATGGTTTATTTACATCTAAGGGGAGAGTAGTCAATCATGCATGTTGATAGGGGGAGAGCTGTTTCATTGTCATAAGGGAGATCTTCATTTTTAAGAATCATGACTCATTCTCTACATTTATGTGATGTCTTTGTGTGCTGCATTTATGTGCTACATTTGACTATCAAACCATTTCCCTTCTTTTTGATTATGTCAAAGGGGGAGAATAGTTTGATGAGTCAGTGTGACTCATTATGTTGCCATCATCAAAAAGGGGGAGATTGTTGTGCCCCTTGTGCTTTGTTGATGATGTGGTGTTTTAATGATAGCAACATAATTGAGTCACCACTTTGTCTTGAATATGTCTGAATTGTGAAGAATGCATGCGTATGCTTGAGTCATGCTGTGATAAATTGATTTGTGCTTGATTTCTGTTCTGTGCATTGCTTCTCTGCTGATAATGTTCATGTTGTAGTTCATCAAGTCTATACATCTGTCTCACTGTTCACATGCATCAAGTATGTACAGCGTCCGTCTCATGTCATATGTGTTTACTTCATTCAGAACTTGGTATACAAAACAATTTAACTGTGAGCATGGCATAGATTATACACTCACCATGTCTGCATGTCTGTCTTTCATTAATATGGGTTCTGTGCAATGAGTGCGTTGACGCATTTGGAGATTGGGTTGACGCCATGCTGCTTTGTCTACTTTTTGTTGCTCATTAAGTCTTAAAGTCTGTACAGGGTAGTTCATGCATCACTCTCTTTGCCAAGTTATACATTGGTCAGCATTGCATCTTGTTCGCGAAGTCCATACATTGGGCCATTCATCAAAGTCCATACATTGCATAATGTTTGTCAAGCCAATACATTGCACTGTAGATGCATCGAAGGGAAGTATGCACATTGGTCTGTTCATATGAAGTCTGTACATTGGAAGTGTGTACAGTGTTCAGTTGCCTTCTCATAAAGTCTGTACATCGCCTTCAGACTTTCAATTGTTGAGTCTTTACATGTTTTGAGGTTGACAACACTATGAGCCTTAGTGTCGTTATTTGTTCCATCGCGTGCTAACACTGCAGCACCTCGTGCTGCTTTCTGTGCCACCTTATGTCGCTTCATCTGTGTCACCCCTACGTCTTCGAGTCTTCTGTATTCGTGTTGTTTCTTCCAAGACCCCGTGTCTTTCTTGCTTTGTGATTACACTTCGTGTCGGTTTCTGTTTTCATCTTCGAGTTGTTTTCAGCCCGTGTCGTCCTCGTGTTCGAGTCGTTTTCCTGTATCTTCGTGTTATCTTTTGTTTTTGTGTCTTCGTATTGTTTTTATGTCTTCGTGTTAATCTTGTGTTTGAGTCTTCATGTTATTTCTGTGTTTGTGTCTTAGTGTTGTATTTGTGTCTTCGTGTTGCTTCATTCTATCTTCGTCAAGGTTCCTCTGATCGTGTGTCTTTCTACCGTTTTACTCCGTGTTATTTCCTTATGTACCTCGTGTCGTTATCCTTTTTATCTCGTGCTGTAGTCATTTTATGTACCTCGTGTCGTTCTCAGTATAGTGCACCTTTTGTTGTTCCTACACACCTCGTGCAGCTTTAGCTTGAGTGTCAACCGACTTATTTCAGGTATATATATATATAGAGAGAGAGAGAGAACCCTGAGTATTAATATTTTTAATCTCTTTGCAGGAGAAGAAGAAAAAGAAGAAGAAGAAGGATTCTGGGTTCAGGATCAAATCCGAACCAGTTTGCTCTATTCTACTGTTCGTGGAGCCTATGCAGAGTGGGCACGTGATACGAGGTTGGCATCTGGCACGTGATCCGAGATGCAGAGGAGTCTCCACGTGGACTGAAGCATTTGGGCGGGAATCGTGGAGAGCACACGCCGCCCTAATCTGCTGCTGCTATATATATGTGTCTTCTTCCTCTGAAGAAGGGGGGAGAGAGGGCAGAGAGTGACTGAAGTAGAAGCAGCCAGAGCTAAGAGAAGAAGTGCAGAAGAGAAAGAAGAGATAGATAAAGCTGAGAGCTAGATCGAGAGAGCAGAAGAAGAAAAAGAAAGAGAGACAGTGAGATAGAGAGAGTGAGAAGAAGGAGAAGGCAGAAGCAGTAAGAAGAAGAAGAAGTAAGAAAGAAGAAGAAGAAGAAGAAAAGAGAGTTCATGCTGGGAGAAAGAGAGAAGCAGTAGAAGAAGTTCCTGCTGGACCGTGGATCAAATCCAGGCCAGCCAGCTCCTGCGAGAGCCACATTTGTTTTTATCTTTTCAGATTTCTGTTGCTGGGTTTTTTTTTTTAACTATTCACCTGCTGTTTTTCCGATTCTCTGTAGAGAGGTCGGGGTCTCTCCTGTTGGTTCAGAAGAAGGGAGATTGCTATCTCCGGTTGCAAGTAGCTGGGTGCTACTTATGGGTTCCCTCTGGTTAGAGGAAGGGAGGCTCGTCCTCCGGTTCTGGGCTTGTAGGTTTCAAGTCCAGGGGTCCCTCCGGTTGGGAGGAAGAGAGGTCCGAGACCTCTGGGTTGCAGGTGACTTAATGTCACTTGTGTTTCCCTCTGGGGTTCAGAGGAAGAGAGACTTGGGTCTCTAGGTTCCCCTCCGATTTGGAGGAAGGGAGGTTTGGTCCTCCGGTTCTGGGCTTGTGGGTAGAAAGTCCAGGGGTTCCCTCCGGGTCTGGAGGAAGAGAGACCGTGTGTCTCTGGTTTCCAAGTGGCTGGGAGTCACTTGGGGTGTCCCTCCGGTTGGGAGGAAGAGGGGAGGTTGTTCCCCTGGTCAAGCTGTTTGGCAGCATTTGTTGCAGACTGAGTCTGCTGTGCTAGTGTTACTAGTGGAAGCCTCACTCCGGTTGGGAGTGAGGGGTGGACGTAGGTCTATTGACCGAACCACCTAAAAACCCTGGTGTCCCTTGTGGTTTGATCTTCTTATATGTTCACTTAATTGCTGCGCATTAGATGCTTGCTTAGGATCCTTCGATGGCTTCTTGAGTTGTTGTCTTGCTTTGATCCTTCTAATGTTCCTCAGGCTATTTCTGCAACAGTTTTAATTCCGGATTACTGAGCATTAGAGTTTTAATTAGGCTATATTTGTAGAGGGATACATTCACCCCCCTCTGTATCCGGGCCTTACATTCTAACAAGAAGATGATGCACCGTATACCTGGCCTAATTGTGAGGATGATGCACTGTCTACCAAGTCTAAGCGTGTAGATGATGCACCATCTAAATGCCAAAACATTATATCCGAGTACATAGTCGATGCACCATATAAAGGAAAATAAATTAGTTTATGAGCACACTGCATTTAAAAAGACACAAAACGACAATCTACATTGGAAGCACCTATGAAAACATTTAACCACTCAGCACCATGCACTAAGACGATACTCTTACCATCTAATCAACTTAAAATATTTCAAAGTTATAAAACTTATACGATGCATGTCCAGACAAAAGTAATGAACAGTCGGATAGTCATACCATATTCATATACGTCCTGATGTGACACATCCTTGGACTTTAACAAGCAAGCACAATTCTCAATCGAAACGGATCGATATCGGCGGCCACTCACTCGACACTCACCCAAGTCCCGGGGTAACTCAGTGATACCGAGTGGAAGTTGTGAGGGCTGGACCCTTCCTGGTAGAGGGCCAGCAAGGCCAAGGGTTCTCCCAAGGGTATGGAGGCCCAATTCAATGGAGTCGACGTTGTGCCAAGGGCACGGGTTGCACACTCTCTCCCACGGTGATCTCTTGAAGCAAAGTAGCCTGCGGATCGGGCACTCACTCTCACGGGCCAGCGGAGCTATGAACTAATATTGACAGAACAAGGCACCAAATATGAGCAAGGAATAGAGCACTTACTCGACCGGATTGAAGAAACCGGTCCCGCTCGGAGATGTGGGCGAGCGGAGAACCGTGGGTTCCCCACACACCGCACCGGTGTAGCTTGAACCTGTTCAAAGTTTTACACCACTACGCCCCATGCAAGGGGGTTGAACTTGGGGAAGGGAAGCCAAAATTATATTCAAACACTACCTCCCGTTGGGAGGGGCTTTAAGCAGGCCAGGCGGGGAGGGGAAAAGCTGAAATAGAAACTGAACGGATGGAAGACGTTGGTTCTGCCCGCTCTCTGGAACAGGGGACAAACAGTTGAAGTTGATGTTGTTGCGGCCACTCCCGAATTTTTTTATCGATGAGACCTGTGGGAAAATCTTCGGGGTTGGATCAGGATGACGTCTAATTTTTTTGGAATTTTTTGGTTGACGGTGCTGGTCGGGGAAGGGCCGCAAACAGGGACCCTGAGTTCTGGTTTTGATTGCTACGGTACCAAAGTAGAAGAAAGACGAGGCCGCCACGAGCGCTCCCGATCTCTGAATCAAGCGTGGCTAGAGTCGTTGGAATCGTTGTCGAGTCCTCTTCGAAACGAGACCCATGGAAGCTAGAGGATGTCGGAGCAGATTGGGAGAGCCCAAACAGTGATCAGGTGTCTGTTCAGTCCCATAGTGGACAGAGCAGTGCACTCGGGGGAGAAAAATAATAAATCACAGTTCTAGATGCCGAACGGGGTTTCGCTTTTTGATACTGGAAGTAGACTCATTGTAGATGATCTCAGCCAAGCACCGCCTCTAGATCTTCAAGGGGTTGGCCGTGGGAGCCTCTGCAACTCGCTTCAGGTTGACTATCTGGTAGCAGATGCACAGTCCTGCGGTGAAGACTCCTCTGGGCAGCCACGAACTCAGAATGGGACGAGACCACCTCCGTTGTAAAGAGTACATGAAGACGCTTCTGACGGTACAACTTGGGCTTCTAGGGACGCTGAGATGAAGTCGGGGCCGGCTCTGTAAGCTACTGGTACTCTGCTGCCTGTGACCTGAGAATTGCAGGTGGTGAAAGGTGGTGGGGGAATGGGGTAGAAGGGATGGGAAATGGGGTGGATGGGTGTGGGGGCAACCCCTGGTTGTGAGGGGGTCTGGGAGGGGGTGTTCCAAGGTGTGGGAGTGGCAGAATGGGGGCTGGAAGGAGGTCTAGCAGGTGGAGGGAGGGAGAGCTGCGAATTTGGTTGGAAGGGAGAGAGGGAAAGGGTATTTGAAAATGGGTTTAAGGGTGGGATTAATTTCTGGTCTTGGGGATGGGAAGAGGTGTGTGGGGAAGGTAAAGGGGGGCTTGGGGAGTAGAGAATTCTCTCTTGGGAGATGAGAGGGTGCTTGGGGAAGGGGAGTGGGTGGTTGGTGGTTGGAGGGTGGAGTGGGGAGTGGTGGAATCTCCCTTGGAGCTGGGGTGGAGTTAAGGTGGGGTGGTGGGGAGTTGGGGATGAGTTATTGGAGGGGGGAAGAGAGAGAAAGGTGGTTGGGAGGGGAGGAGAGAGAAAGGGGCACATGTTTTAGAGAGAGAAAGTGGAGGGGAGAGAAAATGGCTTCCTAGAGAGAGAGATAGAGAGAGAGGGGGATAGGGGCTTCTCACCCACTCAATTGACTTCTCACCAAAAGAAGAAGATTTAAATTGGACACTAGAAAATTCAAATATTCATTCATTCATTAACTTCAAATGGGGGGAATGGGGTCCTATATATAGGCAACCCACATTTTACAAAAAGTCCATGACTCTTGCTACAATGACAAATAACCAAGGGATAGGGGGCGCCCCTGGGCCTACCCCAATGAATTGGGCCCATTAACTAATCTAATCCACCTTTTGACACTTAACGTAGGTAGATGACTCATTAACCTAGGTACATGACTCAAATAAAAGGAAAATTACAATGGTATGACTCAAATAAAAATGAGGAAATACACCATATGACTCAAGATAAATTACTAGACCATGTCGGACGCTTCCGGGACGAGGAGACGAGCTGTGAGTGTGGGCACAAGAGGTGATGTCCCCATCATACTCCCGGGGTGCGGAGAACTCGACTCGGTCGAGTAAGAGTCCTTCCCTCCTCGGAGGGTGTAGAAGTGGTACCGCCCACAAGTCTTCCGAACGAGACCGATCCATCCACCTAACGAGATTGTGCTCATACACCTTGCTCCTTGTGGCAGTGACCTGTTCATCCAATATTCGCTCAATTCGCTCACGCTGGGCTCTCCTGGCTAGTGGACTCTTCTCACGGGTGGGTGCTCTCTCAATGAGGGGAGTGGGCTCAATATCCTCACTAGGTACCACCGTGAAACCCTTATCCACTAGGTCGGCCACGTTGAATGTGGGGCTTACTCCGTACTCCTCGGAAAGATCTAACTCATAGGCATTAGTGCCAATGTGCCTCAGAACCTAGAAGGGACCAGCCCCATGAGGCCTCATTTTGGAGATAGCTCCTGGGGAGAGCCTCTCCGTCCTCATCATCACAAAGTCACCCACGTGGAATTTTTGGTGACGCCGTTGAGAGTCAGCCTGCCTTTTATAAATCTCATTTTCCTTGCTGATGTGCTTGCTAAGGTTTTCATGTAATTTTGTGAATGCTGACATTCTAGGGGTGATGGGTGGACCTGGACAACCAAAAGTAGACCAATCATGCTTTGACGCTAAGAAGACTTTGATGGAATGGGGAGGACCGGGGCATCCATAGGTGATCCAGTCATGTATGGGGGTGACAAATGCCGGGGGTCCCAGACATCCATGAATACTCCTATTATGCCTACGACCCATGATGAATGAAGGAGGACCATTACACCCGAATATGGACCACTCTTGTTTCCTACTTGACATGTGGGTGATGTGAATGAATGGACCCAACATAGTGTTCATGCCAAGTGGTGAGGTAAGCCTAGACACATGCATGCTTATCCCAAATGTGACTTCCATGTGCATAGATATGGGACGACCTTTGAACTTCCATGTGAATGGGCGAAGGGATCTAGGAAGGTGGATATGGGGTGGGGCATTTCCTCGATCTCTAGGTGAGTGTTGCCTAAGGTCATGGCTCCTTTGGTGTTACATGGGTTATGGATGAGGTGAGCTTGACCCATCATGGTGGGTGAAGGTAGGAAAGGGGAGGTGGGTAAGGTGGTTGGGTCACATGGGTTCCACGGTTCTCATTGGAAGGGATCAAAGGGATCATGAAAAGGGTTACCAAGGGGGAGGGACCTTATGTCCTCAAGATCCTCAAATGGTGGTGGGTCATCCTCCTCTAATGACATAATTAGGCCGAAGTTATTGGTAGGTGGGTCGGCCATGAGGGGATGGCTTGGCTTTCTACCCGATATTAGGAACTCCAATTCGAGGACACGGTCGGGTTCATCGGGTGTGGGGAGGAATAGAAGAAGGTCACTAGTGTAGCAACCAATGGTGTATACCGAGGTGATGGACCCGACACATAGGTGTAGGAGGTCAAGACTGCTTGGTTGGTTGTCCATTGTGGTCAACATGCTCGTAAACATAATTTGCCATGCTAAGCCTTTAAGAAGATCCCCTAAGGTTTCCACTTTGTAAGATGATTGGATGGTGGTGTGATAGGAGAAGAAGGGCACTATGGGAAGGTTTTGCCCTATGGGAGGGAAATCATGGGCTGTGATCTCTCTTATTGGGCTCTCCTTTAGCCAACTAATAAGAGGTTCTCCTAAGATAAGCTCGGCCTCAACTAGAGAGGGTGGTGTAAGGTGAAGGCCACCATGTGAGGTTTCTTCTTCCACTTGGATATGGGTGGTCTCCGTGGTGGGGATAGGGTACGGAGTGTTCATCACTATGGGGTCGGGTATGGGTTCCTCTACCAAGGAGGTGAGAGGGTCTATTGGGGTGATGATGGTTGGTGTGTGGTGCACCCGGGGTGGAGGGTAAAGGGAAACTTGGTTTGGGATAGGGAGGGGAAGTAGTGGAGGCCTAGGACATGGGAGTTTTGGGGGAGGGAGTGGGAGATGGGGTAGTTGGGGTGGCTTGGGTTGGTCGGTCTTGGGGGGAGTGTCCCTTATTGGGGAAGATGGAGGGGTAGTGGTGGGGACCAAGGGGGCTTGTATAGTGAGGGTTGTGGAAGGGGGTTTTAGTTGGGGTGTGGGGACCCTCATGGGGTTAGGTGGGGAGGTGGATGCTTGGATCATTTGGGTCTTAAGGGAGAGGATTTGGTGGCGAAGTGTAGTGATGATGGTTGAGGGAGAATTTGTTGGGAGTGGTGGGGGTGGAGGCCTAAGGGTGGTCTCAAGTTGGTCGAGTGGGGATGGAGGAGTGGTAGTGCTCCTCGGGCTAGGGGTGTTTGAGTAGGAGGGGTGGGAATATTTGGGGATGTAGATCTTCCTAAGTTCTACCTTCATCTCTTCCCATGAGTGAATAGGTTCTTGTCTTTCAACCCTCCTTAAGCCCTCTATTCTCTGCCACTTTTCCTTGGCTTGACCCCGAAGTCGTCCCTTGGCCTTGAGGACTCTCGCGGGTCCATATACCCAAGTCTCTTCAAAGTACCTTTCTATGGTAGCCTCCCACCTAAGGTAATCACTAGAACATGATCCGTCAAAGATAATATCCCTATCTAGAATGAAGTCCATGTGTGGCGAGTATGCTAAGTAGGAAATGGCCATGATGAACGGGGGGGGATAAATGCAATGGCCCTAGAACAAGAGTTAGTAGAGACAAGTCTAGAACTTGCTCTGATACCAATTTGATGTGACACGCCCTTGGAATTTAACAAGTAAGCACAATTCGCAATCGAAACGGACCGATATCGGCGGCCACTCACTCGACACTCACCCAAGTCCTGGGGTAACTTGGTGATACCGAGTGGAAGTTGTAAGGGCTGGACCCTTACTGGTAGAGGGCCAGCAAGGCCAAGGGTTCTCCCAACGGTATAGAGGCCCATTTCAATGGAGCCGACGTTGTGCCAAGGGCACGGGTTGCACACTCTCTCCCACGGTGATCTCTTGAAGCAAAGTAGCTTGCAGATCGGGCACTCACTCTCACGGGCCAGCGGAGCTATGAACCAATATTGACAGAACAAGGCACCAAATATGAGCAAAGAATATAGCACTTACTCGACCGGCTTGAAGAAATCGGTCCCGCTCGGAGACGTCGGCAAGCGGGGAAGCGTGGGTTCCCCACACGCCACGTCGGTGTAGCTTGAACCTATTCAAAGTTTTACACCACTACGCCCCATGCAAGGGGGTTGAACTTGGGGAAGGGAAGCCAAAATTACATGCAAACACTACCTCCCGCAGGGAGGGGCTTTAAGCCGGCTAGGCGGGGAGGGGAAAAGCTGAAATAGAAACCGAACGGATGAAAGACGTCGGTTATGCCCGCTCTCTGGAACAGGGGACAAACAGTTGAAGTTGATGCTACTGCGGCCACTCTCAAATTTTGTTATTGATGAGACTACTGGGAAAATCTTTGGGGTTGGATCAGAATGACGTCCAATTTTTGTGGAATTTCCTGGTTGACGGTGCTGGTCGGGGAAGGGCCGCAAACCGGGACCCTGAGTTCTGGTTTTGACTGCTACGGTACCATAGCAGAAGAAAGACGAGGCCGCCACGAGCACTCCCGATCTCAGAATCAAGTGTGTCTGGAGTCGTTGGAATCGATGTCGAGTCCTCTTCGAAACGAGACCCATGGGGAAGCCATAGGATGTCGGAGCAGATTGGGCGAGCCCAAACAATGATCAGATGTCTGTTCAGACCCAGAGTGGACAGAGCAGTGCACCCGGGGGAGAAAAATAAGAAATCACAGCTCCGGATGCCTAACGGGGTTTTGCTTCTTCATACTGGAAGTAGACTCATTGTAGATGATCTCAGCCAAGCGCTGCCTCCAGATCTTCAAGGGGCTGGCCGTGGGAGCCTCTGCAACTCGCTTCAGGATGACTGTCTGATAGCAGATGCGCAGTCCTGCGGTGAAGACTCCTCTAGGCAGCCACAAACTCAGAATGGGACGAGACCACCTCCGTTGCAAAGAGGACAGGGAGTCACTTCTGAAGGTACCACTTGGGCTTCCAAGGACATCGGGATGAAGTCGGGGTCGGCTCTGCAAGCTGTTGATATTCTGTTGCCTGCGACCTGAGAATTGCAGGTGGTGAAAGGACGTGGGGGAATGGGGTAGAAGGGATGGGAAATGGGGTGGATGGGTGTGGGGGCAACCCCTGGCTGTGAGGGGGTCTGGGAGGGGGTGTTCCAAGGTGTGGGAGTGGCAGAATGGGGGCTGGAAGGAGGTCTAGGAGGTGGAGGGAGGGAGAGCTATGAATTTGGTTGGAAGTGAGAGAGAGAAAGGGTATTTGAAAATGGGTTTAAGGGTGGGATTAATTTATGGTCTTGGGGATGGGAAGAGGTGTGTGGGGAAGGTAAAGGGGGGGCTTGGGGAGTGGAGAATTCTCTCTTGGGAGATGAGAGGGTGCTTGGGGAAGGGGAGTGGGTGGTTGGTGGTTGGAGGGTGGAGTGGGGAGTGGGTGGTTGGTGGTTGGAGGGTGGAGTGGGGAGTGGTGGAATCTCCCTTGGGGCTGGGGTGGAGTTACGGTGGGGTGGTGGGGAGTTGGGGATGAGTTATTGGAGGGGGGGAAGAGAGAGAAAGGTGGTTGGGAGGGGAGGAGAGAGAAAGGGTCACATGTTTTAGAGAAAGAAAGTGGAGGAGAGAGAAAATTACTTCCTAGAGAGAGAGGTAGAGAGAGAGGGGGGGATAGGGGTTCTCACCCACTCAATTGGCTTCTCACCAAAAGAAGAAGATTTAAATTGGACACTAGAAAATTCAAATATTCATTCATTCATTAACTTCAAATGGGGGGAATGGGGTCCTATATATAGGCAACCCACATTTTACAAAAAGTCCCTGACTCTTGCTACAATGACAAATAACCAAGGGGTAGGGGGCGCCCCTAGGCCTAGCCCAATGAATTGGGCCGATTAACTAATCTAATCTACCCTATGACACTTAACTTAGGTAGTTGACTCATTAACCTAGGTACATGACTCAAATAAAAGAAAAATTACAATGGTATGACTCAAATAAAAATGAGAAAATATAACATATGACTCAAGATAAATGACTAGACCATGTCGGACGCTTCCGGGACGAGGAGACGAGCCGTGAGTGTGGGCACGAGAGGTGATGTCCCCATCACGTCCGCATTAAATGCAAGATATCCGTTGTGATTACTTTATTCTGGATGTCTAATATACACATACTTTATTGACTATACCGTCATGCCTTTCTTTATGTGAGATATACATGATGAGTCTATATTATTTTATGTTTATAACACTCGCACCTATGCTTTGTATTACAAATTGTTCTATTTTACCTCATGTCGCATTTAATAACCTTGTATGAAAGGAGTATTTCAAGTATATTTGTAGGTCATATAGGCAGTGTGATAGGGACGAACAACATGCAATAAAAAAGTAAGATATGAGGCAAGCATATTTTCCTATGATAGAAGAACTAATTCATCGACTCCATTGACCAAGATGAACACACAACAGAGGTTAAAGTTTCAAAGGCGAATCAGAGCCCCCGAACGTTGTAAAGGGATCAGACCATTGCAGACTATATGAGTCTAACGAATAAAAGTTCCAGGACTTTATAAACACCTTGGGCTTCCAAGAATGAAGTACTTGTACACATTGAGTATTCAACTAGTATTCAAGTTATCTATAGCAACTTGCCTAATTTAATAAATAAAATTTTAAATATTTATATATATATATATATATATATATATATAAAAATGATGATATGACAAGAAAAATCGAATATGAAATGATTAATGAGAGAATAATTGATAAATAAAGTTCCTTGTGATAAAATAAAATAATAATAAATTAAAATATTATTTTTATGAGACATCTATTTAATGTATTTAAATTAATTGCAAGAAGTGGCTTAAGCTCTTCAATTAACTAAGAATAAATTAATTTGGGCTAATATTAAAACTCTAAATGGGTCTAAAAGTGAGTTAAAACCCTAATTGGGTCAATCCATATAAAAATCTCCTAATTTAATTAAGTTAATCGAGCCAATATTGGGCTAAAATCTTAATCCATGAAAAACCCCTGAATCTAATTAATTAAATGGGTCATAATTGGGCTAAACTCTAAAATTAATTAGTTTTAGATAATAAGAACCGAATTTGATAGGATGGCACTTAGCTAATTAGAGTTTTGAGTCGGATTAATAAGAAATAAATCGATAAAACCGGTTCTATTATTATCCCTTAAGAAGAAATCCTAACTAGGACTCTAGGGTAGGTTTAACGTTATAAATACCTCTTAATCCCTCTTTGGCCAACCCTAATCTTGTGTGGGAAGGCCACTTGGCGTGGATCGAGGCTAGATCGTGGGTGTTTGTCTGATTTCTTCATCGGTCTTTGTCATTCTTTCTTCCTCTTCGTTAGGTCATTGAAGAGGGGCGATCTCGCGCTGGTCCTGAGCTAGGCAGATGATCACCGATCAGTGAACTGCAAGGAAGAGAAATACATCAGGGGACCCAGGGGTGGTTCCCTAAGGTAAACCCTCCGATGCCTAAGTCAGTAGAGTAGTGGTGGAAGCTATGAAAAGAGGAGTGGGGAGATGCACGAGATATCTCTCCACCAAGGTGGTGAAGTGGTTCCTGCTCAGGGAATTTTAGGCGTGTGTAGGCCTTACCGTTTGCTGGAGGGAGTCCCCGGTTTAAATAGTGCGCTAGCCTCATGAGTCCCGTAAGCTGAGGAGTTTCAGGCGGGAATTACGTCCCCAACGTGGGCTCTTTACGTCCTCATCGTGAGATCTTTATAGCCTTGAGGAGTCGTGGGTCCCTTATCTTTGTGAACTCCTGCTTATAAAGGGCTCTCAACGGCAGCGTGGATAAGCAATCGTCGCTCGACCCAAGCATGAAGAGTGCCAACCCTATCCGGGCGATAGGCATAGCTCGGATGAGGCTTGGCTGGAGTGGGCGCGGAGCGCTAGCCTTTATCCCGACGAGGGGGATAGGTTGGGCTTGGGTCTTCCTCCGACCGGACCGACGCTCGGGCCTTCCGAGCCTAATGGCCGCCGAGGAAGGGCTTGATCCCGAGTGACTTTATTGGGCTTTGATGCTAAGTGCGCCCTGCGGGGCTGTCACTTAGATGAGCTGGGCCTCGTTTGGTCTAGGTGGACCTAGTTCGTCCGCTCTTAGATGGGCTACAGAAATCCCCCTCTCCACTTGTCCCCCTCTTACTCCTGAGCCTTGGTAAGCTCGGAAGAGTAGCTGTTAGGGTTTTGGACCAGCGTGGCTCGGGTGGGTGGAGATCTGGCGGTGTTAAGAAGCCATGTGTCGTGGTCACCTGGGCCCGTAATAATGATGATCCTAACGGATTTGAACTGAAGGGCCCCCCTTTTCTCGGAGGTCGGAACAACACGCCACCTTTCGTGTGGGAATATAGGCATTGTGCGCTTGTCGTCGCTCTAGACTCCCTCCGTTTTAGGGTTTGGCTCTCCTTCGTGCTTGCTTTGGGACTCTTTGATGCGTCATGAGGACACGACGGAAGAGCAGAGGCTTACAGCGGCACTCGCAGAGTTGGCGGAGATAATCGCGGAGGTGTTCCGATAGCTTTCGCTTCCTCCCAAGTCTTCGGAGTCTCGGGAGCATTTCTCTTCAAGTTCCTCTCCAGATTCCATGGCGGATCAGCGTCTGGAGGTCGAAGAGTGGGAGGGTGAGCCTGCGGTGAGGGCGACGGTGATACCGCCGGCTCCAAACTGCAGCGAGCTGGGGGAGGCGGAGGTGAAACGGCTGGAGCACCAGTTTCACCTGCCCTATAAGTTTTACTTCACTGCGGCTGCTCCGCACGAGACGAGCTTGGATTCTTGTATGGGCCATATCTTCACCTTCCTTCTGTCGTGGAAGGGTGGGTTCCGCCTTCCCTTCGAGCCCTTTGTTCTTAAGCTTCTCGATTTCTTTCGGTTGGCACCCGTACAGTTGGTAGCCAACTCTTATCTTCTTCTTTCCGCCTTTCATATCCTCTGTCACCAATGCGGGGTTCCTCCTTCCTTGGACCTCTTCCATTATTTTTTCAAGTTGAAGGCGCACCCCTCGGCCGGGAAGGGCTTCTATTTCATCCAGGTGAGGCGGAATAGGAGTTGTGTCTCCTTGGCCGTGAAGGATTCTTCGCACAAGGGATGGAAAACTCAGTTCTTCTGGGTGGGGATTTCTTCGGTGGAGGAGACTTGGAGGTGTCCCGTAATCCCCAATTTCCATCCGAACATCCCTCCAAGGCAAGATGAGTTTTCTTCGGATGTGGAGAAGTATGCGGCCGTTCTGATGAAGCATCGCCAGTCCACGGAGGAGTTGATTACCCTGGAGAACATCGAGCTGTGCCTTCCCACGCGGCTACAGCCGACAGGTTCGGATGCTACGGATCAGCTTCTTCATCGGATGACGAGACCATTTTATTTTCCTGACCATATCTTCTTCTATGCAGACGCCAGGCGGCCGACTGTGGAGGAGGAGCCTGCGACCGAGCGGGCGGTGAACGATCTCGATGATGATTCGGCTACCGATGAGCCGCGAGCTCCCGAGGGGCACTCCCAAGCCTAAGACAAGGGCAAGGGAACGGCCCAGAGGGGACTTCCAGGCCGCGAGGGTCCAAGCGTAAAGATCCCGTAGAGGGCATGATACGGGACGCTGTGAAGGCCAAGAAGGTCGGGTTCGACCCTGTTGTGGAAGGGGACTCTGGATCGACGGCTCTCCCCTCTTCCGAGCGAGATAGGGCCGACCCTGTTGGGCCGGCTCCCCAATCCGCTGAGCTAGAGCGGGTCGAGGACGCTAGGACCACTTCTGGGGGCGGCGGTGTCGCTGGATCGGCTCTCCCCTCAGCGGGAACTGAGGGGGGAGGGGTTGAAGCGGGCGATGCTGGGACCATGTCCGAGACTAGGGTGTCGATTGAGGCGGGCGATGCTCCGGGTGGCGGTGCAGGTGCCGAGCCGGTCGAGGCCGGGGGGTCACGAGGAGCGGTGACACAGCCCCAACCGACCAAGGCAAGAGGGGCGGATGAAGCAGCGGCTAGATCCGGGCCGGTCGGTGGGGCTCCCGAGGAGATGCCGCTCAGAGGTGGGGCCCTTATTTCAGCAGCTCTGGAGAGGCTGGGCATCAAGGGCCCTCTGTATCAGGTATGTCGCAGCATAGCTGCGAAGGTGATGAAGGGGGGAGATAGGTAGTGCTCCCCGCCCGCGGCTCTCAAGCTGGTTATGGAGGGAGGCTTGGTCTTGGCCCAGATGGGGGCCACTCTGGCTGAAGCTTACGCTCGGTCTGAGTCGGAGCGGTCGACCCTCGCCTGGACCCTTGGTGGGTCGGACAGGAAGGTGGCTCAGCTCACCGAGGAGCGTGACGGGCTTCGACGAGAGCTCTCCTCAGTTAAAAAGCTAGCGCGGGCGAGCCAAGTGGAGGCCCGGACGATGTTCGAACAACTGGCTCGGGCCCGTGAGTCGCTCGAGAGGAAGAGCAAGCTTCTGGAGGAGGAGTGTTTGGCCCGCGTCGAGCTAGATGTCCAGTGGGAGGCTGAGCGCGCCGAGCTGGTGGACCGAGCCGAGGAAGCCATGCGTCTTCGAATGGAGGCCGAGGATGATCGGGCCGAGGTGGAGAAGCAGATGGTCGAGGCCGAGCGGAGGTTATCCGAGGCGGAGCGGGAGAAGGCCGAACTCGCCGGTAGGTTGGAATCGGCCTGGGCGGAGGCACTCGAGCAATACAGATGCTCGGAGGCCTACCGAGTCGATCTTAAGGAGTCTGCCCTCCCCTACTATGAGTCAGCACTTCGCCGGGGCATCCGCAAGGGATTCAAGCAAGGCTATGACCGGGCCATCTCTTACGCGGAGGAGCAGGCGTCCGAGACAATCCATTTCCCGTCCGGGTAATGCTATGACTCAGATTTATCATCCTCCGGTTCTTCTGGTTCTGCATCGGAGGAAAAAGACCAGGGGGACTCTTTGTCCGAGGGGTCGCCAACTCCGGATGCCTCGGGAGGGCGCGCAACCAAGGCAGTTCCCACGTCGGTGGGGTCAGTGCCAGGGTCGGCCGTCGCTGAGGGTGTCGGGGGCAGACCATCCGAGCCTCCCACTTCAAAGCCTCAGGATGGGCCAGAGGCCTAATGTATCTGTTTTGCTTTTTCTCCTTGTACGTTTTCCATTTTTCGAAGAAAAGCTTTTTTTGTGTGTAAAGAACGTAAGGCAGTAGCGTTATGATGAAGGCTTAACTCTTTTGTGCCGCCATTGCCATAGTTTGACCAGCGTCTCTGCAGTAGTTGGAAAGTGTCGATACTTTCTACGCAGATCTCGCATGATGGTTGGGCGATCGTCTGACAGGGTGTCTTTCCGTTTTCTCTTGCTTTAACTGCCTGGCCGCTTCGTGTGTCCCGTTGGATGGAACCGAGGAGTCTGAGATGACCATCCGTAAGGAGAAGTCCCTTTAGCATGTTTTCAAGGGGAGAATCATTTAAGGCAAGTAACCTCCCTTCGCCTATAAAAGGTCTGAAGGGCGTCTCTCCCTCTCCATCGCTTAGGGTTTTCTCTGACAGTCTTCCCTCTCTCCTTCTTCACGACGCGTTGTGCCATCGAATTTGAAGCATGGAAGACGCTCTGGAAGATGAAGCTACCGATGATGGAGTGCGGAGAGTCCTTGCTACTTCGGATTTGAAGGGAGTTCGACGGCAGGCGGGCGGATTTGAAGGGGGCTCGACGTGTGGAAACACGTCGCCCTCTTTTATCAGTTCCGGCGGCGCTGGCGGGGAGGTTACTCGGGAAGGTGGTTCGACATGTTGGGGCATGTCGAACTGCTGTCCCTGACCTACCGACTCCATCCCGAGGGGAGGGGAAAACAATTAAGCTCCCTCCTTTCCGGGCTTTCCCCTGCCTCCTCATCCAGCTCTACTGGTTTCTTTTTCTTCCCCCCTTTTCACTCTTTGGAGGGTGCCTGCACTCTCTTCCTTCCAAAGAGTTGGCAGAGAGGAGGCCTTCATTCGTATTCCCTCTTCCCCTTCCTCTATCTCTGTCAGCTTGGAAGATAGCCTTATTCTTCCTAATCCCTCTGTCACCTTTATTCTGAGTTACCCGAGCCAACGGGGTCGACTACCCTTAATCTGAGCCAGTTTCTGCACAAAGCAGAGTCAGTGGCTGGACGCGGGAAGACTAACCGAGTCAGCCAAGCGATGGGCTCGTACGGTGGCGCCAGATGGATTTTTGCTTTTTTGACATGTATTGTCTTGGCTTCGGCTTTTCTGATGTACAAGTTGTTTGAATAAAAGAGGAAAGGAAACTTTTGTTTTATTTCATATTGCTTACACAATGCTCGACATTCAGAAGTAGAACTTGTATAGTGTAGTCGTGTTCCACGTTCGAGGGATGGGTTCTCCTTCCATAGTAGATAGTCGATACGCTCCTTTCCCGAGCGTCTCGACCACTCGGTAGGGGCCTTCCCAATTAGGGGATAACTTGCCCGCCGCCTCAAGTGGTCAAGAGGCTTCAACTTTTCTGAGAACGAAGTCTCCTGGCTAGAAGTGTCTATCTCGGACTAGGGCGTCGTCATGCGGGGTGGTTAGCCCTTCCAGGTCTTGGTCGGAGAAGACTATGACCTGGGGCTCACTTGGCGGGGCCTTGGGGTGCTCGATGGCTCGGCTCGCCCGCTTAGCATGATGCCTCCTTCCTCGGCCACTATCTCCTCCTGATGCAGCTCCTCCAGCGATGATGTTGATGTGGACCCCGCGAGGAGCGTTGTCGATTTCCTCTGGGGCGCCTCGATTTTCCTTATGCCGGACCTCGAACCAGGATAGATGTCCCTGGCGGACGAGGCGCTCGATCTCATCCTGGAGCTGGTGGCAATCATCGGTGTGATGCCCGTGGTCGCTGTGGAACAGGCAATGTTTGCTACGATTGTGGCTTTTTGACCTCATTGGCTCGGGTTGACAGAGGAGGCCCGAGCCTTTGATGTCTTCATATATCTCGTACACTGGAGTGGTTAAGGGAGTGTACCGCTCATACTTCTGGGACGGTTCTTTGTGCTCCCCATCTCGGTTCCGCCTCTTTCCTTGGCCCGAGCTTGACTCGGGTGCTCGCTTCTTGTCCCCCTCCCGACCCGAGCCGGTTGCGCCTCGGCATGCGCTGAGAACTTCTTCGCACTCAGCATGGCATAAGGCCAGAGTCACTAGCTCGGCAAGGGTCGAGGGAGGGTGGAGGACAAGTTCGCTGCAGAGGTTCTCGTCTCGGGTGCCTCCGGTCAGTGCGGTTATGGCCGAGGTGACATCCAGGCGGGGGATTCTCAGGGCTTCCGATTTGAATCGGTTGATGTAAGCCTGGAGTCTCTCCCCTTGTGCCTTTTTGAGAGCCAATAGCCCCGCTACCATCCTCGGGGGGGCGCTTCCGGTGAAACTCTCCTTGAATACTCGCCCAAAATACTTGAAGCCTCGGATGGATCCGGGGGCGAGGGCCCAGAACCATGCTTGGGCGCCTTGGACCAGGGTGGTCGGGAAGACTCGGCATTTGATGGCGTCGGATGCCCCGTGAAGGGTCATCAGGGCATCGAAGCTATCGAAGTGGTCGGTCGGGTCGCCTTGGCCGTCGTAAGGCTTGAAGATCGGGATGGAGGTTCTAGGAGATACCTCTGCCTTCAAGATATAGTCGGAGAACAGGGATCTCTCCTCATCCTCTAGCGGAGAGGTCTTCTGTAAGGCGCATAAGGTGCGCTCTTGCTCTACAAAGTGCCTCTCGAACTCTCACAGACGGAGGGATAACTCTGGCTGCTGTTGCGCCGTGGGGCTAGGGGGCGTGATGGCAGGCTGTCATGGGGCTCCTTGGGGACTACGGTCTCCGGGTGCAGACGGCGTGCCCCAGGTTTCCCCCGTTTCGGTGTGGAGGAGGCCTCTTGCTCCGGAGGGGGGGCTTGTGAAGGTCCTCCTGACCTGTTGCGTATAAGTTGCTACCCTCGGAGGGTGAAGCTACCTCCGACAGTGTGTTAGGACACGTCTCCGCGGGGAGGGCTTTCCGGAGGGGTGCCTGACCTTCCTTCCCTGGCTGCCTGGGTCCTCATGAGTTCCACGAGGACATCCAATTTTACGTTGAGGGCTTGGAAAGCGTCAACGCCCTCGTTGGATGGTTGTCCTACTGTCGCAGGCGGAGGTAGTTCGTCGACTGGGGTGCTGGCGTTGGAGGGGGGGTCTTGCACGGCCTGAGAAGGGCCTTCTCCCCCCACCACCATGGCCTTCCCCCTATCACCGGCGGATCTCCTCCCTGTACTTCTTCACACCATGCTGGCTCTTTGATTGTTTCCCACAGACGGCGCCAGATGAAGAGGGGCGATATCGCGCTGGTCCTGAGCTGGGGAGATGATCACCGATCAGTGAACTGCAAGGAAGGGAAACGGATCACGGGGCCCAGGGGTGGTTCCCTGGGGTAAACCCTCCGATGGCTAAGTCAGTAGAGCAGTGGTGGAAGATATGAAAAGAAGAGTGGGGAGATGCACGAGATCCCTCTCCACAAAGGTTGTGAAGTGGTTCCTGCTCAGGGAGTTTTAGGCGTATGTAGGCCTTACCGTTTGCTGGAGGGTGTTCCTAGTTTAAATAGTGCGCTAGCCTCATGAGTCCCGTAAGCTGAGCTTCAGGTCGGAATTACGTCCTCAATGTGGGCTCTTTACGTCCTCATCGTGAGATCTTTATAGCCTTGAGGAGTCGTGGGTCCCTTATCTTTGTGAACTCCTGCTCATAAAGGGCTCTCAACGGCATCGTGGATAAGCAATCGTCGCTCGACCCAAGCATGAAGAGTGCCAACCCTATCCGGGCGATAGGCATAGCTCGGATGAGGCTCAGCCGGAGTGGGCACAAAGTGCTAGCCTTTATCCCGGCGAGGGGGATAGGTTGGGCTTGGGTCTTCCTCTGACCGGATCGACGCTCGGGCCTTCCGAGCCTAATGGCTGCCGAGGAAGGGCTCGATCCCGAGTAACTTTATTGGGCTTTGATGCTAAGTGGGCCCTGCGGGGCTGTCACTTAGATGAGCTGGGCCTCGTTTGGTCCTAGTGGACCTAGTTCGGCCGCTCTTAGATGGGCTACAGAAATCCCCAGCTCCAGTCATCTAAATAGGTAAGTTTTCTCTCAAACTAAACCTAAATAAGCCATAGGGATTACTTGTCTATATGCATGGTTTGATTTCTTGCAAGTTTTATTTTGATACATCTCAATTTCATGATCAATTTGATGTTCTAAATCATGAATATCGGAGTTTCGGCAAAGTTTGTCGAGTTTCTACTTTCTGGACTGCGATCGTGTCCATCGTATAGACCGCCTTCTAAACGTGGTTGTACAATAGATCGCGACCTTTTTTTTAAGTTATAGATCACGGCTCCTCTACCGATCGTGATCTGACTATTAATGACCCAAACGTAGCGTTGGAGATGACCGCGTTCTGACCCGAACTGTCCATGATTTTCAATTTTTATGCAGTATTTAAAATATGTTAACCACATTTCAAAACATGCTTTGCCCTTAATCACACTATCTGAAAAAAGATTGAATAAGCAATAGGCTCATGTAGTTATATTGAAATCTCTAAAATTTGTGTTATAGTCTTCCTATGACTAATTCCATCTTATTGTCCTTTTTCTACATCATGTCTTGATTTTTCCTCTTTCATAATTCATGTCATATTTCAGAAAAATTAGATCATAAAACTTGTCAATATTTCCTTTTGGCCAAATGATTTGTTCTTCATGGTTAGCCACTATTTTTACATATATTACTTGACTTGATTTGGAATATATGGTGATTATGGATCGATGTTTTGATAGTTGTTTTCTTTGGAACCTTGTCACCTTGTTGTGGCATGCTTCAAACCTCTATGTTTTGTGAACACCTTCTTGGTGAAGTTAAGACCTTGCACCAGGTATTCCTCTTGTCGGATTGGAGCTTCTTCACTAAGGCCTCCGTAAGTCTCCGTGAGTCATGAACTCTCATATGGCCGTCGAGCTGGTTGTAATCTAAAAACCCTAAAGATACCTCTGAATTTCATCTTGTTATTGAAGATGTGATTCGATCGGCCTTTGGAACCATGTCACTTGGTTCTGTTCTATCCATTCTGAACGCAGCACTACCAAAGACCGTGTTCATCTTCTATCATCTTGAATGTGGCACCACGATAGACCACGTTCTGGTGAGTTTGTTTTGAATACGGCCACCGGACCGACTGCATTCTTGCTGTCTACTTATGATCGTAGCCTTGACCTTGACCGCATTTAAACTAGATTCTTGTGAACGCACTCTTACGATCAACTGCATTCTTGCTTTTGTTTGTTAACTTGCGTCTGACATGTGAGACGCGGTTTCTAAGAGATTCATGTGGACTAATGTGGAGGACTTGGCTTAAGTTTTAGAACTTATGTTTGGTATAGGAACTTGGAAGGGGTTTTATTTAAATCTCTCTTATCTTTCATTTATTTCTTACTCCATCCAACCTGAGAATAAGAACATGAAGACAAGAAAAAGAAGGAATAAGGACATGTTTGATACCTGAGAATTGTCAGGAGAGTCAATAGGAGCCTTAAAGAAGTTTGAGTAAATTTTGAGGACCCCATCTTAAGGGTAGGCACATGCTGAACCAAGTCATATTATACTTTATTATACTATATGGATTTGAATTCTATTTTGGCATGATTAATTGCTAATTAATGATACTAATATATGATCTACTGATAATCAATTTATGGTTACAAATTCATGATACTTAAAAAATTTATTAACAAGATTAATAGGACAATATGACCTTAAGGGAGATGTATGATGGGTGCCCGACAATCTAGATCTACTTCAGGAATTAGACCTAGGATGTCCCATCAGTAAGCCTCTACTACGAAAATTAGACCCATGTTATGATAAGGGTGCCGCAATTGGCATGCAATTGCCATAGGAATTAGACCCTCAGTCTGAAGATGACGAACTTTCGTAAGATGCCAGATAGTGCCTTTCGTATGGGTGCTATGGCAAATATGAAATCTTTTATGTCATGGTTTAGACATATGTTCAGTTTATAGAAGTAAATTTCAATAAAATAGGTTTACTCATCTCTGTTGAGTTAGATTATACTTTATGAAGCCTACCTTTGTGATTGGTTTATGCTCGATCCTGTGAGTAGGCCTTGATAGGTTATGTAGGCCCTTCTATAAATCTTAAATATGAGAAATATGTTCACATGCAAATGTTGTACCATATGTTATTTATAGTTTCTTGGCTTATGCTATATGTTTAAAATATGTGAAAATACGTGTTGAAGTATGAAAATTATTACTTGAGTTTTGCCAACTTATTATATGTTAAATATGTTATTAGTTCTAATGCCTACTGAGTCTCAAGACTCATGTGTTGGATTAATCCATTTTTCAAGAAAATAGTGAGAATATATTTTTGAGTTTCGGGTAGCACCAAGGGTGGGTAGCGATCCAATGAATGTTTTGAATACTCTACCCTACAAGATTATGCTTTTTGTTTATAGTGACATATATAATTTTTGGATCTTGGGAATAAACTTCAATTTTTGTAAGGAATGCACTTTAGTTAAATGATGTACAACGTTGTACGTGATAAGATTGTTGACGTCTTGTTTATGTTGAAATTATGGAATTAAATGATATGTTTTGTGTTATATTAGAAGCAATGATGGTTTGGGCATATAGCGCCATGTAGAATATTCCTCTCACAACAATGTATGTCAATAGTGACGACCCTAGACTTGATAAGAGATGACTTGGAAAAGGGGTGTCACAGCCTCAGTCTCAAAAGACTAATTGAGAAAACCTTAACTTGAGCCCCGAGCCAACGGAGGAGCCCCGATCACCTGCTAGTCCTCATTCCTACATAGGACCTCGGCTTGATCATTAGCCATCAGACAGCCAAAGCTTGATCTCCCGATCCGAGCACTAAGAGGCCTTAGCCCGATCTCGGACACTAAAGAACCTAGCCCAGACACCCAGCCATCAAAGAGACTTGGCCCCATCCTGAGTCAAGGGAAGCTCTAGAAGGCTTGCCAGCCCAACTCTCAACACTATATCCCCAGCACAAAGACGTTAACCTATGGCACCATGCTAAACAGTTTAGATCCTACATGATGATAATGGCAGAAGGTCTTACACATCAAGTCAAGTCCCATCGGCCAAAACAAAGGATATTGAAGGAGAAATAAAAGTCCAGTGCATACCTCAAGAAGTGCAACCACCGCCCCACTCATCATCTAAGGTGCATGGAAATGCAAACATGGCCTCAGAATCAGCCTGCGGCCTGCATTCCTTAGAAGTTGATCCAAGCCATGGGATTTCAAGGAGTTAAAGCATCATTATGACCTACCAATGCTAGCAGATCTTCGCACCTTTTCGAGGTTATAATGCATCCCTCATCCCGTAACTTGCGCCCCTACAAAAAACATGTCATTCTATGTAGTCCTGTCAAAGAATTACAAGGCTCCTCGACACCAACACCACAAATGCCTATATAAGGAGGTCTCTATAGCGTCCTCATGGTATGCAATATTCACAAAAAAATTGAGCTTTGAAGCCACCAAAACTCTCATCACCATGAGAACCCTGCCAGACAATAACATCTCGTTGATGAAAGCTCCTCCTCTTCTTCCTCACCTTCGCCAGGATGCTCCGGTAGAACATGGATACCCACCATGCCTGAGAACCCTCTCTCACCCCACTAGTACGTCTACTGACTTGAGCATCAGAGAGTTCTATCATGGAACATCCAATCTTATAAGAGCTTTCTTTATATGAAGGAGTCAAACGAAATACCCTTAGTAGTGGAGTCACTCGAGATGGCCCCTTGGTCTGACAAGGTCCCCTCACGACCTTAGTCAGAAGTTTTTACACATCCTATCCCAGGTTCACCAGGTTCTCCCCTCACGCTTGTCCCAATCACTCAACGCCACTAGAAGTGAAGCAGCCCTACCTCCCACCACTGCTTCTACGCTTGAACAGATGGCAACTGTAAGTTCTTAAAGCAAAATCATGCCAACCTACCTTACAGTGCTTGCTTGCCTCCACTGCCATGCCCAGGTCTTCGCTAGTAGAAGACCTGGAGGAAAGGCCCACTGGCCACTCAAGCTTCTGACTACTAGCTCCAGCGAGACAACCTAGAATGTGAAAAGTCGATCCCATAGAAGCTACCCAAGCTCTGGGAGTCCTCTGCATCCTCTTGGCGCAAAAGTCTAAGTCCTAAGGCAAGGAAACATTGAGCTACCAGACTTTGGTTTCCCCTAATGTCCAGGCTTCCTCCCGACAGTCCCGTATCCTGGATATGTCACCTTTGAGCAAGCTCCAACCAGATTGAACTCCAGGAGCTTCAAGGAAGTTGAGGTGATGCCAGACTCATCGGTTTTGTCTACCTCAAACGGGTTAGGGTTTGGTGTGAATTGTCATGGTAGAGCGAGAGGGCTCTATTGGTTGTGTTGGTCTGGCGGTGTTTCTCAGAGATGGTTGTGTGGTGAGTAGCATGGTAGTGCGATGACCGTGAAGTTGTACTCATTGGGTGAGTTCTCCCCCCTGAGTTATGTGCTTTGTCCCAAATTTCGAGAATGAAATTTCTACAAGGGGGGAGGACTGTAATGCCCTGGATATTCGGATCAGGTTTCTGCGGATTGCGAATCGTGTCTGAGTGGGTTTTGGACTTTTATATTAGATTTTCGGACCCTATGATGATGGTTTTTGGATTATTCTAGGTCCGTGGTAATGCGTGGAGCGGCTCCATTTTTTCCCAAAAATTTTCTAGGTCAAAATATATTTTGGGGGGGTTTTTTGGGGTTTTTTTGGAGTTCCTGTGAATTTTTTAAATGAAATAGAAAAAATATAATAAAATAAATATTAAAAATCCTTTTTTAAAACCCCTCTCTCCCCCTCCGTTCTCCCATCTTTCTCGCATCTCACCCTCACCCACACTCTCCTGTCTCTCTTTCCCCTCCCCCATTCTCACCATCGGCGGCCGACGGCGGTGGGGAGGCTCGAGGCGGAGCGGTGGTGGTGGCATGTGGCGAGGGCAAAGCAGAGGGGCATACGGAATGTCGAGGCGGAGGCGGTTGCATTCGTGGAAGCCGACCGCATGGGGTGATCACCGTTCTTTGAGGTTTCGGTGGGTTAAGGCTTCGGAAAAGATAGGGGGACGGATCCCTACTCTCCTCGCGTGTTTTTCCCACGTTTTCATGCCACGGTGAGGCCGAGAGGGGAGCGTTCCTTGTTTTGGGTCAAATGCATGTTTGGGGATGAGCCGTGGTTTTTGACCGATCTAGGCCTTGATTCGTGGTTTGATTGTGGCTTTCCGGATGTAGGAATGCCCGGCGATGAATCCCCCATGTTTTCGCCTTCATCCCATGACGAATGAGGCTTGCCATCATGGAGTTCGGCGTTTTCTGTGAAACTCGGCAGGAGACGGCCACGGAGGTGGCCCTCGCGTCCAGGGCTGGGCGGCCAAGGGTCTGGCCGCCCGAGTCTACTGGGCCGCCATAGGTTGAGCCGCCCAGAGTTTCAGGAGCCTGGCCGCCCTGCCTCTCTCTCTATTTTCTATAGCCCATTGACTGGGCGGCCAAAGGGTTGGCCGCCCAGGTCCTCTAGGTGGCCAATAGTCTGGCTGCCCAGACTTCTTAGAGCCCAGGGTGGTCGGCCAGGAGGTTGGCCGCCCAGGCCCTTATGGTGGCCAAGGGAGTGGCCGCCCAGCCCTCTGTCCCAGTCCGACTGGGCGGCCAGGTTAGTGGCCGCCCAAGCATCAGAGTGCCCAGGGTGGGTGGCCAGGTGCTTGGCCGCCCAGCCCTCTTGGGCGGCCAGGGTTGTAGCAACTAAAAATTGTATATGCATTTATATGCGAAAAAAAAATGAAAGATGAAAATAAAATAATTGATAAATATTTTTCTTTGTCTTTAAAATGTAGAAGATGTAAACGTGAATCCTATCCCACGTGTTAACACAAACGGCGAGATTCACGGCACGATTCTGAGAAGGCGAAGACGTCGTACTGTAGCAGCACTGTAGCATCCGATTTAAGAGAGAATTATTATCTCTAATTAAATCTTAATTAGTGGATGATGTAATTTCTTATCTAATTGAATAAATGAGGTCATGGGTTATGTCATAAAGGGGAATTTATTTTAATATTTACATGTTGGATATTAATGTCAACATAAGTTGGTGTAATAGTAACATGAGTTAATGAAATAGAAAAATTAGGTGGAAAATTGACTTAGAATTAAATTAGCAATAAAACATCATTGAATAAATGAGGTAATTGATTATGTCATAAAGGGAGATTTATTTCAACATCCACATGTTGGAAATTATTGCCAACATAAGTTGGTGTAATAGTAACATGGGTGGGTGAAGTAAGAAATTAGGTAGAGGATAGAATTAAATCAGTAATAAAATAATTATGAGACTTGGCCTATAAATAGGGTTTGGATCTTCTCTACTTAAAGCACAAATCCATTGGGGAAGTGCTAGAGGAGGAAATCTTCAAGTTTGGAGCAGTGTTCGAAGTGTTCTTCGTTCTACTTCCTCTTCGATCTTCCACTAGGTAGGTATTCTCTCAGGCTAAACTCAAATTAATGCATGAATTAGATGTAGATGTATGTCTACTTTGATTCTATACTATTTTCCTCAATTTTATTGAGTATTAAGCATGTTGTCCATACAACTGGACATAAGATTTTAACAGAGATTTTTAACCGCCAAAAGATCTGTCTCGGATCACGGTATCTTTCTAAGGCCGTGTTCCAGATGCGCGATCTCCACCCTAATCGTGATGTTTTCATGTTCTAATTGAACCAATATATTGTCTAGCATGTTAGATATGTCATATTTAGTTGCATATCATTTAAATTCACACACGATTAAATTAAGAATATGGAAGATAATAATTCTATTTCATGAGCTTATGTTTCCTTTCCTAATTCTTGTTACCTTCATGATATCCTTGATCTCCATGACTATATGATCTTCTGGCATGTTTCATGGAGTAAATAATATTTGTTAAAATTTCATGGGTTTAATTACATCGATACGAGTTTAACAATTACTGTGTTACCGTGTTTTTGACAAGTCGCGTAGCTCGCTAGATTTCCAACGAAGAACGGTGTCTAAGGAAAGAGGTCCACGGGCAAACGCTTTAAGTGGATAAGTGGTTTCTTAATTAGGTCCTCGTGAATACGATGGGAGCCTCCCATTGTCCCACCTTTTACCTGGCCGTGATTCTTCGATTTTCTAGTTAAGCTCCCACTACGAAAAACTGGATAGAATTTTCACAAGAGTTGTTCCTCGTTCCGACAAGTCATGTACTTAGCAAGATTTCCAAGGAAGAACGGTGTCTAAGAAAAGAGGTCCACGGCAAACGCTTTAAGTGGATAAGTGATTACTTAATTTGGACCTCGTGCATATGAGGGGAGCCTCCCACTGTCTCACCTCTTACCTGGCCGTGATTCTTCAGTTTCTAGCTAAGCACCCGACTGTGAAAAACTTGATCTAAGCCTGTTTAACAAGGTTTTCCGTGAGAACCGATCGTGCCATGTCCGTCAATCCAATGTTGTGTGAGGATTGAATAGATCTAGAAGGGGGGTGAATAGATCTTTCCCCCTTTTTCAATTTATTCCAACTTTATTTGAACTATTGCTAGAGTTAATGCAGCACACTAGAGTTTCAATATGATCTAGCTACTTAAGCATCAAGGTTATAGACTAATATGCAACAAGAGCAGTCACACCAAGAATCATCACACATGCAAGATGATCTTTTTAGGTGGTTCAGTCTCTACACGAGACTTACATCCACCCCTCACTCAACTTGAGTGAGGCTTCGCTACCAAGAGACCCTTGTCTCAATCAACACTGCTGCCTCACAGCTTGTACACACGCTGACACACAGCTTGCACACACGCTGACTTACAGCTTGACACTACTGCCTCACAGCTTGATGCAATCAGAAGAAATAGTTGATTTAAGAAAAATAAGGAACCATTAAACTTAAGAAATGAGATTTCAGAGTTTTGACAAATCCAAGTGCATAGGGCTGCTGGCGCATTGAGATCATGATCTCTGAGCTGGGTAGCCTTCAGGTGGTTGAGCCCTTGCACAGCTGGATCCCCATTATCTTCAGCAGCAGATCTTCTTGCGGCTACAAAGACTGCACACTTGGGCTTGATCACGACCTGCTCTTCTCTTTCAGATACTGTTTCCTCCACTCTTTTTTTTGGCACACCGACTCCCTCTAACTCTTGATATCTGTATCTCTTCTATTTCCTTCTCTTTCTCTCTTTCAAAAGTTGGCGCGAAACAAAGCTTGAGCCATTCGAAAATTAGCGCTCAGATTCTCTGCGGGTTTTTAGAACAGAAAACTATTTAGCTCTTTCAATCCGATTTGCAGTGTTGACTAAGTCTTCCACAGATGCAGCAACAGATCGAGCAGAAGATTCTTCCACGCCTTTATCCATATGCCATCTTCAACTTCTTTCCAGATTTTTAGGCCTTCAGATCGGAATTAGTTTCTGTAGGTTCTATCCATGCTTTGATAGGCCTCACGCAACGGATGTATATACTTGTGTGTTGTTAAGCACGCCAATGTACAGACTTTACTACTGCCTGCAACTGAGTGTACAGACTTTGAGCTTCGCATGGCAACGGCCAATGTATAGACTTGAGAGTTCAAGGCCACGATGTATATACTTTGTGAGCCTTTGAGCGGCCCTGTGTACAGACTTCAAACATCCAGTGTATAGACTTCGAATGAAGGCCAGAAGCCCACGATGTATATGTTGGGTTCGGTGCTAGTATTCAGAGGGGGGGTGAATGAATATGGCCTATAAAAACTTTCACCCAATATAAAATTTCGCTCAAAAAGGAACAATGATGCTAACTAGATAGATTTACCAAATCTAAAAGCTAATCAACTATTCTGTTCTACCAGTTAGCAAACACATGGAGCGCCCCTATGCATTCATCTAGCGGAAGCACAAATGA
The DNA here is from genome assembly GCA_022559845.1 of Amorphophallus konjac. Lineage (NCBI taxonomy): Eukaryota > Viridiplantae > Streptophyta > Magnoliopsida > Alismatales > Araceae > Amorphophallus > Amorphophallus konjac. The sequence continues at coordinate 281,472,507 of CM040125.1, forward strand.
ACAAATCAAACCACAATGCACAAGGGTTTTTAGGTGGTTCGGTCCAGCAGACCTACATCCACCCCACACTCAATCCGAGTGTGGCTTCACTAACCGCTGGGCAACACAGCTTGCCAACAATCAGCTGGGCCTCACAGCTTGCCAACCGCTGAGCATCACAGCTTGCTTCCGCTGGGCAATACAGCTTAGCCATCGCTGACTCACAGCTTGAACCCGCTGGGGAATACAGCTTAACCCGTCCGAGACCAAGTCTCGCCAGCTGAGGATTACAGCTTTACCTGTCCAGTGGAAACCTCCACTGCCCGCTGAGCTACACAGCTTGCTGTCCAGAGGCAGCACCTCTGCAAACCGCTGACAAACAGCTTGAAGAAATGTATAAAGGAAAATGAAAATAGAATGAAATAGCAATCGGAAAGCTGTAAACGTAAAGCATAATGTGGCTCTTAAAGAGCTGACTGGCCTGGATTTGATCCACGGTCTAGTTAACAGATCTCCCTCGATCTCACTCTCTTTCTTCACTCTCTCTCTTTCTCTTTCTTCTCTGCTGCACTTCTCTTCTTCTTTCACTAATCTCTCACTCTCTGCTCTTCTCCTCTTCTTCTTCTTCTTCTCTTCTTCTTTTCTGGATCGTGGCTCTCTATATGGACTTTTCTTTTCGCCAACACGATCTGTCTTCATCTGTGGACGAAGACCTCCTTTTATAACAGCAGCTAGTAGGAGGGCAGCACTGGGCGCGTGTGGCTTCCACATTTCCCGCCCAGAACTTTTGGCCACGTGTCAGCTTTCTCTCAGTCCTTCAACCTTGGATCACGTGCCCTCCTTAAGCTTCACGATCAAAGCACCTGTTAAACAGAGTATCGGATAAGTCATCAGTTTAAAGAACAACTCTGTATAGACTTATCAGAAGAACAGTGTTTTAGAAGAAACCTGGACGAGGTTAGAACGAAACAACACGAAGACAGAAATAACAAAGAAGACTCAGACGCAGAGACAGCACGAAGTGAAACGAGAACGACACGAGGTGCACAAGGTGAATACATCACGAAGTAAGGAAAGAATAACACGAGATACACTGTGACAGAACAGACACAACAAAGAGAACAACACGAAGTTGCACAGAAAGCAACACGGAGTGCTGCGATGTCCTGCACGCAATGGAACAAAAACGACACGAAGATGATGAAAACGACACGAGGTGAAGTCACAAAGAGACAATGACACGAAGTGAAGTTGACACGAAGTGAAAACAACACGAAGTGAAAACAACACTAAGACGAAGTTGACACGAAGTGAAAACAGCACGAAGTGAAAACAACACTAAGACGATGAGAACAGAAACCAACACGAAGTGTGGTTTCAACACAAGAAAGACACGGACTGACAACGACACGAAGACATGAAACAACACGGAGATGAAATAGTAACCGACACGAGTTGAAAACAACACGAAGACGAGAACTGAATTCGACACAGAGTGTGGTCAAAGCGAGAAAGACACGAAGTCTAAAACGAAAGACCAACACGAAGACAATGAAAACAAAGAAACAACTCGAAGTAAGAACGACAACACTTAGAGAAAATTGCACGAAGTGAAACGACACGGGGTTCACTGGGAAACGAGACACAAGAGGGAAAACGACACGAAGTCAGATCAACACGAAGACGTAAACACAACACGAAGACAAAGATACTAAAACAACACGAAGACGAGAGGAACAGTGCAACGTGTAGACATACAATGTATTACCTCATAGCAGATTTCCTGTTAGGCATAGAAATCAACACGAAGTGTTGTAAGCTCAGACGACACGAGATCTTTTCGTGTTTGTGAGGGGAAACAACACGAAGACTCAAGTGGCACTGAAAGCAACACGAGGTGAGACTTCACGCTGTACAGACTTTGACGAAGCAGAAGGCTGTATAGACTTGGAGACCCAAAGCCATTGTATAGACTTTGTTGCCCAAAGGCGATGAACAGTGAAACAGTGTATATACTTCAAGTAAAGACCAATGTGTAGACTTGAAGATTGAAGGCGATGTACAGACTTTGATGCCCAACACCAATGTATAGACTTAGGAGCATATGACACGGTTGTACAGACTTCGCCTAAGACGCTGTACACACTTAGCCTAAGACAATGCATGAACTGACGTTGTATAGACTTTGTCTTAACAATGAATGTGTAGACTTGATCAAGAGTCCAATGTGCAGACTTAATGAGTATGGAAACTTGTCAACGAAATGCACAATGTATAGACTATGAAGAAATGCATGCTACAGTGCAATGTCTAGACTTGCTATATGCATGAGACGTTGTCCACTGTCTAGACTTGCGATGCCTTCGCCAAATGCATACTACAGTCCAATGTATGGACTTAGACGAATGATGCATGAGACGCTCAATGTATCGACTTTGATCTTGCTATGCAGTGTATAGACTTAGAGCATAAACCCCACGATGCAATGTATAGACTATGCACATACCAGAAGTCTAACACAAACAATATATCAGTCATACACGTGCATTCTCCAGATGATATACAAATCACAATCATGAAGCTATCATCAAAACACAATAACATTGCTATCATCAAAATACAATATCAAATGCACTCAAATGCACTCACTGTCTTGCTATCATCAAAACCAAATAGCATTGCTATCATCAAGGTGACATAGCACAAATAGCATTGCTATCATCAAGGCGACATAGCACATGCTTGTGCCTAAGAGGCACAACAGTATAGACTTGCTTCCCGTACAGTATCGCCAGTGTACAGACTTCAATTACTCGCAGCAAGCCATTGTACAGACTTTGCTTGCTGGACGAGCTCCAATGTATAGACTTCAAGGCTTAATTGAGACGGTAGAAGAGACGGATGGCTGTACAGACTTGAAAAAGCTTCAAAGCACAATGTGCAGACTTTACAGTTCAACTGCCAATGTATAGACTTGGAAAAATGAGACGCAGCACCGTTGCTGACGCTGTACAGACTTTGAGTTCAACTGTGGATGTGTAGACTTTGAAGATGCAAGCGATGTACAGACTTTGGCTCAAGAAACGGCTGTATAGACTTTAGTTCAATAGCGATGTATAGAGTTGCAAGTGTGAGACGCTTAATGAGACGGTGAGCAGTGTATAGACTTTGATGCCCAACGTCGATGTATAGACTTTGAACATGAAGGCAGGTTGTATAGACTTGGTAAATCTGAAGGCGATGGATTGTACAGACTTTGCCCGAATGCATGCTACAGTGATGTGTGGACTTTGAAATGCTTGAAGCGGTGGCTGTACAAACTTTGATGAGCATGCAAGTGAGGCATGGCCACCAATGTACAAACTTAACAGTGCCAGTGTATAGACTTGCTAGATAATGCATGCACTGGCTACCGATGTGCAGACTTGAAGCTTCATGCATCAAGACGCTCAATTTCTTCCATCAAACTGTTGATCAGTGAAGCCCTTGGAGTGAATATCACTTTACCACTGCCTGCAATGTCATCAGTACCTAGATTCATGGAAGAATGAAGTTCTTATTGATTCATAAATTGGAGAACATTTCTACTCATGTTTAAGTGAGTATCTCAATGATTTGTGGATTGTCATCATCAAAACTAGGGGTGCACAACATTCTCCCCCTTTTTGGTGATGACAACCAAAAGTCATTGTGAAGCCCTTTCAATCAATATATCAAGTATGAGTACCTAATTGCAGTGCAGTTGAAAACTATAGCCAAGCCAAACATCTCATTGAGTATATAAAGAACTGAATTATATAAAGAACTGAATTACATGACTGATCAAGAAGGAAATGACTGACATCATCCTTATCATCCTTCTCCCCCTTTGTCATCAGCAAAAGAAGGGGGGGTCCTAACCTAAGAGGAGTTACTAGGAGACCCTGGTGGAGGCAGTGGAGCTAACTGCTGCTCAATCCAATTCAGTCTGTTGGCTATGTCATTAAGCTGTGCATGAACTGCCATCAAAGCATTTGCAATATGAGTGTTCTGGTGAATAAGAGAGGCAGATGAGAGTTTGATGCGAATGAGAGTTTTTGAAGGGAAGAATGTGAGTTTTTGTAAACAAACCTACAAAGACCTTAAATTGAAAGGGGGGCTTTTGTTTAAACCCTTTCCATAAAGAATCGTATTAGTTAATTTATCCACTAACTGAATGAATTTCATTCTGAAGAATTTAGTGAAATAAATGTGGGGCTTTATCAGTGTGTTTGATTTTCAAGACAGGAATAAACTTCAACAAAGTGGGATATGGTTCTTTACATGATCTAGTAACCTTATAATTGATTTTGCACAAGTTAAATTCACCAAAATGCCAGCTGTAATATGAATTCAGGAAAGTTTTGTTGTCATGAGGTGCCAAGGGTCAACCATCTAGCTTGTCTGTCATTTTTTTTACTGAAAAATTTTTGAACTGCAGACAGAAATTTTTTTTTTGATTGATTGATTGACGAGTGGTCAGGTTTATCACATACATTTTTGTACGAGGTAACATGCTTTTTACACGCCAGAGACCTCGGCTACTTTGCATGCCTAACCGTCTCACTTGGGAATTGGTGAGCACCTTTTTGCGTGAGGATACACGTTGATTAGACGCCAGTATCCCCAGTTACTCAGTACTCCCACCCCTTTATTCATACTGGCAGAGATAGCTTGGCTCTTCATGACACATGTGTTTCTCCCTTTTTATACATCACTCTTTTTGTAGGGAGAGACAGCAGTTTCTTAGAGGCCATTCCATTGCTCTGCCTGACAGACATGATAATAGCGTATTCCCAAGGCATTCATGAATTAGTTGAATTTGATTTTCATTTGACAGCATGAGCACTTTGAGTAAGATAACTTTACTACTCTCAATTATAAGATTCAAGGACATGTAAATGGCATATTCCTATATGTGTAGTTTATTGAAGCATGACAAATCAAGCTCATTTTACAGCCAACCAAACTTGTTCTTACTATGTTCTCAGAATTATGTTCATCATATAGTGGATGAGTGGTGACTTGAGACAGCCCAACGATTTCATAATAGAAGAGGTGTATACAAACCCTCCCCCTTAGTTCAGGAGTCTTTGCAGAGTTAGAGGAAGTGAGATTTTGTTGATGTAGGCTACGAAGAGTTTGGTTGAATTGGGTTTGTAGAGGTATAAAAACATGATCAGGATTTAGGCAACAAGGAGAAGGATCATGCCAAGAAGTCGGCTCAGTCTGCTCCATTTCCACCAGTTTCAGCTAGAAGACTAGTGACACTTGTACCTATCATGAGATGCTAACTGAAGAAGACATGCTGACTGAACTGGCCATATGCATGCATGCTGAACATCACTAACCTAGACTCCCCCTTAATGTAACATTTATTTGCCAGAAAATAATCGGTGATCAGTACAGAAAAATTGTTGCACAAAGGCTGTTATGGATTTTCATGAGGAGATCTGCATAACCCCAATTCTCTTCTCAGGGTGGTGAATCTATCATTATTGAGGGGTTTTGTGAAAATGTCAGCAAGTTGTTTTTCAGTTTCAATAAAATGCATCACAAAGTTGCCTTTGCTGACTTCATCTCTTATGAAGTGATGGCGGATTTCTATGTGTTTTGTTCTAGAATGCTGGATTGGATTTTTTGATAGATTAATGACGCTCGTGTTATCACACAATATTGGTGCACATCCAATATCTATGTTGTAATCCTGGAGCTGATGTTTGATCCATAGAACCTGTGTCCCACAACTCCCTACTGCGACATATTCTGCCTCAGCAGTGGAGAGTGCAACGGAATGTTGCTTCTTAGAAGCCCAAGTGATCAGACATCCGCCCAAGAATTGGCAGTAGCCACTCGTGCTTTTTCTATCTATTTTGCATTCAGCATAATCTGCATCTGAGTATGAAATTAAATCTAAATCACAGAAAGCGGGATACCAAAGTCCCAAATCTTGGGTGCCGGCAAGGTATCGGAGAATACGCTTGACGGCTCCTAAGTGTGATTCATTAGGACATGCTTGGTATCTAGCACACATGCACACACTAAACTGTATATCTGGTCTAGAGGCAGTTAAGTAGAGCAAGGAGCCAATCATACCTCTGTATGTTTTTGTGTCTACCAGATTACCTCTTTCATCAGCATCTAGTGTTAAATTTGTGCTCATCGGCGTTCCAATGGCTCTGTAGCTCTCCATGCAAAATCTTTTCAACATCTCCTTGATGTACTTGGACTGATTTATGAAGTATCCATCCTTGCATTGTATGACCTGCAGTCCAAGGAAGAATTGTAAGTCCCCCATCAAACTCATTTCAAATTCCGCAGTCATCAAGTTTGCAAATTCATTACATAATTGGGGTTTTGTAGACCCAAATATAATGTCGTCAACATAAATTTGCACAATGAGAATATCCTTACCTTGGATCTTTGAAAATAAGGTCTGGTCTATTTTACCTCTTGAATAACCCTTGTTGGCAAGAAATGAACTTAGCCTCTCGTACCATGCACGTGGAGCCTGTTTCAAACCATATAATGCTTTATTGAGTTTAAAAACATGGTTAGGGAAACCCTCATTCTCAAACCCAGGAGGTTGCTCTACATAGACCTCTTCCTTGATGACTCCATTTAGAAAGGCACTTTTTACATCCATTTGTTGTAGTTTGATTCCATGAGAAGATGCAAAAGCGAGTAAAATCCTGATGGCTTCTAATCTGGCCACAGGGGCATATGATTCTTTGAAATCAATACCAAATTCCTGGTTGTACCCCTTGGCTACAAGTCTAGCCTTGTTTCTAATGACCTCCCCTTTCTCACTTAATTTATTTCTAAACACCCACCTGGTTCCAATGACAGAGTGAGAGGCTGGTCTGGGAACAAGATTCCAAACTTTGTTTCTCTCAAATTGATTTAACTCCTCATGCATTGCATCTATCCAGGATTCATCATTCAAGGCTTCTTCTATAGTTTTTGGCTCAATTTGGGAGACTAGTGCAAGTTGGTCTAATTCATTAACAGTTCTCCACTGAGATCTTGTTTTCCTTGGTTCATTTACATCACCAATTATGCTATCAAGGGGGTGATCCTTAAGCACTCTTATATTTACAAGATTGTTACCTGATCCATCCTCATTTGCATTTGGTTCGCCAGAGTTGTTACCTTGTTCTCCTTCATGGCTCGATTCCTTACTTTGCTCATTTGGCTCATCCTTGGGTTCCATAAATTCTCCATCTTCATTTTTCTTGTTGACCTGTTCATCATCCATAGATTCATCAGTTTCATCAAATGAAATGTGAGGAGATTCCTTGACTACTTGATCTTTGATATTGAACACTCTATAAGCTCTTGATTTGTCAGAGTATCCCAAGAATATTCCTGGGTCACTCTTGGGTTCAAATTTGTCCAAGTCTTTCTTGTCATTGTTATGGATGAAACACTTTGTACCAAATATTCTGAAGTGGGCTAGAGATGGTTTCTTACCTTTGAACATTTCATATGGAGTTTTTGCACTAGATGGTCTTACCATTGCACGATTCACAATGTAGCATGCGGTGTTAACTGCTTCTGCCCAGTATTTTCTTGGAAGGTTCCCTTCTGCCAACATTGTTCTCACCATCTCTACCAGAGTTCGATTCCTTCTTTCCACCACCCCATTTTGTTCTGGCGTTCGGGGTGCTAAGAATCTGTGCGTTATTCCTTTGCTCCTGCAAAATGTATCAAATTCAGAATTCTCGAATTCTTCGCCATGGTCAGATAAGATTGAGCATATTTTGAACTTACCATCCCGTTTCAATCTTTTGTAGAAGGCCTGAAATTCATGAAATGCATCATTCTTTTGGGATAAGAAAAACACCCAAGTAAATCTTGAAAAATCATCTACTAACACATAGCCATATCTCTTCCCACTGATGCTTGCTGTTCTTGTTGGCCCAAATAGGTCCATATGCACTAATTCTGGTGGTTTAGAGGACTAGTTTTCAGTTTTGCTTTTGAAGGTTTTTCTAGTTTGCTTTCCTTGGGCGCATGCAGCACATAGTTTGATGTTTTGACTAAAGGTAATTTCAGGCAGCCCTCTGACCATGTTCTTTTTAACCAATTTATGCAAAACTCTAAAGCTGACATGTCCTAACCTGCGGTGCCATAACCAGATCAGATCATCCTTTTTAGCAGTCAGTTAGGTTCCATTATTTTGAAGCTTTCCGAGTCAAATATCACCTTGTGTCCCTTATCACATAGTTGGCTAATGCTCAGTAAATTATGCTCTAAGCCATCTACCAATAACACATTCTCAATGCAATTTGAAGGCTTCTTACCTATCTTACCTGTACCGACGATTTTACCTTTGTTGTTTCCACCAAACGTTACGTGTCCACCATCCTTTTTAATCAGCTGATAAAACTTCTTCTTGTCTCCGGTCATGTGTCTCGAGCAGCCACTATCAAGATACCATTTGTTGTGGACGGCCGCTAAACATTCCTGCATGACACATCATGTGAAGATTTTTGGAACCCAGCTGCTCTTGGGTTCAATATGTCTAGTAAGGTCACTGAAATATTTTAAGAAAGATTTAGGAATCCATATTTGATTGGTGGATCTTGTGGGTCGGAGCCAATTCTGATTTCTACTCACTGGAGCATAGTTGCTATTAGAAGCCGTGGTCGGCTTATGGAGCCCTAGGTGTCGGCCTCTGACATCCCAGTGGTTTTCCCACTTTCTGTTACTGGCTGTGGTCGACACCTGAGGGGGTCGTGGTCGACTTCGGTTCTGCCAGAATTCAGCATTTCGTCTGGCTTTGCCTGTGGTCGGCTCGGGGGGGTTTCTGAGCCGACTTTCTTGATTCCAAAACTCTTTATTTCTTGCTTTGAATGACTTGATTGAGTTTGTTTCCTTATTAGATGATTGGCCTTGTTTCAAGAAGTGCTTTTGAGAGTTTTGGCCTTTTACCCTCGAGTCTTCCAAGTCATTTTTGTTAGAATCTTTTTCTCTTGCATTTGTGTCACTTGACTCTTCAACTTCATACGTGTTTATAAGAGGTCTCTTTCCTTTAGGATATGCTCTAGCCACAAAGGTAATGGTTTTCATTTGAAATTCCTTTTTGGCATTAGGATTATACCCCAAACCTTTCTTTTGATAATTTACTTTTGTTCCGAGCATGGCATTCAAGTTTTCTTTTCCTCTTACCATTTTCTCTAGACTCTCTTGTTTGTCTTCCAATGCTTTCTGAGTTCTTTTGATTTCTTCCAGAAGTTTGTTATTTTCTTCCTTCATCGCGTTAGCCTTTTCATTGGTCAATTTTGTCTCCTGTTCACAGCTTTGCACTTTTAACTTCAGTTCATCAATTGTTTTCCTCAATAATTCATTTTCTTCTTCCTGAGATTTAAACGTGTTTTCATCTAATTCCTGTTCACTCAATTTTTGTGCAGATTGGCGATCTCTAGTTCTAAGTCAGTGCACTTGTTGATTGAGCTAGTATCGTGACTTATGCTGTTGATTTTCTTTTTCAGGCTTTTATTCTCTTTTCTGATTAAATCATATTGATCTAATAATTCAGTGTATGCATCTTCCGAATCTGAAACAGAGAAATGCTTGAAAGGAGAAGTTACCTCAAGATCTTCACTTTCTCCTTCTACCATGAGACATAATTTCTCTTCATCTTCATCGGATGACATCTCTTCCTCACTGTCCTCTTCTTCTTCGCTCCAGGTACTTACCATAGCCTTAGGCTTCTTCCCTCTCCACTTAGAGGTCATGCCTTTGGAGGCCTCAGGGCATTCAGCCTTCATATGACCTGGTTTCCTGCAGTTATAGCAAACTACTTTGTTAGAGGATTTCATGGGTTGATCAAACTTGAGCTGAGAAAACTTTCTTACCATTCCCTTCTTATTGTTGAATCCCTTACCTTCTCTTCGAAGAAACTTCCTGAACTTTCGGGTTAGCATAGAAAACTCACCGTTGTCTTCCTCAGTGCTTGAGGACTCACTTGTCTCAGAGGATTCACATTTGCTTGGGCTGGCTTTCAAGGCTACTGGCCTTTTCTTTTTGTCCTCATTTTCACTTCTCTTGAGATTGATCTCGTACGTCATTAAGGACCCAATTAGCTGGTCCACTTTCATAGTGGTGAGGTCTTTTGAATCTTCAATGACCGTGGCTTTGGTATGCCACACAGGAGTAAGAGACTTGAGAATTTTTCTTACCAATTCTTGATCTGTGTAAGTCTTACCTAGACTTTTCAAGCTGTTAGTCAATTGCATCAATCTTGCATACATTTCAGAGATGCTTTCATCAGTTTTCATCTTGAACATTTCATACTCTGAGATTAACATGTTGGCTTTAGTTTCTCTTACCTCAGATGTACCTTCGTATATGACTTCCAGCCTGTCCCACATGGCTTTCACAGTTGTGCATTGAGAGACTCTTGAGAACTCTGTGGGATGTAGTGCACACTGCATTACATTCATTGCGCCCCAGTTGATAGTTGATTTTCGAATCTGTTCTCTCGTCCACGAGTCCTCATCTTCAGGGAGCTCATAGGGACCGCGACTTACTACTTTCCACATTTCATGATCTTGAGCCCTTAGAAATACCTGCATACGATTTTTCCAGTATGAGTAGTAATTTCCATCAAAGTATGGTGGTCTGCTCACTGAGTGTCCCTCAGCTATCAGACCCTTAGACATCAATCCTCCTGTTCTCTCCTGGTTGTTTGACCACATATTGGAGAGTCAGGCTCTGATACCACGTGTTGTGTGAGGATTGAATACATCTAGAGGCGGGGTGAATAGATCTTTCCCCCTTTTTCAATTTATTCCAACTTTATTTGAACTATTGCTAGAGTTAATGCAGCACACTAGAGTTTCAATATGATCTAGCTACTTAAGCATCAAGGTTATAGACTAATATGCAACAAGAGCAGTCACACCAAGAATCATCACACATGCAAGATGATCTTTTTAGGTGGTTCAGTCTCTACACGAGACTTACATCCACCCCTCACTCAACTTGAGTGAGGCTTCACTACCAAGAGACCCTTGTCTCAATCAACACTGCTGCCTCACAGCTTGTACATACGCTGACACACAGCTTGCACACACGCTGACTTACAGCTTGACACTGCTGCCTTACAGCTTGATGCAATCAGAAGAAATAGTTGATTTAAGAAAAACAAGGAACCATTAAACTGAAGATATGAGATTTCAGAGTTTTGACAAATCCAAGTGCATAGGGCTGCTGGCGCATTGAGATCACGATCTCTGAGCTGGGTAGCCTTCAGGTGGTTGAGCCCTTGCACAGCTGGATCCCCATTATCTTCAGCAGCAGATCTTCTTGCGGCTACAAAGACTGCACACTTGGGCTTGATCACGACCTGCTCTTCTCTTTCAGATACCGTTTCCTCCACTCTTTTTTTTGGCACACCGACTCCCTCTAACTCTTGATATCTGTATCTCTTCTATTTCCTTCTCTTTCTCTCTTTCAAAAGTTGGCGCGAAACAAAGCTTGAGCCATTCGAAAATTAGCGCTCAGATTCTCTGCGGGTTTTTAGAATAGAAAACTGTTTAGCTCCTTCAATCCGATTTGCAGGGTTGACTAAGTCTTCCACAGATGCAGCAACAGATCGAGCAGAAGATTCTTCCACGCCTTTATCCATATGCCATCTTCAACTTCTTTCCAGATTTTTAGGCCTTCAGATCGGAATTAGTTTCTGTAGGTTCTATCCAAGCTTTGACAGGCCTCACGCAACGGATGTATATACTTGTGTGTTGTTAAGCACGCCAATGTGTAGAATTTACTGCTGCCTGCAACTGAGTGTACAGACTTTGAGCTTCGCATGGCAACGGCCAGTGTACAGACTTGAGAGTTCAAGGCCACGATGTATAGACTTTGTGAGTCTTTGAGCAGCCCAGTGTACAGACTTCAAACGTCCAGTGTATAGACTTCGAATGAAGGCCAGAAGCCCACGATGTATAGACTTGCTTCCCGTACAGTATCGCCAGTGTACAGACTTCAATTACTCGCAGCAAGCCATTGTACAGACTTTGCTTGATGGACGAGCTCCAATGTATAGACTTCAAGGCTTAATTGAGACGGTAGAAGAGACGGATGGTTGTACAGACTTGAAAAAGCTTCAAAGCACAATGTGCAGACTTTACAATTCAGCTGCCAATGTATAGACTTGGAAAAATGAGACGCAACACTGTTGCTGTCGCTGTACAGACTTTGAGTTCAACTGTGGATGTGTAGACTTTAAAGATGCAAGTGATGTACAGACTTTGGCTCAAGAAACGGCTATATAGACTTTAGTTCAATAGCGATGTATAGAGTTGCAAGTGTGAGACGCTTAATGAGACGGTGAGCAGTGTATAGACTTTGATGCCCAACGTCGATGTATAGACTTTGAACATGAAGGCAGGTTGTATAGACTTGGTAAATCTGAAGGCGATGGATTGTACAGACTTTGCCCGAATGCATGCTACAGTGATGTGTGGACTTTGAAATGCTTGAAGCGGTGGCTGTACAAACTTTGATGAGCATGCAAGTGAGGCATGGCCACCAATGTACAAACTTAACAGTGCCAGTGTATAGACTTGCTAGCTAATGCATGCACTGGCTACCGATGTGCAGACTTGAAGCTTCATGCATCAAGACGCTCAATTTCTTCCATCAAACTTTTGATCAGTGAAGCCCTTGGAGTGAATATCACTTTACCACTGCCTGCAATGTCATCAGTACCTAGATTCATGGAAGAATGAAGTTCTTATTTATTCATAAATTGGAGAACATTTCTACTCATGTTTAAGTGAGTATCTCAATGATTTGTGGATTGTCATCATCAAAACTAGGGGTGCACAACATCCAATTCCCTTATCGACTTAATGTCGTTAAACATGATGTCTTCTTATCAACTTAATATCGTTAAACATGATGCCTTAAATCATCATTGAACTTGTCACGCCTCGAGCCTTTATTACAGCGGAAGACTAGCTCGAGGAACGTGAACAGTCGATATGGTAAGCCTCTTGCAAGCAAGAACGATCAGAGCACAAGACAATAACATACATAAATATAATTGCACAATATTTACTCAACTTTAACTTTCATTAATAATCAAATCAAATATCCAAGTACAATCACTATTTTAACTTTTTTCATCATACTAGACTTAAGAAATAAGAAAATTACATAGACTCAATCTAAACATGTAGACTTCCTAAGTCTTCACTCATTCTTCATTCACTCTCGGACCCGTTATTTGAATATTCCGAATCCGATCTTGACTCACTTCCATCTCCTGAAAAGATTGGAAATAGGTAATGAGCACACTTGTCCAGTAGGTATCTTTGCATCAACATGAAGGCACTATTAAAGTAATTAACATTTTAGCTCTAAAGGAATAAGGTAAAATCATGCGAATACGATAAATCACAAGTAACCAAAGTAACAAGATGATCATGTAAGATAGAATGAACAAGTAGGAACTAGCAAGAATGTAACAAGAATGGCCTTTCATGAGTAAGAATGTACTAGCAAGTCACATACTCATCACCCAACATCTTTTGCTTATGAGCAAGTATTTGGTGAATTTCTGTGGAATATCATGTAACAAGCAATAAAGTCATGTACATGTATCTGTCGTGCCGTGGATTTTCACTTATTTATAGAGAAAGTACTCCCAGCGCAATGCGATGCCTGTAGCATCATACCCCATGGTTTAAAGTATGTTTCCGACAATCAGCCGAGGGGACTAGCATAGAGCCCTTGAACACAATCAGTACTCGATCGCATCTTCAAGTATAAATCAAGCTATTTCCACGTTTCAAGCAATAAAATATGGCCAAGAATGCAAATAAGTTCTTGATAGTAATAATCAACAATGAACGCTTCAACTTAGGACATGAGAGATCAAGAATGATTTAAGACGATGTCATGCTCATGGAAATAACTCGGCAGCATAACGGTACATTTATTATCATTCATAATTCAAGTTAAGTTTCTTTAGAGAATATGACAAGTCCTAGACCATCACTAGTCCATCTAGGAACTTTAGAATATCAACCCTTGGGTCAAACCTCGGGTTAAAACACTCAAGAACGGTGACGGTCTAATATTGGCCGTTACATGAACATAACAGTCTAGTGTTGGGCCGTTAGAAAGGTTGAATCCAGAACAAAGAAATTGGACTCAGTACAATGTGACGGTCATATATTGGACCATTATATGTGCCTGACGGTTGAATATAGGTTCGTTACATATCCAGAATCTGAAAACATCGATAGTGCTTTCTAACAATTGGACTTTTATGGTACAACCAACTCGGCGTCCTAGTGGGAATCTGTGGACGCACTTTTCGTTTGTTTATTATGCTCGTCCATTCGGGAATGGTTGATTCGTCTATTAAGTGCGTGGGTGTACCAGTCACCAAAGTGAAAATTTGTTCAGGCTCCGAAGAGTCCATGGTGCGCTCGATCTGACTTCGTCAGACGATTGTGTGGTTCGTGTCGGGAATAAAACCCGCCGCGCCATAAAGGTCATGGCGTCATTTACATCCCCCATACGAGGGAATACCCTTGATTAATCACCAGGATTCAGGGCCTCATGGCCAAGAAATTAATTGCATGAAAGGTCTATTACGAGGTATTGAAATCCTCATGCGAGGGCGAGAAGAAAACCATTCGCGGTCATGTCGGTCATGTACTGACCATTTAATGTTCGGACGAATGTCCGACTTGATAAAAGCGCGATCGTCATGGGAAAACTGGAGCATATGTATGCCGGGATACGGCAAATTTATTGTTCAGAAGAACGGAAAACGTTCGGCTAAATCTCGGTTAGAGCGGTCATAAACCAATAAGTCTGTTGGCCCGGTGCAAGATCAAGCTGCGACCATACTCCGGTGGACCCCCCACGGTCGAAGTCTGGCTCACATGAGCGTCATTAATATTTCCGGTGCCAAGGGGCAACGAGGGAATATCTCTTGAATCAGGCTGAAAAGCCCTGTGTCTAGGGAAGCGGACGTTCGAAACGTGTCGGTCATTCGGGAGACCGTTTAATATTCGGACGGGTGTCCAGCTTAAGAGTATCATAATCGTCGCAGGAGGACCTGGAACATATGTATGCTGTGATATGACAAATACATTATTCCGAGACACTGAAAACATTCGGTTAAATCTCGATTAGTGTAGCAGGAAACTAACGAATTTATTGGTCCGGTGCGAGATCGAGTCGGGACCATACCGGGGGGCGCCTCCCGCGGTCCAAACGGGGCTTGCGTGGTCATCATTAATGTTCCTGGTGCCGGAGGGCAAAGGGGAAGAGTCTCGGGACTAGATTCCAAAACCAAAACATGTTCGAAGGAAGCGAGCTATAGGCCGAGGGTGTGGGTCAGACAATGACCATAATCGGGACGGACCAGAGGTCCAAGCACAGCCCACAAAGGCCTTATTGATATTCCCGTATATAGGGTCCAGGGATGACAGGAGCCATCTCATTCTATTCAGATTTCTGTCGGTCACTTGCGGACCACTTGCTATTCCGACAAGGGTCCATATTGAAGGTGCGACGTGGATAGGAACGACCCCATACAAATGTATGCCAAGTTTACGGCAATTTCAATGAAAGGGTGAGAACGAATCCCGATAGAGTGAATCCGATTTGACGAGCTATCGGCCCGGAGCAATACTGGGTCACGACCACGTCGGGGTAGGAGCCGTCGGCCATGTTGGTTGCTCACGAGTCTTTTCATATTCAGACACAGGTCCATAATAGAAACGCGGTGAAAACCGAGGTGAACCCGTTCAAATGTTTACCGAACGTGCGGCAATTTTAGTAGTGGCTCGGAAGGGATCCGGCCTGAGGAACGAGTCCGATTTAATCAGAATGTCAGCTCGAGGCGAGGTCAGGCGATGGCCATTTCGGGATAATTCTCAAGACTCGGGCCCAACCTGGAAGGGCGACATTGTTGTTCCTTCAGCATCGAGTCACGGGGGAGACGGGGCTACAACATAGATTTTACCTTTTTCTTTATCTGGGCTTTAAATTATGTACATATATATTTTATTGCTTGTTTCCCTTTTATGTATTAATTCTGGATGATTTCTCCATTTTGTTTATTATTATTACTATTATATCTTCCTTTTCCTTTTTTACTATTATTATTATTATTTCACATTTTTTGTTTATTTCTCATATATATATATTTAGGTTTATTTATTTATCATGATTTTTATTAATTTATTATCATTATTATCTTTATCATTATCATGACATATTTATATATATTTATTTATATTTATTTTGGAAGGAAAAGTGGGCCGTCGGGGGCAAAAAGGGGTGTACCGGCGAAGGCGGGGAGAGCGTGCCGGAGAGGGGCTGGGAGAGTGCGCCGGGTAGGTTAGAGGGTGCCGGAGAAGCGCCAAGAGAGTGTGCCGGGGAGGGAGTTGGCGGGCGTGGCGGGCTGACTCGAAGTCTGTACGACGTCTGCTAGCACACCCGCAGAGTCTGTACATTGTCCATTTGCTGCCACCCAAAGTCTATACATTGTCTATTCAACCAGCACGCAAAGTCTATACATCCTTCAGCTCAGAGTCTGTACGTTGTTCATTGGCTGCAGCTCAAAGTCTATACATTGGCCAGCTCAAAGTCTGTACATTATTCATTGGCTGCTGTTCAAAGTCTATACATTGTCCATTGGCTGCAGTTCAAAGTCTATACGTTGGCCATTGGCTGCAGCTCAAAGTCTATACATTAGCTGGCTCAAAGTCTGTACATTGTTCAGCTCAAAGTCTGTACATTGGCCAGCTCAAAGTCTATACATTGTTCATTGGCTGCAGTTCAAAGTCTATACGTTGGCCATTGGCTGCAGCTCAAAGTCTATACATTGGCCAGCTCAAAGTCTGTACATTGGCCAGCTCAAAGTCTATACATTGGCCAGCTCAAAGTCTGTACGTTGGCCAGCTCAAAGTCTGTACATTATTCATTGGCTGCAGTTCAAAGTCTATACATTGTCTATTGGCTGCAGTTCATAGTCTATACGTTGGCCAGCTCAAAGTCTGTACATTGGCCAGCTCAAAGTCTATACATTGTTCATTGGCTGCAGGTCAAAGTCTATACGTTGGCCATTGGCTGCAGCTCAAAGTCTATACGTTGGCCAGCTCAAAGTCTGTACATTGGCCAGCTCAAAGTCTATACATTGTTCATTGGCTGCAGGTCAAAGTCTATACGTTGGCCATTGGCTTCAGCTCAAAGTCTATACATTGGCCAGCTCAAAGTCGGTACATTGGCCAGCTCAAAGTCTATACATTGTTCATTGGCTGCAATTCAAAGTCTATATGTTGGCCATTGGCTACAGCTCAAAGTCTATACATTGGCCAGCCCAAAGTCTGTACGTTGTTGTCACAAGCATATTAAGCCCATACATCCGTTCATGGCGTGTCTGAACATCCGTTTCCAAAGTGCATGCTTCACTGTCTGCATTTGTGCAATCCTTCACGCAAAGTCTATACATTGCTTGTTGCTGTGTTCGTGCCTCGACCTGCCAAATCTGTACGTTGTGTTTCACTTCAGGGAGACGGTGGAAGAAGAGGTGAGACGGAGAGATAGATGAGGGGGAGAGTGAGAAAGAGAGTGAGACGGTGGGGAGGAGTGTGCCGGTGAGGAGCCGAGAAGGTGTGTCGTTGGAGGGCTGATAGGGTGTACCGGCGAAGGCTGGAACAGACGTGCCGACGAAGGCCCACTCCTCTGTTACTTGTTTTTAAGGCTTTTCTTTTCTTCTTTTCTTTGATTTTTTAGTAGTTTTATGCAAATCTTTTCTCCTTCTTCTTGCAATCTGTTGTTGCTCTATTTATTTGTTGCTTTTGTTATCTTTTGGTGTGTATTTATTATCCCATTTGTTTGTTGCATCCTTTTATCTTTTCAATGTGTTGTTATTTCTAACGAAAATTCGGCAGCATCTCCCCTTGACCCGAGCGTAAGGGAGATAAATGGAACGCGCCCACATAGAGTGGCAGAACCCGACAACTGGAGAGCGGCAACACCTTTAATAAAACTTCGGGAAACCTGGAAGAAACGATGGATAGGGGACTCGTCTGGGACTGGCTGGGGGTGCACCGGGCAAGAGAAGAGGATTGGAGGGTGTGCCGGGTAGGGAGATAGAAGGGTGTGCCGTTGAAGGCCCGCTAGGGGCGTGCCGGCGAAGAGCGGCCAAAGGTGTGCCGCTGAGGGCCAAATGAAGTGTGCCGGCGAAGGGCTGCTGAAGGCGTGCCGCTGAGGGCCAAATGAAGCGTGCCGACGAAGAGCTGCTGAAGGTGTGCCGCTAAGGGCCAAATGAAGCGTGCCGGCGAAGGCCGTTTAAGGTGTATCAGCGAGGGGCTTAGCCAGGACGCACGGCTGGAAGCTAGGGAGGCTGGGCGAAAGGATGAAGACTGAGGGTTAGCCAGGTGGGCTGGGGATTGAAGAAAGGGGGAAGGCCAAGGAGGGCGTCAGTGGCAGGATGTTCAAGGGAAGAAGACGGAGGCCTCTCCCTCTAGGTAAACGGCTGAGGTTGGAGGCCAAGAAGGAGGGCATCGAGCTCACGAAGCCCTGAGAGAACAGAAGGATAAACTCCCTTGGGCCGAAGACTAAGCGTAAGGCCATGGATCGTGCGGGGGAACGATACCGACATGGAGACTCCAAGACACCGGAGAAGGAGAGAAAGTGAACAACATACCATGCACACTGGCACAAACCAACGGAAGCAACAAGAAACCCAAGAAGGGTGATTTTTATTCACGAAGAGGAACGACCACGGCCAGCCACATACATTGCAAAGCACATTCGTGCTGACACTACGGACAGGGGAGGGGAGGAGATCATGAAAATAAAAAAAAGAAGGAAATGGGGGGAGTGTTGGGGCCGAACAAGGGTGACTACTCCCTGCTCTTCCCCACTTCCCCGTTACATGAAGCCTCTCTCTCTCTCTCTTTCTTTTCTTTGCCTGCTGGTTGTCGGAAGACTCCACGCCGGAGCCCTCGCCCTTCTCTTCTCTCTTCTCCTTCTTCTCGTAGGTGGCTTTTTCTGTTCGTCTCTTCTCCTCCTACCTCTTCTCGCCGTCTGTTTGTCCCTCTTCTCTTCGCCAGAATGGGAGTGGTTTTATACTCCCAGCAATGGGAGCTCTCGAGCACGGCAGTCGGAGGCGGGAAGCGGCTAGTCATGATGGGGTTTGACTTCCCCCGTCCTGGACGTCATGGGAGTAGCCTGCGTGGCCCAACCTCTGGTTGACACCTCGGACAGCTCACTGCGCGCCAAGGATACGTAGGGCACGGGCGTCACGTCGTTCGGGCGTTGAAACACCTTCACGCTATGTCGCTGGTGGGTTCAATAAGTGTGCCGCAGGAGTGCCAAAAAGGCGTGCCGCTGAAGCCCCAAATGGGCGTGCCGCTGAAGCCCCAAATGGGCGTGCCGCTGAAGCCCCAGATGGGCGTGCCACTGAAGGCCAGAAATAGTGTGCCGTTGAAGGCTTGAAATAGTGTGCCGTTGAAGGCTTGAAATAGTGTGCCGTTGAAGGCTTGCAGGGTGTGCCGTTGAAAGGGCACAAGGGTGTGCCACTGAAGGCCCAGGGGTGTACCGTTGAAGGGCCAAAAGGCTGTGCCGCTGAAGGCCCAGGGGTGTACCACTGGAGGGCCAAGGGCTGTGCCGCTGAAGGCCCAAGGGGTGTACCACTGAAGGGCCAAAAGGCTGTGCCACTGAAGGGCTAAAATGGGCAGTTCTAAGCCCATTGTAAGCACGAGTTGTGGCCCATTTAATTTTCTTCGAGGCCCATAGATTGTGGGGGCTCTTGGTGGTTGATTTCTCTTCACTATCGTGACTCCGGAGATGGCTTCACGATAGTGTGCATATTTGGGGAGTCCGGATGACCAGTCCCTCCGGGGCTTCTTCACTCGGTGCCGTTGTTAATGCTGGGCTGAGCTGGATATCTGTGCGTGCAAATTTTAGTGTCCACAAATGCCCCCCACCCACGGGTAGCGTAGGCGAAGGATGAGCCGGGCGGTGCCCGCGGGTGTACTGGTCTATTTTCTCTTCATCGGCACCGACGGGGTGTCGGGAGCTGACGTAGCATGCTTGTCTCTTCTCCTCTTCATCAGTGCCGACAGGGCGTCGGGAGCCACCGTAGCGTGTTGGTCTCTTCTTCTCTTTTGAATCAGTGCCGACAGGGCGTCGGGAGCTGCCGTAGCATGTTGGTCTCTTCTTCTCTTTTTCATCCGTGCCGATAGGGCGTGGGGCGCTGACATGGTATGCTGGTCTCTTTGTCTCTTCGTCAGTGCCGACGGGGTGTCGGGAGCTGTCATGGTTTGTTGATCTCTTTGTCTCTTCGCCAGTGTCGACAGGGTGTCGGAGCTGACCTGGTTTGTTGATCTCTTTCTCTCTTCGCCAGTGCCGACGGGGTGTCGGGAGCTGACCTGGTTTGTTGATCTCTTTCTCTCTTCGCCAGTGCCAACAAGGTGCCGGGAGCTGACCTGGTTTGTTGGTCTCTTTCTCTCTTCGTCAGTGCCGACAGGGTGTAGGGAGCTGACCTGGTTTGTTGGTCTCTTTGTCTCTTCGTCAGTGCCGACAGGGTGCCGGGAGCTGACCTGGTTTGTTGATCTCTTTGTCTCTTCGCCAGTGCCGACAGGGTGTCGGGAGCTGACCTGGTTTGTTGATCTCTTTGTCTCTTCGTCAGTGCCGACGGGGTGTCGGTAGCTGACATGGTTTGTTGATCTCTTTGTCTCTTCACCAGTGCCGAAAGGGTGTCGGGAGCTGACCTGGTTTGTTGGTCTCTTTGTCTCTTCGTCAATGCCGACAGGGTGTCGAGAGCTGACCTGGTTTGTTGGTCTCTATGTCTCTTCGTCAGTGTCGACAGGGTGCCGGGAGCTGACCTGGTTTGTTGGACTCTTTGTCTCTTCGTCAGTGCCGACAGGGTGTCGGGAGCTGACCTGGTTTGTTGGTCTCTTTGTCTCTTCATCAGTGCCGACAGGGTGTCGGGAGCTGACCTGGTTTGTTGGCCTCTTTGTCTCTTCGTCAGTGCCGACAGGGTGCCGGGAGCTGACCTGGTTTGTTGGTCTCTTTGTCTCTTCGTCAGTGCCGACAGGGTGTCGGGAGCTGACCTGGTTTGTTGATCTCTTTGTCTCTTCGTCAGTGCCGACAGGGTGCCGGGGGCTGACGTAGTTTATTTGTCTCTTTGTCTCTTTTCTTTTCTCCTTTTTTTTTGAAGCACATTACCGGTACAAGCGCCCTTTCGGGTTTTCACCGGCACTGGCCCCCTCTTGCTTTTGCCCACGAGCCCTCTCGTGTTTTCACGCGGCGGGGTACCCGATTTTGCCTGCAGCGCCCCTTCGGGTTTTCGCCACAGCTGGGTTGTTGCCATTCTTGCCCTTGTCCCCTTGCAGGGGCAAGTCTGGCGAGGCACCTCTATTTTTAACCCCACTTTCTTTTCTTTTCTTTTTTTTTGACGAGCGAGTGATACGTAAGCGTCGGCTAGGGCACGAAGCCTTGCGCCGGAAGGTAAGGGTCATTCGTTGGCAAGAAGAAAATGCCAGCGCAACGGGAGAATTCGTGCCGATTCGGACGTAGGGTCCGTAATGGCAATATTGTATGGAGTTGGTGGCTAGGGCACGGAGCCTTGCGCCGGAAAGGGGTTTATTCGCTAGCAAGGGACGAATGCCAGCGCAAGGATAGAGATTCTATCGATCCGGGCGTAAGGCCCGTGACGGCGATTTTGCATGAGAGAAGGTGGCTAGGGCGCGAAGCCTTGCGCCGAAAGATAAGGTTCATTCGTTGGCAAGCAGATAATGCCAACGCAACGGGGGATTTTTTTTGTCGATTCGGACATAAGGTCTGTAATGGTAATATTGTGTGAGAGTGGGTGGCTTGGGCACGAAGCCTTGCGCCGGAAAAGGACTTATTTGTTGGCAAGGAACTGACGCTAACGCAGGGGTGGAGCCGTCTTTGCCCGTGCGGATGTCTGCCGATACGTAGGGGTGTGCATACGGGAGACATATGTATATACATATTTGTATATTATTATTATTATTATCATTTTCCCTTCTTTCTCTTTCTTTCTCTCTCTTTTTCTTTTCCTCTTCCTCTCCGTTTTTATTTTCTTCTCTCTTTTTTTTCTTTTTTTTTTGTCGAAATCCCCTCCTTCCCTTCCTTTTTTATTCTCTTCCTCTTTTACCGTCTTTCCACTTTTTCCTTTCCCCTTTTTTCCCTCTTCTTTTTTTTTTTTGCCGTATAAGGGGGGCGGGGGGCTGAGTGCCGCTGAAGGGCTGGCTAGAGCGTGCCGCCGGGACACTTGAAGGGCGCGCTGGGAGAGAGCACAGGAAGGTGTGCCGCGTAAGGCACTTCGAAGGTGTGCCGCCGGGGGCGCGTGGGAGCGTGCCGGATGGGGCATGTCATCGGTGTGCCGCTGGGGCACCGGGAATGTGCCGTTGGAGCGGCAGAAGGGCGTGCCACTGGAGGCTTCACAATGGGTGTGCCGCTGAGGGCACTTAGTAGTGTGCCGCTGGAGGCCTTGCAGGCTACTACGCCGTTGGAGCACTTCAAGAGTGTTTCTTTTTCCTCTCTTCTTCTTTTCACCTTCTCTTCTCTTTTCTCCCCTTCTATATTCCCCTGCACGTAAACATGGGGTGAGAATTTATTTAGTGTCCACGAATCGGGAAAGCGGGCTACAAAAGCCTAAATTGGGGAGCGGGCAGGCTGCCAGAGCCAAAATTGGGAAAGCGGGCCATGGGGGCCGAGGTAAGCAGGCTACAAGAGCCAAAGTTGGGAAGCAGGCTATGGAAGCCGAATTGGGGAGGCAGGCCATAAAAGCCAAGGGTATTGGGAAGCGGGCTGCAAGAGCCAAAATTATGGGAAGCGGGCCGTGAAGGCCAAATTCTGGGAAGCAGGCTACGAGAGCCGAGTTATGGGAAGCAGGCTGCAAGGGCCAAAGATATCGGGAAACGGGCTACGAGAGCCGAAATTATGGGAAGCAGGCTGCGGGAGCCAAATTGGGAAGCAGGCCGCAAAGGCCGAAGGTAAGCAGGCTACACGAGCCAAGGTTACGGGAAGCGGGCCGTGGAGGTCGGATTGGGGAAGCAGGCTATAAAAGCCAAAGGGAAGTAGGCTGCAAGAGCCAAAGTTGGGAAGCAGGCTACAAGAGCCGGAATTATGGGGAGCAGGCTACGGAAGCCAAATCAGGGAAGCAGGCTACAAGAGCCAAAATTGGGGTGCAAGATGTGAACGCCCAAATCGGGGAAGCAGACTATAGAAGCCGGAGTTGGGAGATTAACGAGCCGCGAGGGCAAGAGGAAGGCCATGGGGGCCAAGATTGGGCTCTACGAGCCAGCGCTGGGAAAGTAGGCTTCGCTAGCCGAAATTGAGTTTATTGTATACACATATTTTTATTATTTATTATTATTATATTTTTTATATTATAAATTTTTTATTCAAGCATGTAAGCATTCATCAGCAGACATAACATAAATATAAGTAAGGCAGCTCCCTCTATAGGGGATAGGATAGGGACATCGCCCAAAATTCGTAGACACGGTGCGGGCCACGAGGCACAATTGGGGGGTGGTGCACCCGTCAAGAGGATATCACATGTCTTACATGCATAGCCTAAATTCACGCATTTCACCCGAGGCAATTCTCTGTGGCATGGCAGTGCAAATGTGTGAACAAAGAGCCCTAACCATAGGGATATGCAGGTTTTCCTGGTGACATTCGAGGATCACTCTAGTGCCTACACATTAGTTCCAGGCTTTCGACTTTCGGTAGCTTCACATAGCCCCCATCTGTTTATTTTGGTAGCAGATTTCACCGTTCGGCACGAGACTCCTCATGTGTCTCAATGGGGATTCCCGGCTACTAAGATTCGTCCTTATTGTGATTCGCTTCACCATTTCGCGCGAGTCTCCTCATTTGTTTCAGTGGGGATTCCCGGCTACTCGGCTCCACGTTTCTCTCTCTTTTATTTTTTTTCTCTCTTTTTTTTCCTCTTTTTTTTGTTTTTTTTTTTTTTTACAGTGGAGGTAGGCAACTTTTTCCTCACGATTACCTTTCACGCGAGTGCAGGAATTCAAGCATCCGTAGAGTGCTAAGAAGAAATTCGGGCAATCCCTATAGTTAAAAGCTATTGAACACGCTACGTGCTAAGTGTGGGAGTGTTGCCTCAGGTTTATTTTGTGAGTTGAGCTTAGCGATTCAGCCATGACTCTTCCCCTTGACGTGTGCACTCGCCATAATAGGGTTCCCTTCGAGCGCGTGCCCGGATGCCCGTGCATCCGGAATCGGGCGATATTATTTAGCAAGGAAACACGGTCCTAGAAAATTCCAAGGAGGTGTATTATTCTATATTAAGCAACCATGCAAACAGGGCAATCAAGCATTCTCTTCTTTCTTCTTTTTTGTTTTGTTGTTTTGTTGTTGTTTATTTTTTTTTGTTTGTTGTTTTTTTTTGTGGCATAAGAAAATATTGTTGTTACGTATAAGTGTAGTGGTAGTAGAGGTATTAGGGAAGCAGACCGCGAACGGCTGAAAGGGTATTAGGGAAGCGGGCTACAGAACCCAAGGGACATTAGGGGAGTGGGCCATAAGGGCCGAAATTAGGAAGCGGGCTGCAGGAGCCGAAGTTATGGGAAGCGCGGTGGGACAGATGGATTAACCCTGACAGTGGGCCCCGGCCGAAATGGCCCTGCAGAGGGGCGTTGGGTAGAGGGATGTGAGAGTCGAAGAGACGGGTTTCTTTTGTTCTCTGGCCGGCGAAGGGTCCGGACCAAAGTGAAAGGTTTATTCTATTGTCCTCTGGCCGGGGAAGGATCCGAACCAAAGTGAGAGGTCTATTATTTTTTTTTAACTGGGAAGCTATCGGCTGAGGTGCCAATGATGAAGTAGCTGTCGGATAGGAGCCGATGATTATATAGATGTCGACTCGAAGGCCAATAATGAGGTAGCTATCGACTTGGAGGCCGATGATTGGATAGTTGTCGGCCCGAAGGTCGATGAAGGGGTAGCAATCGGCCAAGAGCCGATGATGAGGTAGCTGTCGGCTAGGAGCCGATGATGAGGTAGCTGTCGGCTCAAAGGCCGATAATGAGGTAGCTGTCGGCTAAGAGCCGATGATGAGGTAGCTGTCGGCTCAAAGGCCGATAATTAAATAGCTGTCGACCCGAAGGCCGATGAAGGGGTAGTTGTCGGCTTGAAGCCCCGATGGTTGAAAGTTGGTCGGTTTAGCGCCCCGTCGGCGGAAGGTCTAGTCTGTTTAACGCCCCGTCGGAGGAAGGCTTAGTCGGTTTAACGCCCCGTCGGCGGAGGGTTTAGTCGGTTTAACGCCCCGTCGACGGAAGGTTTAGTCGGTTTAACGCCCCGTCGGCGGAAGGTCTAGTCGGTTTAACACCCCGTCGGCGGAAGGTCTAGTCGGTTTAACGCCCCGTCGGTGGAAGGTCTAGTCGGTTTAACGCCCCGTCGGTGGAAGGTTTAGTCAGTTTAACGCCCCGTCGAAGGAAGGTCTAGTCGGTTTAACGCCCCGTCGGCGGAAGGTCTAGTCGGTTTAACGCCCCGTCGATGGAAGGTTTAGTCGGTTTAACGCCCCGTCGGTGGAAGGTCTAGTCGGTTTAAAGCCCCGATGGCTGAGTATCTGTCGGCTTGAAGCACCGATGGCTGAATATCTATCAGCTTGAAGCCCCGATGGCTGAATATCTGTCGGCTTGAAGCCCTGATGGCTGAATATTTTTTTTGGTTTAACGCCCCATCGGCGGAATATTTTCCGATTTAACGCCCCGTTGGCGGAATATCTATCGGCTTGAAGCCCCGATGACTGAATATTTTTTGGTTTAACGCCCCGATGGCTGTTCTTTCTCTTCTTCTCTTCTTCTTTTATGGACATGCAGGTGCAAAGACCGTGTCTGCCTCGTGACTCTCTTCTTTTTCTTCTCTTCTTCTTTTGTAGAGAGGCAGGTGCAGAGACCATGTTCGCCCCGTGATTGTTCTTTCTCTTCTTCTCTTCTTCTTTTATGGAGAGATAGGTGCAAGGACCATGTTCGCCCCGTGATTGTTCTTTCTCTTCTTCTCTTCTTCTCTTCTTCTTTTATGGAGAGGCGGGTGCAGAGACCGTGTTCGCCCCGTGATTGTTCTTTCTCTTCTTCTCTTCTTCTTTTATGGAGAGGTGGGTGCAAAGACCGCTTCTGCCTCGTGACTCTCTTTTTTTCTTCTCGTCTTCTTTTGTAGAGAGGCAGGTGTAGAGACCATGTTCGCCCCGTGATTATTCTTTCTCTTCTTCTCTTCTTCTTTTATGGAGAGGTAGGTGCAAGGACCATGTTCGCCCCATGATTGTTCTTTCTCTTCTTCTCTTCTTCTTTTATGGAGAGGCGGGTGCAGAGACCGTGTTCGCCCCGTGATTGTTCTTTCTCTTCTTCTCTTCTTCTTTCATGGAGAGGCGGGTGCAAAGACCGCGTCTACCTCGTGACTCTCTTTTTTTTTCTTATCTTCTTCTTTTGTAGAGAGGCAGGTGCAGAGACCATGTTCGCCTCGTGACTCTTTCTCTTTTTTTTTCTTTGTAGAGAGGCAGGTGCAGAGACCATGTTCGCCTCATGTGCATTCTTTCTTTCCTTCTCTTCTTTTGTGTGATGAGGCGGGCTCGAAGACCACGTCTGCCTCATGTGTCTTCTTTTGGTTCTGCTCTTCTTCTTTTATATGAAGAGGCGGGTTCAGGGACCACGTCTGCCTCATGTGTCTATTCTTCCTTTTCTTCTCTTCTTTTGAGTGATGAGGCGGGCTCGAAGACCACGTCTGCCTCATGTGCCTTTTCTTCCTTTTCTTCTTTTCTTTTGTGTGATGAGGCGGGCTCGAAGACCACGTCTGCCTTATGTGTCTTTTCTTCCTTTTCTTCTTTTTTTTTGTGTGATGAGGCGGGCTCGAAGACCATGTCTGCCTCATGTGTATTCTTTCTTTCCTTCTTTTCTTTTGTGTGATGAGGCGGGCTCGAAGACCACGTCTGCCTCATGTGTCTTCTTTTGGTTCTGCTCTTCTTCTTTTATGTGAAGAGGCGGGTTCAGGGACCACGTCTGCCTCATGTGTCTCTTCTTCCTTTTCTTCTCTTCTTTTGCGTGATGAGGTGGGCTCGAAGACCACGTCTGCCTCATGTGTCTTTTCTTCCTTTTCTTCTCTTCTTCTTTATGTGAAGAGGCAGGTGCAAAGACCATGTTTGCCTCATGTGTATTCTTTCTTTTCTCCTCTTTTTTTTTGTGATGAGGCGGGCTCGGGGACCACGTCTGCCTCATGTGTCTTTTTTTCCTTTTCTTCTCTTCTTTTGTGTGACGAGGCGGGCTCGAAGACCACGTCTACCTCATGCGTGTCTTTTTCTTTATTCTGCTCTTTTTTTCTCTTAATGTGCCCCAGGTTGGGGTGTAGCTTCATTTGGTATGCATCCCCCCTGAGGGGGTGTGTGTTTTGCCTCTTCGCTTTTGTGCCCCTAGGCGGGGTGTGTTTTTTGGCTTCTATGTCCCCAGACCAGGGTGTGTTTTTTTTTAATGCCTCCGAGGCGGGGTGTAGCTCTCTTCAAATGCCCCCATGATGGGGTATACTCTTCACGGCTTCTATACCCCCAGGTGGGGTATGTCTCTTCTTCAAATACCCCTGAGCCAGGGTGGACTTCTCTTCATATGCCCCTGAGCCGGGGCGTGTTCTTTATAGCTTCTAGGCCTTCGAGGCGAGGTACGTTTCTTCTTCATATGCCCCTGGTACAGGGCGTAGCTCTCTTCAAATGCCCCCGGGATGGGGGTGTATCTTTTGCTTCTCATGCCCCCCTGAGGCCGGGGTGTATCCTTTGCTTCTTACGCCCCCCTGAGGCGGGTGGTGTATCTCTTTACGGCTTCTGTGCCCCCGAAGCAGGGTATGTTGTTTCTTCAAATGCCGCTTGGGCGGAGTATATCTTTCTTCTCATGCTCCCGAATCGGGATGTATGTCTCTTTGCTTCTGTGCCCCGGGTCGGGGTAGATGCTTCTGCTTCTTATGCGCCAAGGGCGGAGTGTATTTTTGTGCCCCCAGGCTGGGGTAGGTGCTTCTGCTTCTTATGCGCCAAGGGCGGAGAGTGTCTCTTTCTGTGTCCCTAGGTTGGGGTACATTCTTCATGTTTCTTATACCCTTTTCGCATGGCGTATTCTCTTACTTCTTATGTCCTTGGATCGGGGCGTATGTTTCTTCTTCTGACACCCCTAGGCCGGGGTATATTCTTTCTTTATGTGCTCCCAGGTCGGGATGTATGTCTCTTTGCTTCTTTACGCCCCCGGATCGGGGTAAATGCTTCTGCTTCTTATGCGCCAAGGGCGGAGTGTACCTCTTTGTGCCCCCTGAGCGGGGTGGATGCTCTGCATGTGTCCCCGGGTCGGGGTGTAGCTTTGTCTCCCACGGAGGGGGTGTGTTGTTTCTTCAAAAGCCCCCAGACCAGGGTGTATTCTTCTCTTTCTTATACTCCCGAGGCGGGAGGGGTTCTCTTCATGTGCCCCCGTGGCGGGATGTGCTTCTTTCTTCAAGTGTCCCCAGGCCGGGGTGAATTCTTTTCTTCTTCCCAGACACACCAGGGGGAATGTTTGCTTCTTGTGCTCCCAAGGTGGGGTGTATTGCTGCTTTTGATGCCCCCAAGGTGAGGTATCCTTTTTTTTTCATATGCCCCCGGCACGGGGTGTATTCCGCTTCTAGAGCCCCCAGAGTGGAGTGTATTGCCGCTTTTGATGCGGGGTGTAGTTCTTACTTTTTATGCACCCAAGGCGGGGTGAATTCTTCTTCTTTATTTACGTGCCCCCATATCGGGGTGTATTCCTCTCTTCATATGCTTCCCTAAGTCGGGGGATGTTGTTTGTTCTGCTTCAAGTGTCCCCTCCCGGGGTGAGTGCATGTTGCTTCATGGACTCCGAGCCTGGGATATGCTCCTTCAAAGGTCCCTAAGCCGGGGTGGATTCTCTTTTCTTCTCATGCTCCCAAGGTGGGATGTTGCTTCTTCAAGTACCCCTAAACAGGAGCGTATTCTTTATGGCTTCTATGTCCCCTGGCGGGGTATGCTTCTTCTTCAAACACCCCTAGGCCGGGGTGGACTTCTCTTCATATGCCCCTGAGTCGGGGCGTGTTCTTTATAGCTTCTAGGCCCTCGAGGCGAGGTATGCTTCTTCTTCAAATACCCCCAAGACGGGGGTGTGTTTCTTGGCTTCATATGCCCCGGACGTGGGGTATATCTTTTGTTTCTTATGCTCCGAGCCGGGATGTAGCTTCTTGGCCTCATATGCTGCCGAGGCGAGGGGTATGTTGCTCTACGTGCCCTCGGGGGGAATGCATTTTGCCTCTGTTGCCCCGTGGCGGGGTATATCTCTTGGCTTCTTATGCCCCCAAGGTGGGGTGTGTTTTCTTCTTGTGCCCCCGGGGTGGGGTATATCTTTCGCTTCTTATGCCCCCCCCCTTGAGGCGGGGTGAAGTCTTTGCTTCAAATGCCCCTAAATCGGGGTATAGTTTTGTCTCATATGCCCCTGGAGCGGGGGTGTATTTCTCTTCATGTGCCACTGGGTATGGGGTGTATCTTTGTTGCTTGTTGTGCCCCCAGAGGGAGGCACCTTTCTCTTCATGTGCGCCGGGCACCGGGTGTATCTTTGCTTTTTTTTTTATATGCCCCCGAGGGGGGATTCTTCTTCTTCTGCCCCGACACGCTGGGGAATGTCTGCTTCTTGTGCTCCCAAAGTGAGGTGGATTCTTGACGGCTCCTGTGCCCCCATTGGTGGGGTGTATGCTTCTTCTTCAGATTCCCCTAAGGCGGGGTGTATTCTTTGTCGCTTCATGTACCCCCGAGTCGGGGTGAATTCTCTTCATGTGCCCCCCATGGCGGGGTGTACTCTCTTCATGTGTCCCTAGGAGTGGGGTGTGGTTTACTTCCTGTGCGCCCTAGTAGGGTGTATCGCTGCTTGCAATGTCCCCCGAGGCGGGGTATCCTTCTTCTTCAAATACCCCTAAGCCGGGGCGTATTCTTTATGGCTTCTATGCCCCCATAGCGGGGTGTGTTTCTTCTTCAAATACCCCTAAGATGGGGTGGACTCTTTTCTTCTTATACTCCCAAGGCAGGATGTAGCTTCTTCAAATGCCCCTGAGCCGAGGCGTGTTCTTTACGGCTTCTGTGCCCCCAGGCGGGGTATATTTCTTCTTCAAATACCCCTAGGCCGGGGTGTATTCTTGCTGCTTCTCATGCTCCCGAGGCGGGATGTGACTTCTTCAAATGCCCTTAAGCCGGGGCGTATTCTTCATGACTTCTATGCCCCCTGGCGGGGTATGTTTCTTCTTCAAATACCCCTAAGCCAGGGTGTGTTCTTATACTTTTTGCGCCCCTCAGGGCGAGGTGCATTCCTCTCCATATGCCCCTAGCATGGGGTGTGCTTTTGTTTATTATGCCCCCAAGTCGGGGTATGTTTCTTCTTCATATACCCCTAAGCCAGGGTGAGTTTCTCTTTTTGTGTATCCTCAGGCCGGGGTGAATTCTTTTCTTCATATGCCCCCATGGCGGGGTATGTCTTTTGCTTCAGGTGCCCCCATATCGGGGTGTATTTCTTCTTCAAATGTCCCTAAGCCTGGGTGCAACTCTATTTCCTCTTATGTCCCCAGGTCGGGGCGGATTCTTCTTCAAATGCCCCGAAGCCGGGGTGTAGCTTTTGCTTTGTGTGCCCCTCAGTCGGGGCAGATTCTCTTCATGTGCCCCAGGGAATGGGATGTATTTCTTTTTTTACCTCCTGTGCCCCCGTAGCAGGGTATATATCTTCTTCTCATCCCCCATGGCGGGGTATGTGCACTCTCTCTTCGGGAGTGGTGGCCGTGCTTGGCCTCATTGCTATAAAGCATTCCCCACAGCAGGCAACCATTCACCAAGCTACAATTGTGGCTCGCTGGGTCTTTTAACAACCACTCGGGGGCCGTTTTGTGCCGGATGAAGGTAGCAGGAAGGAGGAACGAGTGGGGTCATTGCACCGCGGACTCGGGACCTCCTAGAGTCGGGTGGGATACTGGGTTTCTTCTTGCTCTTTCAGTCGGCGATGCTGGCCAACTTTTCTTCCTTTCTTCTTTATTTCTCCCTTTTTTTGTATGATTGACCAGGGTGGAGGTGCAGGAGAGCGCTCACCCCCTCAGGGAGGGGATGAGTGGTTCGCTCCACCGCATCAACCCCACAGTGGTAATCTTTGTTCAGCACGGGTCTCGACGGACGTGGCCGTACAACCCTCTCTTGCCAATTCTTTCTCTTCCCTTTTTTTGCTTCTTTCTTTTCTCTTTTTCTTCTTTTCTTCTTTTCTTCTCTTATTCTCTTCTTCTTTTCTTCTTTCTTCTTTCTTCTTTTCTTCTCTTTCTTTTTGAGGAAAAGGGGGGTTTGATTTCCCCTCCCTTCTCTTCTCTTTCTCTTCTCCCATTTTTTATAACTGCCCCCATGATTCTTGAAAGCTGCATATGCATCGAAGCAGCATCCTCGAGGCCACGAAGGCAGCTACATCGAGTCTGGATTTTCTCCCCATAGGGCTGGCGACGACAGCACCTGTAATTCATCAAAGCAGGCAAACATCGTTTATTAGGGGACCATCAGGCCCTGAATCCCGACGAAGAGATGAAGGGTAGTTTCGGTCCCACCGGGCATGCCAGACTTGTGGACGCACTTTTCGTTCGTTTATTATGCTCGTCCATTCGGGAATGGTTGATTCGTCTATTAAGTGTGTGGGCGTGCCAGTCACCGAAGTGACAATTTGTTCAGGCTCCGAAGAGCTCATGGTGCGCTCGATCCTACTTCGTCAGACGATTGTGTGGTTCGTGTCGGGACCAAAACCCGCCGCGCCATAAAGGTTGTGGCATCATTTACATCCCCCATACGAGGGAACACCCTTGATTAATCGCCGGGATTCAGGGCCTCATGGCCAAGAAATTAATTGCATGAAAGGTCTATTACGAGGTATTGAAATCCTCACGCGAGGGCGAGAAGAAAACCATTCGCAGTCATGTCGGTCGTGTACTGACCATTTAATGTTCGGACGAATGTCCGGCTTGAGAAAAGCGCGATCGTCATGGGAAAACCGGAGCATATGTATGCCGGGATACGGCAAATTTATTGTTCAGAAGAACGTAAAACGTTCGGCTAAATCTCGGTTAGAGCGGTCAGAAACCAATAAGTCTGTTGGCTCGGTGCAAGATCAAGCTACAACCATACTGCGGTGGGCCCCCCGCGGTCGAAGTCTGGTTCACATGAGCGTCATTAATATTTCTGGTGCCAAGGGGCAACGAGGGAATATCCCTTGAATCGGTTGAAAAGCCCTATGTCTAGGGAAGCGGACGTTCGAAACGTGTCGGCCATTCGGGAGACCGTTTAATATTCGGACGGGTGTCCGGCTTGAGAGTATCATAATCATCGCAGGAGGACCTGGAACATATGTATGCTGTGATACGGCAAATACATTATTCCGAGACACTAAAAATATTCGGTTAAATCACGATTAGTGTAGCAAGAAACTAGCGAATTTATTGGCCCGGTGCGAGATCGAGTCGGGACCATACCGGGGCGCGCCTCCCGCGGTCCAAACGAGGCTTGCGTGGGCATCATTAATGTTCCTGGTGCCGGAGGGCAATGGGGAAGAGTCCCGGGACTAGATTCCAAAACCAAAACATGTTCGAAGGAAGCGAGCTATAGGCCGAGGGTGTGGGTCAGACAATGACCATAATCGGGACGGACCCGAGGTCCAAGCACAGCCCACAAAGGCCTTATTGATATTCCCGTATATAGGGTCCAGGGATGACAGGAGCCATCTCGTTCTATTCAGATTTCTGTCGGTCACTTGCGGACCACTTGATATTCGGACAAGGGTCCATATTGAAGGTGCGACGTGGATAGGAACGACCCCGTACAAATGTATGCCGAGTTTACGGCAATTTTAATGAAAGGGCGGGAACGAATCCCGATAGAGTAAATCCGATTTGACGAGCTATCGGCCCGGAGCAATACTGGGTCACGACCACGTTGGGGTAGGAGCTGTCGGCCATGTTGGTTGCTCACGGGTCTTTTCATATTCAGACACAGGTCCATAATAGAAACGCGACGAAAATCGAGGTGAACCCGTTCAAATGTTTGCCGAACGTGTGGCAATTTTAGTAGTGGCTCGGAAGGGATCCGGCCTGAGGAACGAGTCCGGTTTAATCGAAATGTCAGCCCGAGGCGAGGTCAGGCGATGGCCATTTCGTGATAATTCTCAAGACTCGGGCCCAACTTGGAAGGGCGACATTGTTGTTCCTTGAGCATCGAGTCACGGAGGAGACGGGGTTGCAACATAGATTTTACCATTTTCTTTATCTAGGCTTTAAATTATGTGCATATATAATTTATTGCTTGTTTCCCTTTTATGTATTAATTCTGGATGATTTCTCCATTTTGTTTATTATTATTACTA